>CM048039.1:23557500-24232500 GCA_026259375.1 Verasper variegatus
CATGGCGGCTGGGACTTGGAATCAGGCTCATTCACAACAGCAGCAACGGGTTCTGAGTGGAGAGTCACTGAATATTGAATAAACAGACGAACAGCTGTTGTGTGGTGCAGCTTCAGGATTCTATAGACTTGAGTCCAGCAGCCAGTCCAAAGAAATGTCTTTGAGGAAGCCGCCCAACATTGTGATGTTTTGAGCTGGAGAAATCCAACTAATCCCATTAGCTCCCCACGAGCACTTAAAAATATGTGGACCACCTTTTAAATATCAGGCCATTGTCGAGGATATATTCATATTTCCGATCGAATGCCAAAGGTTTCAGTTGAGAATATTCAGGAGATTTTAACCTGAGTAAAGATTTGTCTTTTTTATTCACATGCTTTTTGTGTCTTATCCAGACAAAACCAGGTGGTATTGTTAGACACGCTGGACCAAGAAGTCACCAAGTTCAGAGAATGTAATGCCTTAATCGACCTCAATTCACTGGTATGTTGGGGCTGAATCCTGATCATATTGTTGTTTTTATTCTCTACACCAGAGGGAGGATCTCTAATCCAGTTTATTGTGTTTTAGTTTACAGAGGCAAAGGTTTACCACAATAAACTGGTGAACGTAAGGAAAGAGATGATCCTGCTCCACGAAAAGACGACAAAACTAAAGGTATCTCTCGTTTCACTCACATTAAACATGGGTTACTTTAGTTGACCCTGTGCTCGAAAACAGGTTGTTAGATGAATTCAAATCAAATCAAATAAAATATACTTTATTGTCCCATGGGGAAATCTGTTGTACTACAGCAGCTGCAGAACAGTACAATGTACAACAAACAACAACAACAACAACAAACACTACACAAGGACATATCACCTAAGACCCAGAATAATAATGCAGAATAAAAGTGAGTTGAATATTGCACCTGCCCTTAAAACACTAAAAATGATAAAACACTAAAAGGATATAACTCATAAAAGATGAAAAACTAAAACTGGCAATAAAACTTAAAAACCAAAGTGTAAAACATGCCTGACAAAGGTCATTGAGGTACATGAGCCAATCAGCACGTCTCCTTATTGAGTCGTGTGATAGACGTTGGGATGAATTCAACAAAGCTGATTTAAATGTGGACTGTTGGTTTTTTTTTCTTCTCAGAAAAGAGCCTTGAAGCTGCAGCAGCAGAAGCAGAGGGAGGCGCTGGAGAAGGAGCAGCAGCGGGAGAAGGAGCTGGAGAGAGAACGGCAGCTTATTGCCAAACCTGCCAAAAGAACATAGGACCCCCCCCCCCCCCTACCCAAGCACTGTTTGTCTGCTATTGCAGGAAGATACAGGTGGTTTCGCATGTTTTGGCCTATTTATTACATATCGGCCGTACATCCCATTAGTGCTGAACATTTTCCAAAGCATTGGTGTTGAGCCTCACGTGTCAAAACACATTCCAACTGTGTTTTTTGTCGTCACAACATATGCACCACAACGTTTGTATTTTCCTTTATTTAAGTATTTTCTGGGGGACTTTGCCTGTATTAATATGAAAGAACAAGCACAAGGAGAGAGAGAATGAGGGGTAGACACGGTGCAGGGTGGTAATCGAACCCACGGTCGCTGCAGAAGAACCAAAGCCTCTGTATGTGGACCACCCGCTAGCTCACCTGGTAGTGCAGGTGCCCAGCATTTTTAGATTTTCAATTCTATTTCAATGCATCAAACTCCATCTGGAATGTGCTTGTTACATTTAACCCGTCACACTGGATATTATCTCTTCTCTTTTTATCTCTCCCTCCAACTTTAATCCTAGATGCATTGTAATGCAGTTTTCAGTATTTGCTGAAGTTAAGGTGTAATTATCTAAGTTATTATTGCTGCTAAGACAGTTTAGAGAATTAGAGTTTCCCGCAGTATTACACAAAAGGTCGTGTAAACGTCTGCTGTTTGATGTCATTGAGGATATGAGTTGTTAACTGGCAGCTTGACTCCTGTTGTTTATTCACTTTTATGACGACACTCATTCATCGTTACACCTGCACTGCAGTCAGAGCCAAAAGTTGGAGCAACAATCTTTTACTTGAAGGTGAGGAACTGTCTTTACTGAAAGAAACGGAAACAGCAGAATGCTTTGGAAAAATGCTTCACCCAATCAACGGTGTATGTGATTCTTAGTAAAGAGGCTAAAACTTGCAAAGAACCGATCCTTTATTTTCTGAGATTACCAAGATCACCACAAACCAAAGACATGGACTGAACACTCGAATGCTGGTACTTCGCACCGCTGACTTCTGATGACTTAATCTCAAGCACTTGGCTTAGCGTAGAACAAATTGATCAAAGACACTTTTGCAGCCATCACACAACGAGTCTGTGCGTATGCTATTGTTTTAAGTGTTAATACATGTTGTTTCTGGGCTTCTTTGTGCCCAGTTAATGTTGAATGTTGTTTAAGATCAAATAGATCTGCACTAAATTTGACTGACTGTATTCCTGGGGTCTGGATAATTATAATAATAATGGTATTCGATGATGTTATGCGCCAAACTTTACCCCTAACGGACACAGCATCTGTAAATTTGTGAAACAGACCTTTCCAGACGCGTCTATGCACTACTTCTGCCTGGAACTGTTTGTACCATTAATAATAAAGCAATACAAACAGGTTTGTAGTTAAGTGACTTATTTTTCTTAGTTTGAGTTCAACAGATTCTAATTTGTACACTTTGTGTGAAGGTTAATAGCAGCTGTAAAATGTAACATAATAGGTTCTCTGCTGTGAGTGTCACATTTTCATAGTAATAAGTAATAAGTATTAATATGAAACATGATAATATGCTGGTGACCTGTCCAGGGTGCATGACCTTCAGAAGATAAGTGGTATAGCTTCTAGTGCACTACTATCGACAACATGGACAGTTTTTAGCATCTTAGTCCACCAGGTGTCAGCAGAGACCAGTTCATGTCACCAGATTTAGCTCATTATGGTGTCGTGCTCCAGTGAAGGCCTTTTTTTTAAATGCAATATTTCTGCACCGGCTGATGTGTAATGTTTGGTCTGTGGAGTCGTCCACGCATCACATATAATTGAACATGTAGAATGAAAACTAATGAAGAACTTCACAGACCTAATCCTCTGCTGTTGTCTGAGCTGTGTGACCTCGGGTCTCAGGTGAACGTAGCTGACTCTCTCTGCTGTGGCAGGTAGAAACCACTGATGTTGGTTTCCTGACTCTGTCCTTGATGGTTCCCACCTCGGCCTCAGCCTGTCTCCCATCAACTTCAATCAATTGTTTAACAGCAGACGGATGTTTTACCCAAACAAGGACTCTTTTCACACACATTTTTTACACCTCTGTTGACACAGAAGTACGTTACATTCCTTTGCATCCCGACACAACCATGCATCTGATCCACCCCCCTCCATTTCACATAAAACGTTCACATTTTGTTCTCACTACTACATCAAGAAAGTGAGTCAAAACCAACTTGGCTGGTTCCGCCCCCGCGTCGTCCTTCTCACAGCGGAAATTGCACCACAGTGTGGTGGAGGAGGGGGGGGCCCAGGTCCAGAGAGAGGGGCCACCTGATGAAAGCCAGACAGGGCAGTGGAAACCACATTTTGAATATAGTTTTCAACACCTTGACGCTGGGTTTTGTTTGGCATTTTTCTGTCTAAATGCAGTGGCCCCACGGAGGAAGGTCTTTTTAAGCACCAGTTGCCATCTTTTTCTGGAACTGGGTCAGTGTAGTGTGAAGACCAAAACAAGGAAGGAGCTTCTGCTCGGGTCTGAAAAGTTATAGAAGGCCTCATAATATGACCTGTGAAATGAGTCGGTTATGAATAGTCAGTCGTTTGTGTGTGATGTAACTCTAGTTGCGTATTTTATTACAAAATACAAGCATGAAATAGTCGATTTCATTGTTGTATCTTTGATATTTGGGGTTATTTAATTTCTTTAATGAAGGGTGGAAGCAAATAATGTTCCGCTTCAGGCCTCATAAAAGCTTTCACTCGCTCTCAGATATCCTATAATAATACAAAAATACAAACAATTGAATAAATAAACTTAAAGCCAAAGTGAACAGATTCCACTCATTATAAATGTTTAAAAAGTTGATCTCATGTTCTCTCATGTTTATATCATTTATTCATGTGAAAATTGCTTTGATTCACACGGGCTGAATATTTTTGTTAAATTTTGTAGTTTTTTCCCTCTTTGGCATCGTAATATTTTACCAGCTGAGTCTTCAACAGACTTTAACCTTAACCCAAACCCACTGTGATTGAATGGGCCTTTGTTCTCGCACAGGGAGGGGGCGGACCAGGCCTCAGAGGTGGACAGCTCAGAGGAGCGGCGGTTTCCGAGGCTGGGCCCTGCTCCTTTAAGCGTTTTGGTTTTGACTTGTCTCTGCTTTTAGAAACTTGGCCGTTGGGGAAAAGCACAACCCCCCCCCCCCCCCCCCCCCATTTGCCGAAGCCACAGGCGAGTCACAGACATGGAGCAGGAGTTGATGATGTTGTAGCGGGCGGCCTTCCTGTCTAAGTAAACAGTGATTCAGACGGGTGAGGAGTGGGTGGCTGTGGTCTGCATGAGACTGGCAACACCAGGCCTCTCCCAGACTCACCATAACAGGATATGGTCCTCGGGCCCACACTTGACAGTTGCATCATGTTATTATTCCCCTCAGCTTTTACCATTTTGGTGGGTTGGTAGTATTCACGCAGGCTGTGCACCATGTGAAGAGGTGGACTGATGCTTTTGGAAAACATATCTGTTTGTGGTGCTCGTGAATGAGGTGACTTTCCCTTCTTAACCAGGTCTTATATAAGTCGTCATACGCACGTCTGGACAAGTGGGCAGGAGAACATTAGTAATTAGGTTTCTCTGACTCAACGGATGGTGAAGACGAGATATTTGAGCACAACAGTTTACTATGTTGCCACCACATCTTTTCAAAACAATAATTATATCACGTATATGTCCTCTAACATCTATTTGAACCTTGCAAGCATCGATTGGAAAGACATAACATTATTTAACTGTTTTCACTACAGTGTTTTTACTATATGGTATTTATCCTATACCTCTTACTCCACAAAGGTAACATCACATTACAGTATTTATCAAACAGCTTGTTAAAAAACACATGATCCGCTCATAAAATAGCAATATGTGTCCTATTCAGTAATATTACAGAGCCAAAGGTTTGGTGTGTGATAGTCAAATAGATCAATTTAGCGATATGAATGATAGAAGTATTCTGTTCACTTACTTAACTGGACAAAAACCTAAAAATACCCCAATTAAACCTTGAAGTCCTGCTTTCAAAAGTGTGAACTAAAGGAACGAGTGCAGCGCCTGATCGACCTGCCTGTTATGTTCTTGTTCTGTGTTGATGCTCCAGAGCTACTTAAGAGTAGCTGTGTCGCCACCTCCAGCAGTTCTACAATACATTTACTGTCACTTTTTATTGTTTGTGTGCAGAGGTTTTTATAAACAGTCAATGGAGCAGAGTGAAGTTAGAAAACTTTGTGTTAATCCCACCTGGTTTGTCTGCAATGACGATGTTATAGTCAATGTTTTTCATAAAATGAAACTGAATTTGCTTTATTATTGTTCATGTGTGTGGTTTATATATAAGTTTGAATGACTTGTTTTCCTACATTGCATATTGGCTATTTCAGACGTCTGTTTAACTTTTCAAAATAAGAGCTGTAATTCCGCTTGACATAATTGCAGCAACAAAATTTACTTTGTGCTTTTGCTCTTAAGAAAAATTGCTAAAAAGAAAGTAAATCTATGAATATTGCTGCCACAACGATATGGTGAAATAAAAATAACAAAATTATCTGGCGGCGATTTTGACCTGCGATTTGACCCAGATGCCGATCGCTGCTGTCGTTTATCAGCGGACGTAGAAGAAGACATGTTCAACTCAGTCTGCAGACTGAAGGCACACTGTTTATTAAATGTGTATTAATATTGAACATATCACATGTCTAAATCACACCACATCTGACTCTGCACTTCCCTGGTCAAGTGTGAAGTCGATGACATAAAGGGTTGGCAAGATATGCGTTCCACATACAGACAGATAGCAGGTAGATGTACTCGTGATTTCAAAGTAAAAGCACTTTGTGCTGTTGTTTGATTCAGGATATAATGGCTTACAGAGTGTCTTGTTGTGTCTGCACTGCGGTACAACTTATTTCCCTTAGGCCAGTTCCCTCAGTGTAAACACAGACAGAGCGGGTGAACCACAGTCGGCCAAAGAAAACAGTTTTCACATCGGCCCTCCACAGGTGCAGTGTTAACTCCGCTCGCTTCCATTCTGGCTTTTTGCAAGTCTCATTATCAAATCAAGCTCTGACAACAACCCCGATCGTCACAGAGTGTTTTATTGAGCGATGGTGGTTTCATGGGCTCCTCTTAGACTGTAGTAAAAGTCTTAAATATAGAAACAACTGTGGGCTGGGGAGGGAGGCTTTGAAGAGCAGCTTCTATGGTGCCGGGGAAAGGATGATTTGATTAAATTGAATGTTCCCTGTCCTTGTTGTTTGTTTTGGTCGGGTAACAGAAGAAAACAGGAGGAAATGAGGCACTGCAAAGCTGTGAGTGAGACAAAGAAATTGTTTTTTCACCTCTGCAGCCAGGATGGTTAGTGGTTTGCACGGCCATGTCCTGCCTGACCTGTCTACGGTGGAGATGTTATAATCCAACCCTAACTGTGAGGAGTTAGATGTCTGCAGGCAGGATTTACGGTGTTGTTTATATGCTCTATTTGAGTCGACCGCAGCAGACTGTTGCTTCCTCCGCTTTTTGGATGCACCGTGGAGAGGTGTTTAATGGGACGGAGCAGGAGACGGGGTGCAGACAGAAAGGCAGGCAGACGCACACTTTCTCGCATGCATAAACAAGATCCAGTAAGAGCCAGTACTGCAGGCCTCACAACCCCAGTGTGGTGGTTGGTGCGGTTTAGAAAACTGCAGGGTTTGATGTAGTCCAGAGGCAGTGCGAGTGTCAGAAGACGACGTCCTCTACCACCACGGAGCAGTTCATCCGTGAAGTATCAGGAGTCCACAGTTACCCACTTTCTGCAGGGGCCCACAGTACTGAAAAAGAAAATACGGTTTTAGCCTATGGTTTTTATCTGTAACATTTTGTCCCGTTCCAAACTTTACCCACAGAAGAGTTAAGTGTTGCAGGAGAGGAGGAGGAGGCCAATAAAACATATGCAGCCATGCTTCAGACCTGAAACACTCCTCACTTTCCTTTTTTTGCCTTTTTTTCCGAGCTAGGCCTTGCAGCCAGCACCAGCAGCAGTCATGGTTACATAACCGCCTGACGCTCACATTCAAGTCTACACCGAGCAGCTCTGCACACTTTGTGAAGTGACACCTGTTTCAAAATGAGTTAGCTACCCTCTGAGGAAATTAACACCGTCTCAAAATGATATTTGGCATTGAGGTTAAGTATATTGGGAGCTACTGTTAACACCATGTGCCTGGACGAGGACGTGAAGGCACAAAATACCTGGTTTTGAGCAAGAATCTCATAAAGAGAAAGAAATAGAGCAAAACTTTCTGCCTTGAAAAGTTTGGTCCAAGCTGTAGAATTGCAGTCGGGACAGAAAGGATGAAGGATTTTTCAGTGTTTGTCCTGAAGGAAACTAAAGTACACAGCAGAACATTCCCAAGATGGATGGGACTGTAACCAGATCTCCCACTGACTGTATATCTCTCACTCCCCCTCCATACATATGAATGTGCTGGTCTGAACTGTTCAAACTCAATTTGTGCAGCCGTCCATACGTTGAAGTTACATCTAATTAAAGGACGCTTGCGACTGAGCAGTCATAACAATCACACTGGAAGAACTGATGAGGATTTATATGTGTGGGGACACGTTCAGCGGGTACAGTGTGTTGTAATGTGCCAAAGAGTAAAGGAGTAAATCCTGAGATGTGATGATAAAATGTCAGTTATAAACTTAAAGTAAATAACAATACACAGGTTTGTGGGAAACCTTTTATGCTTCCAATTTATAGACTGATTGGATGTATTAGATTAAGTAAAAGATAGATAGATAGATAAATAGAAAGATGGATAGATAGATTAAACTTAACTCGAGTAAAAGTAAGTAATTTCTTTGAAATATAATTAAAATATGGGAAGTAAAACTACTTGCTAGGGTCATAGTGGAGTAGCAATTGAGGTATGTGCAGTAACAAAGTACATTTACTTGATGACATCCCACCACTGGTCCATCTTAAACCTCATGAGACACACGTGCCCTGTGCTGTTGTTGCAGACGACAGAGTCCGTCTCAAAACCTCATGAGAGCCACATTGTGCTCCGTGAATAATACAACACATGCTGTTTTTGTCAGAGCTCCAGCTGTCCTGCATGCACAGTAACGTTTTATTCCACAGCGACACAAAAGGAAAACAGTGAAAGATTCATTGCAGTTGAGCTAAAAATAGCCTGTTTTTATGAAAAGGCAGGTTTGTGTGATTCGTGGGTGAAAAACAAAAATAACATCTACATTGATTCTGGATCTGAATGAATACATAACTTCTACTATAATGGAGAAATAACCACAGGAAGAGAAAGGAGAATAAAAATGACTCCTCATATTTTGCTCAAAAACTTTTTTTCTTCTCACATACGGCTCTGACCTTCCACACATGCCCATGGTTACGTTGCGTGTGCTTGAACGACAGCTGGAGTGAAGAGAGGACAGCGTGAGGCAGAGTTTTCCCTGATTGACAGTCCCAAACAGAGTGGACGTTGAAATGAACCTTTCACCGGCTGTACCTTTCCATTACGAGGACAGTTAATGCTGTACTGCCACAATCTCACTGCCGCAGAATGGCACTGATCAGCATAATACCTGATAGGTTCATAGTAAATGTTGGATTAAAAACTGTCGCTGACATTTGGGTTTGGCTTACACACAGATGACACTGCCCACCTCATGACACACCTATTAAATACAAAACAGGTTTATTCCCATTTATGTGCCTGCAGTTATAATAGATTGAGGCACAGCTTTAGGACACATCTGATAAACTAAATTCATTGTAACTGGGTCAAGCATCTTTTTAGAGTAAACGTCTTTGCTCAAGGAGTCGTCACTATTCTAAAAACATTCAAAGAACTTAAGGTGTGGGAGTAAAGTGTTTGTTTTTTCATCTAAGTGATTGTCTGCTTATATCCACTGATGCAGTTCCTCCTTTAGTAATCAAGCCAATGCCAAGCTCTTATTTATAAAAAAAAAAAAAAAAAAAAGATACGTTTTACTGCATCTTGCTCAACATGACCTTGACGCTGAACTTGGCATGAAGCCAGGCAGGTCAAGTTCTAGTTCCTTTGTGTCAACCTGTTATCATGGACACAGACCTGTTGCTCAGGTTTGACCGGGTAAGACGACCTTTGAAATAGTCACTCATTTACACACCTATTCTCACTCTATTCAAAGTAAATAGACTTCAGTGTGTCTGGATTTAGATAAGAGTCGTGCTCACAACCTGATGTCACCGGGTTCGAGCTGCGCGACTCCACTTATCACCCACGCCAACTGTTGCCTGGGCGGGTTATAGTGAAAGCTGCCAGCTCACTGCACCTTAATCTGCTGCTACGGGTGCAACTTTAACTGAATACAACATATTGTGTCATCCCTTCAAAGTAACCACAAGAGCACAGAGTTAGGAGGATCATTTATTGACATGGGCAACGAAATGCACCCATCCTCTGAACATGTCCATCAACTCCATGGAGTGTGAGCTGTAACAAAGCAATAAATATGGCAAATATAAAAGTCATACCAGCACCTGATGCTGTTAATTAATTTACATTTTTAAAAAATAATAATAAATTCATAGCAGTCCACTGCTAGGTTAGAAACTTAAGGCAAGGTGGTCTTCTGCCTGCAGGCCGGGTATGTGCTCCTTTTAGCTGATCGTATGACCTGCAATGACAGAAACAAGTAAATTAATCAAAAGCTCACATGCGATCAAAACCTTTTAGTGTTGAAAACAGTGTTGTGCTTGACGTACCTTTGTTAGTGAGTCTTCTGGATGTTATTCAGGATGTCGCCATAGACAAAGTTGAACAGTTGTTCCTTTGACTTGGTTCCATCTAGCTGCACTGTAATAGCAAATAAGACATTTAGTAAATATTAGAAACTTTGCGTGTGTGTAAAATAGCAGGCAGTTCAGAGACATTTAATAAAATTCAGACTTACCAACGCCAATATCTGTTGTGTCCATGATGTTCTTGTGTTTCAGGTACATGGGCCAGACATGGCCATCAAACAGGCCGGGGGGGTCTGGCACCGTGTAGTTCCTGGAGCTAGACAGAGACAGCAGCAGCGATTATAAACTGATCATAAGACAGCCGGCTGGACTACAAACTCCTGATAAGAACAGTGTCTGAACACTGAAGCACTTACCACCTCCTCTTCTTGCATTCTTCGTATGGGATGGAAATGAAGAAACGCTGGTTCAGCACGTCGATCAAGGGTCTAAAGGGGCAGACACAAATCAATTTAATGCAATTGTCCAATTCATTTTACAGAAGAAAGAAAAGAATATGCAATGAAGACAAGTTTTTACCTGTAGTTGTAAAGCAGGAAGCCCTCCACAATAAGGATGTGAGTCTCTTCCTCCTCCTTCTCCTCATGGTCGGCCTTCGGGATGATATCTGTATCCAGGGTGTTGTTGACTCCGTGCGACTTCTCAAACTTCACTGGGTTCTCCCACCAAGCGTAGATCGTGCTCATCATGGCGTCCATGTCCAGAGCAGTGATGACTGGGGAGGAAAAGCCAGGAGGAAGGATTAAGGGGGATGGGGGAAATGGCAGAGAGAGCACGTGAGACACATGCTGAGTATTGAAATTAGTTTATGTTGCATGCAGATTACAAACAAGTCACCATGTTAGGGTGGGACCAAACACACACCAGCCGAACAAGCACACACACACACATACACACAGAGACTCCTCCATTAAAAACCCCAGGCTTACCATCGTACTGCTTAAAGCCATCTTCACCAACTTCAATTTGGTCTTGGGGCTGAAACATACATGGATAAGATGTACCCAGGTACATTCCACTAGTGCTACATGGCAGGCTGTGATAGTTACACACGAGCTCATACTGCAAATAGCAACACAGCCAGCAACGTGCTAACAACCCCCCCCACCAATCCCTCTTGTTTAAACTACAGCCAAAAATATCCAAAATGGGTGTGTGCACGAGGCTCACCTTGAAGAAGTCATCCTGGTGGACCACGCAGCAGTTGGGCAGGTTCTTGATCAGGCGGTTGGTGAGGGTGGTCTTCCCTCCGTTGGTGACGCTGAAACGGGACAAAGCGAAGGAAGGGCAATGAATGGAGGTCAACACCAGCCACGTGGAGAGCTATTAAATCCAAGTATTACCCCCCCCCCCCCCCCCCATTTAGTGATAATGGATTATTCTCAGTTCTAACCATTCGTTTACACGTTAACGCCACATGTACACATTGAATGGACGTCAGCCATTACGAGCTACAAAAGGGGTGGGTCCGTATCGCACCGTGCCTGTCACCTTTGGCTCTGTAGCCTCGTTTATTGACAGAATCGAACAGCCCGGTGGGGGGGGGGGGGGGGGTCAAGCGGACTGTTTACACACGCTACAGGAAGAGCTAACTGTACAATTACATTTCACGACACAGCGGTAACAGGACGACACAACGGAGCGGATGTCATGACCGCTCTTCCCCCCCACGTGTGACGGGCTTTCAGGGCCTTGCAGCTCGGCTAGCCGGTTAGCTTAGCATAGCGGCTTCCGGGGGACCAATCGTCCGCCGGGGGGGGGGGGGTCCGTGCACGCTCCCACTCACCCGCCGATTCCGATGATGTACTTCATGGTGTCGGGTGTGTGGACGGATGGTCACAGAAGTTTCGTGGAGATAGAAAGAAAAAAAACCCGCGGGAGTTGGAATTAAAAATAAACCAGTGGAGCGACGCCGGTGATCGGACGGGAAGAAAAGCTTGAAGGAGAGAAGGTTACAGCAGGAAACGTCAACTGGTCGATTCCTCCATGGCGGCTGGGCTGAGTGAGTGAGTGAAGCGCGGGGACGAGGTGTCGCTCGGACGCGGTCTTCACCGAGAGAGAGAGATGACAGGTCTGCTGCTCTTGTAGTGTACCCAGCCCTGCTCCGCCATTGGCTATTTAAACACGTCCAAAGCCACACGGAGAGCCCGCGGTGGCCAATCAGGCGCGAGCGCAGCCGCAGCTCCGCCCCCCCTCCCGGTAATTCTAACCCATGATCCAACTTTTATCATCTGAATCAAAAAAAAGAAAAGAAAAGAAGCTGCTGCTGAACACATGTGTTCATCTGTAAACACAATGAGGTGGGGGTGTTCTGCTGGGGCTGGAAACGGGTTTGGTTTAGTGCGTCACTTCATTCTGGAGGATTCAGAGTCAGACAGACAGACAGACAGACAGACAGACAGACAGACAGACAGACAGAGCTATAGAGGGATAGACAGAGAGACAGACAGAGATATAGAGGGATAGACAGACAGACAGACAGAGCTATAGAGGGATAGACAGAGAGATAGACAGACAGACAGACAGAGCTATAGACAGACAGACAGACAGACAGACCTATAGAGGGATAGACAGAGAGACAGACAGACAGACAGACAGACAGACAGAGCTATAGACAGACAGACAGACAGACAGACAGACAGACAGACAGAGCTATAGAGGGATAGACAGACAGACAGAGCTATAGAGGGATAGACAGACAGACAGAGCTATAGAGGGATAGACAGAGAGACAGACAGACAGACAGACAGACAGAGCTATAGAGGGATAGACAGACAGACAGACAGACAGACAGAGCTATAGAGGGATAGACAGACAGACAGAGCTATAGAGGGATAGACAGAGAGACAGACAGACAGACAGACAGACAGAGCTATAGAGGGATAGACAGACAGACAGACAGACAGACAGAGCTATAGAGGGATAGACAGACAGACAGACAGACAGACAGAGCTATAGAGGGATAGACAGAGAGACAGACAGAGCTATAGACAGACAGACAGACAGACAGAGCTATAGAGGGATAGACAGACAGACAGACAGAGATATATGATTGTTTGTTTCTAAGCAGGAGTACACAAAAAACAACTCAATGGTTTTCCAGGATTCCTTAAGGGTCAGGAAGTCAACCCATTCAATTTGCGTGCAGATCCAGAAACTTTCCCATGGATAAAATGTAATGAAATCAAATCAGGCTTATTTAGGGGACCGGTATCTATGAGTGTGGGGAATTTGGTACTGTTGGGCGGATGTATGCGCTCCACTGAGTGCCATTTCTTTTTTTTTATTAACTTTTAACGTGTTGTTGTCACTTTTACTAGAAAGTTCACTGAATTTGAATGAATTGGATTCTAGGAGACTGTAGACTTTACAATTAAGAAGGAAAACACAATGGGAGGGTCTGTCAAAGAAACCGTGGCAAAACAATGCATGACACTTCACGTAAAAATGTGCAGTTCATGCTTGGAAGCATTGTAATGTAATTTATAGGAAAACAGGCACTTTTCTCATTACTAACATGGAATCTTTACATTGTGAGTATGATGCAGATGATCCGTCAGTTTTTATCCCATATTAGGGCCTGAGCAGGAATCAAGGGCACAGGGAAACTATGGTTTTTAGTGTATTATTATTTTTATTATTATTATTAGGGCCAGAGGACAGTCTTGGTACCAGTATGATTTCTACATGCCCCCCCCCCGGTGCGGTGGAGCCCCATTTGCTTGTATAATATGTTGTGTTTATTTACAAAAACTTACACCAAAAAACCATTGCACAAATTTCCACAAACCTTGGTGGAATGATGGGACATTGGTCAGAGAAGAAGCAATTAAAGTTTGGTATGAATCCAGTTATTTTCTTTACTTCTTTAACACTGTGCGACAGGAGATTTCTCCACATATTTCAGAATAACTCCTGGATGTTGATGACAAAAATCTGCCATTATTTTGGGGACTGATTTATCAGTGAGTGCAATTTGGTCCAATAAAAATCTAGATCAAGTGAATTTCAATGGTTTCATAAGGGGGGAGTAGACCCTTATTGTTGGCATGAATCCTCCTGAGCACCCTTCTAATTTTGTGTTAGATGAATTCAGCAGCTCACGAAACCACAATGCACATCAATGATATATGTAGTATTTCCTTTTGTGCCTGGATCAGACACAACAGAAAAAAGAAAAGAGTGCATCTGTCAACACGGCTCACATTGCTGCGGTGTTATTCTCAACCAGCCCGCTGCTTTGTTTAGAAACTTCCCAACCGACTCCATGACACAGTTTTCTTGAGGTTTACACCAAAATATTACTTGTGTTGGGGTTTACATCCCCAAGAACCTCAAGCATGAAGAGGAAGTCGCCAAGTGTGGAGCTCAGTTTGTTTTGTAAAAAATTCTATTCATAGTTGGACTCATTTGCTTCATTCTGCCAATTTGCAGCCTGACACTTTTATTTAGGGAATTTCTTGAAATCTACAACAATAAGCTGCACAAAAACTTTGAATCTTCATGCACTGGATCTGCTGTAATGTTTCGGGGTTGTCGAGCTGCAGTAGAAGCATTTGTACACACTCCTTCTCCTGATGCAGGGATATTAGGCTGAATATTTAAGGTTTAGAAACCCGAATGAACTCGTTCCCCAAATTCTTGCCTTCTCATTTGACCACCATGTGATCTAGTGACAATACCGTCACCTTCAAAATGCAATTAAGACTTTTTGATAGTGAAAGAACTTCTTTGTACTGGGAGCGAAACGCGCGGTTCTAATCGTGTTTTTCATGCTTCTACTGGATTTGGTCAAGACCTTTTCATGTGACGTGATGTTTTATTTTACACGCATGCATTGTCTGTTTTACACAACTCCTTGGGAAGTCAGATGAAATGATGCGCTCCAATTTTACTGAGATTTGCTTCGTCAAATGTTAATTATACGTATCCTACTACAGTATCTCAGCTAATTTGGCTATTTAAACGGTTAAACGTTTCTCACGTTGCCAATAGCTAAAGAAATCAAGGATATCGAGGCAAATTTTAATGTTCTGGTGTTCGTTGAGAGAAACAATGCAGTCTTGTATCGAGTGAAAAAGCCGTTTCACTTTTGATGTATCACATGCGATCACCAGTGATGAAAGACGTGCACAAGTGAGCAGTGATGACGTTTTTTCCACCTATGAGATGTAATAGTGAATTCTTGGTTTGCTCTGTGGAGTCTGATAGTGGCTGGTGAGTTCAAACAATTGGTAAAGTCTATGTATTCAATAAATTGATAAATGACACATGTTATTGATCTGATCATAGAACACGGATGTTGGTCACTGTTGTAGATGAGGAGTGGAACAGACAGATGGGACAACACAAGAAGAAGAGATTAACAGTGTACATTACATTTATTACAGTTTAATTTGCAGCTGAATGAAACATTTATCAACATCAAGACTCTTCATCTCTTTCTCAGGGCCTGACTCCCTGTTACAATATCAATAGAACGCAATGTTAAGGTTGCTGAAAAACAATATCTCTTAATCTGGATCCACACTAAATTGGAATGGGTTCTTTCTCGGCCCTTGAACCATCAGTTTCATGGAACTCCCTTAGGTAGTTTGAGCATAATCCTGTTCACAAGTGAACGAACCAACGTACAGGGGTTCAAATAGAACCTCCTCGCTGCATGGATGTATTTAGCGAAGTTATTTGAGAACTTTGGTTCTTTATTTTCATTAAATGTTATGAAAACCAGCCTCCACACCTGACTGGAACATTTTGATAGAGCTCAGAGTCTCACACTCCGTTTGTTTGTTTGTTTGTAATCAAGATTACACGAAAAACTACCGAACAGATTACTACATTCTCTAACATTGTGAGACGGGACGTTTTTCAAGATTTTTCATCATTTCTCAGAGAACAATTTATGGATCTTGATGAAAATTGGTGCAAATGTGGATTTGTAAGTTTAGATGTGTTTTATAAGGGGACTGTTGGATCTTGGCGGAGGTTGGTGTTCTACTGAGTGACTTCCTAGTCTCACTGTGAAATCAATAAAGGTTGCCTAAGGTTAAAGGCTGCCTTCCCATGAGCCTCTTTTGCTTAGCCCTTTACATTGTCTTCACTTCCTGATTAGTTTTGTGTTATTTTCCTTTAGAGCTAAAATTTGAAACTATTCTCAAGTAGAAAAAAAAGGAAATTAACACAACCGACCACAGGCTCAATCATTGCCAAGCAAAGTGAACACTTAGACTCAGAGTGTGAAAATCAACACAAAGAAAGGGAACTTCAGTTGCTTAAATCAAATCAAACCTGTACATCTTATGAAGCATGTGTCTCTTGTTGGATCAAATTCTATCAGCAAGCTTTCCTGTTGTTTTCAACTCTGGAGGAATTTACACACATGAACCCTCTGCTGTAAAATGATGATGAAAAATGATGCTGTCTACACTTTTTTAACATAATGCAACATGAGTCCACTACATGACGTTATGTATTTCTACTCACGCAAGTTTCGTGTCATATAAGTTAACCCACGTGTGGTGGTGGTCAGAGCGTGAATCTGCTGCCCCCTGACGAATGTCAGTTGTGACTCCACAGTTAATTTCTAGGGGAAATATAAGTTATGCATAATAAACCTTCCAAGAAACTTCTGCTACTTCTGACGTTCAGTCTGTCTATGGGACCATTCAAAGTAATGAACTATACGACCTGAACTTGAATCTATAGGACTTGAAAAGCTGAATCAGCTCCAAATCACATAATGCAAAGTATATGAGAGATACAGAGGGGGTGTGAACATACCTCCCTGACTGTACACTGTGTACTAGTCTGAGCTTCTTTTCTTTCCTGCCCCTCTGCCGTCACATTTCACCTCAGTCATATTTGTGTCATCCTGCATTCTTCACAATTAATCTGATTGGATTTCCCTAAATGCAATATTTTCTGCATGACTGCAGCTCGTTCACAGTGAATTCAGGAAATCTAAGAAATCTACTCTCCAATCTGCCTGTGTGATACAGCTGGTGTATCATGGCAAATCAAGGCACGGATGACCTTGCATAAGAGCTGATTGGGAAATAAAATATTAAGTTCCTCTAAATAGTTGAGTGTTTGTTGTAAAAAAGACAAATTACAGTACAGTTAGGTAGTGGCTGCACATTTTGTTCTGCACTCATTGATGACTGGAAGCAGCCAAAACACCTGACTGCCACCTGGTGGTAGTGACCAAACCTGAAGTTCGGGTCTTGTGCATTTTCCTTGACAGACAGTGTTTTGTTATGTGCTTATGAAGTTCAGACATTTGGATATTTTACTCTTTAAAGACATCTCACTCTGCAGGGGAAACAAAACATAAATAAAGATAATATTGTATTAAATGTGTTCAAATTTCATTTCTGGCTTTCACCACCTTTGTTTGACCTTTATACTTCCCTTCAGATTTGTAAATCTTACACCTATTTGTTTCAGAATTGTCTCAGGTTCAGATCTTTTTCAGCAGTTAACAAGAGGTTGATTGAAGATGTAAAGTACAGATGAGTTTAAAATTTAAAAAACTCTTCTCGTCTCCTCTGTGGGGTCAGACAGGCTGGTATTTTTTGATCACATGCGTCAACAAAGGGCAGAATGTGAACAAGCAAAGAAAATACTAGGAAAATGCTCATTCTGTCCCAGGAAATGACAGAAAAACTTAATGACAAGTAGGTGTCAGTGAAGCATTGTCTGTTTTCATTGCTGTAGCTAACGACGCAAAAACATACGTACAAAGAAAAAATGATGTATTAACATGAAACATTAAGGGGAAATATTGATACAGCATCTCCTATATTTGTTTCCCTTTAAAACTGATAAAACAAACAATTATCACCATTTACCAACAATTATGACCTTTTCAGATTTTTTTTTAATGTTTGATTATGATGTGTAATATATATTTATCTTTATTCACTTTTGTCCCATTTCTCAGCTTTTTATTCCGATAAGGTCTCTTTGAGCATTGTTAAAGTGCTATACTCTTCTTCTTCTTCTTCTTCTTAGGGCCGGATTGAAACTTAACTCAGGTTAAGTCGGGTGAACATTAACAGTTTCCTGGGATCCATCGTGTGGGAGAGCGTCTGTACTCACAAGATGCTGAGATCCGTGATTCCCAGTAGTAAAGATGTTCTGTTGTTCAAAGAGCTGCAGGCACTTTATTCATCTTTAACACAATAACCCTGCAAACATCATACACTGTCAGGCTGAGACATCTAAATTATGACGGATGAAGGAGTGAAAGAAGGACAGTTTAGAGAAAGCTGAACCATTTGTTTTACATTCAAACTAAATGACGTTAGACATGAGCTCAGAGATCAATGACACAACATGTCTGAGTTTCTTGCAGATGGATCAGAACAAGACATGATTGTGTCCCTCTTGTCTCTACTAGTGAATTAATCATGCAGATGAGTTATCGTGTTGGAGATGTTTCACATTTTTAAAAGACTGAGGTTTTCAGTTTTTTTTCCTGTGGGTTTCTCCCCTTGTGGACGTGCACAAGCGAAATTGTCAAAAATACTCCACACGTTTCATGAAAGGTCTAAAAGAATCAATCAAACAGGAAGACGTCTGTTTAAAATTCAGAGAGGATGTTGGGCAGGATGTGAAAGTGCGAGGAGGAAACCACATCTTTTATTTTTTTGGGATTAAATTAAATTCCAATTTTATTATTTGATACTCCTATGAAGCACTTTAAGAGTGCTGTCCATAGGTTGAAAACCTCTTTACACAGTATTATAATGCTCAGCAGGATACATGTATTAGAATAATCTGAGCCAACGTTACATTTCTGACCCAACAGAGGAGCTGCTGGGATCTATATTCATTCCTCCTCTGATTTATAGCAGTAGACTCCATGCTTGTGCTGTGGCGGTGGAAAGCCAAAGCTGCGAACCCCCGGCTCAGAGGGGCCACAGTTCTCACGTGGCCTGGTGATGGCGTAGCGAACGCTTCCGTCGGCCAGCCACCCGGCATCACAGTGGTCCAACCCTGTGAACTTCCAGGCAGCATAGAGTTGTCCGACCTTGGCGACCTCTGCTCCGTCCGCCTGACACGCCTGCCGGGCCTCAGTCAGGTTCATCTTGTGGAAGGGCTGAAGATAGTAGACTCTCCCTTTGAAGGAAACATATTTATTTGTGATGATCAGGCTCTTTAATGATTTCTTGTTTCAGACTTAAAACTGGAGACATCAGACACCAACTGACTGATTTCCACCAAGACTCGTGGAAAATTTGAAATTGTGAATTTGTCAAAAGTAGGCTATTATATGATGGACATAATGTAAGTGAAAACTATTGTTGTGACATTTCCCTTGCTGCACACAAAGACAGTGATGAGGAGGAAGGCGACAAAGCCCTCTCACCTCGGAGGGAGGAGGAGAAGCAGAAGACATCATAGTGATGAGGGAGCAGGTGCCATCTGCCGTAGTTCCGAACCCCCGGGTCGAGGTCGTGCCCCCCGCAAGGCCCTCTGGGCCGGGTGATGGGGTACTGGACCGTACCATCGGCCAGCCAGCCTGCATTGCACCAGTTCAGACCCTCCTTCCAGGACTGGAAGAGCTGCGTGAAGGTGGCGAGCGAGGAGTCCTGCTCCTCACAGACCCGCTGGGCTCCCAGGAAGCTCAGGTGGTAACGACCCCGATGGTGCTGGTAGGGAAACACCACACCTGGGGGGGGGAATGATGTCACTACTCTCTGATATACTGTAACACAAAGTATGTGTTGTACATTTACTCATACTACTTCTGTTACTGCGACTGGTTTGCTTTGGTCTGAGATTGTGGTGTTAGTGCGACATCTAGTGGCAATGACTATTATATATATGACCTTTAAGGCAGGTTACTTTAAAACCCTCAATGTCTGATTTCTTGTGTCAAGTCATTTGATTTTCTTCAAAATCTAAACGGAGAGACGTCACACATATATTTTTGAAATCAGCACGATCTACACTCAGACTATATCATTATCTCCAATGTGCATCACATACATTATAAACTATACGCTCAGAAATCTGACCTTGTAGCTCCAGGTCAACGGAGGTGCTCTTGTCCTCCAGCCCGTCCACCACTTCACAGCGGTAACGGCCCGTGTCCTTCAACTGGAGTCCAGGCATCAACAGTGCAGCGTCTCCTGGGAAATCCTGTCTGAGCTGCACACGACCCCTGACACACAGACACCAACAGACATACAGTGACTTGAGGTTTAAGACAAACAAGATCATGAAGCCACAAATAACAATTATAATAATATAATAATTATCTGTCCTGTCCTGTGTCGAACCACCTGAACGCCCCAAAGCTTCGGGTGCGGGAGCCGGTTGCCACCAGCACATCTGTCTCATGTCCTCCAGCCGCAGGGAGCCAGGACCACTTGATCCTCACGTTTCTGGGTGAGCTCAACTCAGGCTCGTACCAAAACCTGCACGGCAGAGTGACATTCTGCCCTTTAGCTGCAAACAGTGCTGCCTGAGCAGGGGCCACATGGATCCTCACATCACCGACAGGAACTATGGGAAATATACACATTGCATCAAAGAGCTGAGCTTGAAAATAACAGAAAGAAAACACTGCTCTCATTTGTAAAGCATTTTCACTTAAAACACGAAGATGAAATAGACAAACATGTCGTACTTTCTTTGTTCTCATTTCCACCGAGGAGGTCGTGGTAGGAGAAATTGTTTGGGACTGTGGGGGCAGTGAGGGCCAGCTGAGCCCCCAACAACAGCCAACAAATCTTCATCATCATCATCATCATCATCATCACCATCCAGGCTGTGATGATGAACCCTGATCCTTAATGGAATCAAACCTGTGGAGAACAATATGCTCACTGTGGTCTTCATGTAGTGGCACGACAGTTCCAGTAGTAGGCAGCATCTCACCATGTTAGCAGACTGTTCTCCATGATAAAGTAAAGCTGCCACTTGAACAGTTTTTAAAATGTTTATGCTTCAAAAGTGCTTCTTCAAATAATTTATAATTTACAGCAGATTTTTCCCTCATTTTAATCAGGCTCTTACTGTTTTATTAACAACACACCTGGACGCCAGGTGACAACAGAAAAAAGTAAAAAGAAAACTCAAAAGTAATTTCAATAGAGACACATAACTCATTTTATGTATTTAATAAACCGTTATTTTTCTAATATATCTATATACTAAGTATATATTGTCTTCACTTACCAAAACACCTTGGTATTCTGCCTTTCAGGTCCCTCAGAAGGAAAAAGCTCTAATGCTGGAAAAGGTGTTCAGGAGTCCATTGGAGACACTGGTTTTACTGCAGGAGTTATAGATCCAGTCCTTGATGATAAAATAAGTGCGACTATAAGATTTGTTAATACTTTCTGTTAATTCTACCTTTTCCCTAAAGAGGAGCAGAGGTGTTCGAGCTGCTCTGCTGCCACAACTGGAACAGCAGCTCTCTCACCTTCTCTGTCTGCTGCCGCCACCGTCAGTGAAGAGAAGCTCAGAGAAGCTCAGAGACGTTTCCCCACTTTCATTGATCAGGAGAAGCCTGCTAACGGGAAACCTGAAATTTGTTTGTTTCTATATTTCAGAAGCTGAATTTCACATTCAAACTGTTTGGATTCATTTAGTATTTAAACATTTGAAGAACCACATGCTCTTGTTAGTTTATGTGTTGATGCCTCTATGGCTCTTTTCCTTTATTCTGACAGATTTCTTGTCTGTGTGTAAAATATGTCTTGTTCTGTTTGTTCTATTTTTGTTATAATAAGAACTGTCCTTAAAGTCAATATGCATATATGCATATATATATATATACACAAATAGCACGTTTTTTCTTTCATTCAGAGAAGAGAAGATTATTAAATTTAAATTCCTTAACTCTCTGAAAGCAGATGTTTGCTGCTGTGTTTTTTCCTAGAATCATCTTTTATTGGAAACCCCGCTGGAAAACATACACAAAATATACGTTCACATACGGCATGGAGATGAAAGCTGTAGCCAGGGGCCAGGCACAGCAGGACTGGGATCTGAGCAGCCAGATGAGGGGCTAACAGGGTGTCATTACTCTCATAAACTGCAGAGTGTGGGCTCTGTGCAGGAAACCAGAATCCAAGCGACAGCCGGTTTATCCCCTGAGTCCCTCAAATTGAGATGTTGCAGCAATCAGGAAATTGTAACTCAGAACAGCACGGGCTCTGAATCCAGGCCCCGATAAATTCCTAAAGAACACATATGATAGTTTTACTCCTTCTCTTAAAGATGAAACCTGCTGTGCCGAAAAAACAAACAAATCTTTAATAATTCCAGGAGGTTAAGTGTTTTGTAACTGGTGACAGTCAGTGTATGGAAGCATATCAAAGTGTCTTTTCTTGTAACATTTAATAAACAGTCTTAGTTCAAGAACAATGGCGAATTGAAAAACAAATAATGCTAATTCTACATATTTCACATTTGTTGTAAAAAGGATTAAATTATAATTAAATTACATGTAAGACTGAAGCGAATAAACCTGTTAAAATGTGTAAAAAATTCAACATCACATGAAAAACCTACTGCAAAATGCCCATGATATTTTGTAGTTCGATCAATTGATTGACTCCATCTGTGTGCTGCAGTTCAAATTTGAATATTTTTAATTCTCTAATCCTGGACACATTTTCTTTTCCTGGATAGTTTAAAATGGCAAAATAAAAAATATATTGCACAGACCCTGCGTTATAATGCTAGTTTGGGCTGGAATAACAAAACAGCCTCAGGACAATATCTCGTAACTCTCTCATGTCTCCAGACTTGTGAGAGGCTGAAATCTACCTGGTGTTGATGTGAACAGTACAAAGAGCAAATCTGTGCAAATTTTCATTCATATTCAATCAAAAGCTACTGAAACCACGGACACTCAACAGACTCAACAGCGAGCACTTACGAGCTTGTATTAATATAAACCATAAAAAAAGTCACTAGTCAAAAAGTGCTACGAGTGTTAAAGTCCAAGCTATTCAGGTAACACAATCTCCACCCAATACAAAATCTCCTCTGCGGTCAGCGGAGGTGGAGCCGATGGAGGAGTTATTGATGAGTGTCTAGTCATCGCAGCCCAGCAGCTCCATGCGTAGAGCGATGCGCTCGTGCCACTCCCAGGGGACGACTCGGACGTATCGGGCGTAGAACGAGGGCTCAAATAGATTCTTCTTGTGGGTGTTGTTGTCGATGTTGCCTTGGAAAAGCTGCAAATACAATGTTAAAGTTGTAGTTAAAGCAAAAATGTTACTTATTGAGCAACAGTTGTTCTGAATAAAGAATGTTCAGTTCAGCTTTCCGTACAATTTTCAATTGGTCCAGCACATGTATCATGACGTTTCACCGTGATTTCATAGCATGACAGAAACCATCTTTGAGAAAAAATTGACTTTTTGTTTGGTCCATGGAGGAGGCGCATTTGTGACCAATACTGCAGCCAGCCACCAGGGGTGTGATTGAGACACTTTGGCTTCACTTTTGGGGAGCCGTCATGTCCTCCATCTTTATATAACCAAACCAATAACGTATTTTAGGTGAGGACGTCCACCAAGCGGCTTAATGACTAACTGTCATCAGAGGTCGTCACAGAACATTTACAGTCTATTAGAAAAAGACATTTCAGGGATTTATACATGTCTGACCTTATCATTGCCGGTGTTCTCGTCCTTCACTGTGTTCCACGACTCTCCATCGTTACTGTAAGAAACTTGAAACACCGACACAAACTGCACCACCCCAAAGTCCTTCGCCCCCTGAGTGATGATGCCTGTGAGACGCGTTGTCTTCTTCAGATCAACCTGAGTGAAGGAACAGACAAAACCAGTGACTCTCTGCAACATCTGCTGGGGTCACAAGACATTTTCACCAATGATGACATTTAACCACAGAGGTTTTCCTCACCTGGATCCACTCTGAGCGGTTGTTGTGGGCAGGGGACCAGGCGTTGGTCTTGCCCTGCTTGTCCAGCCGGGCGTACTGAGGGTGCCACGTGAAGGTGTCGATGCCCCACGTGCTGTACGAGCTGGTGGCCGAAAGCTGCTCGTCTGAGATGAGGCGAGACTTCATCCCCAGAGGCTCTGAACAACCTGCCGTGTTTGAATAGACTGTGAATCCGAAGCAGGTGCAGAGACGGAGGGAGGGAAAGCAGCAGAAGAGGGAGAAGGAGTGGAGAAGAGGAGGGGAACGATAAATGAATACACCCGAAGAAAAGACAAATCAGCTTCCACCACCATTAAAAGAAGAAAAAGAAGAAATAGACATGCACAGAAACACATGCAAAAAAGTGTGTACACATTTAACATGTTTCTCTGAATGGTGTAATTGTTGGAGGCAAAGGACAAAAGGACTGAGGTGGACAAACCCCCATATATGTGTGGCTGTTTTCTGTGGCTTTCCACATAGGACTGTTTATACTTTACATGTGGTCAGACCACAGGGATATGTTACGCAGTTTGAATAAACTCTTTGACAGACATTGTGCTCGTGAGCACGACCACAGTAAGAAGAAATCAACACAGTGAAACAAGAAACAGAGGGACAGCTAAACCCAAGAGCTTTTCCTCACTTCTCCTGACCGCAGGAATTTAACAATAATATCTTTGCTCATAATGGAAACATCACGTCTGTCCCATTTGTGTTTTAACTACTGTCTACCATCCTAAACTCGCTGTGTGCGTCACAGTAGTTTTCAGCAGGGTGTTTTCAATGTGTTTACCATTGAGCTCACAGCCGACCAGCTCCATGCGCAGCGTGCACGCCCTGCGGCAAACCACAGGGATGATGCGGATGTACTGGGCCACGATTGGAGGGCTGAAAAGGTTTGTCTTGGTGCCGTCGTTGTCTATGTTGCCCACAAAAACCTGCAGGACACAGACACGGGAGATGAGGTGAGGAAAAATTTAAAAACAAGTATTTAAGACATCCTCAGTAACTTCTGATTAATGCAAAGTAAAGTCTCACCTTGTCACTGCGTTGGCCGTCCAGTCTGTGTGGGGTGAAAGTACTTCCATCGAAGCTGCTCGCCACCTTGAAGGCCTTGATGTACTCAGCTGTGCCCAGGCGACTGGCGCCCTGAGTGATGATGCCCGTCAGACGCATCTTCTTCTGCATATTAATCTGAGGTCAACAGCAAAAGTGTTAGTGAACTAAGAAATAACACGTTCATCCAGTGAAAAACGTTTTGGATTAATACTATAACAGTAACAGCTTCTCTCTGCTCTGTCAACATGTCCACAAAGGGTCATGTTTTCAGTGTGGCGTCTCTCACCTCGATCCAGGGGTTCCTGTCATGGGTGTCTGACGTCCAGGCGTTGACGAGGCCGTGGTTGTTCAGCCGAGCCAGCTCCGGGCCCCAGCGCTGGAGACCCAGAATGCCGTAGTGCACAGAGGAAGCAGAAATCTGGGACTCCACGATTGCACCTCCCTCCATCCCCAGCAGAGAAATGCAACCTGGGACATAACAACAAAGGAGGGCTTACAACTTTTGTTCTAATTGTTCCTCTACCTGTCCAATCTGTTCTCCACTGGAAACCAAAGCTATAGCTATTATTGAATATTATTGAATATTAATCATTATCTTGAATTGGCAGCATGTTCATTCACTCCTGTACTTTTTAAACATGTAGTAAGGAAATGGAGCTGCAGTACAATGAATACAGAACTGAGCATGTACATCAGAGTAGGTGAACATACGTTGCTGGCACTGCTTCCCGACGTACGGTGAGGGGCACTGGCAGGTGTAGTCTCCATCCAGGTCTCTGCACACACCCCCATTCTTACAGGGCTGCTTGGCACAGTCGTTCACATCTGGAAGAAGAAATAAGGACTTGTTTATTTTCAGTTTAAAGGGCAGGTCAGGTTAGGTGTCAAAGGTCACAGCTGATAATTGTGTTTTGTAACATCACTGAATGTAAAAAGGAACAAGAGATATATGAAGTTATATCTATATTGTGTTACCATCTGTTAGCCCACATGTTACCTGTGTGTTTATGGGATGATAATAACAATGAACTCAGTGAGCTCTGGGTTCGTATTCACACCAGTGGGTGGTGCAAAATGTTTGAATAAGAGTTTCCTCTTGAGATTATGTGAACTGATTAAGTCTCCAGGGAACGATTGACAGAGATAAGGGAAAGGAGCCAGGCCACATCATGGATGCATCATAAGATCAAGAGCAGAGAGAGAACTGGGACTTTTCATGGTTTCATTTAGCTATTAAAACAAAATTGTCTTCACCTCATCAATTGCTGCATTTTAAAGATTTTTGTTCAACCCACTGGGCTCTTCAGGAAACATCTTTTATTCCAGTTGAGAGTGAGATTAGTCAGGAGGTGAAGTTTTCCAGTATTTCCCTGCTTTCCTCCACAGTAACCATAGCAACAAAAACTAAGTCTGTCTTCACTTCCTGTTTCTCAGCCTAAACAAAGGGAACTATGAAACACTCCCCAAGCTCCACAAGGTGGCGTCCTTTGACAACATGTTTATATATATAAATCAGACGATAAAAGCTTTTACTGACTCTTCAATGTGCAGATGGATTTTTTTTGTTTTTGAGGGACACTAGGTGGCGCTGCAGAACCTGTAGATCACTTGATGATGAAAACCTTATAGTCATATGATTTGGTCAATAACAGTACAGAACATAAATACAATTATTTAACTGGGTTTTTATTTTTATTTTTAAAGCTGAATCAACAACTACTTTGCATCTAGGTTAAAATAAACGTTATAATCAAAACATAGCACCACACAGACACACAATGTATGTTTGTATGAGGTGTATTACAAAGCTGTTTATGTCACATATACATATATTAGGTCAATATATATATCTATCCATCTGTCTATATATTTATCACCGTATAGCTTCTTAATGCAAAGTAATGATATAATAAAAAATATAAGCACTTCAGTGAAGTGCTCTTCAGTGTTAATGTGAACAGTTGTCGTGCTGCTTCATTTTACCTGTCGTACTAAGAAACCAGACTAAAGCAGATGTCAGGTTGACGTAACGCCACATGGGTCTGTTTAATTCTTATTCCCGCTAACACTAAGAGGATTGCTCAAACTTAGACACAAATGCCTGTATGGCAGTGACAACACTGGCACAACACTGCTTATAACACTGACAAACAAATTACCCTAACAAGGCCTTCGTTCTTTAAACCCAACAGCCCACACCTGCACCATGAAGGCTGTACTCAACATATCTTGTTGTTCACAGGGACTAATTTCCCTGTGTTCTGGCAAAAAGACTGACAGGAAATTCAAGCCAAGGAAACGTGAATTAATGAAATATGGTATCCAGCATTTGTTGATTTGCAAATGAAATGCAACGGTTGCTGTTTCATCCTTTAAGTCTCTGAAGTAGCTTCCATCCATCCATCCATTCATTCATGCAGTGTCTATACTGCTTATTCTAGGGTTGCACGGGGAGCTGGAGCAGGTGGCGTAGACCCTGGACAGATCACCAGCGTATCACAGGGTTTCTGTACTGTGCAGGAGTAAAAGAAAACCGGAGCAGACACTGGGGAGATCATGCAAACTCCACACAGAAGGACCCCGGCCAAAATGGGAACCTTCTCGTGGTGAGGTGACACTGCTGAGTCACCGCATTCCACTTTAATATAAGGGACAGATTCTACCCCATCCCAGCACCTCCACACCAGTCCAGCCCATGACGTCTGAGTCAAAATTAGAAAATGACTGGGAGTGGATGACTGGGCTGCAAAAAACACTGCAATTGGTGGTCAGACCGTGGGCATCGGGAGGGTGAGCCCTTCCTTCACAAAGCCTGAAGTTATATTTTCAAACTATAATTCTGTCCTTTTCGTCAGAATGAGTTTAGCCCTCAGCCGTCATGCACACAAAGCTGAGAGTAAACACTCGTCTTACTCCAGAGGATTTTGATAATGACATTCACACTTGTTGAATATAATCCCCGATTTCCATCCTTCTCTCAATCTTTTCAGTCACTAACAAACCAAAAGCCAATTTGGTCATTATTTTAAGAGGATTTGTTATTATCAAATTCTTCATCTGATTTGGTTGAGCTAAAGCACAAACAGATTCAGTGTTGGACCTTGGTGGGAGGCGTTTGCATGCTAAGAGACTTGAAGTGCTCCAACTTACTAATTAGCCAAACCGAGTGAGCGCAGAGGCCACTGAATGAGACCCATTCATGGAACTGCTGAGCTGACAGCACTTCTCGTTCCCCGCTGATGCTGTGACAGTATGGAACAACCTCACATGTTCTCACGGACAAATACTGACCTGATTTTCTTACTTTCTGTAGAATCCATCAATATATTTAATGGCCTTTTATTGAGGCCATTAAATCCAAAGAAATTGACAATGTTGTGTTTCCACTCGCTCGCAGTGAATTCTCCGAGCATCATCCTGCTCTACTCTGACTCTGAGAGTTTGAGAGTTCTGAGAGTTCAGTGCATGTCAGAGGGCTTAAAGGGCAGCTCAAGGTTACGAATGACAACCTCAAGAAACTTACTGATCTGGCAGTGCGCTCCCTCGAAGCTTGGCTGGCACTTGCAGATGTACTCGTTGAACACGTCTCCTCGTCTGGTCGGAGCAATGATCTCGCACGACCCATCGTTTTTACAGGGGTTCGGGCTGCAGGGTCCTGGCAGCAGGAAGGAGGAAGCAGATTCGGTTTAGTGCATAATTAATTATGAATTAGTGACATTTTACTTCCTCTTCTTCTGCCCACCTGTCTCTGTCAGGTTACAGGTGTCTCCGCCATATCCATCCGCACAGATGCAGATGAAGGGATCATCTCCGACATCTGTCACACATGTTCCTCCATTGTGGCAATGGTTCACCTCACAGTAGTTACCTGAGTAAAAGAGGGAGGGTATGGTGTGACATTAGCTCAGCAAACTGTGCAGCTGCAAATGCACCTCACATTTTGACACATTAAGTTGTACCATGATGAATTGTTTAACTTGTTGCAGTCGGAGTTAGACATTTCACTGCGTCCAGAAACTATAATAAACTACAAAGCATAGCAGCTACAGCAAATGTGGTTCTGAATGAATAATAATGATATAAAATAATATTAATACATGACCTGAAGCAATATTTTTAGTAGCACTATTTGCAATCCACCTTTTTACTCTTAAGAGTTTGTACTTCAGTGTTTGGTGAATGTAGTAAACTTGCATGTACTACAATACATGTTCATGTGTATTTAACAATGCAATTTCATAAAGATGAGGGACTTTCAAGGGATACATAAAAAAAAAGGATCACCAAATCTGAAGCAGCGGAGCCTGAGAGCTCCAAACGTTTAGCCTACAAGACTCTGTAGCACAGGATCCTACATTTCCCACAATTCCATGGGAAGACAACTTCTTGCTGAAAGACACAAGTCTTTCAAAGTCCTGGGGAAACTCTGGGGGAAAAGATGGATCTACTTCTTCTTGTTGCTACAGTATCAGAGTGTTGGTATCTGGTAACAAACGTGTGGCTGCAGAGCTGAGTCACAGATCCTGAAAGAATAAGGCAGGAACATCCAGAGGGAGCGGCTGGACCCAGATTCATGAGTCACGCTTTGACTGCCACAACGAATAATCCTTGTTTTTTTTATATTACTTTATAACCAGTGTGTTGACTCATCAGGTGCCACGTCAGCCGTCATTTAACTTTATACTTGACTTAGCTATTCTTTTCTTTGGTGCGAAGTACAAACCTGGAGGAAATCAGTGAAAGCTGAAGAGCTTCACCTTCTGTAAAGTTTGGCACCACAAACATAACAATAACACAGGAATGTGATCCTGAATATGAGCACGACAACTTTGATTTTGTGGCTGTAACTGTTTTCATACCAGAACCCATTGAACCGGTGTTTGAACCATTTGAAACCAGGCAGACAGGTTGTGCTACTAAAGTTTATTATGTGGTTTGAGAAAAATGGGTTAAAGTGCAGTTTAATGTAGAAGAATGTATTGTGAATTAATGTTAGAATGGTAGTGGTAGAACGTATATAAATATAGTGTGTACTGTTGCATTGATACTGAAAATAGGGCTCACAATTATTTATAATAGACTAATAGTTTATTGAACGTCAGAATTTAGTTTTGAAACAACAAGGTGCCAATAATGTCTTGTTTTGTCCGACCAACGGCTCAAAACTCCAGGATAATCTGTGTGTTTGCACATGAGTCAGAGAAAAAACTCTTCTCAGAATGAAGAGGCTGAAGCTCAGGAGGGTTTTTCCATGTTAGTTTGAAAAACAAATCTTTCAACTCATCTATTATCAAATAGATGCTGGTTACACAGGATAATCTCCATCTTGTCCTATGTTCTAAAATGTGAAATGAATTATCTGTTGAAAAAGCCCTAAACGTGTTAACAAATCTAAACGACTGATTTTTATGCAACCACCACTGACAGCAGAACGTGTCTACGTGCAGGATTAAGAGCTTGCGGGATTATCCAGGTTGCTCAGAAGCGTGCGGCTCTTTTGGGAATGAGCAGTTACACAACATGACAGCAGCAAACCTGACTGACAGGTGAGTAGTAAACAAAACAACAGGCTCTGGATGTAAACAACATGGCAGCAGGGGAACAGAAACCACCTTGTGTAAAGACACTTAAAAGTGGACAGCTGGTCTACGTTGACTCCAACAAGACCACACATGGTGTTTCCTCATCCTCTGAACCACCAAAAAACACATATCACCTGAAAATACAACTTCAACTGATCTATCGTTAACAGAAGGAGCCTTGTGCGATGCAACACTTTTGTTTCCAAGTGTCCAGAGAAGTGAATCCATTTCACAAACTGCTCTGTTCTGTGCATAGAAGAAGAAACTAGGCTACTGTTTACCACTGCAAGTAACGTGACACAACTCTGTAATGACAGAGGCTCACGTGTAATACCAGGGCAGCCTCACATTTAATTACCCAGTTTACCATGACAGTAATACGCTGGCATCTTGGGATGTATGCTATGTTGCACGAATTACATATTAACTGCATGGGGCTCAGGAAAAACTGCACACGTTAATGACTGAATCCTGCATGTTGACATCGTTTTAAATAGCAATTTGCAGGTGGAAAATGTTGAAATTCATCATTATTAAGGATGGACAAGAAAACAACATCAATAATTATTGCAATATAATTTACATTACTAGTAATATACAATGGTTCAATATATAACAGTATAATGCTTATTGATTGGGCAGGAACAGTGAGGGAGTACAACATTTAATAGGACTACCTCAGATTTGTCACCTTCACTCGGGAGCAAGAAACAGTCTTTAAACGTTTTGGGCCATTTAGCATAAATCAGTAGTTTGAATGAGCAACATGTTGCACATCTCTCCCTCTGACACTCAAACTTTAAAACCCCCACATTCCCCATCACTTCCCCTGACACACACACACACACACACACACACACACACACACACAATGGGAAACACAGAAGTGGATCTGCAGGCCAGTAGCAGCCCTGTCCACTGGTTCCACTGCTTTACTCTGGAGCAACATCATAAAAGGACCAGAGAAGGACATGGATCATAGGAGGCAGAGTTCAGTGGAAACAGACGAGTGAGATTAGTCAGTCGTTGGAGGTCGAACAACTCAGAGATGAGGCTTCAACAACAACACGAGCAGACACACAGACAAAGAGCTCGAACATCTCAAAACCAGACTCACCTCTGACTGAACACAGGCAGACGAGCAGAGCAGCTGCTGTGAGAATCACTGAGGACACGTTCCCGGGACGTCTCATCGCTGGTTGTTTGCTCTGACTCTGTTTGTCAAGCTCCGTTGCTCTAGTGCTGCCTTTAAACGCGCTGTGGGGAAATACCGGTGCTCAGGAGTTAACGTGGAGGAACGAGGGAGCTGCGCTTTATCAAAACACCCAAGTTAAAGACGTGTGACGTCACGCGAGGGGCGGAGCCACTGCCGAGCACGAGAGACACGTTTCCGAGCATTTGAATCTTTAATTCGTCTTTTATTTGGCCTCCATGTTGTTCTGGTCATTCCTTTATTTACCATTCTTTATTTGTTTGTTTGTTTATTGCACTGGACTAATTACATCACATATTATTATTTGATATTTATATTTACTCGCATATATTTTCTTATACTACTAAGGTAAGATGAGATGAAATAAGATAATACATTATTATCATAGAAAACAAAACAAATGATTGTTTATTATTGCACTGGACTAACTGTATCATATGTTACTATTTGATATGCATATTTACTTGCATATATTTTTCTATACTACTAAGTTAATATGAGTTAAGCCAGATTCAAGATCTTCCGGTTATTCTCATAAAAGATTTGAGAGGCTTGTGCCAATGAATGTTTGTCATGTTTGCTTCAAAATGCTTTGAGATATTATTCAAACTTGTTACTAGTTAATTGGCTAATTGATCAATAAGCTGTTCAATTTCTACAGCTCTATAACAGTGGCCAGTTTTTGGGGGCCTGCATGGAGTGTCACCAGGGGCCCAACAACAAGTTTCATCCTTCGTTACTAAACATCCTGTTGTGCAGGCTACTGAATTAGCCCCAAGGAATAGAGACACATTTTCCAACCCAACACCCAACAAGTGAAGATGATAAATATGAAGCATTTTAGCTTAGAATGACATTTAAATTTACACTGAAGAGAAAATAGCAAACATTTTTTATTCACAGGCTTTATTGGTGCGATCTGGAGCCAGGCTGGATTTTCACGGGGCTAATGGGCAAATATAACTTTCACCATTAGATGAATTGTACATAACTAAAACTCTGTCGCCATCAGCTGGATAAGACTGTAACTTCAACATGGGGTTAGTCAAAAACACAGATTTCTACATATTTACCATAATGTAAATCTATTGTGTCTTTTTTTATCAGACCAACGACATCACTGCATCGTCAGGGGTTATTTGGTCAAATCCGACAAAGCTCATCCAGGACCACAGGAGACAGTGTATGGCCAACAGGGGGCGTGCTAGCAGGCCTTAACCCAAAATGACTACGTAGCCGACCATAAAGTTTGGTATATTCTATTATATGGGATATTTAAAGTTCCAGTATTATGTCTTTTAACTCAGTTCATGTTGTTGAAGATTCTTGTAACAGATATACTGGGAAGGAAAACACCTTTATCACATGCACAGCAGGTTTATTTTGTCATCCAAGGGGGGGGGGATGCTCTGCACTGAAGTTATGTAATACTATAACATATCCTATAGATGAAGATGGTTCCAACCTGGCTAATCTTCAAAGTTTAATGAGAAACCAAAATAACTGATCTTAAGAATAATACAACACCACGGGGACCAAGGAAATGACAAGTGCACATTTTAGAGGAACCGCGAAACATATATTGACCATTTTGTTTATTACCATTACATAACTTATACAACAGTATGAGGCAACACCGAGGCTATTCAACTTCAACAAGTGAGGCAAATAGGAAAAGCACTGGGGGGGTTCGTGGGCCACACTGAATATTTTGTCAACTAATGGCCACAGACAACTCTTATGTTGGTCAATATGTTATAGAATAAAATCAGAATACATTGCAATACATGAGTCAGTATCTCTCTTGTGATACTGGCCCCAAATTCAAACAGGCTGTAATATACTAGTTGAGTACTGTTTGCTTGTACAGTGCAGGGGAGTGAGTGGAGTTCAAATGTTATGCAACAGGTTGGTCCCTGGGATGTTCAGGAAGGATCTCGTCCAGCATGCTTGAAAATATTGATCCATTCACAGAGGGAAAAAAACTAAAGTTAAAATTAAAAGAAAGGGAAAGGTATTTATACTTACCTGCGTTGTCATATTAAAAAGGGTACAAGAGTAATAGAGTATTTATAAAAATCTAACATCCAAAGCTCTGAATATTTGTGCGAAAAATCCTGGACGTACATAATATTATTTTTAAAAAATAAGGGGAAAAAATGTCGCACGTGGCGTGAAAAAGCAATAAACAAGAAACAAAGAAACAAATAAATATAAAATAAAAAAATGATGTGTATTTCTACGGACAGTGCTGCGTCACATGCGCATTGACCAATGAGAGGCCCGGTAACGCTGATGTCGGAGCCTTGTAGGAAGTGAAGGGGAGAAGCTCGGAGCTGCTGTCGTTAACCTCGTCTCTGCACCGGAGGACGTCCCGATCTCTACCGGACTCAATCAATACAACATGTCACGAATATAAAGACGGAGCACTTTCCAGCAGCGAGGAGCGGATCCGCTTTGTTTTGTTCCCTCCCGGGGCCGAGGTGAGTGGAGACACGGGTGTTTGTGTGTGAACGTGTCGGTGCTCGGGTGGTGATGCTGCCTCGTTATTAGATCGATTATTAACGGGAGAAATCGCACCGTTAAATGTAAAGTAAAATGGAGGTCGTGGAAAAAGGAAAAGACTGCTGCTTTCCCCCCGAGTTTAAACACTGTGGCAAGTGCGTGGAGCGACCTCGTCCCTAAAGCCGACATTATTTATATATATATCATTATTTTTTTTTTCTGGCCTTGTCAGGAAAACAAAAACAAAGACGCACACGCATCATCTCCATTTTTAATCTTCCGTCCAAACACGCGTCTATTCGGGGCGGTGACAGGACAGTGTGTGCCCTGGGCTGTACGCACCTCTCCTCCTCCCGCTGAGGGGTCGTGACAAAGAAGGAGCAGGGGGATATGAACACATCTCGTTGTGATAATGGTTGTTGTTGTTGTTGTTGTTGTTGTGTTAGCTTAACGCACTCAGGTGTCCTCTGATGGGGTGGGGGGGGTTGTTAGCCGTGCGGGAGACAGGTGTTAGTCCTGCTGTTAGCTTGTTTTGATGAAGCTAATGTCCTGCAGCTGAGGACATTTCTGGCCCCCAGTGTTGTGTTTTACAGCTGATGTGTCCAACACTTACGTCCACTGTGTTCCGCTGTGTTCCGCTGTTTTCCTTTTTATTGTGACCTGGAACACGTGGGCAGGTGGACGAGTGTGCATCCTGTGGTTTAATGGTCTGGTTTTTAAAAAGGACCAGTGTGTAGAATGTAGTGGGGAAGTGTCACGTTGCAGCTGAGGACCCCCCCCCCTCACCTCAACCCCTTCCCCTTCCCCTTCCAAACAGGAGAGAGGACCTGTGGAAGACTTCAGTTGTTATAAGATCTCAAAAGGTGTTTTAGTTTGGACGACTGTAAAACAAATAAACATGGCGTCCTCCGTAGAGAGGATCCACTCCCAATGTAAATATAACGTATTTCAATATAAAAGCCCCATTCTAGGGTAAAGAAAACAACAATTTGTACATTTTAGATGATCACACGCTAGTGGAAACATCATTTTTTTATTATTCAATTTCTGCCAATATATCCCTTTCATCTAAATCTTACACCCTGAACCTTTAAGAAGTTTAAAACCCTTAAGATGTGCGGATCGTGTTGGTGACCTATGATTTGTCTATTACGACCTTTAACCACCAGTCCAAAATAAACCAAACTGTTCAAATTAGATTGTCCTGAAACATGAAGCTGCGAATGCTTTCTTTTATTTACACTTGATAAAAGTTTGAATTTAATGATTTCTAAATGATCAAATCCCATTCTCTGACCAGCTGGAATGACACCATCACTCCCTTAAACACGGTAGATTTTCTTCATCAAAATCCATTAATTATTCTCAGAGGAATCGAGGAAAACACCCTCATCTCACCATGTTAAAGTTTAAAAGATTCCTGGATCCACAACATAATGTAATGGGTTCTTCCTCCGCACCCTTCCACCAAGTTTGATGGTAATCTGTCCTGTAGATTTGTGTAATCGTGCTTTCAAACAAACAACAGTTACTTTAAATGACGGAAAATAAGCAAAACTATTTTCATAAACAAATAATCATTTGGCATTCTTACAATGATGAAACTGAACGTTTCCTGGTTCCTGCTTCTCAAACGTGAGAGTTTGCTCATATCCCTCTGAACATGTGACCTTGAGCTGTGGGAAAAAACGTAAAAGTCCTCATAAACAATCTGACATTTTCCAAACAAGATAGATAAGATTGATAGATGAAAATTAGTTGCAGCCGGAGTAACAGCTCACTGAAGAGGAGTCACTGGCATTGTGTCAAGGCCTTTTTTGCCAAGTATTCCCACGGTTGTAAGCTGAATTTCTTTATTCAAAGTGGCTCAATTAATTGTTTGTGTCTTCTTTTTTTGTTCCGCAGGTTTGACCACTCCACTGTGACTTCAGGCTTTTGGACCGAGTCGTTATAGGAGGCTAACTTCTCCCAACAATGTCAGGAGAAGCTTTTTTTTTTTTTGTTCAGCTTTGCATTTTGTTATTTCTAACAATACAAAACAGTGTTGTGTATTATTTGTGAAATCCTGTAGCACAACATCCCGTTCCTGTGTCAGCAGGAGATTCTGTGGCCTTTGTACTTTTTTTTTTTTTACACTTCCTGTTTTTCTGTCTGTGAAGTCACAGCTGAGATAACTTTGTTTAATTTATTTGAAGTAATGTCACCACCTCCGTCTTTTATGTAGCCAGGTTTCCTATCAGTACTGTGTTAGCTGTAGTGTAATTAAGGTCAGTGTATTAAATAACAGATCCTTCCTGCTCTTCATCTGACTGAGTGACCCTCTCTCTGTATTCCCACAGATCTGTTGGCAATAAGAGAAATATTAAGGTCAGTCAGATATTTCACTTTTTACATTTTTGTGCTTTAACTCATCTCTGACTTGAAAAACTGTAGAAAATAATGTAAAGAAATGGAAGCAATGAACGTGCGTTGTGTTTTGTTTTTCAGAGCAATCATGAGCACACACGAGTCGGACGTGCACACCATCTCTCCAGAGCTGCCGGCCATGTTCGACGGCATGAAGCTGGCGGCGGTGGCCACGGTGCTCTACGTCGTCGTCCGCTGCTTGAACCTCAAAAGCCCCACCGCGCCCCCGGACCTCACCTACCAGGACACGCCCCTCAACCGCTTCCTTCTCAAGTCCTGTTCTCAGCTGACCAAAGAGTGAGTTGCGATGTCAGCTTTTTTTTTTTTGTCTGTCACTCAACGCGCTGCCGTAGATATTGCGCTGCTGCACAGCCATCTGGGGCCATCCCATCTGTCATCAGTGTTCCTTAGTGTCCGGCTTCACCCTCAGTTCCAGCATTAATTAAACACTAGGCTTTATTTTGAGAGTTGATGTTGCTACCCTCAGGGGGAGGCTGATTTATAGTTTATAGTAACTGATGCAAACCATTGTTTTCTTTTTGCTGTGTAACATAAAGCAGGTTAGCAACAGGGATATAACATCCTGTAATTTGAAGGAGAAACTCTTCCTCCCTTTTAAACAGTGTAAACTTCCTAATCTTTCCTCCATTAGTATCACTGTCCATGTCCTGTCGTCTGCTGTGTTTTGTAATACTCCAGTGGAACTTCCAGCTCTGTTGGACGACTCTCTGCATGTCTTCATCACGAGTGTCTGTTTATGGAACCGATTGTTACCGAGCCCTTTGGCATTCAGCTGCGGTGTCAGGGATTCCTAAGGCCACACTGCTGTTTACATTCATGTCTGGCTTGTTACCATTCTTCTCCTGAACTCCTATTTTTGGTTTATAGAAATGTTTGCCCCAGTGCAGAGTTTAACTGTGATAACTGGAACCAATCGGTGGTGTTGTTTCTGGCATTGGCACATCATCTGTGTTTGTAACGCATGATGACACCGTGCAGGGTTGCATAACAGAGATCAATTACACTGCTGAAAGCATAAGAGGGGTGTTGTGAGGTTAATGGGCAACAACATTTTAGTCTGGGAACAGGCACATGAGTGTTTTGGGTAATGTAGAGGACAACAAAGAGCAAGTCACAATTCAGATTTTCATTTGTTGTTCTTATTTTGCCTTTTTTTATTGTAATTTTACCAAATGAAATAAGACTTGTCACACATGTTCCTCAGTGTTTAAAAACATTTAAACTGAATTTAGTCCTTGATGTTAAAAGTGTGGTGTTGCATGGTGTCATAACTGCGTAAATCAAGGCAGCAGTCAACAGTGAACAGAGCAATACCAGAAAAAACACACCCACAAACCCAGTCAAATTGAGTCTTATAATGAAACAGTTAAAAGTCAAAAGAGAAAGACCATCAATGAGCTTCAGCATGGTACAGTTTTTTTTAACCCATTTCTAAGTCTTAATTTTTGAGTGAATTGTCTGGACGTGCCATCTGGACTTCAGCTCTGGACTTTAGATCTTTGCCAGATCAAGGGGATGCATCTGTTTTCTGTTGCCTCATAGTTATGATGACATTCAACCTCTCAGACTTCCCCTTCAAAATCACCTACATTCAAAGAGAGACCATAACCTGCCGTCACTCCCAATGCATAGTGAAGTGTTTTCATAATATTTGCCTACAAAGCTACTTCCATTGTGCTTTAAAGTTATTGTTCTAAGAGAAAGAGATTCTTATGACAGGATACACAGTTTGTAACGTCTCTGCGATGTGGATCTTTCTCAACTGACGGATATTAGCATGCTGTAATAAAACTTTATTAAAACAACAACATGGAACAGATAACTGAGATGATCTCAGTACTCTCAGCTTGGTCTAGGAAACACTATAGATACCTACTATCTTGTCTGTAAATTGCAAGATAAGTGCCAGTAATTCTGTGACTCTGACATGCCTTCATACCTGTTCTACTTCACCTTTGTCTAAAGTTTCATGTTTTCTTGCTCTTATGGGATCTTAAATGTGACTTGTTGGAGCCTGCAGAAACCCTGTTGAAGAAGAAAGCTGTTGTTAGATGTTAGACTTACTAACACTGAACTCAGCAAACCTGGAGATGTTTTTAATCCTCCTATCCGCACGACGACAAGGATGTTGTCCTCCGCCTGTAATCATCAAGTCATAAACCACCAGAGTACCTTCTAGAATAGTGTGGTTAAGCTTCAGCTGCCTTTACAGTGCACGCTGGAGGTGATTACATTATCACTGGCAGGTGACAAGCAGTCTGCTTTGTGATTCACAATTCTCTTATGTAAGAGTGTATTTTCTAGGTGGAGTGATTATTGGAAGCCCTGGTAAGAGATGAGGGAACACAAGGTTGAAGGTCTTGTGCAACTGTTGATGTAATTGTACCCTTTGCTCTGCTGTCTGTGTTTTGATCTGTGTACTGTACACACCACTAGTGTCATTATACAGATCTTCAGTATCTCATCTCATTACCTCCCACTCTTCACTTCGCTGCAAGGTCAACAGGAAAGAATCCAGACAGGGTTTTATTTAATAGTGAGACAAAGGAACTTGATGTGTGCGAATATGTAATTTCTCAACACTGTGAATAAGTCATGTTTGTCTTTGTTAGAGCCTCTGGTCTGGTTTGTCTTTAACAGAACCTGTGACTTACCGTCCCCTTGAAAAGTCCTTCTACACTGAGAACAAGCATATAGCTGTTTTGGCTGTTGACCCTAAAGCCAGGACTTGAATGTAGCATTTCTGTAAATTCCTTTTATATAATTGGATAGTATCTGAAAGGGTTTTTTACGAGGTTCTGGTGTCTGTGAAAAGGTGGTGATTCACGATAACGTACAGCACAAGGCACAACATTTCAAAGGAATATTACGTAATCCAAAGACTCGACTCCCACAGCTCCCTGCTACAGGAGCTTCACTGGAACTCGAGTACACACGTGCACAGCTGAACTCAGTGAAACGTAGCTCAAGACTGATGTTAAACATTGATGTATGTTCAGAGGGTGGAGTGATAGTTCAAAAGAAATGTGACTGTGTGCAAACTATGAGTCAGAAAGTTCATGTCTGTGTCATACACCAAAGATGCATATGTAAATGCTCAGGAACACTGTGTTGATTCTATTTTACAGGCACTCTTTGCATTAGACAAATAAGCGGAGTCTATATTTGTGTTTTTCAGGTACATTCCTCCCTTATTATGGGGTAAGAGTGGCCACCTCCAGACAGCACTATATGGTAAGCTTGGTCGGGTGAGCTCCCCTAACCCCAGTGGAATCAGGAAGTACTTACCGATGCAGGATGGGGCCACGGCGACCTTTGACCTCTTTGAGCCACTGGGGGACCATCGAACAGGAGGTGAGGATCTCTAAACCAACATTTTTACACTGCTGGTTGCTGCTATTTGGACGATCCTTTTAGATTGTGTTGTTCCTGATGGTTCTTTTTTTAAAGGGTCAGGGGCAGAGGGAGTTGTACATTGTAAATCCCTCGGAGACAAGTTTGAGATTTTGCTAGAAATAGACCTGATTTGAGATACTTGACAAACAAAATGAGGTAATCTTACAAGAAGAGTCATGTTCAACTTTGATTTGTTATCTATGGGTTTTCTAGGTCAGCTGTGATAATGTATGTGACTCTTTCTTGAACTATCGACCTTTTAGACGAGGCGCACCGTGTCTATCTTGCGGCTCTTTGAGGACAGTTAAACGATCTATCCCTTTCTTCTGATGCCGCTGAACCCTGACTCCTCAGCTTTGATCTCACACTCAGAAAGCACGAGGCTCACATGACATTTGATTTTAATAATTCAGTTGTAGATATTTTGAGGTGCTTCGTCTTAATGTGCTGTTTAGGAGGATTACATGCTTTCCTTCTCCGTGCTATCACATCTCATTGGCGAGTATCTCTCCAATCTGTCTGCCTGTTTCACCAGATGACATCACCATGGTGATATGCCCTGGTATTGGCAACCACAGTGAGAAGCATTACATCCGAACCTTTGTGGATCACGCCCAGAAGGACGGGTACCGCTGTGCTGTGCTGAACCACCTGGGAGCTCTTCCCAACATCGAGCTCACCTCTCCACGAATGTTCACTTACGGTGAGAACAAGGAGCTGACTCTGAAGTTAAAAGGGTCACATGAGCTCGCGGGTGACCTCGAACCTCCTAGAATTAAAGACGACATGGGATTTCAGACCTGAGCTTAGTTAAAAGGTCTAATAGAGATAAATAAATGTAATACTCTGAGCTAAAGGCACCGTGAGCTGTATCTGCTGAGCAGAGAGAAACGCTCCGTCCTGCAGAGGTGTTGCTCTGTTTAGATTGGTAACTCTACACTGTTTCTCTTACAGGGTGCACATGGGAGTTTGCAGCCATGGTTGGTTACATTAAGCGGACGTATCCTCAGACGCAGCTGATAATGGTTGGCTTCAGTCTGGGTGGGAACATTGTGTGCAAGTTCCTGGGCGAGAACAGGACGAACCAGGAGCGCGTGCTGTGTTGCGTCAGCGTGTCTCAGGGGTACAGTGCTCTCAGGTATGTTGTTGTATCCTCTCTTTTTTTAAATTTGCATTGTATCATCAAAACCCCTTTTATAACGCTGGCATTTAACACACACTTCTAAATATAAATTAAATATGGCATTATGTCACAAAATGATAAGTTCCTTCATGATGTAATCGAGTATTTGGACATAAATTGTTCTTAACAGCTGTTGAATCATTCATATATATTAATGATGATATTTTCCTTTATGTTATCTGTCTTATTTTTATTTTGTCATCATTCTGTGTTTTATTCCCATGTCTTTTTTAAAGCACTTTGTAAGATTTATTATTATTTACTATATTCTGTTAATGTTTTTATCTTGATAAATATCGCCTATAATTTGTCATTTTGAAGAACGTTGGCAAAACAAAGCCATCAGCCTCAGGGTGTGGCCTAATCCAGTCATCCACTTATTTGTATTCTATGTATTTTTCACCAAAAACACATGTTATATGAGTAGACGGGCATAACGCAGAAAGGGTTAACCTGCATAATGTGTACTAGCTTGTTAAACATGAATAAACACGTACTTTACATAGTCACGATTCATCAAACCAGTGTATTACAATGTTGTTTTTAAACCACTAGTACATGTCTGTGTCGCAGTGGATTCTCCACCCTGTGTTCATTGGGACCGGGCCACACCTCCTGTGTTTTACATGCAGCCAGCGTCTCCTGGCAGATATGATGTCTGTGTAGGTTTGCGTGTTGGCACTGGGAGAAGGGTGTGTTGTAGAGACCGGCCCTTTGTCAGGATTTCTTTTCCCCCTTTTTAATTCCCCTTTCAAATCATTATCCAAACCTACGCTGATGCTTCTGTCAGCGTTCCTTCAGCTATAGTCATGGTTTATTTCCACAATTGTGGATTAATAAATCAAATGGTATTGAAATAACAGAAGTAAATAATTTATGTTTTCTAATGGTCATTATTTGTTGAATACCTTTTAGCTGTCGTGTTGCTTCAGCCTGTCTCCGTCAGTGAGCTGCATATTAATGCCTCAGACCATTGCTACTCTCCACCAGTGTGACCCTTTGTCCAGCGGATTACACAGGACATTGAGTGTGTTGTTTGGAATGCAGACAGGCTGCACAAAGCTAACTTCCTGTGTGTTTGCCTGTATCTCTCAGGGCCCAGGAAACATTCCTACAGTGGGATCAGTTCAGACGCTTCTATAACTTCCTCATGGCCGACAACATGAAGAAAATCATTCTCTCACACAGGTATCACTGTCGCACAAGAAATACAGATTGTTTCTCTTTGGTTTTTCATGTTAAGTTCAATATGTTGCATGGCTGTTTTCTCGTGTTTGCCAAAGACAGCACTGCAGCATCACATCAGTATCACAGACAATGTGGTTTGTCGATTCTCTAAACTTTCACTAAACGTCCACATGAAAACTGTTAATACAGCAGAGAAGTTTTCAGTGTATCCAGTTTGCGATTGTTTGCAAAGATATTAGAGTTTAGGTTTATCTTGTCTGTGATTTGCACTAAAACTTTAGGGGCTGTATGAAAACTAAAGTTTACACAGGTTGCATCATTTGAAATGATTTTTGCTTGCCTCTGTAGGGGACTTATTATGCTCATTTCCAGATCTTATTTATTCTTAACACTATTTACAGTTCAAAAATCCCTCTATCTCTTATACTGGCCCTCTATGGATCCTGCAGTTCACTGTCTGGTCTGAAACAGCTGCATTAGGTCCTGTGTCTTTAAGGCCCCCTCCCTAACAGCCAACTTTGTGTACCCCTGAGCAGGTAGGTGTGTCCCTCTGCGAAGGGGGCGTGGCCTTATCACAATATGGAAATATGCGTTCACAAAAGATATTTACTCTAATATGCATTTCCCTTATTTTTTAAACACTCTGACCACGATTAATATGACAATTCAACATTGTAATATTGTATTTACCTCTGAAAATAAGGAAAAGCATAATAGGTCCCCGTACTGATACTGTTATGATGTTTTGAGATATTAGTTGGAAGCGGTTAAATATTTCTTTCTTAGTAAAGGGAGGCACAAAATAAAATAATAACACTATGGTGGGTCAACCCAACTCCCCCCAGTAATTCATACAGCCCCCTTAAGGCATTTCACTAATAGTTAAGTTATTTGTTGTTACTTATAGTTCTTGAATAATGTTTGTGTGTTTATGTATTTTTACATATTACAGACACAGCCTGTTTGGAGGAAGCTCCGTTAAAGTGATAGATGCAGATCTTAGTCGGCTGTACACAGCGACTTCCCTCATGCAGATCGACGACAACATCATGAGGTATGTGGAGAGGCACTTTGAGATTTCATCTGGTGAAAGTCACAGCCCTCAGTGTTGATAGTAGATAACAGATCTGAGTTTAAAGATATCCTTATCTTTTATTTGACTTGTTGCGTGCAGAAGTGTTTATGCATTGAACAGTGTGGAGAATCAGAAATATCTGAGATATTCTTCTCTAACCGGTTTCCATGTCAAGCACATTTTTTTAATTATTTTTCTTCTCAACAGAAAATTCCACGGCCACAGCTCTCTCAAAGAGTATTACGAGAAGGAGAGTTGTGTACATTATATTCACAATGTAAGAGATGCTTCTACACATACACCTCTTATCATCTCACTTTTTCTCTTTTAGATATGTTTGTGTATTCAATGTTTGAATTTATTTATTTATTTTTTCCAGGTAAATGTGCCACTACTGTTAGTGAACTCTGCAGATGATCCCCTGGTCCATGAATCACTGCTCACCATCCCTCGCACACTAGCAGGTAACTAACTGACAAGCAACATGACAACAGATGCAGAACTAAACCTCATTGTTAAAAAATACTATACTAAACTAAAAGTATTTTAACTTTAGAAATCTTATTTGGCATGAATCACTTTCAAGCGTGTGTTTGTGCAGATAACCAGATGCGTAGAGAATATAATTGTACTCAATCAATATTTACTTCGCATTGATTACACATGTTACTACAGTATTCCCCATTTATACTTAATATTTAATACCGCCGACAAATTCACAGATTTCTACCAACTTGAACCTAAAATAATGGCCTGTGTGCAAACGAGTTTGTGAAGTACCTGCAGACAGATCATGGCACATGTTCAAGAGATTCTCTATTGAATCCACAGGCTTCTCCTCCCTGACTAATCACTGAAGCTGACGCCTCTGATTTCTTTCTTTATAAGTTTGTCTACAGTCTGAAAAGGCTTAGTGATGTGTTTGCCCTGCACCCTGACCTGGACCGGGTGTGTCACTCTATGAGTAATGTCTTTTTTCTTTACAGCAGCTGTGACAATCACTCAAACACAGAGCTGAGTCTCTTTCTCTGAGCCAGTTTAAAGTGAACTCTAGTTTAACTCTTTCCCAGTAGAAAATAACAAAAAGGCACTTGGTTAAATGACATACCACCTAACAAGCTCTCCCTCTGCTCAGCCTGAGTTATATTTATACTTTCTGACCCCTTTAACTATTTTTGAAAAGGAAAATTCCTAATCTAAGGATGTGTGTGTGGGTGGGTGGCGATTTTATCTGACATGCGTCTCTAGAGAGGATTTCACAGGATCAGCTGCCCCTTTGCTTCAAAATATGATACAGTGACTCTGATAGTCGACCACCAGAAATACACTGTGCTGCTTTAATTAGCTCAGATTTAAAATGTTTAGATTAAATAAGAAGTAACTTAATACTTAGATAAGGAAAACTCACCACAGATGTATACATACATTGAATGTTGCTGTAATACAATGTTAAGTAAACACATACAATAATGTATTAGTCATGTCGCACTTAGTGATTTGCCGCATTCCTGTTGTAAGTACAACATGTTCCCCAGACTGTTCTGTTCCAGCCTGTCACTCAGCTCCGGGTCGCTCGAGGTCTGGGGGAGCACTCCGTTGTCCCCGGGCAGATCAGTAGCTGTCATGAAAAGTGCACAGTGGTTAAAGCCCTGTGGGATCTCGATCACTAGTCAACCGCATCAGGCTCCCCCACTAACCCAGATATGAGCAGGAGGATAAAGGGATCCAGACCACTCGGCCTGGTTGTCTGCAGCACTCTAATAATAATAATGATCTTTCATCTATAGAGCACTTTTAAAAACACATAATGCTTCAAAAACAGACAGGTCATAAAACATCAGGTTTAGAAGAAAGCAGGTCAAATAAATTAGTGTAGAAATACCAGTGCTGTGTAAAATGCTCAATAAAATAAATTAAAAAGACAGTTATAAAGAAAGTTAACACTCAGGTAAAATCAGGAAAGGCTCTCTGATAAATGTAGGTTTTAGGAAGAGACTTAAAACAGTTGACTGAGTCAGCTGACCTGATCTCCTCAGGCAGGTTGTTCCAGAGCCTCTGGGCCCCTTAGTTTTTAGCCCTTTTTAGTTTTTACACTCTGCAGAGGTTCACAAGACAATCAGAAAAGAGTTAATGTTTATCTTTTACATGACCTACTTTGAATTTCAGGGGTTATTTATTGTGAATTAAGTAAAAAATATGAATGGATCTACTTTCTCTTGCTGTATTCACACACTGAGGAGAAACACAGATGAAGCATTAGTCACGTGCAGAGTTTAGAGTGAAGGTGCAGTACTTAATCCTTTCCTGATGATCGCAATAATTTATTGCGTTATCCTGAAGGAGTCGGTTGAGTTTATTTTCAGAAGCAGTCATGAAAACAAGTCTTTATTGTCCTTTAGAAGTCCGTGCACAGGTTTGGCCTGTAAATTGCAACCAAACAAACCGCATCAATCTGAGAAACCTGTCAGTTAAGGAAAACCTGTTTTTATGTCCTGTTGTTATTTTCTAAATCACCTCCAAGCTACACGTTGCAACAATTAAATAAAACTTCCCAGAGGCTTCTTTTTGAAAAATGTTTAATAACTTTAATATTCAAGAAAAGAAGTGGTGTATTTTTCTTTATCAACTCATTGTACTGGACTCAGCAGTGGTACAGTAGCTGTCTCGTGAACATACCTGCCAGAAGTCGAGCCCTGCTGTTATCTGTTATCTGTCGAACCAGGCAAACCCTCCCTCGCTATCTACCACAAAAATGGCAAGGCCATATTGTTGGTCTCGTGTCCAGGTTTGTGTTTACTGATGAGGACGCACCGTGCACAGTACAAAAGCCTAATTGCCGTGTGTTGTGTCATCCTGTCCTGCAGCGAAGAAGTCGAACGTGATCTTTGCCCTGACACTGCACGGAGGCCACCTGGGCTTCTTTGAGGGCGCGGTGCTTTTCCCCCAGCCCCTCACCTGGATGGACAAAGTGATTGTGGGTTACGCCAACTCCATGTGCCAGTGGGAGAAACAGAAACCGCCATGCCAAAGTGGCCCCCTGACTGAGAGCTCCTGCGCAGTGGAAAAAGCCTAAACCTCCGGCCTGTACGTCTCTCACCCTCTCTCTCTGTTCCCTCTCACCCCCTCACCCTCTCCAGCACCACTGTCCCAGCACTGAGGAGACACCTGAACTGAACCTTAAACTGCTCTCTCTTCTCTGCCTTCTCCTCCGGGTGCTACTCACTGCTACTGACCCACACATGTCAAGCCTTCACCACAATACCCCCCCCCCCCGCCCCCCTCTAGTCACCATCACCTTACAGTATGTCAAGGAACAGAAACAATTAACTGCCTTTGTGCTCGTTTTCGTTGCGAGAACTTTTGACATTTTTGTTTCTTTACACGCGCACACAGCAATGATCCTTGGCGAGCGGAGGCGTTGACCAAATATACGCTGGCATTAGAAGGAACACGAGAACAACCCTTTGAGTAGTCCAGTGACAAACAAGAGCACACGAGAAGCCTCCTTTTTAAACCTAAATCAAGACTGTGCTGCAGAATGGTGTCCGTTTCCTGCACCTTTTTAAGAAGCTCACTGCTAATCACCGCCAAGGCCGTATAGCCTAGTCCGCTGTCTTAACCAACACAGCGTCTTTGTAGTATGTTTGTGACCCACAGATGTAGTTTATATATCTGTGCGTGCCTGTGTAGACAGAGGGTTGAAGACAGAGCATGTGGTCCTTGTGTTTTGGTTGGTTCAAATTCTCTGTTCTTCTGGGTGAACTGTTGCTCCATGGTTCGTAGGAAATGTTCAGTAGAGAAGTGTTACAGTGGGATTTTACACTTTACTTCCAGTTCACATCCTCCTGGCACCAGACATGACCCGGGATCAGCCCTCGATGGGATTCACACACATTCCCTCGGTCGCATTCTATCTTTTTGATTCAATGCACTTTAAACCCTGTATGACAAAATCTTTTCTTTCCCGTTTCTTTCCGTTTTTTAACTCTTTATAGGTTCCATAGGTTTGAGAAGAGGAACTGGTAGGAGCGAGGATGATAACAAGAAGTTAGATGACTCAAATGTTCCCTGTGTTCTCTTCTGTCGGCGTCTTTGAGCCCTCTTACTTTTCCGTCTGCCTATGATCAGCTCCAGGATCCTGCCGAAACTCTGAAACCTTTTTCTTACTGCACAGACGAAAACCTGCTGCCCCTGCACACAGAGGCTAGTACCCGACCCTGTACCTCCTTTTAATACAAACATCTTAGTACAATTGAGCCTGTGGTTTTGAAACTTAGAAAATGCTGTCTGCCAATTAGTCGTTTTGTTGCTATTGATGGGAGAGCTCAGCAGCATGAAGCAGATATTAAGATTTTTATAATCTGAGCTGTGAGGTGTGTTGAGTAGGGGGGCTGAGGATGCCAAGCGAAACCAAATAGTATGATTTAGATGGAGAAAACTGAATCCAAGAAAGAACAGACAGATTCTACAGTTTTAACGACTGCATTTTAAAGCTTTTCCTATTTTCTTGGCTGAGCGTTAAAGCCACAGCGACACAGCAGCGTGGACCGCTGCAATTTACACTAAACGCTAATCACAAAGCTGTTTCGATCACATCTGGATGAGACCTGTGGACCTTTTCAAAACCTGAACCTGACTGAGAGCTTCTCTCAAAACTTGTAAGGGCCTAGGAAGTCCAGCCAAGCAAATCTGCATCTAAACACTGATGAGACAGTTGGGCAACAAAGGAACGTGCAGGGATTGACAATCGTGCATCTCAGACCAGGTCAAGGATTATGTTTTAATACAATCTGCCATGTTGTAGTGTTTTGGCAAATCAAGGCAATGCATGTAGCTGCACACTGTCAATCATAGAGGAGTGCTGAATATCTAAAACAATCAAGTTAAAAGAATTTAATATCATCCGATGCTGAACAGTTTTTCATTTGTTGTTAAATAACAACTGAATATTAATTATGCCGAAGCATCAGACTTCATTATTGGAAGCTCACTTTTGTTAAAGGAATGGTAATAGTGCTGTAATAGTAAATAGTGTCACGACTGAAATGGCTTAAACTTTTCTTACTGAGTTTTCTTCTGTGATAATATCCAGGCCTGATTTTATCCACATTTAGAATCTGTACACCGGGGTTAGGTTAGAACGAGAGCAGGGATTGCTTTGGTTGGAAGTCCGCAGCCCGTCAGGACTGAATTCACGACACTGAAAGTGGAGACACTGAGTTGTATAATAACAGACTTTATTTAACTTTATTTATTATGGACGATGAGTGACATCACATGGCGGCTGTGTCTATCTGAGCCGTCGGCCGTTTTTTCTTCTTTCATCGTCCAAACCACAGATCACTGTTGCCATCAGTTGTCGGGGAGACCGATCTACAACTGCCAGTCATTAATGGCGCACATCCTCTCATTCACCCTCAGTGAGGTTATTCTGGTCACGGTCCACAGCGCTCATTTCAACAACATCAAACAGTCTTGTGGGTTTTTCTTTATCCTGGCCACACCAGGCACAATCCCAGTTTTCTGTTATCTGTGTTCTTTCTAAGCCGTTTCTCCCCTCCACCCCACCTTTGCACAGTAATACAGGTTTAGATGTTTTATTTGGATGTATTTTTTTTTGTTGCTAGTTGATCATTTTGTGTATTTCTTTGTTTTGTATTTTGTATTGTTATTATGGCGTTTTGTGTTGTGCACATGCATCAGAGTGGGAGTGAATACTGTGTCATATCACCACCTCTGATTTGACAAAAACCAAAACTTCTTCACTTTAAAAAAAAAGGAAAAAAATAAATATATAAAGATAGAATATATAGAAATATTTGAGGGACCAGGGATGAAAACTAAAGGCAATAACCAACCGGGACCGATTCTCTTTTCTTATTAATACTAATGTGACGGGAAATAGTGTCAAAGTTTATTAGACCAAAACATGTCGCATAGTTTTCTCATGGATGTGGAATCTGACATGTTTTGCTGTGTTGTTATGAACATGTGCTCCTCTGTATTTATCCTAACCCCAGTGTTCAAGCATCCTTCTTTCAACATTGTGGGCTTGTTAGGAAGTGGAATATAAAAACGTCTCAAGTGACTTAACATGTCGATGAATCCCAAAACACACCTTGGATCGGGGGGGCGGGGGGGACGTCGCTCAGTGTTTGTTTTTTCCTCTGAAATAATCTTGAGCCTCCGTAAATGGATGAGAGCCCACAGCACGTGAACCCACAGTGATCATGATACAGCTTTAATTTAGTGTTGACATTTTGATGCTGACGGTGAAACGGATGAGGCGACAACTAGAGGGAGCACACAGTCACACAACATAACTCTGATATCCAACCCTGGGTGTTTTTGTGGAAGAAAGCCAGTGGTGTGTGTGATCTAATTACAAGAGAAAATATGGTTATCGTGTTCCAAAATAAATTATTTTCTCAAAAGAAAAAAATGTTTTTATGGTGAAATGATTTTTGATGTCAACGTCCGCACAAGTGTTTTAATAGAAGCTGTTCTCTAGTTCATTTCTTGTAGCAAACACTAAAGACTGTTTTTAAAAATGGGTCTCCACTTCCTCCCACTATGACTGCCCTCAGTCTGTGCAGCAGCCATCAGTAGATGGAGCCCTGGTATCAAGATCCAGCCGACACCGACCAGTCGTGAGTCAGTCTCAGCTGTCAATCAAGACGTTTCGTCCTGTTAATAACTTCAGATAACCAGTTAAAAGCAAACTTTAAAATAAGCACTTGGACATAGATTAGTGTGATAAGAGCTACATAAAATTACAGAAACCATGTTTGAGCAAAATGTATTTCATGTGTGTTTTGTCTTTATATCTGTTATATCGTCTTTATATCGACTCTAATATGGCTAAATAATTTAAGGGTGTGGTTTTATTTGTAGTTTAATTTTATGAAAGTAGCATTTAAAGAGAAAACAAAAGTGCAGCTGTGAAGTTACAGTCATGTGTTTGTATTTTACATATGCAACACGTGCAGCTAATTTCAAATTAAACAGCAAAGTGGCTCATGAAAGAATCAGGGAGGAGAACATGAGTCATGAAAACCTTAGAAAGACTAATGTAAACAACCTTTATGAAAAAGAATTCAATCCAAACATCTGATTTAATGACGAAATCCTGGTTTACACTTTGAAATTTGGCCAATGAGAACGCACAACAAATGACAAATCATAAAACACAGACAAAAAACTATTTTATTGAAAATTTGACAATCAAATGCACTTTGTCAGTTCATCAGGCATCTGAACAAGGCCGTGGAGTCGAGGTTGCCATGGCACTGTGTCGGGAGGCCCCTGCTCCTAAAACAACAATCACATGCAGGTTTATCCATCATCGGTTTTCCCTCTTCATACCTTTCCAATAATTCACACAATAATTTAGTCCGTCATCCGACACACAAGGCTGGAAATTCAGTTTTAAGGCAAAGACAGTCTGGATGTGAGCTACGTCGTCACATGACCGACTCTCATCGTCCGCCTTGTACGGGGACAATGATTGAATTCAGAGATGGAGCAAAACTCTAAAATCACAAACAATAACCATCAGTTATTCTCTTCGTAAAACATCTAAACATCCTTTTCTGTTCCCGTTTCTATCGCCAGTGTCACTCTCCTGCAAACTGTCCCCTGCTCCTAACTCTAGATACTTCTTTTTATTTACCTGAATAATAATAATGACAATAAAAACCTAGCTTCAAATTAGACCACACATCTGATCTGATCACAAAAGAAGCATCTGGGGTGAAGGACTCTATCCCTTGGGTTTGAGATGTTGTTTTCAGAGAGCAGTGTCTTCAGAGCCAAAAAGCTTGGTGGCGATGGCGTGGTTGTCGGAAGCGGACGCCTTTCCATCGAAATCTGCCGGCAGGTTTTCGGCATCGAATTCTTTCAAGTAGTTATCCAGCTCGTCGCCGTGAACAAAGACCTGAGGAAGAATGCAACCGGATCAGATGAGAGGAGAACTGTTGGAAAACACAAACCGATGGCGACTGTTCGTACCCTCTCCAGCAGTTTGCTCTTCATGAAGGGTTTGACCACGTTGTAGGTGGTGGTGAAGTACCAGGGCTGGTGAGTGACGTGGACCGCCTTGAAACGGGCGGGGAAGGAGTCCTGCAGGAGAGCACACACAAGATGTGAAGGTTCACAGGGTCTGAGGTTCGTCAACAAGACATTCTCAGTGTTTTATTTTCTGTCTGACCTGCAGCATGTCCACCATCTTCTTCAGCTCCGTTCGGTTTGATCCCCGAGGCGTGCTGCATGGTGAAGCCCTTGAAATTCTCAATCAGGACGAAGCCGTTGATCTGAGTCTCTTCGTTCTCCAGCAGCTTCTCCAGGATCACACAGTAAGCTCTCAAGATCTTACACACACACACACACACACACACACACACACACACACACACACACACACACACACACACACACACTTAGACATTTGTTGTTTTAAGAAATGTGTGTTTACAGTTGATCGAATTACCTGTTTTAGAGGGAAAAATAAGTAGATACAACCAATACAGCAAAAAGACTTTAAAAGTCAGAATCCATTGTTGCTTTTTGTCTCTTAATCATAAAGAATAGAAACATTTGAACAGTTGCTGCTGCACATCTACCTCATCGAACGTGATCTCCTCCAGGTCCCAGTTCTCGATGTTGAAGAGCAGGACCACGCGGCCGTACTTGTCTCTGCTGGGCAGCACCACGGGGTAACCGGCCTCGATGGTGCTGCGGACCGCCTCGGGGGTCAGGTTCTCGAACAGCTCGGGGTACTCCTTCCTGAAGCGCACGTAACCTGCAGAGCGAGGGCCAGTCTGTATTCAGCATTGTTCAGACGAGGGTTGATACAGTTCTACAGCAGCGTATATCTGAGGGCAGATGATATTTGTCCCTTCTGGTCACATGAGCACTGACAGTTAGAGCAGCTCATGTTACTGCTCAACCCACTTGACACAAAATGATTCATATTAGTTTGACTGATGCTCAATCAATAACTTTGCAGGACAGTAACTAAGCACATTTATTCAGCTGCACACAAAAACACACATGGACCTGCACATGACAACTGAAGGACGAGCTGAACTCTCTCATCAGCGCACAAAGTCTCTTGTTGAACTGAGCAACACAATGACACCACTGTCTTAATGCATCTACAGTGCTGCACTGAGCCTCAACGCACCAATTAACCCACATGTGATGTGTGTGCATGTGAGAAAGTCCATCTACATGTGCATGTGGTGTGTGTGTGTGTGTGTGTGTGTGTGTGTGTGTGTGTGTGTGTGTGTGTGTGTGTGTGTGTGTGTGTGTGTGTGTGTGTGTGTGTGTGTGTGTGTGTGTGTGTGTGTGTGTGTGTGTGTGTGGTAATTAACACAACAGAACAAGTTCACGTTCCCATCACACACCATCTCTTGAATGAAGAATAGCCCCATTAGAAAACAAATCACATTCCCCTCTCACACTAATAAGTTCTCCAAATATATATATTTTTATTAATATGTTTTTTTCCGTTTCTTCTGTCTTTGTGAGGATCAAATAGTCAAATAACGACAGCAAATGTAGAAAGACACATTTTCCTCATCCTGTGTATTACTGTCCAGGCCAGAAGTGCTTTTTCTAAAGTTCGGAGCCACAACAGCAGAATCATGACATTTTCCAAATGGTAATTTTTTCTTGCCGTATCAATTTTTTGTAAATTAAATGATGAATCCACTTCATGACAGTCAGAAACCTGGTCTCTGCTGTTTCAGCCCAGGCGGCGCTGTGTGGAGTTCCCAGCAGAACACTGTGGCTTCACAATTAAAAGTAAGCTTGCTGTCCTATTTGCACACAAAGGAGCTCTTTGTCAGGGGAAACTCAGAAGCATCTCAATGGCCCCAATTAATGAACATACGCCTCCCGGTGCAGCGATGGGCAGGGTTCATGCAAAAAACGAGGAGCACAAAAGTGGTCTCACGCTCATTTACAGGAGCAGCGGACTAACATGCCGTCCCCTCTGTCCCTCACCTCTCATCAGATCGTGGGCCCTGACCACGTCAAACTTGCGAGCTCTGAGGAAGCGCAGCAGCAGAGAGTCGGGCTCGTCCCCGAATCGCTCCAGCATCAGTTTGGCCAGGTTGTCTCCCTCGGCCTGCCCTGTCCTTCATCATGGCCCGCAGGTCCTTCAGCGACGACGCCCGCCTCTCGTCCGTCTCATTCAGCTCGTCCTTGGCCTTGAGGAGACAGAATTACACAGACACATCAGATACTGTGGTCTCCAGGAGCTGTTGGATAATCTGATTTGAACCCATGTGTATGTGCTCCTAGTCATTTTGTACCTTCTGCACAGTGTGGCCGGGCAGTTTGTGGCACGGCCCGAACACCGGCCCATGATCCTTCACTGTCAAATGCTCCAGCTTGGAGCGCATGGCCTGCTCCTCCTCGGACACCATACGGAAAGATCCAGTCTGCATGAAGAAGAAAACATCACACAAGCTCACGCAGGTTAATGACAATCATAAGATGTGTTGCTCGCTCTTTAAAGACCATTCCACTGCAGTGTTCACACAGACACACAACACATCTGAGGTCCCACACCCCAGCTGAGCCACAGCAGACCCCAAACAACACACCCCGCTGCTTAATCTGCTTCACATGATTACAGAAAGGACTTCTAAAGCCACTTCTTAAAAACAGCTTAAGGTTCCATCCCAGAGAGCCGCAGCATCTAGTGGCACAATAACAGCTCTGAGCAGCGAGGTCCAACATCCTGGATCCTGATGTTTCTCTAAGACTCAAGTGATTCAACTCACAGCAGCCATGGTTGTAGCGTCTCTCAGCAGCTTCAGCGACACTGGGAAGAAAGAAGGAAAAGAACAAACAGAACAGAACTACATCAAACCGTGAAACCGTCCACACGCGAGTTTGTTTATGTTGTGAGGGTTTTTTAATTAAAGGCCGTGGGATCAGAAATCTGAAATATGACTTAATCTATATCAATGATCTACATAAACACAACAGGTGTTGTAGGATAATGTTGAACATGACGAGTGGTTTCTTTACTCATCAGTGGAGCAGACATCCTCTTATGTAACTGGTACAAAAACAATCTCTCTACTGAGCACCGTTCTCATATAAAACTGATCCCACATTGTTTCTCAAGTATTTCCAATATATTTTTACAAAATAATTTCCTGGTAATATCTGAAAGTGAGTTTAAGAACAGCTGTTCTGAAGACTGGTTTCTTTACTCATCAGTGGAGCGCACATCCTTTTGTGAAGATGTTTCCACAGTCAGGAGACAAATATGCTGTTTGCAGCTCAGTAAAAACATACTTGTGACTCTATTTCCTAAACCAAGGAGCAAGAAATTACTTTCTGCTTTTGTAAAACACAAAATAACATAATGGGCATGTTTAAGGAATATGCAGAAGCATATATGTTGTGGGGAAATAAGAAGTAAATAATACAATTTTATAGTTTAGTTTATATACAAAGTCAGCAAGGAACTATGTAACTTCCATCTTTGTTTGGATTATGAAACAAAGGAGCAATTTAAGGTTAAAAACGTTTTATTGTGAAGTAACAAATTATGTTAATGTCCAGATGAGTAGAAAAGTCTGTGAACATTTGAAAAGACCTTAATTTCAATACAATTTGTGTTTTCCAACAACCACTCTGGGTTTTACAAAGCTCACAGTGTATTTGATTTTTGTGAAACCAGGTATTAACCTCCTGCTTTAACTCAATGAGGCACGTTTGGGTTCGTTATAGATCAATCTAATTGCAACTTGAAAGCTGAGCTACATTCACTGGACATTTAAATTACACAGTGTTGCTGATCAAATCCTCAAAAAGTTATTAAACAATAATGTGAAATATTAAATGATATTTTCAAAACATTCAGTAAAATGCTAAATCATGTTGATTCAGTGTGGTATAAAGTTGTGTACGACTACTGATACCATTAGTGTACATCATGGTGCAGATAAAACCAAATGAAAGTTCAAATACAGAACATCAGACACAGCAGGAGGTTGGATTTACACACTTTACAACACATTTACTTATTACAGTGAATGATTGTTTCAGCATCCAGTGAATAGAAGAGTTGTTCATCTAACAAGTTCTTACAATTTGTCATCATTTTCCTTCCCAGATGATTTGATCTAAAGAGCCTGAGCAGCCTTACCTTGAGCAGAGGGGATGAGAGGTGTAGTCAGAGTGACAGAGGAGACAACCGGAGGAGAGACGACCAGGAGGGGAGGAGTCACTGGACACGCCACTCAGAGGAGGATTACAACGACACAGTGGATTACAATGAGTGGCATAATCTACATCATGCAAAGTGTGACGTGCCGGAGTGGAGGAGGAGAGGTGTAGTGTGGTAAAGGCCTGAGACTCACTCTGGTGCCACAGTATGTGGCAAAACACAACAACAATAAAAAAAGAACACAACAACATAACATTTTACAAATCACACTGAGTTCTTACAGAAAATATGAGGACAAGTAAAAAGATGCACAAAAAATCTAATAAAGTATCTCGAGGGGAAACTAAACAATGACAATTCAATAGAAGTAAGTTTTACATTATTTCATTCAGCCTCCACTTGCATTATTGTTTAGCTCTTGTACATCACACATTGTATTTTTTCTCACCACCTTCCCATTCAGCCTTGTTGTTGACCCTGAACATGTCACATGAAAGGTGGGATTTGACTTATGAGAGAGACGACCACCTGTGAGGCAGAACTCCCACTTCCACACATTCCTCTCCTCACATTCTTTACACCCCCTCCAGAGGGAACCACTTGTTTTGGGTCCAGATCATAGATTATTCATCCATGATCGCACAACATCAGACACATGGTCAGGAACGAATAATCTCGTGTTTTGTCTACTTGCAGATGGGAACATTTTAGCCACAGTGTTCTTGATCCCCAGAGGATGAATCATACTGACTGACTGACCACTTTCGTTTTCCTTTAGCGCCACCCAGGGGTTCACATTTGTGGTTTTAAAGTGAAACGCATAGACTGCATAAAAAGGTGGAGGACAAGACAGATCCAAAAATTGAAGCCGCACCTGCAGTATAGGTCGTAAACCCCACCTCCTCCATGTTAGCAGATGGGATATGGACCAAACTAAGGTCAAAGTACACTTTAAATCAATTGTTGTAGATTGTTAATTACTAATATGACGCTTTAGAAACCGAGTGATGTTGACACAGACTCTGGCTCCAAATGACGTCACTAATGCAAGATGGCAGCTCCCGTATATTCGGCTTCATTTTTGTCCAGCGGGAGTCTGAGACGCGTCGTCCATCTTCATTTACAGTCTATGGTCATAATGGAAAATTATTAAATTAACCTTTTTGTATTTTTTATTAATAGTGAACATGCAGGGGCTCTGCCATCCAACAGGGGGCGCTGCAGCACTCTCCACACCCCCTTTTAGTGCCACGGCTTTGCATAGGAAACCTTATAAGTCCAGTGTGTAAGATTTAGATCTCTTTCATGTTTGTCATATTGGTCCGTTAATGTGAAGCCAGGGGACAGTTAGCCTAGCTTAGCATTGAGACTGGACACAGCTCGTCTGGAATCCGTCCAAACTTTGGTTAAAAAGATTCCAAAGCACTAATCACCATGTTATATCCAATTTGTTTCATCTGTATGGAAAAACAAAAAAAAGAAATGACAACTTGCAGCCCTCAAGTTATTTGAACTGCAATAAAAATGATTCAACTGTGCATTGATCTAATTTGCGGAATAATCGTTTTATTTATATAACTGACATTTTTACATAATTAACCGAGGCTTGCATATTTGTCTCCCCCTTCATGCCACCGCAGCATGAACGAGCAGAGCCTGTATGTAGGCTGCGAACACATCAGCAATCTGCAGCGTGTTTGACAGAGCAGAGAGTGCAGGCGCCGAGCTGATAGAAGAGGTTAATGAGCTGTGGGTGAGCGGAGGAAGCATCAGGCCTCTGCTGGGTCTCCCTCCTCCACACACTGAGGCCTCTGTCCTCATCCAGAACTGGCAGACGCACTGTGCCCGCTCATTGTTCCTTTATCAGCTCCGCTCATTAGTGGATGTTCATGAATGACCTGCTATTCCCTACGCAGACACAACCAAGGGGTTAACAAAGCCTCCATGTTTCACCGCGGACGTGGCCATGCAAGTGTTTCTGTCCCTGGTATCCAGTTCTTTGATGTGAAGGGATTCCTGCCAGTTATGTCGCCCTGAACACTGATGAACACAGACTAATACAGTGTTATTTCCTCCACATTAGGAATCACACTGTTTGACTGTTGGGACGAAGCTCAAGTTGTTTCACGTCTAATAACAACAAATACTGAGACTTCAAATCACAGGAATGTTCTACAGGACAAATAGTTTGAAATGGTCTTTGTGGCAAACGTACATGTGACACTAGTATTAACTTAAGGCTCCTTTTGTCAGGTGACTCACTGAGTCATGATAGTGAGCCACACAATATTCAATAACAATAAAAAAAGTTATAATAATAAAATAATACCAGGACCCTGAAACCAAAGCACATTAATTAAAAGCAAGATGTTGAAAATAAAAGAATAATAAAACTAAACAAATGGAACAATCCTAATTATTCAAACCTGTTTTTTTTCTACAGTGGCGTTGAAGAATATTTTCTGTGACCAGGTGGTCATGGGACTGAATATGTTAGAATATGTTCTTACATCCTGCCCCCTGTGGTGTAAGGATAAACACTCCCATCTGGTGGCAGCAATCATCCAATGGCATCAAGTGAAACCTCGTGGGGACTTTCATTACCAGTTCATACTTTGATTTCAGATTTCTTTAGATCTCTCATTAGAGGAAAAGAGAGTAAAACCTGTGAAATGTGTTGAATTAAACTGACACAAAGGCATCTTTTAACAAATCAAGATTATTTATGCTCTTTCTGACATAATCATCAATATTATAATGTAATAAATAGTTTTCATTTTACTTTTACTTATTCTTGAGTTTGTATATGATGTATTGTGTCCTTGGTGTTAGATAGAATAAATCAATTAAGTTTATTGAAATTAATCATTATTATAATCATTAGGGACTTAAATAAATAACGGTTGAATGGATGAATTTGATTTTTGACTCTGAAACTTTTGCACACAACAAACCAGCAGATGGAAAATTGTTGTTTGATCTTTACTCTCATCAACACAACAGACAACAAAGTCTTCTCTCTCATGAGGTGAATAATCATAAGGCACAAGATAAGGTGTCGGTGAAAAAGTGTTTTGGGACTTCTACACATGACAATACCGGTCTGGAAGCAGAAGCACAAACTGTTCCTTTTCCTTTTCAGTCTTGGTCAGAATTCATTGAATGAAAACGAACAAAATATGAGATGCTGACATGTTTGAATTGGTCTTAATAAAGCTGCTGACATATATACAAGTGTTTTACCAGACAAAAAAATAAAACGATCCAACTTCCTGATATTTGTTCTGCATAGGAAACAATCTGACCATGACATGACAAACTAAAACAGGATTTGAGATTAAACAGAGACGCTTTGAAACTTCAGTCACAAATATACACTTTTGTAAATTCAGTGCACATACGTATTATCATTATGGTGATTTTAGAAGTTGTAGAAAAATACAGTGCCGAGCCTCGGACAGGAAAAGCACTGAATTCATGTAGGTACTGTGCTGTCGGGTGCATGCGCTAGTATCAGTTTGCAGAATTAATTCTTTATCTTTCATTTCTGTCCGTTCAGAATTTTAAAGCTTCTGTTTCTGTCCACATTCCAAATTTAAAACAGTTGGAGTGGATAAAGTGGGAGCACAGTGTGAACTAAACTGGGACAAAGGTCAGTACAATGTAAATAATAGTTATCAGCTTGTTTAAATAGAGGATGGTAGGAGCTGAGCTCATTAGTGGAACTAACAAATTATTTACTGGAAAAAAGAAAAGATATCCAACATATTTCTCATTATTGCCCATTTTCTTTTTTTTCCTGACACAAACCTTCTTAAAGCATCAGAGTCAGTTAACTGGAAAAATGTAAGAAATGTTGATTGTTTAAAAGCAGCCAAAAACTGGAAACTACTTGTAAAAGCATTGCTCTAAAACGTCAACATTTACCAATTAAGACTTTGTCAGTGGAACCATCATTGATAAAAAACATTCCACCAGAAGGTACAGTGACCAACAAAGTGAAGGCACAAACTCTTTTTGGGAACAAGACGCTGTCAGACGCGCTTCTGATGAAATGTAAACATATAAAATCTGGAGGTACGGCAACATACAACCGGACCTTGTGTTTCTTCCATAGTAAGGTCTGCAGCAGTGGGTTTGTATGATGCCATAAAGTATGGATCCGAACACGACCAGTGAAACACAAGGGAACTCGCGATGCGCCCCTTCTTTCCTCTGTGTACTTTTTGCAACAAGTGGTTCCTCTTAAAATAAAATCCTTTAAAAATAAATTGTATGTACACGAATCTGTGGTATTTTAAAAACACTAAACCATCAACAACTGCTGTCAAGCTCCGTTGCACCATAAAACTGTTCTTATCAGTGCGTAAGTAAAGCTACTTCTTCTTTTCTAATAGAGACCATCTGTCCTTTTGTACAAACGCCAACCAGCTGCAGCAGTCGCAACAGAGAGTCCGGAGGCCACATCCCGGCAGATCTCATCCTATAAACGTCAGAGCTGCCATGACGCTGAAGCCCAGCAGGATGAAGAGCACCTTGAGAAGCTGCTTCCCGGGGGAGTTGAGCTCATGTGGGAGGATCTCCATGAAGGTGATGTAAATAAACGTCCCTGCAGCGAGCCCCTCCAGGACGGCCTGGATCAGCACTCCGGCTGCTAGTTGGGCCTCCACCACACTGATGCCGATGCCGATGCCTAAAGGTGACATCAGGGCGAACACGATGATGTAAGCGGCCACCCACAGTGGACGAACTGCGCTCTGGACCAGCTTCACGGACAGGCTGAACACGATGATGCTCTTGTGGACGAGTATAGCGATGCAGATCTCTAACACCTGCAGAAAACAAAATGAACATTATAGTTTCTCTCTCCTGTTGCGGCTCCAACGACGGAGCCATCGCCGGCCCACACTTCATGAGAGAATACAGCAGGACAATGTCTAGAAAATTCAGTGAGCGTGTTGATCATGTTTCTAAGAGATGACAAATTCACATATCACATGATGAAAAAGAGACTTTGGTGATAAGAATTAAACCTGCTGTCTATGTGCTCTTTTTTTATGAGTCAGGGCTCTGCCCAGGCTCCACCCCTCACCTGACCCAGACAGCTTCCTGCTGCGTTCTTCTCTCCTCTAGCATCTTCAATTGTCATGTTGAATAATGTAGTTTAAAAAAATAGTTGTAAAGTTGAAAATTAGATAATTTGAAAGGAATCTATCTATATTAGAGTTTGTTTGCGTATATATTTCATTTCAAAATCTATTTATTAATTTAATCTAGAGTATTTTTTTTTATAAATAATGAAGTTCGCAATTGAATACATATGTAACTCAAAACTACATGAACTGAAAGTTCCTGAGGGGAAAGTGATATAGTTTGAGTATAGAGAAAACAGCTGAGGGTGTCTTGTGACCAGAAGAAGCATGACAGCGAGTTTCTTTTTCTTCCTGAAGCAATTAACTAAAACCCTGCTTTTATTTTATAGATATATGACACCAATGTAAATACCATTTCAACTTCATTTGAACTGGGCTCCAGGCTGCTGATGTTTTCAGCAGTCACAAAGAAGTCACCATCCAACTTTATATATATTACATATCTTATAATAAAAGATTTCAGTTTAATAAATCCCATGAACACACTTCAACTTTTCACAAAGGCTAAAGAAAGAAAGTGTCAGTGACAGACAGCATTTTGTTACTGAAACTAGTGGAAGGATTTTAGTTTGGGGAAAGTGGGGAAGTAGAGAAAGCTACAAATGTTATATATTCTCTGGGATATCGAGCAGCTTTAACTTTAACAGCGCGTGAAGAACACTCTCTCTTCTTACCTTTGAGTCTGTGTTCTGGAGGCCGATGGCGAGACCCTCAAACACGGAGTGGAGCGAAAGCGAGAGGAAGAGCATGAAGGAACGAAACGGGGAATGAGCCTGAAAGTCAACATGGACGTGGTGGCTGCTGCTCTCCAGATCAGCGCTCGCTCGGTGGCCGTGTCCGTGCCCGTTGCTGTCGTCCACTATAAGGGGGGCCCTCTCCTCCTGAGCCCCTCCCACGTCCTGGCAGGTCAGGACCATCTTCTCTAGTATGAGGACCGTGAAGAAGCCGGAGGCCATGATGAACTCCGGAAGAGGGAAGCTGGTCTGTTTGAGAACGACACAGAGGTTTAACAAGACAAGATTTGTTGAACAGAGATTTTAAACAGACTGCAGAATTGTATCTTTTTATAGAAGAAAGATCTGGCAAAGCAAATACTCCTATAACAAGGTGAGTTTGATCAAAGTCCAAGACTATCCAAAAACTATCATCATTTTTGTTGTTTATTGGTTGTTGTGTTTATCAGACCCTAGGTTTGTCCAAATCCTTCCGTACTTGGACGTACCTCCACCTTCCGCTTGTCCAGCTCCGTGCTGATGTCTGACAGATAATCTGGAATGATGTCGAGCAGACATGCTGCCAGGAAAACCCCTCCGGCAAAACAGCTGATCAGACTCAGAACTGTGCGGTGGGTTTCTGTCAATGATTACAATAATGACAAACTTTATTTGTATGGCACAGTTCAGGCATAAAATACAATACACACCTACTCACATAAAAGCAGTTAAAATAATCAGGATAAAACAATTAAAAAAAAAAAAGAATAACAGAATAGAATTGAGTATAAATAGATTAAGATGTATCAGAATGATAATGGAAAGACAAACTAATTCTTATATTTCCACATGAACATACACACAAAGTCAATAAAGCATATTGAATTATTGATGATACACCAGAAATCACTGAGTCTCCTTCCTTCCAATGTGAAAATAATAGTCGAGGGATCATGTGACGCATCCTGGGCAGTGAAAATGACTTAACTGAGCACAAACGTTACTTTCACTTCCATTTTTTTTTTTTTTTAAAGAAAAGGCCAAAGTTCACCATCCTGACAGCCTGTGACCATGAGTCAAGAAGGATTTGAGGCTCCAGGCTTCATCCCGTCAGGTGACTCAGGTCCAGGGGCGAGGGCAGGGTGTGTTAATATGATAAAGAATGTGTACATTACATCTTAGTGTGGACATAAACCACAGTAACACTTTAATGGAACAACATTTATCTAACAGCGTCAGCCCATCATACACTAGATTAACAAACACCATTAAAACAATGGTTGTTGGGTTAGGTTTGGTTCATGATCAATGGCTGAAGCCCAGCCTGTTAGAAACTGTGCTGTGGTGTCAGCAGCTGTTATCAGGTCGTTAATGGTTTGTAGGTCCCAGTTGATAAAATCAGCAGATGTTTATAACGTCCACACAGCAACACTGTCCTCACCTGAAATGGGATTAAGTCACACAGGAGCCTGCAGGAAGGGAAAGTTTGATGCACCAAACTTCACTTTAACTTCTGTTAATTTAAGGTTTACTTGTGTTTCTGTGGATACTTACACATCTCACAATAGAAATAAATACTGCACGTGAATCTGCGACTTTCATTTGATAGTTCGGCGTCGGTGTCGTAAAAAAATAAAATGAGAAAATAACGTCACCATGACACAGGGTGTGTATATGAGGCTGGAGGGGATTTCTCTTTGAAAGATGAATATAACATCTGAATCAAAACGAACGCACACACTTGCTCGCGTGCTTTTCTTACGTTATAACAATCAACGTACGAACCTGTTCCATTAGTGCGTCTGAAACATTTGACCCGGGCGGGGATAGATCCAAAGAAAAGCGTTAGCAGCAGTAAACCGACCAGAGCGCCGATTTTCACCTGCAGCAGATACTCCATGATTCAGCTCAGACTGTCGCTGGAAGTTCCTCTATCATCAGAGAAGCTGTGAAGAACCAAGAAGCTCCTGCTCACGGACACTGAGAAGAAGAAGAAGAAGAAGAAGCAGCCGCCGTCATGTTGATGTTTGGGAAGTGATTCACTACGGTGGCTGAGGAAGGTCAAAAAGAGAGAAACGCTGCTCCAAATGAATGGGCGGAATTAGGAAACTCGTGATTCACTTGTTGGATACAACTTTCTGCTGCCAAGTTGAATCGATGTGTTATCGATTGACTTTTGGAAGCACATCTCTGCCACTGTGATGGAAAAAATAAGAAACTATCAATGTATGACTTAGTAGTTTATTACTCACTAATATTGTTGGACTACTAGTTAGACTACTGCCACAAATACTATGAAGTACTTATACTGGAAGTTTGGAATCTACTTTGGTTTAAGTTTTTAGATAATACAAACATTTATCTCAAAATAATGTGTGGGGGGCGTGGCCAGACCGTTGTTGTTGTTGTTGTTGTTGGCACAATCCAAGCACTCACTCCATCAAAAGATGTTATGATTACTAATATTGTGTTCATGTGAGATTTTCATTAAATAAAAACACAAAAGTAAAGAGGATCCTTTGTTATTTTTTAGTTGTACACATAATTCCTAGCTGTTGGATTACAATACGGTATTCAAATCTTTCTTAATTAGATCATGTAATGTGGAAAAAATGAGACAAGAACTTTAGATGAAACAGAAAAGAGTTAACAGAAACCTATCACCTGTAACAATCACTTGTTTACCAGAGGTGGTCAGCATCATGAGGAGATGACTTCATTGTGGTCAAAAAAAGACTTAGGCCATACAATGATAGGAATGGATGGATGGACAATAAATAAAGTAAGATAACACAAACTAAAACAAAATATATGAAGTAATAGATAGATGGGAAATGACGTAAAATAAAGTAATACCAGCAGATGTCGCCCTGCGACCAAGTCTCACGAGCCGCTCTCGCGCTCTGCTCCACTCGAATGAGGGCAACCGCGTACGGATGACGTCAGTCTCCAGCGCCGGAAATGTTAAGTGTCAGGATTCGCCGAGTGCTGATGTGGTCCAAGAGATTTCACGCAGGCAGATTCGTGGTTTGGTGTTTGGTGTTTTAAATGCAGTGACACAGAGAAAGAGAGAAAAGGCGACACACGGAAGTTCATGTGAAGAGCGAGCAGCTGCAGCAGCGGGTCACAGAGCGAATGGCGGTGAGAGAATCACACACATGTTGAGACTACAACCCTGTAGTCCTGTTCCTGTAGTCCTGTTCTCTATCCAGCTGTGGTCCTGTTCTCCATTCACCTGTAGTCCTGTTCTCCATTCATCTGTAGTCCTGTTCTCCATTCACCTGTAGTCCTGTTCTCCATTCATCTGTAGTTCTGTTCTCTATTCACCTGTAGTCCTGTTCTCTATTCACCTGTAGTCCTGTTCTCTATATACATGTATTCCTGTTCTCCATTCACCTGTAGTCCTGTTCTCTATCCAGCTGTGGTCCTGTTCTCTATATACATGTATTCCTGTTCTCTATTCACCTGTAGTCCTGTTCTCTATTCACCTGTAGTCCTGTTCTCTATTCACCTGTAGTCCTGTTCTCCATTCACCTGTAGTCCTGTTCTCCATTCACCTGTAGTCCTGTTCTCCATTCACCTGTAGTCCTGTTCTCCATTCACCTGTAGTCCTGTTCTCTATTCACCTGTAGTCCTGTTCTCTATTCACCTGTAGTCCTGTTCTCCATTCACCTGTAGTCCTGTTCTCCATTCACCTGTAGTCCTGTTCTCCATTCACCTGTAGTCCTGTTCTCTATTCACCTGTAGTCCTGTTCTCTATTCACCTGTAGTCCTGTTCTCCATTCACCTGTAGTCCTGTTTTCCATTCACCTGTAGTCCTGTTCTCCATTCACCTGTAGTCCTGTTCTCTATTCACCTGTAGTCCTGTTCTCTATTCACCTGTAGTCGTAGAATAAACACCTTTTCTACACTGACAGATGAATTCATACTGATTATTCTCAGTTACAATAAGTCTAACTTCTAGAATAAAAGGCCTTGGGAGCTTATTAACAACGACTTAAAATTTGTATTTGTTTGAAGCCCACTTCCTCATTTGTGAAAACACAAAAATGGCAGTTGCATTGATTTTAGTTTTTTGAGCAACAACAACAACAACAGCTGGGAATGTTTCCCTTATTGAATTGAAGAAGAATGAATGTGGCTGTGAAGTCAATGTATCATATGTTGAACTGCTGATAAGTGTAATAAGACTAATAGAGAAGCAACTCTGGTGGTTTATGTTGTGTTGATCTATAATTATAAGCTAGAGCTTTGATTTTAATTCCTAAGTCACATGAATGCTGAATAATGATTCAGGTTTTTATTTCTAATTAACGATAGATTAAATATCTGAACACTTGAAGACACACAAAGCACACAAGTGAAGAGTTATTGTTATTTATCAAATTGACCACCATCAGAAAGCAGGAGGTCCGGTCAAGAACCAGGAGAAGTTCATGTCTGAAAGAAAACTTACGGCCGTCAGTGGTTGGGATTGAAAAGCAGACGAATATTGCTGAACCTGCTTTTTTGTGCTTTGTTCAACAGCCCAAAGGGAAAGTCGGCACAAAGGGAAAGAAGCAGATCTACGAGGAGAACGAGGCCACTCTGAAGTTCTACATAAGAGTCATCCTCGGAGCGAACGTAAGAACACAAGGGTGATTTTGTTTGCGTGTTCAGTGAGATTGTATTACATCTTCTCTACTTCACTGAGAACTTTGTTTCTGTCCTTGTTCTCACTCGATCGGGTTCCATCCAACAAAAACTGATCAATTATCAAAATAGTTGACACTTACTCTTCGGTTGATTAATAAATTGATGAATTGACTAAATGCTGAAGCTGTGTTTTATTCTCTTCTGCTCCTCACCGTAGGCGATATACACTACCGTAAATCTTTTGGTTTTCTACAGTTCATCTACCTTTTGGACATGGGTGAGTCTGTTGGATTAAGATGATTTAAAATCCTCATATTCACTGATCTAATGCGAGTGTCCGTCCTGGAACCTAAACCTTGTATTGCTCCCGCAGCTGCTGCTCATGTTTGCATTAGCCGTATATGTCGGGAGTTACCGCTCCATGACTGCGATGGCCAAGGCAGTGTTTGCTGAGGATGGAAGTCTCCTGGACGGGGGAATCGACCTCAACATGGAGCAGGGAATGGCAGAGTGAGTAATCTCCAAAATACAGATGGGATTTCTTTTTGCACATTGTTGTTTTATCCAGAGGGGCGAACACTAAAGCGTCGGGTAACTGGAAAAATAGCATCAAGAATCAGGGCTTTTGTCGATGCACAACACAAGATGCAAAAGGTCACTATGAAGGTTTTCAGTGTACATACAGTAAATATTGATGCTGTCAGATGTTACTTTGCTCTCACAGCAGCGATTCGTCTTGTGAGTAATTGTGAGGGGGTGGTGGGGGGGGGGGGGGTTTGCCCTGGGTTTCACCTATCAGGCTACATTCAGTCTGTCTTTACCCTCTGATTGATGAAACATGGTGTAGACAGGAAGCTCTGCAGACAATACTCAGGACAGAAAAACACCACTCACCCTCCTCCGCTGCAAAAAGTAATCACATTTATGTCTTGATTTGGATGTGACGATGTTAAATGTAAAATTCAAAATACAACTTGCCTCACTCCTGCATCAGTCAGTGCTGAGGCAGTCGGGGAGAGTGTTCCTGAGACGAGAAGTTATTGTGAGAAGAAAAATATTTTAGTCTCAGCGTCTCTATTATTCTCTAGTGTAACGATATTGTTTCATTTTAATTCATTAAATTCCCACCAGTCTGACATTGGCGAACACAAACACCAGTGAACTCACACTTAAATGCACAATATACTTTACATCCTGTGGCAATAATTGACCTGCACCTTAAGACTGCTGCTACTGCATTTGTATCTATTTCAGGCACCTGAAGGACGTCGTCCTGCTCACAGCCATCATTCAAGTGCTCAGCATAATCTCCTCTTATTTCTGGTACCTCTGGCTGCTGGTATGAGCTTTTCTACATGTTGTTCTGTGTCTCGTTCCCCTGATAAATCTTGTGAGATAGCTGCTGTTTCTCAGCCTAATTGTTTTCCTGATGTCTGATAATCTGATCTTCGTCCTGTGTGTGTGCTTCAGGCCCCGGCTCGAGCCGTGCACCTGCTATGGGTGAACTTCTTGGGCCCCTGGTTCATGGCAGACAGCCCATCAGCGCCAGAGGAAGTGAACGAGAAGAAGCAGAGGAGACAAGAGCGCAGACAGATGAAGAGATTCTGATGGTGCAGAGCAGACGGAGCAGTATTTTTATACACAGAATCTAATATAGATAGGAACTCATAAGTTATTCAGGATGAAATTTTGTTATTAAATTAAACTCAATCCAAATCTGATACAGTGGAATCTTGTTTTCCATGTTTTCTTCCTGCCTTCTCTTATAATCCAATTGTCTCCTTAAATTATGAAATGAAACGTTCCCTGTTTGGATTATGTCACTGTCTAAATATCATTTGTCCTCATGCGGAGATGTAAGAGCTTTTGTGTTGCACGGCCCCGTCACACTGCCCCCTGAGGATTTCCTTGCTCTTACACCCTGTACACCACCAAGAACGCAAAAGAGTCCAAACTGAATTTGTTCCGTCAGTGCCACTTTTTTCATTGTGCATCTTTGTATTTTTTACTCTCTGGTCCGACAGAACTCATCGATCCTGTGTTGCTCAACTGAGCGATTTCATTCGTGAGCTGGTAAAATCAACTGGTTATAAATCAAGTTTTTACTTGGAACATTTTTGCAATAAAAATCTGTATCACAATGTCTTTCCAGATTTTTGGACTCATGCTCTCTGTGTCGTTGTTTTTTAAAACCGTGTCCCTTCAGTCATGACTTAATGTACTGAGCAAGTGTTATAAATGTTCCTTGATGCTAAAAGTAGCTTTAGTTGCCTTAATAAATATATTTAACACATTTTGTACTTGCTGGACCCAACTAAAGGGTTTTCTAATATTTTTCATGGAGGATGTGAAATTCTCACTTCTTCAGTCAAACGAGGGACAATTTGAATTAAATGTTTTGCTTTGTAAACGTATAGGTGATCATTTTTACATTTGTTGTCCCGTCGTTTTCTACACAATCAAGTTAAGACTGAGGGTGTGTGAGTTAATGAGTTAATGTCTTTCTTCGCTGGTCCACTCTTATAAACACTTCATCAACAGACATTGGTCTGGTATTGACCAGGATGGAATCCATTCCATTTTTTTTTTTTTTTACATTTTTGTCAATTTTGTAGGAATTAATGTCTGGGTCTTATCATAAATCTGACATCTTGAGGACTGTTTGGACTTGGCGGAGGTATGAGCTCTACTGAGAAGCCGTCCCTTGCTGCTGTAACACAGGAGTTTCCCATCCCTCTGTCTATCTGTCTATCCCGGCTTTGAAAGCAACCAAAAGTTTATTTCAACTATTTTCATGTCATAACTCTACTTTGGGGCTGCAAGTAAGTCTTTTTAGATTAATCAGTTACTTGATTGATCTGTAAAACGTCAAATTGGGTTTTTTTGTCTGAGTCTGATCCCAAAATAACCAATTTATTTAGCTTGATATGTGATTTTGAGAAATAAACCATCATCAAAGTCAATTGTCAATGTGACCACAAAACTCACCAATTAGTTTAATTAAAATACTTAGGTTCAGATCATTTTTATTGACTTAAATGTACATCTGTGTTGCCATGAGGCTGTGAGCACTTCCTGAATGATGTGGCAGCTTCAGGCTGCACGCAGACGGCACACAGCCCACTTTTAAATAGTTTGTGACATGTAGACAGACTATGTCAGATTTAAGAAGTGGAACCTCACATTGAAGTCACCGGCTGCAGCGCTCCAGACATAATCTTGTCTCTGTCTTGAAACTGCTCACATATGTTGGGATTAGCGATTTTTGAGATGGAAGCTGACAAATCAATGCACAGACGACAGCTTAATCCCCTGATACTGAGGAGATCTGGTGCATGGCCACGTTTCTGTTTCCATCCGGAGAGCTGAGCCGCGTCCTCAGGCGAACATGTTGTTTATTGTCAGGAACCCTAAGTGACTTTATACAGTCGATCCAAGTGTTGACAAAGTGTATTCAGTGATTATGTTCATGCTCAGACTCCAAAGAGAGTGAGTGGGCCGGCTAAGCCCAGATCTGCTCCCAGTGTAATTACAGATTTCTCATCATTGTTCCATCCGTGCTTACCCAACCCGACAAGCTACAACCTGCATCCTCCAGGTCTGAGGGGGAACCACTGCGATGGTGTTGAAAAGAAAACAAGCTCACAAAGGATTTTTTTTAAAAAAGCTCATTATTTTCGACCCAACTTTATACTTCTTCTGCATCATCAACGTCCCCACCAGCTCTTTTTCAAAATGACTGCTTTTACTTTGCCTGCCCTCCTTCATTCCAGCCCTGTGGTCCTCTACTGTCTCTATTATAGGGTTATAAACAAAGTAACCAAAATTAGAGCAGCACGGCATCCAGTTGTCAGGGCCAATCCCAGATGTGGGCTCTGAGAGGGACCATGCTGCAGTGTAATTTAGCACTGGGGCCACTTACTTGCACGTAACCCCCCCCCCCCCCCCCCCCCCCCCCCCCAAAAAAAACTCACATATGTACTTTGAGTGATCTGACTCGTGTGTTTTGCAGAATCCTCAGAAAAAGCATTTGCACGACATTTAAAACATTATTTGGTTTGTAAAATGGACAAATTCTCTTCCTCGTATTGTCCCGCTTTAGAGGAGTATGTGTCTGAAAATAACTTTACTGCCTGTGAGAGTCCCCATCTTGGCCGCTGGTTTTAGATGGAGGGGAAAGAAAAGAGTGGGAGAGTGAGGTTCTTGTTTACCATGGCAGTAAAGACGCATCCATCCTGACGAGACGAAATCAGGGAGTTGAAGTTACATTCCGTTCTCTCGTCTCTGTGACTCAGTTTCATGTGATAACCTTAAAAAAACTCAGTGGTTCAAACCCGTTATGACTCTGAGAGTTAAATAAAAGTCTAAAAAGCGGGGAGTCGCGGTGATAAGCAGACGGCGCCAGAGCCTTTGGTCTCATTGGCTGCAGCGGCAGATCGTGGCCTCCACATTCGAGATCCCTTTCCACTCACGGATCCAGACAAAACAGGAAATTTGGGGGCATTTGGGCAACAGTCAAGCCTTTGACCCCTGAACTGCAGCACTCCCAGTCTTTGAAGTCAGGGGAGTGAATCACAAGCAATTACATGCGATGCAGAGTGTGTTCCCTCGACCTCTCAGCCCATCGCTGTGTAAACAGAATCAGAGCGGTGTTTGGCAGAGCCGTGGGTGTAGTCCTCCTCCTGAAGTTCATCATTTCAACCTTGTTTTGACTCTGGACTGAAGTGGCCAAAACACCGAGCACACTCTGGGTTAAAGGAGCGGCCGGGATCAGCACAGGGCACAAAGAAGAGAAAAGAGTAAAGCAAAGACCCAGCAACTCTCGGGTTTACTCATGATCCACATGTTCTGTTGCTGCTAACAAATAAGCATTGCTATTTACAGCATCATCCTTTTAGCTTAAAGGCGACACCGGCCGGGGAGAATTCACAGCTCCAACCATGGCCTTAAAAGGAAGCTGACAAGAATTACTGCTGCATTTCACTTGGGGCGTGTGTGTGTGTGTGTGTGTGTGTGTGTGTGTGTGTGTGTGTGTGTGTGTGTGTGTGTGTGTGTGTGTGTGTGTGTATATGTGTGTGTGTGTGTGTGTGTGTGTGTGAAAAAGTATCTTGATCATCAGACTTGGTGGCGAAATACTCCACCTTCCTCTGAGCTTGTCACCTCTGTTTAACCTCTCACTCAGTCCCCTGCCAGCCCGTCATCTGCTCCTGTTTGTCATCGGCTGCGAGCTGAAGACAGATATGATGAATCGATAAAAACCGTGGACGTCTCATCTGTTAATGCGCTACAGCTTTTAGCAGATTAATTTAAGATATCAGAACATTTCTGTTCACTTTATGACGCTCAGAGGTGTTTATGGGCCGAGCTCTGCTGCTTTGGAAATATTGGCCAATAACATATGGGTTATGATGGATGAGGTATCTGCACATCAACACCTCCCCAATAACCATCTATCCTGTTGTCTCCCCATAAATGAATAATAATACTCTGCACGTTTGTCTCAGACAAGATCTCAACTTGTTCCCACAAAATAAGAACTTATATACAATCTTTTGGGAATTCAGTGGCTCCGTAGATTTGACTAATTCTAATGACGCAGTCACCAACTGGGCCTTAAGTCTGACTGAGCCACTGATAGTGGGCGTTTTCAGAAATGGAAAAGGTCATGAAAGGTCATTCTTTTTATGTATAGTGCTGGCCAATCAAGAGCAATAATTACTTCAGCACCACAAGCTAACGTAACATACAAAAATCATGATTACAAGAATTTTACCTGTAGAAAACCTGAATATTTAATATAATAACATTATAATTACAATGACTAAAAATATTATAAAAAATGTCCATGTGTTTCAGTATAAGGAGAATTAAATGCAGTGTTTAACCACAAGCATACAAATAACTTAGCTGCAAAGGCGCAGAATGATATTTATAGGCTTTACCCTAAACTACAACACTGTATAGGACACTGTACTGGCCTATAACTTCTAACTGTAACGTTCTACCTTTATTCTCTACCACTCCTGATATGACCTGCTGGTAACATGACAGAGCATCGTCATGTCAGAAACAATACATGTTAGAACAAAGGCAGTGCCAGCAGAACTCGTATCAAATAGAGCAGCACAGCAGAGATGACCCCCTGATCTCCACCTGAACTCTGAAAATCATCAGCATCATGACTGAAACATCCCGAGGACCTCAAGGTTTGGTTTACTGTTCAATCTGAGTTCAGCCTCGTTAGGTCATCTATATTAAGTTACTCACTGTGCACTGCCAAATCCTCATTGCAAAGGTTATGAACTCGCAGGCATAGAAGTCCTGTTTTGTACATTTAAACGGTTCTGGCCAAAGCATCCCCATGCAGCTGCCATCTCACGATGAAATCCTTCTCTGTCAGATACTATGAGAATTAGCTTCACGTTACTCTGGATTTAGAGAAACATTATCGGCATGAAATGCATCATTGGTGGATGCGTGGATCTGCGGTAATTTAAGGACAAACTAACAAATCAACAGGGAGGCAGAAAAGTCAAGTTAATATTGAATGTTCTGCTCTGGGAGCTAAATCCAGGGTAATAATAAATAATTCACGCTACACATTGGAATGTGTTGCATTCTTACACACATACGCACAATCTCAAGTTTCTCTCCGAACTACGTCTCATGATGCTAAATATGTTTACATTCATGTGCACGTTTGCAGATATCTCACTCATGTCCCTGCTGCAGCGTTTCTGTTCTTTCACCTTTTATTTATTGCATTGTTTATAATCTCAGTGAAAAGACGAACCTTAAACCAAAGCACGAATCTGATCTGAATGAGCAGAGCTGCATGCGCGGCTGTGGTTTAGGAGGTACAGTGGGTCAGTAAATACAGTAAATTCATGTTTTAATGGTTGTAAGATTAACTACCTGGACTGTTTTTTATTGTATATGATATTATTAATATATTATAATGTCTTTGTTTGTATTTAGTTAGTTAAGTTTATTAGTTTATTTAACAGGAGCAAACAAAACACAACCGTTGAGCCAGAGTCGTCTTTATAACTCATTTGCAATGCAATACAACAACTGAACACTTTACACACAGTGAACCACATACACAACATCACACAATCTATACATGAATAAACAGTTCCAAAGACCAATGACTTTTACTGATTTGTCTTGATTCATGTTTAATTTGTTGATTAAAAAAATAGGTTCCATTTTTCAGCTGCTCAGACTGAAAACGCTGATTCAGGAAAAGCAGTTCTCCTGAATTTAATCAATCAATCACCTCCAAACACTTTCACTCTGATTTACAACCTGGGATTCTTTTAAAGAACTTAAATTTTTAAATTTCTTGTTTTCTTGAGTCTGAAACCTCTCACACTCTCTTTATTGCCGCATCACCAGGACTTTTGAGCACATTGAAAAAAGATCTCTCCCCTGTATCTACTAATAAATGCATAAAATGACCCATAATGCACTTGAGTCAAGAATGAGCCAACAAAGCATTGACTTCCACAATATAAATCATGGACTCCAGCGATGTAACGCACACTTTCAGACTCTTCTCATTATTATCCTTCCAGCCCTTGACCTCAGTGAGGATCAGTGACTGATGTTAAGATGTGATAACAGCTGAAACAGGTCACGTTTCACCGGACATTCTGTATTTTTGTTTAGATATTTGTGCTTTCATTAAAAAAAAAAAGCATTGAATGGAAGGTCCTCTGTGAGTGACCACAGCAATTAGTTGCGGCGGTGGCGCCACTGTCTGCATGACTCCCGCTGAACCAGGATCAGCGAGAGACAGGCTCCATCACACTGGGTTCCCTTCCTCTTCCTTTGTTTTCATCCTGTTTCCTTCCTTGTTTTCTTAGTTACTGTTTCCCCCCCCCCCCCCCCAGTGGAAGTCTAAACAAAATACAATACTGTGAATGTAAACAAATGCACAAATATCATGTCGTGCAGCCTTGGCACTGACGAAATCCGGATGCGGCTTTAACAGGATCCAAGGGCAAGGATTTAGTGTCTGATTCTGGTGTCTGCGATGAAGCAGACAGCGTTTCGTACTTTTTAGATTTTTGCATGTGTTTACAGAACTAGAGTGAGCTTGGTGATTCCGACAGAAACAAGATGGAATCTGAAAAAAGGAATATTAAGCATGGGAAGAAACTTGTGTGTCAGCACCAGTCAGTTCATACTTCTTGCTATGTGGCCATTTTTGTGTTTAACTTGATTCATACCGACATATTTATATAAAATCTTCAACCCTAATCTCATATTCTGTCTTATTCTGATATCAAAATCTATCCTTGAATTCAGTACCATGAATATTTTTTAGCAACAGTGTGTTCAATGAACTGGTTAAAATGGGAAAAAGCGTAGACTGTATATAAAGATGGTCGACATGAGGGAAGCCAAAATGTCTTGATCGCCACCTGGTGGCTGACTTCAGTACAGGTCATACATCCGGCCTCCCCTGTGTTACTGGATAAGACGTGGACCAAACTAAAAAGTACACATCAAATATATTGATTTTAGCGAATTCTTATCACACCCCTGTATATGTTCAAGTGTTCAGGTTTCTGATATGTTTCATTTTAATTATTTGATGCTATAAAAATGTGCTTAAAAGTCGTGATTGATACGTGATTGGACAAACTTGTGTGTTGTGGGATGGCAGCGTTAGTATCTGGGATATTTTAGCTTCATTCCTGGATTGTGGGATGAAGTGAAGATGTGACTTTATATACAGTCTGATTGTAAATTGAGAGGAATGTATGTTGAACAAGGTCCAGATGATGATGATGATGATGATGATGATGATGATGATGATGATGACACATTGCATGTATATACTGTAAAAATGAAGTGAAATGCTAAACATGTGAGTCTGCATTCATGCACATGAACAGTGTGTCCATCCTGCAGCTGACGATGCAGCAGCCTGCACAGTTAGTTAACTTGGCTAATGCTTGCATTAACATTAATGAGGTTTTACACACTTTGCTAGGCAGCTTTTTTCTCCAGCGTTGTGTTACTGCGTCGCTCCTTTTCAAACCCATCCATCCCCACCCACCTCATGCTATTAGACATATAATGGAAGTAGAGATTAATGGTTAATTTCCAGGAAACTCCTGTGTTCTCTCATAAAGTGCTTTCCATTAATTAGTGACTCTGTTTCTCCGGGAGGAGGGGGACAGGAGAAGAGTGATTAATGAGCTAACTAGAGCGGCCAGCAGCTCGCCTGGCCCCAGTGGTGAGCGTGAGAGTCGGACCCGCAAGGAGACAGAAACAAAATAAATATGCGGCTTTTGCACGAAAAAAAGAAAAGAAGTGCATGGAAATTCATTGAAAGGGGAGCTGAGTGCAGTTCCAAAGGGATGGTGCAGCATTAGAGCTGAACTGTGAGTGAGAGGGCAGAGCGAGGCTTGATCGTGTTCTGTGTGGAGCCAGAAGTCCAGCAGACGGAGACGGGTGTGTGCTGAGCTGAGAACTGTTAACAAGGAGAGCAGCTCTGTCGGCCTCTTCTTTCTCCCTCTTAACGTGCAGCGCTCATTCTGCAGAAGGTTGAGATGAGATTGTGCAGTAACGTTTGGCACTAAGCAACAAACAGGCTGAATATTTGCTCGTTGGGAGGTAAGAAAACACGTGCAAATAGAAAAGACATGAAGAAGAACCTGTGGAAGCATCAGTCAAACTCAAAAGGTGTTTACTTTGTCCAGTCTGGGCTACTGTAAAAAACATGGTGGCCTCCTCAGAGAGGACCCACTCCCAATGTAAATATAACGTATTTAAAAATAAAGGGCTCATTCTAGGTTGAAGAAAACAACAATTCGTACAGTTTAGATGAAACACACTCGTGAAAACATCACTAGGATTATTTTGTATTCCATTTCTGCCAAAAGATCCATTTCACCTAAATCTTACACACTGGACCTTTAAGTCAGGATCAGCTCAGAGCAGATACATATTTTAGCTGGCTAATGTTACTGAGCCTTGGCAGTGTTTGTGTGCACAGATTCCTATGGAGCTCAGATTAAGAGGGCAGCCTGGCCAGACATTATCTGCAGCACCCCTGTATGTTTTCATAAGGGGGCCTCCCAGTCTCTCCAGTGCTGGCCTGTAAGTGGCTGGGAGTGGGCAGCAGGAGTGTTTGTGCGTGCACGAATGTTTATGTATGCATGTGTGTGAGTGCAGAGTAAACTGCCGCCTTGGTGGGGCAACACACTGTCTGCCACGTCTCTGGTTGAGAGCCATTAGGGGAGCAATGAAGCTGATGACATGTTGTTCCTGTGACAGGCCGCCTGACTCCTCTGTGCTGCCGCTGGGGCTGTGGGAGCCCGCGGGTCTGCCGCTGGACAGACACACAGACGCAGGGACGGCGTTTATTTTGGGAGGTGGTTTGGTGCCGGACACCCTGTCTACTCTCCCACCAACCTTTATACACCACCGCCCTCCTCACCCCCCCCCCCCCTCGCAACACACACACACACACACCTTATCAACAACACACACACACACAATCAGGAAACTTTAATTCGGCAACTAGTAAGTATTAAAGGTCCAGTGTGTAAGATTTAGGTGAAAGGGATCTATTGGCAGAAATTGAATATAAAAAAATCCTAGTGATGTTTTCACTAGTGTTGTTCATCTGGATTGTACGAATTGTTGTTTTCTTTACCCTAGAATGAGCCCTTTATATTTAAATACTTTATATTTACATCAGGAGCGGGTCCGCTCTACGGAGGCCGCCATGTTTTTTTAGATAGATATTTGAGTTTTTATGACAACTGAAGGCTCCCACAGGTTCTCTCTCATGTTTAGAAGGGGAGTGTGAGGTGAGGGGTGTTCATCTGCTACATACAACTTCACCACTAGATGTCACTAAATTGTGCTGTGTAACTATCAATCATAGACTGTATGTAAAGATGGACGACATGACAGATCCCCAAGAGTGAAGCCAAAAAGTCTTGATCACCCCCTTGGTGTTGTATTTGACATGTACTTAGACTTATTAGTTTGTTCTATGACCTGTACTGCAGCCAGCCACCAGGGGGCATGCCAGATATATTGGCTTCACTTTTTGGGAGCCAGGCCACTAACAAATGACAACTGTATATTATAATTGGCATTTTACAAAAACAAACATACTTGTGATAATGACCCACAGTCTGGAATCCCTGGATTAAACAAGCTCACTGAATTTAAAATAGTTCAAACCAGCTACAAGAGTAAAGTGCTGCTTATATCATCAGCATTAATCTCTATTATCTGAACCACTGTTCTGCAGAGCGAGTATGATATTTGCATATTTCCCTACAGGCCTACTTAGGATTTATGTAATAAAGGACCTTTACTTGTAATGAAATATTTTCTACTGCAGTATTTTTTACACTGTGGTACCTGGACTTTGAGGCCACTTAAGTAAAGAATCTGAACACTTCCTCCACGACCGACTTTGACAGCGTGATGTGTAGCTGAGCGTTGACGACGAGGAATGTGTGCTACACCCTTTTTGATTTATGTGTTTGACTCAGCTGATGTAATAGCCCTCTTCCTTTTCATTGATAAGCTATGATGGTGATGAATAGGCTGCAGAGAACAACACTAGAAAACAGAGCTGACAGTGGATGATGATGGTTGATGTTATTCAGACTCTGTGATATATATTTGAAGAATGTACATGGTTGTGTGTTGTTGTTGTAAACAAGTAAAAATCATGTTTCCTATATCCGTGAATTCCAGTGGTGTTTTTTTAAACATTGAGCTGTGGACAAAACGAAGCTCTTCCAAAACGTCTCTATTCCCTCTCTGCATCTGATTGAGTTACACAGGGGAACACATTTTGAACAGGTGCCCAGTGAACCCCACACACACACACACACACTCCTCTTCTTCCTCAACTCTCTCCTCCTGTCATTGTAACGTGACTCCCCCCTTCATAAGCCAGCTCACATACTCCTGTGGAGTTTGGGCACACTGGTCCTGGACATGCCACACACACCCAGGATTAACTCTCCTGATATGAGGTGTGAATCGCCATCCACCGAGAGCGGCGTGCTAATCCCACGGCCACAACATCCACTTGAACCTACGCTTGTGGAGTTGTTAAAATGCCAGTCTCCAGCACTGGTGGAGGTGGTCACGTTGGCACAGAGACGAGATGCCACTGGGGGGGGGATACCCTAACCCCCTGTTTACCCCCTTTTTATCTGCATTTACCCCTTGTTCTCTTTGCTACTAATGTTCAGCTGGTCCCTCTACTCAACTATTCTCATACTTGTACTTACTGAGCTAGTAACTTCAACCATTATCCAGCAGGGTGAAAAAAAACATATTGTGAATGGAATAGTTCAACAAAGTGAAGTACTTTACTGTTGCACATGAGTAAATGTGCAGTGGGCCGAGACAGTTGCTTAAATATATGAAGAAAAAGTGACTTAAGGTTTTGACAATATTAAAAATGTTGTTAAAACCATTTGAGCATGAATTAGTTACATTTTCAATGTAATAATTATAATAATCGCTATAATTTGTGTTGTATATATTATATGAATTTGTACCATTCATTTGTGCTTTATTAATTCATTAATTTAAACTATTGACAGTTTGGAGTTATTCAAAATAAGATGTATCTATATATATACATATATATATATATATATGTATATATATATATATTATGTATTATGTATATACTAACAGAACATGATCAGAAGGATCAGATTATATATATGTGAACACTGTTTTCAGGGTTTTCATGTTTCTGTCATGTTTCCACTCAGGGCTGATCACTGTGATTTTCAGTGTGATCACCAGCCACAGCGGAACATTTCAGTTTGAGCAGAGCAGGATGTTGCGTCTTTAAGAGTTAAGAAACTTGAAACCGTGTTTGCGCAACAATCAGTGCGGCTCCCAGCCGCCAAAGTGTCTAGACTGGCACATGATGGCGGGAATCAACCAATGGCTCCAGAGCTTTCCTCTGGGCCCTGAGAGAGAGGGGGGGGGGGGGGGAGAGAGAGACAGAGAGAGGGAGGGGGAGAGAGAGAGAGAGAGAGAGAGAGAGAGAGAGAGAGAGAGAGAGATACAGTCAAGTCAGGTGGAGTAACATGAGGTGCTGAGTTATGTGGCCTTCAAAATAAAAGCCTTGTGTTCGAGTTTGAGTAAAAACTGATTTTACTGCCTCTTTGACAGACGTGTAGTTAAATATATGAATTTATTTTCTTTTTAAATAAAACATGTTTCCTGGACAGACATTTGAGCTTAATGAACTTTGGTTTCAAAAGTATAAAAAAATATAGGGATCTGTTCTCTCTGTGTGTTTCTGGTGGGTTATAGATCATGACGAGTTTGAAGTGATACGTGAAAGGTGAAATAATGTGCATACTTGTCTTTGAAGTATTTTTAAAGAAATAACAATCCTCCCCATAGTAATTAAGAAAAATACACAGTTCTTTCCAGGAAACCTCTCAGGAAGTTGTGGAGATATAGAAACAAATGTTTACCATATGACCAATAACACAATTATTCACATTCATCTCCTGCAAAATAATACATCTTGTATATTTTGAATGAAGCTAGATACAGTTTTCTCTTCAACAAACAAATGTATGTTTCCCAGGTGTCTAATTCTGAAAACCAGTCTACTCTGTGTTACTGTGTCTGACTTGACAGTGATGTGTGTGTGTGTGTGTGTGTGTGTGTGTGTGTGTGTGTGTGTGTGTGTGTGTGTGTGTGTGTGTGTGTGTGTGTGTGTGTCTACAGAGGACACAGTGGAGAGCGGAGTGACTCCAGCTCTGTCTCTAAAACAACTTCTCAGCTCGGGAGTTTTGGCACCGGAGTCCCCGACCACCTCCGCTTCATCCCCGGGCTCTGCAGCCGGAGCGTCGCTTCCAGCAGCGGGCAGACATCTCCGGGGTTTCACCGGTGTGAGGATTAATTTCTTGGGGTGAAGGAGGGATTTCACTCGCGGGGGAGTTCTCAAGGGGGAAACTCTGTAAAAGTTTCGGGTCTGAGTTTCTGATGCTCTTCGAAGCGATCACGCGTCCCTGGAGCTCTTGACGATGGTCGGTGGATCGTGTGCGGGATCTCCACGGTGCTGGGGGGGTTGACGGCTCAGTGAGGGGGCTGTGGTAGGATTGGGTCGGCGACAGCAGGTCACTGAGCGGTGGCTGAGTGGAGCCTTCTCCTTCATGACTGAATATTACCTTCTCATGCTGCAGGGGAGCCAGGACACGGTGACACCCGGCTGCGCATGCTGTGCGCACCGTGCACACACCACTGGTCCTGCGCGACGAGTGTAAATCAGATGTGGCATCTCTCGAGACCCGGACGGGACCGACAGGACACATCCAAAACTGTCTAGGCTGTCGCATGTTTAAGTCGAAACGCTCAGGTCTTGTACGGCGACTCTGGAGAAGCCGTCTGGTCACCGAGAGCGACGGGCGGGATGGAAGCAGAAGAGGTGAGGGAGCACGGAGCGGTCCGTGCGCGGGGAGACACTCAGGGAAGCTGCACAGACACGAGCAGCGGCCGGTGGCACACGCCGAGCCGTCCCCGGGACTCACGGGGGCTGAGGCTGGGGACCTGACGGAGTGCGCGGAGAGGGAGGACGAGGAGCAGCCGGACGATGACCGCGGTGCCATGTGCGCCCGGGAGCACAGGGGCTCTCGGCCGGGACAGGAGGGCGACAGTAGTACGGTGACGTGTTGTTTGTTTGGGGAATGGGATCTCCGACCGCGGAGCCCTTACTGGGCCCCGAGGAAAGACAGAGGGGGGCCTTGTCAGTGCGCAACGAGGCATGCTGGGCTGGAGGATGAACTCGCGAGCACCGCTCATGTTTTTCTGAAGAGACTCAAGGAGAGGTCTCTGGAGGCCCTGGCCAAGGCTGTGGACGCCAAGGGAGGGCTCCCCAGCGAGTGCGTCATGGTGCCGGGCACCGAGCTGCGGCTGGGTGCGCATCACATCTCCCCACAGTTCCTCCTGTGTAAGCTGTACCGCTGGAGCGACCTGCCGCTCTCAGCCCACCTCAAATCACTGTGCCACTGCCAGAGCTTTGGTGCAGTGGACAGCGCGAAGGTGTGCTGCAACCCCTATCACTACAGCCGCTTATGTGGGCCAGGTAAGGACACTTGAATGGGGGGGGGGGGGTTCAATCCGAGGGTCCTGAGACCTTTTCCCCTCAGCAAAGACTTTAAAACTTTCAGTAAATATGGTGTCCAGCCGTTCAACTTAGTCCAAATTACGCATCACTCATATTAAACCATCTCATATTGTCTCATGGAGGCTGACACCAGCTGAACGACCCTGCAGACACACAACAACATGTTTTGAAGTTGAAGTGCGTCATGATTTGAGTTTACATACATGAAGATTTACGACCCATACGTTAACATGAGAGTTTGGGTATTTCCCAGTATATCAGCTGTTCGTTTCGCTGCAACTAAACAATCCTGTTATTGTTATTGCAGTTACAACACACACACACACACACACACACACACACACACACACACACACACACACACACACACACACACACACACACACACACACAGTTTCTTCTCCTTCATCACTGAGGATGAGGTCGTGCATTTATTGAACTCATGACACTGAAACTCCTGAGGACACTGATGCTGCACTTTGTAATCATCTTTTCATAACTCAGCCTTTTTACCTCAGTCAAACATTACCTTGATTTCCTCTGCACATTCCAAACTCATTACACACACGCACATTTAAATTTGCGTAAAACTTTGCAGCTTCCCACATCATCCAATTGAAGGTCGCTCTCAAGTTGCACTTAGGCTCTTTTTTTCTCTGACAAGGAGGTCCTCCTCTTGTTATTTAGGTGAAGGAGTGCCGATAATATACAGTTTGCTTAGTGCTGGCGCCAGACTGACTCGCTGGGTATCTGACTGACTGAGGACTCCGGCAATTACTGGCTCTGCTCTTAAAGGGGCCGCAGCCACAAACCCATGTCCACTGTGGCCTGGAGGCACTGAGGGCTGATCCTGCAGCAGCAGCACTGAGCCTGCGAATGAAAACGTCCTAAATGTGAAAGAAGCACTTTGAAAGTATGCAGTTGTGTTTGTTTAAAAGAAGGGAACACTGTTTGAGGAGGGGACTGTACTTGCAGACACAGGTTAGATGAGATATGATGGAGAATAACACACATGAGAAGGTTTAAAAGACAGACAAGATAAGTTTGTTGTTCATAAGGAAAGATGGGCTGCACCCACTCCAAAGATACAGACAGCAGGACCTCCGTGTCAAATATATAGCTCTACATCGGCCACAACATTGAGGCCTTGTCCCCACTACTGTGGATTTTAATTTTTTGACGGATATTTTCCCCTGCGTTCTTAAAAAATCAGTCTACACAATGAGGACGCAAAAACGACTACAAAAGCTCAAGTAGCTGGTCCAGTGATGGCCTGTCGATGGTACAAGACCTATTTAAGAATGTGTCACCTCACGTGAAGCAGATGTTTGTTGCTGATTTTATTTTGAGAAAGAAGATATAGTTATTTTTTTAAATGTAATGTTAGGTAGAATTCTTGTCAGTTTGTCTGTTGTCACCACTGCAGTGCTTCTTTTGCGTCTTATTGCTCCGTGTAGGCTCAGAACTTTTACGTTCGACACAAGTAATGGGACGGCACTCGGAAGAGAGCATAACTCCACCGAGGCCAAACCGCCCTAAACATCATTGTCTAGTTCTTATAGTAGAAAGATAAAGTGGTCCGATAAACCGATTAAACTTAGTTAAAGAAAGTGATCCACATCCGCACTCACTTCTTGTTCTTCCCTGACCTAAGCACCCCCTTGTACCAAGTTTAGTGATAATTGATTTTTATAGTTTTTGCGTAATCCTGCCAAATAATACACAAACAAATAAGTCAATGAACATGCAGGTGAAAACATAACCTCCATGGTGGAGGTGATAACTGACTCTGCAGTGACTTTGTATGAACCTTTCACATCTGCTGCTGTCTGTCGGTTTTTGATGCTTCCACACAGTAACTAATACCAAGTAGACATGATCGGTTCAGTTGTGTTTTGCGGATAATTTAGCGTCAAGACCACACAGCCTTTATTTTAACCTTCATTCCTGTTGTATTTCCAGAATCACCTCCTCCTCCATACTCTCTGTCCCGTTCAGACGAACACAAGCCACTGGGTGAGTTTGGAAAAAAGAAAGAAAAAAAAAAGGCCACCGCATTATAAACCAGGGTGGCGTCATTGTATTTTTAGACTGGAAACACAGATTAACAGTGAAAAACTGCTTGTGCTGAAAGTGACACAGAGTTAGTCGGGGCCTCATCTGTGCTCGTCTTTCCTTCAGAGCACGACATGGAGTTAATAACAGGGAGGACTCTGTTTGTGCTTTTAAAGCAGACTGAGGGGGAAGCATGTGGAGCGCAAACAGTGTTATTCTCATTATTGATTAATCTGACATTGTAAAAAAAATATATATGAATGCCTCATATCTTAAAATGTTTTCTAGTTCCCAAAACTGTTTCTAATCATTTAAATCTTAAAAATAAGTCAATGAATGTAAAAACTACAGAACGTGTGTGATTTGCTGCTCGATAAATACGTAAATTACTCATTGAGTCATAATCTGGATCTCATTCGTTTGTTCTTTTTTCTACCTTCACCAGACTCCACTCTGTCTTACACTGAAACTGTGCCCCCCCCCATCTCCAGTCCGCCTCACATCATGCCAAGAGACTACACAGGTGAGTCACATGCACTCTGTGACCAGGAGCATGTATGATGCTGCACGTTGATGTGTGTTCCTGAAGACACATCAGTGTGGGAGCACAAATGGGAAAAATAAGTTTTGTACAAGTTTGTGTGTGTGTGTGTGTGTATGTAAACACACAGCATGCATCCTCTTTGAATGTGTATAGAAAAATGGTGAATTACATTAGCTGGTGTGATTATGCTGTGCTTTCCTTCTTATTTTCCGAGGCTGTTAAGACAACCGAAAACTCCTCTGCATAAAGTGTGGATTGTCAGGGAGGCATGGGGGGGGGGTCTCGGTGGGGGTCTGGGGTCTCTCACTATCGAGATGGCACAGCAGTGTAGCCTTTCTCGCCCCCTATGTTTTCTCCACTGCAAAAAACATTTTTTTCTCTGGGATGAAGCTGCAATAAGATCCCTGTGCATACTCCCAATCCCTCTCAAACCACCCATCCCCCTCTTTCCCTCTTTCTTCCCTCAAATCCCTCCATTCCTCTCGGCAATTGAGCAGTGGAAAGAGACTGGCATTTTGGGGGCGGGGGAGCCGAGCGACTCTGATGAGGCGGAGGTGTAGAGTTTTGTGTGCGTGTGTATATCGGGGTGGGTGGGGTGGGGGGGGGGGGGGGGGGCGCTGTGGGCTGAGGGCTGAGTTTGGACAGGAAACAGCCCCCTCTAGATGATGAAACTGGAGCTTTATTTGTTTACGTGCCTGGGTCGGGTGGAGAGGTGCTTGTAGCGTTAGAAGAAACCCACAAACCCACTCGATCGAGCCTCCCCAGGCTCACTTGTGGATGGTGTTGAAAGGTGAATGGGCACCGATTAAGTCTGTGTTGTGTTGTCGCTGCTTCACAGACCTGTCGGAGACCTCTGAGAGAGAAGCCGACGTGATTCCTTGTTGATGTTTAGAGTTTTCATTTGCCAGTATGTTTAGAGCGGGGCTGTAAGCAGCATTTTAGAAATACTGAAGTCACAAGTCACTTTCAGAATATTTTCCGTGTTTTGCTTATTCACTGAACGGTCCACTTATAATTCCTGGGCTTTTTAATTCACAACAACAATATCAACTGTTTCAGAGTCTTTTCCACACTTTCAGGAGATCAATGCTTGAAACCTGCAGTTCTCTTTAACTTTTTTCGATTAGAAGTGGTCAAAATGAAATACTTTGAGTCTTAAAATACCCTTAAAATACCCCAAAACAAATAAAGTCCCCTTCAAGTAGCAGAGAACAGCATTGTCCTGTCAACCATTGTTGTTGTTTCTGGCAGATGCTCATTACATTAAGTGCACATGAGCAAAGTAATCTGTGACTTCACAGTTGTTACACACATCTGCACAGAAAGGGACATTTTAGAAAATCTGCACAAGGCGGACTTCATACGTTGTTTGCATGTGGACGAGTGACACAAAGGCAGAGAATCAGGATCCGTGTGGACAGGGAATAAAACAGGAAACTAGAGTTTTAGCTGTGGCTGATCGTGTATAGAGGCCGTGCGTGTCGACCAGAGGCGTGAGGTTAATAATCTGCATCTACTTTTTAGGAAAAATAATCATTGCTAACAGACTTTGTAGACTTTTTTAGTTCAAACAAGTCTGCCTATTTAAGTACTATGAAGGTGTTCGGAAGCTTTGTTTAAAAATCATGAAGTCTGTTCAGTCAAGGTCACAAGTCAGTCTGCAGTGTTGTGATTTCGAGCCTTTCCAAGCTCCAAGTAGTGAGACGGAGGACAAGTCCTATTGTTTACCCTGGTGAAATGAGTGGAAATAGATCAGCCTTCTTACAAGATGTTGCGTGTGGAGCGCTGGGTGAGTCTGTGTGTGCGTGTCTGTGTGTGTGTGTGTGTGTGTGTGTGTGTGTGTGTGTGTGTGGTCTCTGATCCCCTGCCCCCCCACGCCGGAACACTGGAGCTGAGAGCAGGAGAGAGAGCGTGAGTGGGAGCGAGACTTGGCTTAAACGGAGGTAGCCAAGAAATCTGCATGCAGCTTTTGTTGTTAACTTTGACAGGTTATGAAACTCCTGCGTCGGGAGAATGAGGGGAAATAAGCTGAGCACGAAGCTTATTTCAACATGTATCAAAGAATCGACTGCAGCTTAAAAGCCCCTTTGTGCTGGTTAGATCTTTCAAGAGTGTAAATGAGTCTTTTTGTGTGCAGATGATCCTCTGGCACATCATCCAAAGCCTGTGATGTTTTCTTTAGAACAAATACAAGCATTGAACATGTGCTGCGGCGCTTTAACATCTTTTTTTTTTGTTGTATTATTCATTTAAAGCTATGTACCTTAGCTTAAAGGGGGGAATAAAGGCTGCACAAGGGTGTGGTCCATACATACCTCTGCCCTGGCCTCCTTTATCATTCAATCAGTTAACGTTCCCTTTAAACTGCAGCAGAAAGCTGCGGCTCTGAAAAGGGGAAACGTCTGCTGGAAGTAAAGTAGACTCATATCTACTCGGACCTTCCCTGTGTGACTCCAACAAAACACGTCATTCACTTGCATGTTGTTAGTGTGTGTGTGTGTGTGTGTGTGTGTGTGTGTGTGTGTGTGTGTGTGTGTGTCTGTGTTTGTATCAAGGAGAGAGACAGGGAGGAATTTCTATCTGACTTAGTGATAAGATCGTCTCAGAGTACTCGAATAGGGGTGCTATCAGGACAAACACACGCATGCACACACACACACACACACACACACACACACACACACACACGTTCTTGTCTTACTGCATTTGTAGAGACCAGTCATTGACATACCTAATCCTAACCATCACAACACTAACCCTTTCCCTAAACTTGATTCTAACCAGTAAGCAAATCCATCCTAATTCTCAAACTGCCAATCGAATGTGTGGGGTCCAGTGTTTTTTGGTCCCTGCAGAGCTGGCAAAACCTCAACACAGTGGGGCAATGTTTTTTTGGACTCCATGAATATTGTGGAGCAAGGCCACACACACACATGCATGCAAACACGTAAGCTGCTTTTCAGACATGCACTGGACGCCGCAGTTGATTTCAGCTATTTTCTGCGAACTTTCTTAGTTGTCAAAAGTTGTCAAAGTTTATATGTCACTTCCTTTCTGCTGCACCCGGCTGCTCCACCTCCTGCCTGAATAATGCGTTGTGTTGTGCATGTGTGAAATACAAACTTGTGGGTAAACTCTGTGACCAATTCTCCGGATTTTACCCTCAGGTCATGTCTGAAAAAAGCTATACTCACCAATCACATGATTTGCTGTAAGGGACGAAATGTTCTTTACCTTCATAATTGAGGTATAAATAGACGTCACATGTCTGCTGTTTACCGTATTGGACAATGCTTGTGTTGCCTTCTTTCTAAATACACATTTTCTGGAGTATCTCCACTATTTCCTACCACTGCCTTCCTTCTGCATATTATTCTCTTCTGGTTACAGCACAGGAATAACCTATAATCATTACCAGCGTTCGCCAGTGTTCCTGTGGCGCAGTTGGCCGGTTGGTATTGGACATGATATTTGGCTCGGCCATTTTATTTTAACGGGTCACATACTTTCCAGCTAATTTTTCGAAATTACTAGGATGTATTTCTAAGAAAAGCCTTTTATTAATTAAATGAAAAGGGAAATGGAGAAAATGTTGTCCGTTACAGTTGTTAAGGAAAAACAGGACCTTATTCAAGGAAAAACAGGACCTTATGTGAGAAAGATTTAATAAAACAGTGTTAATATCCAAAATTCTTCAGTTTGAATTACACAGAAAATGTGCCGGTCTAAGTCTCTTTACTTTACAGGTCAGATCTATGTGTTCATGTTATGTTAATGAAATTATTTACTTGTTTTTCTTACGAACATATGAGGAGCACAGTCATAATTACTTCATAATATAAGCACTTTCTCAATTTCCATTACAATCAGTCACAGTCACAGCCAAATAGTAGCATTTTTTCATGAGTTTATTATCCTTACATTGCACGAACATCCATGAACTTAATGAATTTTTGAGAAATTCGTAGTCAATAGCTCCTCGCGATCAATACTGTAGTTCCTGTAAAGACTGAAGATCAGCCTGAAAGATGCATCAATTATTTACCAAAACATGCTTAGTGCTAACATGCCAAGTGCATGCTACATAGTAATGCTATATGTTGACCTTTGCGTAGGCTAACATTAGCATACTAAAAGGCTAAATGGTGCATTGGTAATTGTCACTTTATGCTAACGTCCCTTAGTTGTTGACCTACAGGTTAACATATCATCAGGTATGTTTCGCATGTTAGCATAACATCACCAGACTTGTAAAGCAGCCTGCAGCTTAACGTGATGAAAGCAGCGCTAAGCTGAGTGTGACATGTAGATCTGAGTCTGATGCAGCGCTCACATCACGTCAGCAGCATGTGAAGACATGTGATGTGTTGTTATGACACACGTATGTTCACACTTCATCATATTATGCTGTCGTCACTCCATATAGATGAAGAAGAAGCATAAATCAGCAGTACGGCATTAAAACTTTTATTAGCAAGTTGAATTATAGAAACACAATTCCGTTTTTATGTTTAAAAAAAATGGTTGGGCAACCGAAACTTAAAATAGATGCAAAGCCATAAGATTTAGCAATTTTACAATTTGACAATTTTCTCCTCAGCCATCTGGTTATGGTTCCCATGTCTTTGCTCTGTCGATCAACACCAGTTTTACCGTGTTGTGACCACAGTTGCTTCCATGACTTGTAATCCACCCAGGAACCTGTTCTTGACCAGGTACCAGAATATCAGACACGGGAAGAAGAAACTTTCAAATGGGCTGTAGAAAATAATCCACCTCATTCATGGTGACCGCAGTTGCTTGAAATTGATTATTGCACATGTCCGAACCTCCCCCATCACTCTCGTCATTTAGAGTCGGGGTTACATTAACTATTGTCTGCACTCGACAGATCATATTTATTGTTTGCAAGCATTAAAATTCATGCAGACTTAAAGGTGTTTTCAGAGGTAAACTCCGGAATGTCTGCACACTTGGGTCTTTCTCTGGAGTTTGCCTTTCACATATGAAGAACACAGCAGGAGGCTCTCTGCTCGGACGGGTTCACAACAACACAGAAATCTCCAGAGGGTTCAGATGAGCGCAGGTGCAGCAGGCAGAGGCGTCATCAACACGTCCACTTGCTCGCGGTGAATCCTCCTGAGGATCTCCTGCTGTGTTCTCACACATGCTCATTTGGATTCTGAGTTCTTACTAGGCCAGGAGACTCACTTGGACATTTGCGTTCTCACATTCAGCCCCTTTGGAGAATGTAAGGAGATTATCCGGAGTTCAGTGCATGTCTGCAAGCAGCTAAAGTTGATTGTGACCTGAAGTTAGCGAAACGTGATGTAAAGCATTGCTAGCATGACAGTAGACATTTGTAGTGTTTACAGTGGCATTAAATTAATCGTAAAGGAATAATAGTCGATAAGGACGATGCCAAAGAGTCAGTGATGTCCTTGTCATCTTTTGTCCAACGTTTGTCCACCTTGTCGTCATTAGGTTCGGGCTTTTGAACATGTGGAAACAGGTAGAGCAATAACACTTAGTGGACATTAGTGACGGCGTGGATGCAGTGAATTAAGACAAGAGGTCTGCTCCCTCCTTGCCCTCAGTAATCATATTTTGGTGGCTTGTTTGCTTAAGCAGAGCAAGGTATCAGCCAAACATCCTGTCTCAAAGCCCTGTCTACACTCGCTGCAGCATTAACCCTATGAATCGGCCCTTTGACTGATGGGGCACGGCCCAGGAATGTTGGGAAATTGGGAAGGTGAGGGGGAGTATAGGGTCTCGGAGTGAAGGAGGTGGGAGGCAGGGGATAAGGGGATCTGACTCTGGAGAGTGACACCTGATACATGTTTGAACATATCAGCGTTAATACTTAAGAAACGCAGAGCTGAGCCGACATTCTTGGATGTTTGGGAGGCAGTTTTTAAGAGTTTGACTGCGCCATTAGCTGAGAGCGTGTGAAGCCTCCCAGGTCAGGCCAGGTTGACACAGTTGGACAAAGATTTGTAAATCATCTACGGAGACTCTGAGGTAAAGATTTGAGGCACAGAATCATCGATATTGAACGAGACACCTTTGCAGAAAAGCGGAAATCATTCCAACAGTGCGTCAAAGGCCTGAGACGCTGAAAAACAATGCAAAGACAAAACGTAAACACGCACATTCTGCCTCGTCCAGGGAGAATCAATGTGTCTGTGTCTGGACGGGTCTTCACAGGGACTTGAACCTCCAGCCTGTTCGCTGGCACATGTACAGCACTTGCTCTTATGCCTGACTGAGACACATTAGACTATGGAATTCAACATCAAGTGCTGGCCCATTAACCATTTGCCATTTCCTCAAATATTTTCCATCACGGCTCGTTTTCCCTACGAGCAGCCTGGGTCGCCGAGGAGAGCACAACTCACTCAGAACTTTGTCTTTGTATTTTTCTTTTTAAACACGTTTTTGGCCTAATGCCAGAATGTTAGCACTGTTATTAAAACCACGTCTCCAAGAATTTATAGACTTCGTAAACAATTTGCAGTAGTAAATACATTTGGACAGAAATGTTTAAGTTTTCTGTTAAGTTAATGAGGGATTGTTGTTATAAGACATAAAATGTTGATATCAAATACATTAGTGAAATGTTCACTGAACATTTTTCATTTGTTTTCCCCCCTAATATCCAACTTAAATACAACATCTGCTCATTTTGACGACAATGTTTATTTAGTCACTGTATTCTAAAAGTAACTTCTTCTCCACATACAATCTCCAATCAATGTCAACATGACTCAAGGCCTGTGTAGGAGATAAGACAGTTCCTCATAAAATCACCTCTTCTTAGAGAACTGATTAATAGTAAGAAATTAATTAGCATTGACTAAATAAATCATTGGTTAAAGTGGAACAATAGCTCTTATCTTATCATACCATATCATCATTTCATGCACTTTTAACGAGTGTTAATTAATTAACAGGACTTGTGGTCGATACGGAAAAAACTTGAATCACGAAATAAAACTTGATTATCTTAAACTTTTTCTAAACCTGTAGAGAAGTGAGGAGGCAGATAGCAGCTTAATGAGGCTTTGATGTTGAAGTGTCTGTCAGTGCAGGTCCATGTTAGAACTTAACGTGCGTAGAGCAGCAGATTACTGACGGAGCAGAGAGTGACATCTAATATCATCATCCAACACAAAATGCAAAAATGAAAGATAAATGCAAAGCGACATATTGATTTCTTTTCTAGGATTCAAATGTTGTTCATCATTCTCTCAGGATTGAGAGAGGACTGCAGTGTGTATTTGTGCAAACCCTGTAAGGCAGATGGTGACACATGTATTTAAGGGCTTTGCAGATGCATGATTCAAATATTTCCGATAAACTCAATGTCTCCAAGTTCATGTATTTACACATCATTTACACAGTGTTACACATCCATAGAAATACTGATCATGAAGTAAAAGTTGTCTTTTATAGTTTCAAATAGCAATAATGTTTTTTATTGGCTTTGCCCTTTGCTCTTCATTTTTATTCTTGTCTTACTCAAGCCCACTTTTACTGATTCATTTCCTCAGTGTAAATTTTACGTCTGTCCTCGTGGATGATCTAAATATCAAAAAAATGCCCTCAGTTTAGCCTCAACTGTTAGTTTTTCTCACTCCTTTGCTCCTTTTCTTTCTCTCTTCCTCCCTCTCGCTGTTATTTGCTCCCTTTCTCTTTCAGCCCATGTTGTCAGCCCATCACAATTTAAAATAAGGTTTAAATTACAGGACTGGCTGTGGCTTTCCGTTGTTCCCTCAGAGTTTTTGCCAGCTCGCAATTTGGCTTTTAATGGAATGCTGCCATGCTGCTGAACCTAAAGATTCTTTGCAGATGTCGACAGGCTCTGACTCTCTGAAATGTAGGAAACTGTCGCCCGTGCTTGGGAGCTCGCAGAATTAGGACTCAGGTTTATTTGAGGAAAGCGACATTTCAAGGGGTTTTTGGGGCGAGTGAGAACAAGCGTGTGATTGTGAGCTGAGAATGATATTGGAAACCACATTGACAGTAAAACACGTCCAGTATTTAAGCTTCACTCTGAGTTTGATAAGAAATATAAGGCCATAAATGTTTATAGTGCTTTTTTTTGTTCATGTTTGAAATGTATAGACTCTTTACATGGAAATAAAGACATTTTCAATAAAGCTGATCATTTTTTTTTATATAATCTCTTGTTAAATGCTAATCTAGATGCTTTTAAAAACAGTAATTTTTACTTGGAGATAGACACAAGATTCACTATCTACGTTTACACTGAACTTTTGTCCGAGTAGTTTGAGTTGTTGCACTTAAATCACTTGATTTCATTTCAATGATGAGCCATTTGTTGCCGTGACTAAAACCCTGTCCGTGGTTTCTGCTTGTCCTTGAATGGCTGCAGACATGGGCTCACTTGTATTCATGCTGCACTAGGGGGTATGCATACTCAGACACATTCCATAGATAATATACTGTAATGATTACTTCTGGACAGCAAGAAGAAGTGCTCTTTTGTTTGTTGTATTTGGCTGAACATCCATATACGCTCGCTCCATGTGCCGTTGGCATGTTGAGGTCAGTTCAGACCTTTACTCAGGTCACACGGATCCTTGAAAACTTAAGCAGAGGATGATGCTCATGTCACGTGGAATAAAACGTACCTGCAGACACACAAACCATACATTTGCTACAACTATTTATGTTTAAATTGCATAAATGTAAGTTTAACTATTGCTACTTAGCCAATGTTAGCATGAGCAGATTTACTTACCAATATATTACAAACGTTCCAAGGTTCAGCATCAAATTTAATTCCTTTACCCACCAAAGGTTGTCTCCATCTGTGGAAAACAACTCAAACACTTGTGTTTCTGTAATTTCTGTCACTTATTTGCTTCTACTATTAGCATGCTAACCAGCTAGCCCCAGCCCAGCCTCCCAATGTAATCACTGACTAATCACTGCTTTGAGACATGCACAACTCCAGACTTTCTCCTGAAATCATCTGAATGGGTTTGCTCGACATTCTGCAGAGTTTCTGATACCAGCCCACTAAAAACCCTGGAGAATGTCGGAGTGAGCCCATGTGAGGATACAGTAGGATTATTTCTGCAAAATTCACCGTGTTGATGATGATTCTGACACGGATGCAAAACTGAAAAAAACCCCAAAGAGAATAAAAATATCTCCCCCGATTTGATAAATGGAAATTGTGGTAAATGGTAAATGTGCTCATTCAAAATGTGTTTGCACATTCTTCTTTTTCCCAGTCGCGCAGTTCTTCTGTCACACTGTGTGAGTTATGTATAGGGATTGTGCATTGTGTAGTCAGTCCACATATTTCTTTATCAGTGCGTCTACACTTGAGATTCACATAATTCCCCCCAAATTAAGTTTTAGGATGGAATTTCATAATTTCTTCTCTGTGGAACAAATGAATCTATTCCAGCTATAAACATGTGTAATTATGGTGTGAGGAGTGAAGGCCATATAGTCGAATCATGTGAGGCTCAATGAGAGACTTGTCAACTTGACCCCTGTTACTGGCTGAGCGAGGGGAGGAAGTGTCGAGGAAAAGGGCCTGTCCAGGAATGTGTTGGGAGGGGAGACTTGTTAACTACGGAGCTCGGCTTCTCTGTGTCTGCTTTTGTCTTCCTATTCAGATTCAAATCATAACTTGTGCAAAACTAAAGGACTAGTTATTCTGAAAGACACATAAATCCATATTTCTCCACGAAGCTGTAAAATATCTCCGTCAAACCCCAACATTTCTCTCTGTGGCAGCGTCACGATACCTGTATTTGTGTCTCTGGGGGAATCTGTAAGTACAAACACGGCTTTGTCCTTTTCTGTACCTCTTGGAAAAATGTGACCACATGTACAGTATGTGGCCTGCACCACATGAACCGTGATTGAGCCGCTGTGTTTGCCGCGCGGAAAGACAACACAGAGAAGGCTGGAAAAAAATAGGACTAATGTTCTCCTTATCAAACAACACTCGATAGTTTATCTCGTCCTAATCTAGAAAAGCTATTTCCAGTGCAAACTTTTAACTTTGATGTGATTGTTTTCACCGCTCACCGTCACAAATTAAGTACTGTAAGAGGCAGAGACGGAAAGCTCAGCAATCGATCAAACAATCTGCGTAAACACTGTTGCTACAACAGTGAGGTTGAGAGATAAACTATAAATCAGCTCATACTGTTGCCGCTGTTGACACCTTAATGTCCTGTAAAAGTATAATTTAGGCTTCAGTCCAAACCTCATCCTGCATATTTGGTTAAGTTGAGCTAAAAACAGTTGAAAATGTTGCCCTGAAACTAAACCTACTGTAAGGAAGTCAAAATCGGGATCAGCGAGTTTAAAGTTCGAGACCACCCACAGTAACACAATCAGCCCGCTCCAGTCAGTCAGCGCACTCGGATTTACTCACATGTTGAATTTGAACATTTAAAAAATAATATATTATTTATATTTCTTTTTAAATTATTAAAATCTTTAATTTATGGAGAGAAGACGCCTCGTCTCTAAAGTCGAGGTCAGGAGGAAATCATCCGGTGGATAGATTAATCCCTGTGGAGTTTCTCTGGAGCTGCCGGCCGGTTTATGCCCGATTTGACCATCGATGGTTTTGTGAGTGCCCTGAACATATTGTATATCTGAACGCTGTTGTTACTGGAGCCACCTGTTACTGGTTATTCTAGTAGTTTTATGTGAAGTCAAGTCCAACATGTTCTTTACTGTTATTCTCTTTATGCTCCAAATGTTGGTCTTTTAATAAAACCCATAAATTTCCCCCCAACTAAACCGTGGCTCAAAAACCGAGGTCCGAACCCAACCATGGATTCGGAGCATAGTTACAGCCCTAGTTATAATCTATACATCATTAGTTTTTATTTCCTAAGTGACAACATCAGTCTCCAGCAACTGTTTCACAAGAGTTTGGAGAATTTGTTCGGCTTTAATCATGAACCCTGAGTGAAAACATTTTTAAAAGTTTGGATTTCCAGTGTTTTATGTCCTCAATTACAACATGCAGCTTACTACCGTGTTGGCGGATGAGGTGAGACGTGACAGCAGAGTCGTGCAGGATGCAATGATGTATGCAAAACCTGAGACATTCCTTGGCTTGGGTCGTCTGGCTCTTTGAAGTCGCAGCAGAAATGCAGGAAACTGGTTACTTTCTCTCTTCCTCTTGGAGCGGCTTTCTAAGCTGCCTCCAAGCTCGTCTTCCTAGGAATTTTACAAGGGCACGCAGTAACTTTCCTGTGGCTTGGTTTGCCACGCAGGTTCAAGGAATGTGGTCGGCTGATTGTATGAAATAATGGATTTGTGTTATTAAACAAGAAGCAGAGAACGTTGTGTAGTTGAACTCTGCAGCAGGCTACATCACAAGACGCACTGCTCAACGGACTACGGCCACGTCCGCGCTCATATGTTTTTTGTAAACTATCCACATCCAGACGGACATTTCAGCTTTGATTCAGAATTATAACGATAAAGCACTGTATGCATTGGTGTGTGGATACCTTTTGATTGACAGCTAGCGCGGTCCAATGGGTGCAGGTCTCAGGTGTACATGGGTGTGCAGTGTCCTCAAGCTCTCACGCAGCCCCACCCCACTTCTCCAAATATGGTTACTTGCGGTTTCAAAAAGCCAAGATGGCCCTGGACAAAACTCGAGACTTCAAAACAAAAGTTCACAAACAGGTGAAGTCACGGCGGGTTGAAGGGTATTTTTATGAAAAAAAAGTAGAAAAAAGTTTCTTAGGCATCTGGAAAGTTGGTAAATCTCGTTCCAAAGGCACAAAACTGTCACTGTAAACACCTCGATGGGGAAACTCCTTGGCTGACCAATCATGTAGCTTGACTCTTGCTTCATTGCTACATTTGCTTCTGTTGCAGTCCAGCCAAAACGAGGATGAAGGAAGGAGTGTGTGCGTGTGCTTGTGTGTGTGTGTGTGCTTGTGTGCATGTGTGTGTGAGAGTTTACATGTTTGTGAGCGAGAGCCCCATTGTGTTTGACTGTAAAGGCCATGTCTGGCGATAACACAGCCCTCTGATGGCAGAGATAGTCAAGACGCCAGCTTAAATGTGGCTTGCAGGATTGAAGTTGCCCTGTAATGATAGTTGTCTCAAACAACACTGAACCTTCCATTTGCAGCAGGGGAGGGGGGGGGGGGGTATTTTTATTCCCTCATTTTGTTTTATTTCTACTTTTTGGAGCTTTGGGAGGAAATTTGAGGAAGTTGAATAAAAACAAAGCATCTTAGGGGCGACCGACAATGGTCAGTAGCTGAATTCTATCCTCCCTTCTCGTCCCTCTGTCTGCCCCCGACACACCACCACCACCACCACCCCCACTCCTCCGTCCACTCTCTCCCCATCCCACCCGCTTCTTTCAGCACAGTGGAAGAGTCTAATAACTGGAGGGGAATCTAATCCTTGGCACTGGATGAAAGACGAGGGTCTCCCTCCCTCCCTCTCTTTCTCACAGTCTCTTTCTCTCCCTTCATTTTTTCCATGGATGCTGGTTATGCTTGGCAGGTTCTCGCTCTCGCTCTCGCTCACGCTCATGCTCCCGCTCTCATTTCCCGCTCCGACCTTCACTCTCTTTTTCTTTCTCTCCCTCTCTCTCTTTTACTCTCTACTTTTCCTTTCTTCCTCTGTGCAGGTTAAGGTTAGCAGGAGGAAGTCTGCACCACTCAACCTGGACAGAGAGAAAGCAGGGAGGAATAATTAGTTTGAGAAGTATGCATTTTCCTTTTCGAGAATGTTTGTTGAGAACATATGAAGCTACAAGCAGTCGTCTGATACCTTAAAAATCCACGTACCAGCACCTGCAGAGCTAACTGTTATTTCATACAAAGAAAGTGTAAGAAACGACAAGTTAAACGCACAGAGGGTCGACATGATGGCGTCACCGCTCTCGATTTAATAATATCTAATAAGATTTTAGCTCCAAATCTGTAATAATACGCATTCATAGTGAGGGCTGTGGTGAAATATACAAAAAGTGGTGAACCTTCACATCCGATCTGCACGAGAAAGGAACCAAATAAATATGTTGAGGCAAATCGCAGCGTGGCTTCGTGTGGAGCTCAAGTTTGGTGAACTTTGACCTGCGATATTTGCTTATTTGTGTCCATGCCCGAACAACTGAAAAAGCAAATCACGTGACCATTCACGTACACCGGCCATATGCGTGTAAACATGTGGCAGATTGTCTTCTCTCCAGTTGGTTGCTTGGTTACAGAAAATACTGTGAATAAGGAGCAACAATGGTGAAAAGGTAGACAAGACTTTGAATAGTGTGACTGATACGAACCAATCAGGAAGCAAATGTGACTTCATTTGACCGTCCGTACTACAATGCAGCCCCACATTTTTCCTTCTTAATAAATGGAGCAAGCAGCATTTTCAAACTTTACCTTCTTATGTGCTGGAAAACTCTGGAGTAGTGTGGACTGCAGGCGTAAACGTAACAGCTGCGATTGGATTGGATTTAATTTGGATTTAGCCTCAGATAGACACGAGACTGATCTCAGCAAAAGAACAAATCTGTGTATTTCCCATAATGTTTAACTGTTCTTTTAAATATACATACATCAAAGAGGAGGAAAAGGAAAGATGAGATGTGTTGTCGTGGTTTAAAGTCCAAACTGTCTTATGCTGCTCCTGTTTTTCCACCTGGATAAAAACACAACAGCGTGGTGTATAAAGTGTGTGCATTTGGATGAGATTGGCACTAAAAGACAGCGATTTCGAAACAAAATAACAAAGACTACTTATCTAATTGGTAAACAGGACTGTTAAATGGTGGTTGGCTTAAATGCTTGCAGGACACTGTAATTGCTGCCAGCCCCCATACAGATGCACATTCACACACAGTTTTCTCGAATTCCTTCTCTCGGATGTAAACATGCTGATAACCTCCAGTTATATACAAATTCTATACAAATTCCATTGTAGAATGTTGCTCACCCGCTCTTTCCTCCCTTCTTCCTCCTCCTCCCTCGTTTCCCTGCTCTCCCTCGTCGTTCCTCAAACAAAATCATTATACCTTGAGTTGTATGATGGCCAGGCTGAGCATGATGACACTAAGGACTGTGCCAGAAACATCAAATGTGACATGCGGTTCCACTCGGGTCCGTCAAACACAGGCGGAAATCAAGAGTGATTTTTCACTGTGGTAGAAAGAAAGAAAAATCAACTACAACACTGTGGTGCTGATGCTGAATGTGAAATTAAATCGCCGGTTTAAGACTTTTCGATTTTAAAAGTCTGAATTCACAGAGAAAAATACATTTAAAAAGAAAATGGGTTTAAAAACCAAACCGGAAAATTGAATTGAGCTGAAACAGAATCACTCAGATTGAACAAGAGAGTAAATATCGCAGCATAGTTACAGTCCAAGATGTGAATTTGTTGTTTTCTGGGACTTTTTTCCAGATAAGTGCTGCATAAAAAGTCCCCATCATTTTCTTTTGCTCTCTCTCTCTCTTTCTCTCTCTCGCCGTCTCTCTGTTTGCATTATACAGTCTGTGCGCTATGAATTCTTAAAACATCATAAACTCAAAAGCCAGGGTTTGATACTTTATCGTTACGCGGCATCATTCATTACCCTGAGAAATTAAAGTGCACCGTGTCTAAAAAACCCCAAAAAGTCCCGGTTTGTTTTATGTCTTCTTTGGGAATTAATCTGATCATGAGCTCATAAAGTCTCCCTGTGTTTCCCCCAGACATGTTTGTGTTGCCTTATTACAGGGAAGAGCACAGCTTGTTAAAGTGTGTGTGTGTGTGTGTGTGTGTGTGTGTGTGTGTGTGTGTGTGCAGGAGAGAGAGAAAGAGAGAGAGAGTGAGAGAAAGAGAGAGATCCTGCTAGCTGAGCAGCCAGCTCTCTTATTGGAGAGCTGTAAAAACTCCAGACCGCAGGAGTTGCCAGCCTGGAATTCACTAATGACACACGTGGGCCTCAGATGAGAAGTGCAATTTTGTGTGTGTGTGTGTGTGTGTGTGTGTTATAGTCATACTGTTTGGATCTGAAGGCCCAATTTGTGTGTGTACGTGTGCATTTGTGGGGCCCTATTTCATCATCTACTGTGTGTGTGTGTGTGTGTGTGTGTGTGTGTGCGTGTGTGTCTGCTTGTCTCCTCCTACATGTCCTCCTCCTCCTCCTCCTCCTCCTCCTCCTCCTATCGCCACCTCCTCCCCCTCCTCCCCCACCTCACCCCGTACACCCCACCCACCACCATCTACCCCGTCGTCCCTGAACCAAAAATGGCCGCTGTGCAAACAAAACACACCTAGCCTAATCTCAGTCCTGGTTTCACCCAAAAGCAGCTTGTCAATGGTAGAAGGGCCACAGCCATTTTGGCCCCTGGCAGATGAAGAGGGGGTGAAAATGAAAGGAATGGGGCCACAGGCACATGGGTCTTTAAATCATCTGTGTCAATAGAGTCTCTGGAGCAAAATAATGGCATCACTCTGTGTGGGAGTTAATGTGAGCTGATAGCATGAAGGCTGGGGGGTCAAGGGTTCATGGGCTTGCGCTAGGTTGACAGAGAGCTGAATGCTTTCCACCGCCAGCCCCCCCACCCCCCCCTGCTCCCCTCTCTGCTGCTCTCCACCTCCTCTTTAACCGCGGTTCAGAAGGAGTGTGATGGAGGGAGATGGCGAGGGGTGTCGGTGAAGGAAGTGGGGTGATCGGTGTTGACGGTTTTTCAAAATACACAAACCCCGACGGAAGATAAATTACAGGGGAAACGAGGAGAAGCGAGTGAAGAAAGGCAGCGAATGAGAGAGGACGGTGCCACATGAGTCAGTTCAGTGAGAACTGTGCGAGTGACGTGAATCATATACTGACGAGCAGTAATTACAAGGCACATGCACATATACAAAATCTGTACAGGTGCTATAGGTAAAAGATAAAATGTCCACTTCGCTGCTTCCTGGTTGCTAACCCTTGTTTCATTCCTCCTCATTTGTTCACTACTGATCTGATACCACTGCATTTAAACAACAACTCACATCATGCAGTTTAACATCTGTATGCTACTAACCTTGCATTGATAGTTGCTATAATTGTTGTATGGCCAAGCTCAGGTTAAACCTTGTCAAAAACAAATGCATACAGCGAATAAATTGCAATTTGTTTTATTAATCTATTTTGACATTACTGAAAAAGAAGACAGATAAATAAATATCGGAAAACACAAAGAACATTTTTATTTTGGCGAAACAAATATTCATAAAAAACTATTGGTACATATGCCTCTTTTCACTAAAATTAGCAGGTTTTTTAAAAGTGGATGAACGCCTTTGCCTTTCTATTTTCATGTTCAATGCCATGAATGCACCTAAAACCTCTCTCACCCCACCGTCTTACAAAATTAGCGCATTCATTCGGATGTCACGTTTCCATCACAACCAATCGGTGCCGGGTCCGAGGATAATCAGGATGGTGCAGCCTGAGCGATGGACCAACAACCAGCGACCACATTTGCTTCGTCTTCATGGAGCTGGTGTGCAAATGTAAACCACATGGCACTGGAGGAACCTTTACACCATACGTTCCAAGATGTAAAGTTCCTTTTGAGGAACAGACCAAATACAATTCATGAGGGTTTGTCCTCTATTCTGCTTCTCATCTGCATGTCTACAAGGTCAAAGGTCGTGGGATAAACCAGGTCGTAGGAGAAATAATTCTCTTCTGTCATGTGGAATTAAATCGAAGGCATCGCACAACTTGCTTGTTGACTTGGTCTCATTCGTTGTGTTTCATAACTTGTTGGCTCAGAGGTTTTACGAGGAGCTGTTGGACATGCAAAGCATCAAAGAGCAGGACGTCAGCTCTGAGATAGAGTGAACAAATGGGCCACTCACGTACACAGGGCATGTGTGTGCCGGTGTACACTAGGAAGCATTTGGTTGTTAGTTGCAGAAAGAGCTGGAGCAACAATGGCAAAAAGTAAGAGCCAGGATTTTGTTTCTTGGACCAATGAGGAGGTGGAACAGTTAATGAAAGTAGCAAACAGTAAACAGCTTCTACGTTGGAACCCCTGGTGCCCTGGCTAATGCTGGTTGTTTTCTCCCAGGGTCATGTGATGGGAGCCTGAGAAATCAGCGAAGGCTACGTCATGACCAGAAAGACCCAAATCAGCAAGTGGTTGTGTCTACGTCATTGTTTCCGAGCGTCCTCAGTTTCTGCTCGACCGACCAAATCGCAGCCTCAGCGTTTGTAAACTAATACAGAGCCAGCAGCATTTTCAAGCTTCAAGCCTGTTTTATCGAGTACAGTGGACGTCCGGCGTAACCGTAGCAGAGTTGATGTAGTAGTTTGGATGTAGCCTTGCTGCCACATTGTGTTGTAACATGCGGGTTTGTCCTCTGTTTTATTAAGTAATGGGGACGTTTAGCCTAAAGAAACACTGTTTTCCAAGGAATTTGAACGGGATAATGATTCACTTCATAAATCAGGACACTTGGCTCTGCAGCACATGATAGTTCATTAGCAGTTAATAATGTAAAACATGTTGGTAATGATATCAGTGATTCTGGCACTGGTGTTACTTGGTCATGGGCCAAATTCAGATTTCGTGCTATCGTCCCCCCGTAGTGAAAACAGAGGAAAAACTTGAGTGAGCATAAAGACTTCCTCTCCCATCCTCCCTTCCTCCTCCCCCTTACCATAACATTATTCTCCTCCCTTCAAGTGGAATTACTGTCGTAAAAAAAATTAGCGCACTTACCAATGCAAACATTAATTCTTCCACCTCTTTTCTTCCCCTCAGACACTGGTACCTCCCTCGGCTCCTCGACCTCCAGCGGACATCGCTCTCACTGGTGCAGCGTTGCCTACTGGGAGCAGCGCACACGCGTGGGTCGCCTCTATCCAGCCTACGAGCCCTCGCTCAGTATCTTCTATGACCTACCTCAGGGCACGGGCCTCTGCCTCGGCCAGCTCCACGCCAACGCCTACCACACCCGCCGCGATGACCCGGGCAGCCACGGCACGTCTGGCCTTCACGGACATCACAGCCATGGGGGCGGAGGGCACAGCAGCAGCAGCAGCAGCAGCAGCAGCAGTGTACAACAGATACGCAGTAAAATCGGTTTTGGCATCGTGCTGAGCCGCGAGCCAGACGGAGTGTGGGTGTACAACCGCAGCCAGCACCCGGTGTTCGTCCACTCACCCACTCTGGACCCACCCAGTGCCCGGGGGCTGAGCGTGAAGAGGGTGATGCCGGGCTTCTCCCTCAAGATGTTTGACTATGAACGCTCCAACTGGATGGCTGAGCATGACGTGAAGCCTGAGAGCCAGGAGGGGCCCTGGGACCCCCACAGTGTTCGCATTAGCTTTGCTAAAGGATGGGGCCCATGCTACTCCAGACAGTTCATCACCTCCTGTCCCTGTTGGCTGGAGGTGCTACTAAACAACCACAGATAGCACACAAACACACACACACATGCTCACATGAGGGCTCCTGACCCAGTATCCTAATTGTAATCTACCTAGATTTAATATAAAATTTATATATTATATAAAATATATTATACATGTAAATACTTGAGTCATTTTTACAATGCAATTATTTATGTATAGTGTAATGTGTATATGGACAAAATAAAAAGGAACAAGAATATGCACTTTTGATTCTCTATATGCATTACAGATTCTCAGTGTCATTTTGCAGACGTAAACTGTAAAAACCAAACAAACCTGGTTTGTGTTCTCATGAGTTAGGAATTCCATCAACATGTATGACATACACACATTCTCAATAAAGTTTTTGTATTAAATGTAGGTGGCTGTGTTGATCTCCAGTGCTTGTACCTGAACTGAGGAGTAGTTAGGATGTGAAGACACTGAAGCTGTTCGCTTTTCACACATGAAGAAGGCAGCAGGGGATTCTAAACGGTCAGACATTCAGGTGAGGGGTGGCGTCTCGCGTAGAGCAGCAGGAGGCCGGATATGACGTCTAAATTCTGCTGCTGAAATCACGTGTTTTTATTTACAGCACATTGACATCAGGGTTATCGCAAAAAAAGCTCCTGAATCTCGTCTTTCCAAGTTGACGTCTTTTTGTCAGCATCTACATCATCAACACGTCCACTCACTCACTGTTCTCCAGTTTATTCTCACATGGGCTCACTCAGACATATTCTTGACATTTTAACAGGAAAATGTCCGATCTTAAGTAGCATGTCTGAAAGAAGCTGTGATTTTGTGTTTACATGTAGATGTGGTGCTGTTTGGCAGATTTCATTTTTTCAAACTCTTGTATATCTTAAACTAATCGTCTCAGGGCTGTAGTTTAATATTTAACAGATATGAGAATGGTATTGATTTTTATTGAAGAGTAAGTAAGTTGTAAGAACTTTACACTTTCACCAGCGCAAGTATGATGAGTGAAATAATACATATAAAATAGACAGAAATAAAATAAAATGATGGTATGACCTTCAGATGTTGTAAACTAAGGGACAAAGGCACTTGTGAATAAAAGTTTTTAATCTGGATTTAAAAACTGCATCTGGTGCAGCCCACCACCCCTCAGACTGTAAACTATGTGAGAGACAGAAACAGTTACTGTGTGGAATATAAAATGCCGCCTGGTCATGAAACACACAGACGAAAGGGGAAATCTGTCCCTTGTCACCTGAACCGGCTCTATCTGCTGAAGCTTTGATTTTCATGCACGTTTTGTTGTTTGCATCTTACATTGCACACTTCTTTAAAATGTGTTCCAACTGTATAAATCATAATCAAGTTTTAACCGTGTTCTTGGCTCCAAACGGGACCAGCAGTGATGGAAAACAGTTAAAGGCGTCACAGTGCCAGTGGTAAGAAAATTAAGTGCATAACTTAGAGATTACACAACAAACCGCAGCAGGGCATTCAGGCCGAAAACCGACTCTCCGGTAGGAGAAGGTTCTGTGTTTATAGCGTAATGGCATCCTGTTTGAGTCTTTCATCGACACAATTATTTATGGAAACTCAAACTCGGAGTTTGAAGAGGTTGCGAAAGAGAACAGTGAGATGAAAAAAGCAATGTAAGCAGTAGAAGAAAGAAGAACTATAACGTTACGAGGGAGACGTGTATTTAGAGGCAGCAGCAGCAGCAGCAGCAGCAGCAGCAGCAGCAGCAGCAGCAGCAGCAGCAGCAGCAGCAGCAGCACATTGCTCGGCTCAGCTCAGCTCAGGCATTTTTGTTTTGACCCTGAACCTCTGCAGGCGGCTCTGCTGAAACCTGTAATTAACTTGAGCTCAAAAAGGGTTGATTACAAAGTTGCAGCACTACAGACGAAAAATGAAGCGCTGCAACGTTCGAGAACCTCTCCAGTGTTACTGTATGGTTTCAGTCTCAACTTATAATAGATGTCGAAGCACGTTTGTAGATGAATACATCTTTGTTTTAAACTCTTAGATTAGAAATCTTTTATAAAAGCACTGCACATTCCCATACACCCCCCAAACATTCCGATGTACATTTCAGTCTCCTCTCCTCTCTGCTTTTCCAGGCAAAGTGTGGGATTTGTGGTTAGGATACAATGGAAGGATTCAGAGGAGGGGTTGGGTTGGGAGAGTTGCTGCTGGCGGGACAAGTCCCAAAAAACTTACCAGGTTTCTTTTCCATCCCTTTTTTTGGTTTTCTCATCTGAAAACACCCCTGCCCAGTCTCTTGTCTTTTGTTTTTTGTTTTCCTTTGTCAGGACTCAGAGTCATGGAGACCATGAAATGGATCCCAGGCAGCGAGCGGTGGAGGAGGGTTCTTGGCCCTCGGCTCCAGGGGCTGTGGTGTTCACTGACCTCACTGTGAACTGAAGGAAAACGGGCTAATTCTGCCGCTGGCTCACCAGCTCCACCCCTTCACCATATAATTATCCCTGTCCAGATTATGATGTTATAATTATGTTAATGAATACATCAGGGATGGGTAATTAATGGAAGAAGTTTTCTGTTGCTGCTCCAAACAAGATGAGCGATCGCTTAAAGGACCACGGCAGTGTGTTTACAGCTTTCTGCTCCTTCACTGCAGATCATGAAGGCCTCCACCTTTTTTTTCCAGATGCATGTTCTGGAGCCGTGGTTCTCAAATTTTGGGTAGGTCCCCGATTTAAGAGTTGAAAGTTACATCTAAGGGCTCGTATGAAGATTAATAAGAGCTGCTCATCTTTACTTTATTTTGCTGTGAAATACAAACACTGAAGTTGTATGAGCTGAATATTATTATAAGAAAAATATAATAGATATATAAAAATATTTTCTTAAAATCTTCCATAGCATACAGTGGAAATACTTCACTGTCAATCTAGTTATGCAATGTATGGCAAATTTCTAAAACACCAATTTTTCACATGACAGTTCAACTCTCAAACCCCTGGAAATTTGAAGCGGTTTACTTGATCACCAAAGAAAAACACTCCAGCCTCAGATCCACCGTGTTCTCTCCATCACATCACACTACCACCATCATCATCTTGTCAGTGTTTTGTCACTTTGTCGCTGCTCAGAGTGCACATGGATCGATAGCTCCGCTGTTAGCGAGCCCTCTTGTGTGAAACCGCAGACAGCTCAGAGATCTCCTCACTGTCTTGTTGCTGATTGCACATCAGAGTTGATTAATGTCTCCTCACTTCCACAGAATGACGGACACGGCCTGAGTGGCCTCCTCTTAACTCCCAACCAGTAAACATTTACAAATGTATTACGCTGAGGCTGCGTCTCCATTCAGGGGCTGCTTCCTTCGGAGGCTGCATTTGAAGACCAACTCACGTCTCAGCGGCGCCACTAGTCTGTCCCATTTCTAAAGATCCCTCAAATATGTCTTTCCATCCCTGACAAATGAGGACTCCAACGGGTGGATCCTTCCAAGCCCAACATCTCCCAGGATTTATTGAGCTTCAGTGACAAAGAGGTAATGGCAGCAGCAAGCAACAAGACGTCCGATGCTTGAGTATCACGCTTCAACTCAACTGAACAGCTGAGTATACATGTTGCCTAGGAAACACATTGACAGCTACAGGAGAAAACACTTCAAAGATACTTTTGTAAAAACACAACTCAACCACCAACACAGGGGGACAAGTAGGCCGTAACCAATGTGATGTGAGTGACTGTGTATGTAGCATGTGTTTTTATTCACGGGTGACGGTGCAGCGGGTCAGATGTTAACGGGTCCGACCGGGTCTAGATTTGACTCGACTTAATTGCGGGAAACGGTTCAGGTCTGGTGCAGAGCTGTGCTGGTGCAGGTTTGCAAAAATGGAGCCGTGCAAGACTCTGGGGCAAATACAGGTCGGGAGCTTTGGTTCAATTTCACATGGGCCAGTTGGAATATTCATTGAACTGCTCATCTGCAACAGTCTGAAGAGTTTCCTCAGAATGGTGACGTAAACAAAAAGGCATCTAAAAAGGCCGTAAGCGTCTCGTTGATGACGGAGGTCAGAGGAAAAAGGTCAGACTGGTTGGAGCTGACAGAAAAGTGATGGTGACTCAGAAAACCGTTCTTTACATCTGTGGTGAGAGAGGAGAGCAGCTCTGGATGAACAATAGGTTTAACCACGAGGTGGATGGACGACAACAGCAGAAGAATGTGTTGGGTTTCACTCACAGCCGAGAACAGAGATCTGAGGCCGCAGATCTGCTTTAGATAATAACATTATTATTATTAATAATAATAAAGAAGCTTAGTTTGTGGCAGTCTCTCACCTCTTTGAATTTATTAATCTTCCGGACGATTTGATTTCAAGCTGAAATTGGATTCCAAATATAGCCGAGTCAAAAGTTAGGATTTTAAATTCATGAGCCTTTTTCATGAGAGACATTTTGACTTGTCCTAGTAGGAAAAGCACAGGTGTTACCAATAACAGTAATGGTGGCTGAGTGGTCGTTAATTTACTGTTCTGTTTCGCTCTCGCCGCTCTCACAGCGTTGTTTTTGGCCGCAGCAGGTAGTTCCCTCGGGAGCTGCAGAGCTCTCCATAACCCGTTTGCCACATGACCAGAAACATGACTTCAAATGATGCTCCGTCGCTGCTGGACGTGCAAACAAGCAACTGTGTGAAAACAAATCTGTGGTGATATATCACTGTTGTGGTTCAAACACCTTCAAGTGGCCACGGAATTGAGATCTCAGAGGTTCAAGTTTTATCTTTCAACTCTGAATTTATCTGATGTGAAGCCAAAAGAGTAAACCTTAAACTTGAGGTTTTATTTTGACACCTCATTTCTTGGATTTGAAGTATTCCTCCATCACGTCCTTGGCTTGAGAGTCAGAGTCTGTGACAGTGATGCTAGTTAATCTGATGCTTGGTGCTGTACATGGATTTATCACACACACACACACACACACACGCACACACACACACACACACACACACACACACACACACACACACACAAATGGACGAAATGGCAGCTCAATAAAGGTGACGCCATCTGGTGGCTGGCTGCAACAAAGGTCATAAACCCTGCATCCTCCATATTAGTGAATGGGGACATGGGTCAAAATACACCTTAAAGAAAGTTTTAAAGATGATCTCTATCGTTTTAGATTCTAAGTACATCACACTGATGTTCTTAGTTTCAAACGACGCCAAAAGCACAAAATGGTGGCACCCGTACTCAGGATATTTTGGCTTAATTTCTGTACAATGAGAGGAAGTGGAGACATATCTTTACACACGGTCTGTGGATCACCCTCACAAACACACACATCCATTCACAGAGTTTTGTGTTATTTATAAAGCATGAAATAATTTTAAATAACCCGCATGTGTCACTGGATATAAAATAATAACCCATGTGAGCTTCTTGTTGCCTCGTTAAAGCAGTGGACGTCGGGTGATTGGCTGTCACCTTTACTGCGACTTTTCCTTGACTTTTCCATCTCCACTAAACTATTAGTACTAAAACTCTGTGCCCATCTCGGGCTCGGCGTCTCAGTGAATGAGCGAGGTGCTGTTTATTTTCCAGTCTGTCTTTGTTTTGTTACTTTAAGCACCATGTCTGTCAGCCATAGTGTAATTATATGGAGACAGACACAGGAGGGGGGGTGGAGGGTGTTGGAGACAGCCTTCTCTTTCAGCTGCTGTGAGCCACGACCAGTACCGCCTGAAGCTGCTGGCGGCTTGAATCGCAGCCAGGAGACTCTGCGACTCCCGTTTAACCCCTTAGATCACCCGGAGAGCTCTGTCTTCAAAACCCACCCGACGGTTTCCTCCTAAATAGTTCACATCTGAGCAAGTGACACAAAATTTGACTTCAAAGTCCGGAAAGTTTTATATGTTGTGAAAACGTATGAGACTATGGAATGTTTTTGCTGCTTTATATTTTCTACTACACTTCATATTTCACAGTCAGTCCCACAACCACTTACACACTGGAGCAAATCCAAGTATGTTACTGAACTTATTAAATGTCATTAGACTCAACGTGCTGCTGTCTGTCCCATTAAGCCTCAAAGATGATTCAACTTTTTGCTACAAACTACAAAGATCCTTGCATTTGACATAAGTATAATATATAAGAAATCACATTGCGTATCATTAATCTAACCCTCTCAGGAATGGACAGGAAATGATGAACATTTATTAGTGTAGAGAGGAAAGACTTTGTGAAGTAAACAGAAAATATCAGAAAATATCAGCTGTAATGATTTAAAACTAAAGCCAACATGTACCCATGCAGGTACATACTCTTCGAGCCCCCTTCTAGATGCAAATAACGTTTTTACTTCACAACATATAACATTGTCAGAACTGATAGCAGTGTATAGTAAGCAAAATAATTAGATTGAATAAAGAATATAAACAATGACAACTTCAGTAGAATGAGTTAAATCGACACATGTCACTTAAATTGAGGACATAGACACATGAAACTCATCATTTCCTAGAAGAATTTTCAAAGACAAACCCACGTTGTAAGTGTCTCAGCTCAAAAATAACCATTCACTGTGAGTGATTAGCAATGTTACCCTCAAGGAACAAGAGGAGTGTCTCATCCTACATTCAAACAAGAGGATGGTGTAGAGTCTGGAGCAAATTTTGGATTGTTTACTTTTTAGAAAAATGCTGCCATGGATGGAAAAGTTTCAACACCTAACTTTTCCAGTGCTTTCTATCATTGTGTGGACTTTGTAGAGGTTTAAAAGATCACAAATGCTGAATAAGTTGTTCAATATGCGACACACATGTCAAGTAAGAAAGATCAGGAGTGATTCTGAAGTTAAAGAACCAACAGGACATATATCTATCTCCTCTGTTGCAGGACTGCCATGTCCCGCCTGTAGCCCCGACATACTTCTGAAATGGATGTAGTTACAATGTAAATGTATACAACACATGGTGGTTAATAGTGGTTCAACAGTGGTTAGTGTACATGTATCATGCCTGGTTATCCTGGCACGGAGCCACACCACCCAGACAAAGGCTGCAGCATATTTTAAAAGAGACACACACAGAGCATGTTTGACAACTTTCATAGAAGCCTTAATGTAATGCATGTTAAAAATGCCAAACAAAGAATAATCCAGCCCCGAGACCACACAGTCAAGTTTCAAACCAGCTCCTCTTCTGTTTTCAATTTGTTATTGTTTGCAGATAAAAGGCTTCCTTTACAAAACTTGCATTTACCCAAAATACCACCAGAAAAAAAAAAGAAAATCACAAAGCAGCTAATGTACGACTTTTCTTCTTTAAGAGGTCTAAATGTTTTCCATATTGCTGGGACTCTAAATGGATGCAGGAAATGCTGTCACTCCACTCTGCTTTCCAAACTTCCAGAATGAGGTTTTGGCTCCGGCTGATGCCAGTGTGGTAGATTCCAGCGCGGTACCGACCCTGCTCAGGTTTCCTTCAGGAGTCTCCGCCCTCTCTCCATGAACACAGAGTGTTTTTCCTCTGTCGTCCATTCAGCTCATTTCAGATCTTGTTAAAATGTATTTGCGTGACATGAGGGCAGCCCTGTTATTTCCCTCTGGTCACCGGATGCAAACACACTGACCTAAAGGCATTTTTATATTGTCGTCGACTTTGCAAAACAAAACCTTCTGTCGCATACATGCAAAAAGATCTAAACATCTGAACAGCTGTAAGTGTTTGAGTTGATAGTAGAAGATTTGAAGTGAAGCTGTAAGGACAACACAAAAACAAACACATGCACTGACTTAATGAGATATGATTATAAGAGATGTGAGCACAATGACAAGAAATCTTGCAGATACATGAGATGCATGACTCTGCCTGTGCAGCACTGTGCCTGTCAGAAGTCTATGTGTTGAAAATCATATATATGAAGTAGTTTAAAGCTGACAGGAATCAGTGTAAAGAATGAGCCTTTGGCTACAGCGTAACGAACCTGACAACATTATAACTTGTCAGAGGTTCACTCTCATTTATGGACTGCTAGTGCATCTCATCCCTAAAAACCTTCCATCTATCATCTTTATTGCTTATCCTGTAAGGGTCGCAGGGCTAGAGACAAATTCTGTAGAGCTCAACAGTGTGAAGTAAAAAATCCCATTAATTCTCTGCATAGGGATATTGATCATCAACCATAATATCTTAACCATCCAAGGTAGATTTACCACAAGCTACAAGATTGTGAAACAATGTTTATGCTCCTGTTGTAGCTACAAGAACGTATGATATCAACCGTGGTTTAATAAGATTATGTTTTATTTGTGATGTGAGGGAGAAGTACACCACTACCCACAATCCTCAGGTGTAATAGCAACGTGTCTTATTGGTAGAGTTCACCACAACCGCAAAACTCATATCTGCTATGATCAGATCATTCAGCATTACAATACATTTACCACAGAGTAACCATGAGCTTTTTTGGAGATGATGAAAAGAGTCCAAAGGGGTGATAATTACTACAGCAAGTTAAAATGCAAGAAGCACACTGGTCATTGGAAAGGTTCCACGCTTAAAAAATTCTGAAACCTCAATGGAGAAGATGAAAGTTTCTGTTTCTGTGTATGTCACTCGGACATTTGCATTCACACACCTACATCCCTTTTGAAAGCAGCTTGAAAGTCCTTTTATACGTTTCCCCTCTGTCGGGGTGTAACAGTATCAGCATCACTTGGGTCTGAAACGAAACTGTACTTTAGCATTACAAAACGTGCTGGCCTTCAGGAGACTTTAAAACGGACTCTTTCATCTCTTTTTTTCTTTCTTCTTCCTCTCTTTGACACACACGGACATTATTCTCATTATCAAAGCGACTTATTGAAACCCGGTGGTGAGCCGAGTCCACAAAGCCTTATTGTCTGACCTCCTCTTCAACCAGTCAGAGGTATACGGCCATATTTCGTCTCCCACCCTTTGTCTCAAGCAAGGTGTTAAAAACAGAAAGAAAAGGCTGGAACTGGGAGCTCCGGTCTCTGTTGTACAAGAGTTACAAAACATGTTTGAAGTTGAAAGCGTCTCTTTCGTCTCATCACGTTGACAAGAAAAGATAAAACTGCCGTGTTTGCCTGAAACAGTTATCAGATAATATTTCAAAAGGTTTGTTGAACAAAAGATGCAGCGAGTGAATCATGTCGGTAGTGTGTACATGTAAGGTGCCCTGATGCATTTGTCTGACAGCTCTAGTTACTGGTTATTTTTTCAGATTACAAGTTTGCAATCTGGTGGTGACTGGCATTTTTACAGTTTTTATGTTATTGCTTTTACTTAAGTAGAAGATCAGTAGATAATGATTCTTCTGTCACTGATCAAATCAAAGTGCATGAGGCATATTACCGGGGATTCTTGGGGGCTTTTGTATGAAGCTGTCAATCAAACTGAGGCGGAGGTGAGAAAGCTATGTCGGCCTGTCAGTGTCCTGGCGTTGCAGGTACTAGCCTGAGCCCTGAAGGCAACATTACCACGACTACTGATGTTCTTAAGATTGTTGGAGTTGTCAATACATGCCCTGCAGTGCTGCAGTTGGCCATCGCTGCTGCGTTCAAATCAGATTCAAATCTCTCTCTCTCTCTCTCTCTCTCTCTCTCTCTCTCTCTCTCTCTCTCTCTGTCAGTGCTCAATGTTTTTTTCTTACATTTTCATTTTGGTATGCTGGGAAGTCCTGAATGTCAATTTTCTACTATAGCTTCACTTTCTATTCAGAGACAGTTATCTACAAAAAGGGCAAACAGAGGCATAAATACTCTTCTCTAAAAATACACCAATGAATTATACGAGCACTTCTAGATATGCTTGATTTCACATTCTGCAGCAGATCAATATCAATGATATTTAATACTTGATCTGGTGCTTTATTGTACATATTTCTATTTATTTATTTGTCCTACTTTGAAATATATATAACTCTAATTTCTTGTACATATGACAATAAACGCTTTGAACTTTAAGACTTTAAATTTTACGTCATCAGAACTCACTGTGTTTTGTGTGATGGTCACACTAATAAATGGACTTTGTTGATGTTGAGCGTTAGATTCCTAAAGCTCAGGAGGTTCGGTGGGAACAGAATCTGTCATGCTGTCAATATGTCTTTCTCCCGACCTGAATCTAAGCCCAACTCTAACTATGTATATCTGTGCCTCCTCCCTGAGCCCTACAGTCAGATGTGTAGCCTTTGTTCATTGAAGGTTTTAAAGTTTTACTGATGGCACAGCAGGCTTTTGCTGCCATCTTCTGGCACGAGTGTAATAAGTCATGTAATGTTTTTCTTTCTGTAGAAGGAATGATTTGTATCATGAAATGTCTTATTCTGATGATGTATATCATTAAGAAATAGTTATAAATCCAAAACCGATTTAAAAGGTCTCCCTGGTGCAGAGGAAGGAGAGGTTAATAATAACAATAATTAGTGGTATAGCACTTTTTAAACACGGTTACAAAGTGCTTCAATATATAGGTCAAAATAAACACATTGCAAATATAGATGCATTGAGCGAGACGTGGGGTACACCCAGGTCAGGTCCCCTGAACCTATACAGACTCACATAAACACCTACCAGTCCCCTGTCAACATAAGCTGCACGTCCTTTGGATGGTGGGAGGAAGCCAGAGTAAAGGCCCAGGTGGGCTGTTAGGTTCCAACCCACATCCATTTTGCTGTGAGGCGTCAGCGCTAACCACTGGACCACCATGCCACCCTGCTCCATATGTAAATTTAATGAAATAGTTATGTTTTGTTTATTCATAAATAAAACTCTTATTTTGCCCATTAACCTGACTTGTGGCTGCCCCATCCTTTTCGCCAACATTGAGGTTTGTGAAACACGAAACCACCTCAACTAACCCGTGTTGCTTTTCCTCAACGTGACCAAATGTCATTGCAGTATAGAAAGAGGTGGAATTAATTGAGATGAGCAGCACACACGAGTGCCTCATTTCCATGCTCCTCTTAACACAGGACCCTCGTTTCCAAACAGCATTCGGCAGATCACATAGATCTCTTTGTTTGTGCTCCTACATAATGATCAGCTGCAGCCCCCTTTTTTTAAAAGGCTCGTGGAATTTGATAACAACTCCAGCAACAATCGTGTTCCTCTCACACATATTGCTCAAGTGTGGCAATACAATGGTAGCCCAGGGACATTATTTGCATATTGTCAAGGGGTACATGAATAGGGCTTAGAAGAATGAGAAATTATATCAGCCACAAAGAAAATCAATGGTCTGTGACCAAATGCTTGATCTTCTATGCCTGTGTTATATGAGACTGAGGGGTTTTGTTGTCATAAAAATGCAAATGGAAGACTGGTGTGCAGGATATAATGTGCAATTATCACTCAAAGAGGAATTTTACTCGATCAAATCTTCTTTAGTGTTCTGTATAGTAGGATGTGCAGTGGACGGTATCATACAAAGCCAAAATTGTAGGATGATTTTACACGTATTTCATTTCTTATAGCTTGTAATCTGTAATAGTCAGGGCTTGTCACAGCAGTAAATCACCTTCAGAAAAACACTAAAGATGGTTTTGATAAATACCAGGTTTTTAGCTCATGATTTAATTTTGTTCCGTAAAGGATCTAAACAGCCTGAAAGATGTCTGTTAAATCAAAGTGCTTCCCTCAAGTGTGGGACATGGAATAATTAACATGTGCAAATGCTTGTAGTAAAGCAGCCATTACCAATGGGTGGCACTATTGACCTTTTTTTTCAACCTCAATATTACAAATGTTCACGGCAGAATAAGGCGGACCAGATGTCTTTCTTTTGCAATTATAAAGCTTGTTGTGACGAAAGCCCCTCAATGTGAAAATAAATCATTTGAATGTATTTAAAATGCTTTAATAATTTCATATATATTAAATTCACTTAGATGCTTCGTCTGAGAAAAAGCTGGAAAATGGAATGACTAACTTGAGTTTTACAGTAATATAATGAATTATATAGGAGAGGAGCTGACTAAAGGCTGCATGGTTGCTGTCGTAAATTCCTGGATCATCGAGGAATGTCTGGCTGCACAGAGTGAATATGAAAAAAGATGATAGAGAAACACAGAGGACATGATCTGGAAAACCTCCGAATTTCCCTAAAAATGGAAAACAACAATATTTTGGTTGTCTAAACTACTGCAACTCCCTCCTGGCTGATCTGCCTGCTAGTGCCATCCGACCTCTGCAGCTCATCCACAATGCAGCAGCTCGACTGGTCTTCAACCAACCTACGTTCTCTCACACTACACCGCTCCTCCGCTCCCTTCACTGGTTACCAGTGGCTGCCCGTATCCACTTCAGGACACTAGTACTTGCGTACCGTGATCGGATCACACAAAACTTTGAATCTCCAACAAGTAGTCGTAGGGTGTGAGTGTGTCAGTGACGTTTCTTACATGCTACAGACGCAAACATTAAGAAACAACAATGACACATGATGTCCGCAGTACAATTTATACATGATGTCCAGCCAAGTGTGCCTGAATGCTATATGTAACCCACATGGATACTAGACCCATGTTTATCATTTAGAGAGTTACCGCGCCCCACCACAAGGTGGCGCGCTAGCCCTGGACTCATGGTCACGACCACATAGCGTGTGCTTGTCCTGAGACTCACCCGAGACATTGACCGTGAGTGTTGCTCGTGGAGTGAGCTGACGAACCTGGGCATGAAACGTGATGTAAACCTCATACATGAATGTTTAATCCCCACGTAGTTATTGATAAATCTCTTGTTTATTAGGAGAGAGCTTTGTGCTTTGTGAGAGAGAGCGGAGCTGCATCAGCCGTGTAAGCCTCTGTTGACTCCGGGAAGAGAAATGCTACATGCTAAGAGGCTAGCCACGTTATTAGCTTGTTGATGTTAGCTCAGATGAACATGCTGCTTACTGAAATACTTTCGTAAAACCAATCGGAGTTAAAGGAATGTTCTGAATTTTTAACCCACCGCGGTACTATCTGTATCATTGTGATATGTGGAAAAATAGCTTCTAAAAGATCGCTAGCTACCGCGTTAACGCTAGCCGCGGGTATCATTGCTAAAGCTAGCTCAGATATACTATGGTGTTCAATATAGCTAATGTGTAGCTGGCTAAACTACCATGCCACCACCATATTTAATGATAGAGATGGACTATGACCCTAACCCTAACCCTTTCCTGCAATTTGGGATTCAGTCGTTTGAATCCCATTCATTTGATATCTCAGAAATGCCTTGATGGAATTTCTTCAAATTTTGTTACAAATGAGCTCCAGATTTTGGCTAATGATCTTCAGCTCCCACATCTAGTTTTATATTTTACTTTACACATTTTCAAATCAATATATTTCAGGCAATTGTGGAGTGAACTCAAGAAAGAAAAACGCGTGTATATACTTTTTGAAACCTCCACAGTTCTGTAATATCCAGTGTTCGTCGGCATTATGTTTTAAGGTCCGTCCGTCTGTCCCTTTTTCGTAAACCCTCAGCTCCCACATACAGTTTTATATTTTACTTTACACGTTTTCAAAGCAATTTTTTTCAGTTTATTGTGGAGTGAATTCAAGACCAAACTACATGTGTGTGTATATATACTTTTTAAAATTTTATTCGAAAATATCTAGGAAAACCGGAGCACCCGGCGAAAACCTAGTGACAGACTTTCTGTGAAAGTGGACAGCTCTAAGTACAGGTTTTCAAAAAGAATACCAACATCTCAGGATGAAAAGGCAGAGCCGTACACGTAGAAGAAACAGATGAAGCTGTCCAGAGAGCTTTTCATCATAAGGGAATGATAAAAACGATCATTCCAGTTATAGCTGCTATTTCTAATAGTCCACAAGTCCCACCAATAAGGAAATTGAACATGCAACTGCTAGGTTTGGCACTCTTACGCATTCCAGAATTATTCTTGAGATGTTTTCGAAAGCAATCCACAATTAAGGCCTCCACAGCTGGTATTTTAAAATGTATCATGTGTTTCATGTGGTTGTGCATCTTTTTGTGCAGTTCATCATACACTTTATCAGCCACTTTCTTGCTGCTCACATTTGGGAAAACCCACTCCGTGACAGCGTAGTCTTTCATGATTGCATCCAGCAGTTGTCTTGCGAGGATGATGGTGGTCTTCTCTTCATAGTCCGATTTTGATTTAGACTTTCTTAAGACATCCACGACCACCAAGGCGATAAATGTCCGGAGTTCAATCTCTAGATCTGTCATCTCACAGTCAGACTGTGTACTTGTATTGTTTGATACGATCCGACTATCTGTTGGAATCTCATCAGGTAAGAAGACCATTTGACCTGGTATTGTCTCAGTGTTCTCTGAAAATCGGGCTGTGTTCACCATCATCTCGGTGTTCTTCTGTCCTCTGTAAGCTGGGTGTCTTTCGGTCATGGTATCTGTTCAGCAGGTTAGTTTTCTACGTTTATATCTTAAACGTCCCTAAAGACAAAGACTGGACTTTGATCTGCTCTGATCAAATTACAGTCTCTTTGTTCGGTTTATAGGCAGGTGACATTAAGGCGCATTACCTGAAATACATCAGACATTTGTGTTATTTAGTTCAAAGGAATTTCTGTCTTTATTTTTAGTGATTTAGAAATTTAGTGACATTTTATGACAAATCAGAAGTCTTTCAGATACAAAGGCAGAATAGATCTCAGATCTGCGGCAACTGAGTGAATCTGTCAATCCGTTCACACATACAGCCCCTCCACAGCAATGGTTGCAATCAAAAACTTTAGTGTGTGCACGGAAAATGTCTGTAAATTTTGCAAATAAAATTGTATTTTAAAGCATTATTTTGATTTCAGGTCTTTTAATTTTAATGTTTTTTGTACTCTGGTATTGCTACTTTTACCTGAGTAAAGGATCTTAATATTTCTACAACTGCTGTGATTTACACAACCCCAAGGCTTATATACATTTTCAATGACAATGAATAGTGTACATTGTTGTTAATTACCTGGAATTTTACATTTAAAACATCTTTTATTTATATTGAAACTAACTTTCAAAATGTTATGTAAGGCTAGATCAATTAAACTTGTAATTGTCTCTCAAAGTTGGTCAAACATGGGTCAACTTGTTCTTATCTCATCTTTCCAGCGACCCACAGTTTGTGTTCTCTTTGCTTACTCCACTGGGACACCAGCTGACTTTGCACACACACACAGACAGACTGGACCATGTCCTCTGAGGTTGAAGCCAGCACAATGTCATTATCATCCATCGGATTGCCCATTCAGTCTTGCTGACATGCCTTTTGTGCTCAGTAATTCTTCTCATCGAAGCCCCCATAGACCCCCACCCTACCCCCTGTCCTGCCTCCCGTCTACTGTGGCCCATCTGTAATCCCATCCCCCACCCTGCACCCCATATCCACCCCGTCTCGCCCTACACTTCTCCAAAACAAACCAGCTGTCTTAGCTGGTCGTGTCCCCGGGGTCTGAAACAGGTGCCGAGAGGGCCGCAGGGCCTCAGCATGTGACACATGGCTGCACGCTCCTTCAGCCCTCCCCTCCAACCTGCCAACACACCAGAGAGGGAGTTAGTTTTGCCTCCATCAGCTGTAGACCTGATTGTTACGACAGACATGGATCTGTTGATAGCTGTTGGTACGAAACCCACCTCATATAAAACATTCTCACTGGCTCAAACCATCAATTCACATTAAATAATTGTGATAGAGCTGGTTTAAAAAACATATTTTATCATTGCCTGATTTAACTAACAAAGATGTACTTTTATATAAGTTTTAAAAATATATTTTAATACAGACTATGAAGAAAGAACCTTGGCATTGCTTTAGCAGATAGAAAAATATACACTGCTCTGTCCCCGAAATAGATACAAGTAAAGGTGTCTGTCCGGCTGTACCAGGGCAGCTGTATTTTTAGCACAAACTACACACTGTGCACTGAGAGGGGGGACGGCTGGACACATGTCAGTGGGCCTGTGCACACATACCAAACTAGTAACCGCAGGTCAGTGCTACTATTCTTGTATAACTGAACTGTCAATGGAGGCACTGATTAAAGGTTTTGGAATTAAAAACAAATTTGAAAATGATTAACTTGACACTATGATCATTCCTTTAATGCAGATTTTCCAATGTCATGTATGACACTACATAAAAAGCTGGATTTTGTAAATCGACACCACAAAAAGTGCACCCAGTCCCCTTGTGCAGAACATTCACAACTTTTACAACTCTTTCAAGCATGTGCAAATAAGGCAACCAAGTTTGGAAACTGCTCTTGGACGCAATAAAGTCTTTTCTTTTGAAGCATGAAGAACAAAGGCAGCTTCACACCCGGAACTGTCCGACGATCACCATCTCTGTGGTGAGCTCAGCTGTGCTATACACTCTATTGTACATCTGGCACTTTGACTCCTTGACTGTGTGTGTGTGTGTGTGTGTGTGTGTGTGTGTGTGCGTGTGCGTGTGTGTGGGGTTTCAGGGGCTGAGCTGAGCTGCAAACCAACCTGCCATCTTGTTGAGTGGGCGTTGGATTTTCACACCTCTTACAAGCTGAGGCAAGTCAGTTGCTCAGAGTGTGCGTATGTGCCTGACTTCTATCGCTTTTCATTTTATAGCAGCTCCTAAGCAATTTACCCATGTGAAGACAAACAACCCAGCTGCAATTACTGGAAAGTTTTGTTTTGGAGATGCTGAATATCAGACCCCATAATTCCCTGTGCAACACACACACACACAGGAATGTATCCTTATGCAATAGCAGTCAAATGACTTGTAAGTCAGATAATAAGAATGTGTGGATTAAAAAAAATAAAAGAGAATTTGGAACTGAAAAAAATCTGTGTATTCTCCTTGTTAAGAAGAAAACCTAAACTTTACTACCCCGCAGAGGGAAATGAGGAAGTAAGAAAATCACTGCCCTCTCTATAATTGCGTTGTGCAGATAAACTGAAACAGGTGGGTGATTTCATTTGAGTTTCAAGACAAAGAATAAAAAATTAAAAAAAGCTTGTGGAAATGTAGTTTTTCACAAAGCATGTCAGTAGTCGTATCTCATATATTGCTGCATCGTACATATTGTTGGTTCACAAGTGAGCAGAATATAAACTTGAAGAATTAAGGTCTTCAAACTACATTTTGACTATATATATATATATATATATATATATTGTAGACGATTAATGAAAAATCATGTGATGAAAAGGGTGTTTATTACATACAGCCATTTTGTATGACGTAAACCTTGGTGATCTAAATGATCCTGGGGGTCCGGGGGCCCCTGGTTTAGTGGCCCCCTTTGCCCCCATGGTGATTCAGCCGTGTCTGTTCATGAATTGATAAAGAAGCAAAAGAGAAAGTGGGACTTGGTGTCATTGAACCTCCCGAGTCCACTCGCATGCTGTTTCGCTCACAGTTGCAAAACAAACATCAAACGACCGGTGGAAGTGTGACTGTGACAGCGTGTGGAGGCCGCGTGCACTTTCATCTGCAGCAGCGGGAATTGTGCAACATCAGCGCAGCACACCGGGCCAGCTGCTGCTCGGGGCTGCGGCTCAGACCGGCCTGTCACGGCTCGGCTGTGCAGTCTGCACACACTCGGCTGCAGCTCCTGCATTTGCATTTGATGCAGACATCAGTCGGAGGACTCAGCACCGCGGATGAACATTTCCAAAAACTTTGCCGATCAGAGGGGGCGGTCCGTGCACAAGTCGCAAAACGCAAAAAAAAAAAAGTGCTTCCACTTCCTTATTTGAACCGCGTGCGAGGTAAAGACGTGGTGCGGCCGGGACTCGACTTGGGTGGATGCGGAAAAAAAAAAGCACCGACCCAAAGACGTGCACACGGGGACTAGGTTTCCTCGCGGAGTGGCACAGACGTACACTGCGCAGCAGACTACCGGGGCGCGCACAGTCCGCGGCTGGTTTACTCGACTCAGACCGTCGGAGAGCTCTCGAGCTGGGGGTGAAAACTCCGGGATGCGCCCTCTCGGTGTTCATTAAACAACTGTTAACCGGCCGAATACCGCTTCGACCTCCGCTGCGTGGACCGTCGGAAGAGGAGCAGTACCCCCCTCCCCACTCCCCACAGTGTTTCCCGCAAACCGACCGGACTTTTTCCCCTCGACACCGGCGGCGGGACTCCGGCCGAACTCAACCATGTCTATTCTGCCCTTCACGCCCCCGATTGTCAAGCGCCTGCTGGGCTGGAAGAAAGGGGAGCAGAACGGCCAGGAGGAGAAGTGGTGCGAGAAAGCCGTGAAAAGTCTGGTGAAGAAGCTGAAGAAGACGGGGCAGCTGGACGAGCTGGAGAAAGCCATCACCACCCAGAACATCAACACCAAGTGCATCACCATACCGAGGTAAGTGCACTCTGAGCGGGAGGAGCCCCCCGGAGCTGCGGGCTGGACCCGTCCGCCTCCATTTAATCATCAATAACACACTTGTTACGGAGATATAAACGCGTCCCTTGCTGTTTGCGAACTGTGGCATCCTCCCTCCACTCTCACCTCAAAGTGCCTCACTACCCGGTAACATGGTGGCGGAGGTGAAGCTTAACGAGCTAACGCTGGGTCCTGGGAGAAGCTAGCCCTCACGAGCTGTCACATCCATGGTCAAGTGTGTCCGGGGAAACACAATCCACGTCCTGGGATCAAACCTGAAGTCGTTTTTTATTGTGTTGTTGTTGTTGTTGTTGAGCAGCAGCAGCACATGCGATGCAAACGCACGAATGGGAGAGCGAGTTATATAACTTGGCCTTAATCTAGGACACTCTCTAGCTCGGCTGTGGGTGCGTAGGCGAGTCTGTGGCTCTGGGCTCGGGTTATCTCCTGTCGGTGCCTCCACGAGGGTTTTCTGCAGACTCTGCACAGTTTTAAAGAAGCAGCACCGATTTCCTCCAGAGCCATGCGTTGGAAGATGTTAAAGGGAAAGTTCACCCCAAAAATGAATATTCCCTCATTATCTATTAACCGCTATGCCAATGGAGGTGAAGTGTTTAGAGTCCACAAAACACCTTGTGGAGTTTCAGGGGTAAAAGGTATTGCAGCCAGATCCAATACAATTGCAGTAACTGGTGATCAGTTCTTCAGACCAAACCAAATCCAAGTTGTACAACTGTCGTAAGCCCCGACATACAAATGCGTCATTTAAACCATGTTTTTAGCCTGAATGTCCACTGATATCCTCTGAAGCCGCGTTCGTGGGTGGATCACAGCGGATATTCAGGTTAACACGGTGTAAATGACGCCATGTCGAGTCTAATTTGAATGTCAGGGCTTGCAGACACTTGGAGCAGTATGAAGTCATTTGGTGTTTGTTCTTTTACATTTGAAGAATCTGTCACCATTTACTTCAATTTTATTTGATTTGGCTGCAACACTGTTTACTCCTGAAACTCCAAAAGTTTTTTGTGTACTCAAACACTTCACCCAGCCCTGCATCGGTATAGTGGTGAGTAGATAATGAGTGAATTTTCATTTTTGGGTGGGTTATGGTTTTACTGAAATATGAGGTATGAAATGTGTTATCATAGAGCGATGCAATTAGTAATAGTTATACTTGTATCCACTAAAGGAAGAATCGCGTTGACAGTGAGTTGTGCTGCAGGAAGCTGTTCAATCCATTTGTTTAGTTTCAGTCAGAAACAGACCTGCAGCAAAAAGGGTCACAGCTCCAGTAGCTCCTCAGCTCTCGGTGAGCAAGTGCTGATTTGAGCAAACAATGGATTTAGTCCACATCAACAGAAGTCTTTTAGAATTGAAAGTCCTACGTTTTACTTGATGGACTCTACAGAAGCCCTGTGATTGAATGCTTCTTAGTTTTGGGAATCAGTTTGCAGGCACTCTATCTCCCTAACAGGCTGTGACAGGTATGAGCTTGAGAGGGGCTGTTTCTGTCAGACGTTGGGAGTTTTATTGATCTCAGTTTCTAAAATATGTACATATCATATTAATATATGAGTTATTACTATATAGAATAGTAGTAGAATTTTAAGTTTTTAGTAACTCAATATATTGAGTATTTTTTTAAAGCTTGGTACATTTCATCCACCCCGTGAACAGTGTACAAGGCACAGCTGAATAAGTTAGACATAAATTAGTTTGACTTTTTAATTAAACTTGTGATTAATTTCTCTAGTTAAACCGGCAAACACTCGCTGATTGCACCTTTTCAAATTTGAAGTTTTAATACTTATGTGTCCTATGTGATATTTAAATGAATATTTAGTTGTCTTTTTGGTCAAATTAAACCCCAAAACATATTAGGGAAAAACAGCCGAAGTAATCAATGATCTTAATCAACAATTAAAAAACCTTAAATTAGGGTAGTCGACCTCTGACTGTAGTTCAAAAGAATTCAACAACCCCACAATTTACAGCCTCTAAAATGACAGTGAACTAAAACTGAACAGTTATGAAGTCGGGTTTCTTTCAGGTCGTCAAAAGTATAACTTACAGACTGGCTACAGAGTGCATGTTCACAGCTATTTTTAAGTCTCTTCTATTTTTCGCATGTTGTAGTAACAAATATAGGCCTGAAACGTTTGCGTGTGCCCACAAAATCTCACTTGCCTGTGTGGGTAATGTGGATTTAATAGCACACAGTGTGTCAGATGAAAACTGAACCCCACGCAGGGCACTCCCACATTCTTGATTGCCACAACTGTGCATATCACAGCTTGCACAGACCTGGGCCTGTATTCAGAGCTAAGCCTACCCGGAAAGTTAAATAATGTTTGTCATGAGCCGGGTTTCATATTTCCTACCACTAATGCAGAGGGGAAGAGGCAGAGTGTATTAAGATGACCCCAGATCAGAGCTGGCTGTCAGTGCGGGCTAACAGTGTCCCTGGAGAGCTGCTGTTTCTATTAATTCCCCTGTGTGTTCAGGCCTGTCCATGGGGAGGTCAGCTCCTATCTCTCTGACACATGAACTCCCCGATGAGGCTCATTGCCACCCCTCTGGATGACGTCTGCTGTGATGCTGAGTGCTGAAGGAAGCAGACACTGGGCGCTGCTCGAGTCAGGTAGCTGCATCCAGTGGTGGAAAAGCATATCATGTATCTCCTGGTGTCAATTTATGGGAGGAAACAGGTGGTTTAGTCATCGCAGCTGATTCAGATATCATATCTTAGACAGCCAAATACCAGAAGCTCATTTTGAAATCTCAAGGCCAATGTTTTCTAGTTTTGTCAAACAAAGTTAATGAAGTTTGTAGTTTCGAAACCAAAGCCACTCCTCCCAGTGACTTTGACGTCTTTATTACATCTAGAGGAAAAAGTGACGTGGGTTTTTGGGTTAGCACGCTGATTTAAAAGGGGTTTGTTGTGCTTGATTTTAAACATTAACATTTTAAAACAACACGTCAATCTTGGGTTAGAAGCCATGTTATCACAACATGGTGAATTTGGTCGAGACATTTATATTTGGGTGTGGGTTGTGAGTGGATGGATGATGTGGGCGCTGGTGCAGCTTGTGCAATGTGTATGTTCCAATGTGATTACACTGGAGATAAAGCCCACAAGCCGGGAAAACACATGAGTCACAGTCACTCAGATTTATATTCCCATTTTAAGCTGAAAACAAACAGCGTTGACACTATAGATCAGTTCTTGCCTATCACTTGAGCAGGCCTACTGCTTTACTTGCCTTGAGGCAACTGTGGCTCAGAAAATGACTTGTTTTTACTTTTCTAAAGAGCAGTAAAAAGAGTGAATGCTGAGGCTTCAGGTTCAACTTCAAGCCTTAGTCACTCAACAACGAGCAGTTGTGGTATTGACCTACCTTCCGTCAGTCTCTCTTTCTCCATGGCCCTCCTTTTTAAAATCCTCTCACTGTAAAAGTGGGTTAGTCACCAACATTGGTGTGTAAAGTGCGTCAAACCATGAAAGTTTACCATTTACCATTGTGTATGCTTGGGTGTGTGTGAAGTGTTGTAGCCTGCATGGCTTGAATGTGACAGGATGACTAACAAATGTATTTATTTGTGTTGCTTAAGAAGACTCTGCACTTTAAACAGAAGCCAAGCCTGTTTCTGTTGTACCCATGGCTTGCCAACTCGAATATATGTGTGTGTGTGTGTGTACATTACGTCTGCAGCCTCTGCTGTTTGCTTACAGTCATTGAGTTATACCTGACCACTGAAATCTCATAATGTGTGTTGAAGTAAATGTTTAGTTTTTTTGCCATGGTATCGAATTGAGTATCGTGGAAATTTCATGCTATCAATATCGACTACAAAATGTTTGGTATTGTGACATGACTGACATCCCAACGACTGACAGTCAATGTTACTTTCTTTCACCAATAGCCTTAACTGTTTCCTCACTGAAACCAACATGAAGGTTCCCCAACCATGAGGAAGCGGTTCTTTTAACCTTAAACCACAATGATAGCTCAATATTAACCATTAAACCATGACCTTTACTGAACCAAGTCATTTTTGTGCCTAGACCTGCTCACACCTGAACCATAGCAGTGCCAGATCGGGACATGGGGATTTTTAAGGCCCTAACATTTCACCCGCCATCCAGCTGATGAGGGTGTCAGCAGAAAAACTTGGAGGATGATAACAACAAGGTGTTTACTATTGAATTAAGCATTTAACCAACTTCGTAATGCAAGATATCAACAGTTTTTGTTTGTAACCTATACATGGTGCAACTTTGGCATATTACAAGTTTCTAAATTCGTCACTTGCTCAACACACAATATTAGTAAATTTATGTAGGAATCCAATAGCAGTTTAGTGTGGGAACACTTCTGATTTATTGAGAGGAATTATCCAAGGTGTGTGTTTGCGTGTATGTGTGTGTTGTGTCTTTTCACAGAGCCTGGGGGAGTGGATTCCTCACTTCAACCTATCCTTACTTACTATGGGTTTGGACCAGTGCTGAGTAGTGGTTTTGTCTTGTCTGCACACATCCCTCCTGGCAGCAAGACGACTGTCTGATTCACACTGCTGCATGCCCGGGCAGGAGGCAGGGAGAGAAAGCATCCCAAGCTCAGGAAAGAAAAAAGAAATGAAACAAGACATATAATTATATTCATAAGGATGAAAAGCTCAATATCTGTGACAAATAGGCAAAAGGGAGATAGGGAGGAAGAATTCAGAGGACAGAGATACCATCACAGCCCTTTTCACATAGATGTTTTCATGCATGACAGTTCTTAACATCTTATAACATTCATGGGGGACTTATATAATGACTTAAGAGGATTTCTTTGTTTTTTTCATGGTCTTCGATTGATGTAGTCAGCCCTTGAAAATCAAGTCAAGACCACAGCTTCAGAGTTATGTAGATTTGATGGTGATCGAAAACGGCACAATATATGACTGAAGGAGCTTAAAGTCAAAACCAATAGATTTACTTAGTGGTAATCCTCTGATTATTGAAATTTGTACTAACTGTTTCACACCAAAGCATGAGCTCTGTCAGACTTGGTTTGAAAAAACTGGCATCAAAAGCTCAAAACCTTAACCTCAAGGCTGGAAAACAAACCAATAGGGTTTTGGTACTGGCAGTTAATTTTCTGTGGCACTAGAGAATCAGAATCTTGGAAAACATGTTTTTCAAAACCTTCTATCTACTTAGTAATCGATCAAATTGCTTGGCTTTAAATCAAAATCAACAAATTTTAGGCCTACATTTCGGCCGAATTCTTGTGTGCATGCTTGGGTTTATACCAAGTTCAGACGATGGAACACCAACGATTGCAGCTCACATGTCACAACTTGCTGTCTTGTGATCAGGGGTCTAGCAGTTGCTTGGAGTTCATATGACAATCTTTCACCAGTAGGAACCTCAAGCTATTCCTCTTCTGAGTTTCTGCCTCTTTATAATGCCTTCCCCCAGTCCTGAACTATAATCTGCTGTAGTTGTTGCCAATTTGTCTAAATACTTAGAAATCTATTCAGAGGAGGCAATGTGTCTGTGAGCCTCTCGAATTGCGTCTCTGAAAGGCGACTGCCAATCGAATGCCGATTTGATTCCCATCTGGGTCTTTGTTTTGTTTGAGTTTCCACATTTTTTGGTGAGTGGAATATTGGGCTAAAAAATGTAATGTAGGAACTTGACATAACGCTTGCAAACATTGGCCTCTTCTGCTCAATGACACAAATTAAAAAATAAAAAAGCTTTGGATTACTTTGGTTCATGCTGTTGTGTTAAGAGCTCTGAAAGAGGGACAGAGGTAGAATGAGAGAAACAGCGGCAGAGATCAAGGAAGAATACAGAGCTGGAAATTAGCTGGGGATTCCCAGTGTTGTGTGTGGTGCTGGAGGGGAGACCTGTCATCACAGCAGAAGAATGTGCTTCTATGAGGGAGACCGAATGAAATAAGAGTGAAAGCAACAGTGGTGAAAAAAGTGATTGAAGTTTGAGGGGATCAGAATGTAAAAGAGCAAGGCAAACCAGAAAGCCAAGGGTTTAGATGAAGGAAGTGGAGGAGACAGAATATTTGGCAAGAGGCAGCGTGGTGGATTCTCTGGCTTATCAAAGGAAGACCGTGGCTAGTGTGTTTTTTTTAAATTTTTTTAATGAAAACAAAGATGCTAATAGCGTATAAGTATTTCATTCATTATAATCTTAAAAGGTTCTTTGGTTAACTTTGTTGAAACCTACAGAAACTCTGCACCCTTGCATCATTCTCATACATATGGCACGTACAGCTGTCCTACACAGTCTGTAGTTTATCAGCAGAGGTCTATCCATCCTCTCGTTTATCAGTGCATACACATTTGCTACTTGTGAGCATGTTCAGCATGAGTATAGTCCTGGCTCAGTTTCAAGTGTATTTCCACTTGAACAAAAGCCTGACATTTAAAGTTGATGGTAAACACTCCCATGGAAAATAATTTATTGTTGTGATGCACAAGACCTGCAGTTCCTTCTTTTGATGCCAGATAACTTGTAGAAAACGTTCCTTTAACATCTGTTTTGATTATTTTCGGGCTACAACTGTTCTCATGATCTATTAATTTGTTGAATATAATCTCAAGACCTGTTTGGTCGAAAAAGTTTCAGTGAAAAATGTGGATAAAAGTTTTATGTTTGTCTGAACAATAGTCCATAACTCAAAGATAGACCATTTCAAAATGTTGCTAGAACAAATAACAAAATGTGATTTACTGAATTCTCTATCGATGGACAAATAGATTGATAGTACAGGTCTTTATTATTTAGAAACAACCTAACACTGCCTCTCTTTTTAAACATCTTACTTGAAACTTGCTGATTCTCTCTCAGACATTCTTCTAACTAAACCTTCATCTTAATTATGCTTTAGTGTGGTTACAGGTTGTGTAACACAGTGACACGCCGTCACTCACTTAGGCAGCTTTCACACCAGGTGAGTCATCTGAGACAGCATTGTCCGCCAGAGACGAAATACAACACAGGTCACAGAGAGTTTATGTGCGTTGTCTGTCTGTGTGTGTGTGGCTGTTCTAGTTACAATAAGGAGGTTCTCTCTTTAGTTGGGTTCAGGATTTCCGTCATTGTTCCATTTGCTTTATAGAAACAAGACACTGCCTTGAGTCCAGACAGACACTGAGTATGTGTGTGTGTGTTGTGTTGTTTACCTTGTTGTAACCAAAGAGTTGTGACCTAAAAAAACTGAATGAGTTGGACCTCGGTGGCTTCAACTGGCTCCTGCTGCTGCTGGGTCACAGTAACACCGTGATATTTAGGGCCAGGACCTCATTGTGCCTCATATTTTCTATCTTTCGACTAATTCTTATGGGTGTTAACGTGCTCAAAAACTCACAAAACCTTGTGAGATGTGTGAAATTCGGAAGACATGTCAATTAGGGAAATACTCTTGGAGCCATACCCTACACCCAACTGGAAATTCTTTACAATTTAAAGAATTTAATTATAATTTATTGTGCAAGCTTTGGGTTAATTTTTGCCCTTTAAATGCCTCGTACTTTATAAAATGATGAAGTTTCTAAAGGATTCATTGAAGGGTTTTCAATTGAAATCATCAATGAAAATGTCATGTAGTTCAATGTGATAAACTTTAAATGAAAATGTTGTGGTTGTAAGTCACAGCAACATAATATACCAGTAAAAGATGTGATTATCACATTGGGGCCACTGAGACTATCATATGATTTCATGCTATCCTTCGTGTGTATGTGTGTGCATGCGTGCATGTGTGGTTAGTCAGCTCAGAGGAATGCTCTTTCTGCCTGCCGGGGCCTTGAGGAGGGCGTGGGCTGCTGTTTGGTTTGCGGCTTGCACCAGGGGTGGAGGGGGTTAGAGAGACAGCGCTGCCTCGACTTGGCCCCGGCCGTCTCCCTATCTGCGGGGGAGTGCGTGTGCACGACACAAACACACGCACGCACACACAGACATGTTCACCAGACAACAAACCTGCCTTTGTGCTCCACTGGCCACTAGTGCGACTGCTGCTGCTACGGGTGCTGGACTACAGCTGGATACATGTGGGAAAACTCAACATGAAGGAGCAGGGGTTTAAAGGGAAAGAGGGAGATTACTTTTAAGCTACGAGCACAAGTGAAAGTCTTACAATACAGAAACTGAGCAAAGAAATTGCTGAGATTGAGTAAAAGTTGTTAAAGATAAGTAGCGTTGATCACTTCATAAGGTCCAGGACTACCCGAAAGGCCTCAGCAGATGAAACAATAAGGGCCTAAATATATAAATCCTGGCTCGAAAAAATGTCTTGAATATTATTTCATGAAGTTGACTCAAACATTGATGCTTAAATTTGCTGTTTAGATGATGTCACCGCTTTTATCAGAGTAGAAGAAGCTGAAACTGAAGTCAAGTGAGAATCTCCACGTACAGTACACTTAAATGTCAAGGACGCCCAATATAGCAACACAGGAAACCAGGGATGAGTTCTGACGGCCGGTTCCATTCGGCATCTGGTTCCACTGAGGTCAAATAAACAGATTTATCAAGCTTCCTTTTGAATCTTTAGTTCACATCCTCAGTTTAGTCTCTTTGCCTCTTCATGTGAGATCACAAGCATTGGCAAAGAAATAAAGATGATGACATAACAGGCAAGTCCTTTGTGCAAATCTTCATCGACTGTCCCAATATGTTAAAGTAAGAGCTTGTGTTAGTTGAGAAGGAAGAGCGCTCAGCTTCCACCTGCGACCTCTGCAGATTTTGTGACCTGTGCAACAAGAGGAAAAGTGCGGAACATCAGCAATGTATTCAGGTTGAGAACGTATTTATTTTTTTAATCAATCCTCACTGGCTTTTGCAGCAGCAGCATGATTGATTATCTATTAATGAAAAGCCAAATAAAGTAGTGTGCTGACATTTGTACTAATCCTTATCTGTGTATCCTAATCATCAAATCTAAGTGCTTAATGAAGCTCAGTTGATTTTAGCTCAGTTAATCAAATCGTGCTCAACACTAAATCTTCTATCCTATCATCACATCCAGGAGGGGGATGGACTATCACTGGGTTTGTAGTTCTGCCTAAACTCCTGCAGTCCCTTACTGCAAGACTGAGCTGCTGGGAACGATTTATTGATGACTTGCATCTGGAATATTTTCAGTCATTCATCATTTTGATTCTGAAAAAAAGAATCGACAGGCTGCTCAGCTCATTGACTATTAGCAGTAAAACTAATGGTTGCCAGTCCTCTATCGTCCAGACTGTTTTTTTGTCGTCTAGCCTCGGCCAGTCGTCTGTCTCCTGGTGTCTTATTCCACATTAGTCCCTCCTTCACTGGTCCCAGAACACTCCAGCCTTATGATATCACCTGTGGGACTCGCTTTTCTCTCACACTCTATTCTTGGTTTACTTCCCTCATCTCCGCAAAGCCCCACCGCCCCCCCCAACTCTTTTCTTCGTAAGAAAGTCTGATGGCTTTTCCAGAGAGAGTGGGAGGCGCGTGTGTGTATGTGGAATATGTTCCTCTGTGTGACCACTGTCAGAATGCATTAACAATTTTGTGCACTTAGAGCAGTTGTTTCTTCGATAAAGTTGATCGCTTATCGTTTTGCCCAAGTGAAAATAAAAACTGTCAAAGTCCAAACTCTCCCTCATTGTCAAAGAACAAGGACTTATTTCTCAGACTGCAACAAATGCTTATTTTAATTTAAAAAATTTTTTTTTCTTGATTCTCAATTGTTTGATCTATAAAAAGCCTTGATTTTGTCCAAAACATCACAAAGGATAAAGAAAAGAAGCGACAAACAGTTGCTCTGTTTGAGAGTCTGCCCTTTTTGGATTAGCCAAAAAACGTACATTCCCATCTGGTTCTAGTAAATAAAATGATTGTTGTCATAATAACTTTCCGGGGTTCTTAAATCCTGTCTCATACTATTATAAACCACTGTGCAGTGTTTTGGCATCTGATAAAACTCGTGGATCTGTTGCTGCAGACTGACCTTCCTGGATTATTTAATTGTATCACCGGTATCTGAAATAACACCCCCTCCCCCCACCGATGCAGCCCCTTACTTTTGTTACTGATATTTTTGGGTCTGAACACAAGGTAAATTCAGATGAATGACTAGAATAGCACTCAACAGAGCACATACCTCTGTCCAAGGCCTCAACAGTCTCCTAAATTCAATCAAACTTCACCAAATTGCACACTTATCAACTCCCTAAATATTTCTGTCATCAACATTTAGAAGCGTCTCTCCAACAAACTCCAGTGGGAGAGAAAGAGAAGGAAAGCTTGAGTAGAGCTCAGTAGCAGAGAGGATTCAAACTGTAGCTGTCTACATTCTGTAATTGTGTAATAGAAACAAACTCTCTTGACATCTTCGTTTTGTTGTCTTCTGTGTATGTCAACGCTTTTTCATCTGGGGGTATTTCTTCTGTTGCATGTTGGTGTCATCAATTCCTTCACTTGCTCGTATTGAATCCTGCAGAGGATCTCCTGCTGTATTCACTCATGAGCTCCTCTGGGGTTACTGCGGAATTTATACTAGGGGGGCTGGGCGGAGAAAGTCAGCAGAAACTCGTGAGGCTCTCAATCGGACATTTGCGATCCCCCAGAAGATGTCCAGAGGATCTCCGGATTTCAGTGCATATCTGAAAGCAGCTTCAGTAAATGATTTGTCTCTTCACATGTAGTTATTGGAAGACACCCGCACCCTGCTGAATGTCACTGGACTGCAGCCCTGGTGCTCGTGGCTCGACAGACTGGCCACAGACTTTATAAAAAGCCACAAAGGCCATTTCATCTCTCCACTCCCACCCCCACCAGCCTCACCCCTCCGGCAGCATAGGGACGTAGGGATAGTGGGACAGACGGAGGAGAGGAAAGAGGGGGCTTTAAGGGAGAGGGGGCCCAGTCACAGACACTCTGAGCTGCCCTGAGCTGCTAAGACAGTCTGCCGACCCTATTGTCCAGCAGCACCCTCCTTTCTTTATCCACCACCCACTTTGTCCTCCCTGCTTTGTGCTCTCTGGACAGAAGGCCCTGCGTAGTAGTATTTGCAGGCACTTACTGATTATCATTTTTAATTACATGAGGGAGAGCTTCTAAAATGATCATATATTACAGCCTGATGACCAACACCTGAAGGACAAAAAAATAGACTCTCAAAGGCATTTAGTCTGACAGTGTTTTCTGTCATTTTTGGTGAGCTTAGACTTTCATTAGAGTCCAAAGCTTGGCAGAGAGATGTTAAAGGTCCACGTCAAAAGGTCTGTGTGTGAGTGTGTGTGTCCTTAGACCATAGCCAGCCGGAACACACACAGTGTGTATAGTTTGTGTCTTTGAGCGTAACTGGGCATGCCTCAGTGTTTGTTTTGCCCCCCCTCCCCAGCTCAGTAAAGCTCAATCTGCTCTGTCTCAGTCTGTTTTCTGAGTCAGCCACACACACATATCTAACATCTACTCCTCTTCACAATCACTCACTTCTGTACTTACTCCTCCATATCCTAATACAGATAAAGAAATGTGTGAATCCCTTTGAGGGATGGTTATTTTATCTCACTATCGCACATACCTGTGTATGTGTGCGTGCGAATGCACAGATTGCACTCGCTGCCTTTCACACAAGCAGACAAGCTGGTTTGGGCTCAAAGGTCAGGTTCAGCCTCAGCTTCAGGTCACAGCACACAATGATGTCGACACAATTTCCCCTGTGGCAAAAGAAAATCTATACCAATTTGTCCCTTTCATTCTTGCAGATCAATTTCACTCTGACCGTTTGTTGACAGAGTAATGTCAGCACTTTGTCTCTCGTACTAAATCAGAAAGGGAATTGAGATGAGCTGAAGATAAACAGTCTCACGCGAGTCTTAATTATTGTCTTTACACATGCTAGTAAAATCTGTAACAGACAGGAAAATGGAAGTTTGGATTTTCTCGAGGGGGCAGTTTATCTTGATTTGTCAAAGTACCTATTTCAATATTTGATTAATCATTAAGTCCTGTACAATAATAAAAGGTTATTCATCTCAACCATTTGGTTAAGGTGCAAAGCCAAAGATGTAAAAGCCCCAGTGTTACTCATAACATTAACAATGGCCCTGTTCAGTCCCCCTGTCCTAGGAAGTGGATTCATTATTTAAATATGTGCTTTGATAAGTCAAAATGTGAAATTTAACATATCCATGACATCATTGTATTTATATTCTGCTTTGTGTCAGCTGGTTTCAACCTCTTATCTGTTTCCACTGTTGGCTCGATTGGACATTACACTGACTTTGCACTATAGGGAGGCAGCAGCAGCGCAAGGTCTTTAAAGATCTGGTTCCACTGATTCAGACATCAATACTCCAACTATTGACCCTTTTCACAATAAGACATTACTTTGATTGTGATGTTTTCATGAGCAGCTAGTAGAATAATCCATTCATATTTCTGTTACTGACTCAAATCATTACGTCCGCTACACCGTCACGTCCAAAGTGATTCCGCCAGGTTTAAAACCTCAACCTGAAACAGTTTAATGTACGATTCCACTTTAAACCACTTTGGGTGTTTTCAGTCTAATTTTGCAATAGCTAAAACTCCTCCTCCACAACCCTTGTTGGCACTGAGGGCATGTGCCTGTAAGCGTTTGGTAACTGCCATATGTCGATGTTGCAAAATGCTATGAATACTCCAGTAGGACATGATAATGTGACTAAGATGTCGACATAATTCAGCTAAGGTCAGAATACCCCACACGTCTTGATATTAATATTGATATTCCGAGTATGACCTTATACTACCTTGTTGTTGTAGTTAGCAGTTTTCTGGGTTAACTAATGGATTGCTCTGTTATTAAAATAGTTGTTATTTGCAGCCTTCACACCATAACATCACTGGATATAGTCTTATATGAACAAAAAACTAAATGATCATTGGTCCCCATTTAATTTCTCAGTGTGTGGTGACTGTGTAAATAAAATCCCAGTGTGTTGACCAGTTTCTGGTGCTGTAGGGAGAGGCTGAAGTTTGAAAAGTGCTGGCCCAAGTTCATGGATTTTTGGAAGCTGTTGGATCCCACCCATGTCCATCAAATCTTCAGTCGAGGGCCCACTCAGAGACACACACACACACGCACATACAGAGGAGCCCAGCAGGGAATTTGGGGTCATAGTTTCCCCCCCCCTCTGCTCCATAGCTGAAGGACTCTGAGCTCCATGTCACGTTAAAGTGTTTTGCAGAATGTGAGCTGGGCTGTTTAGACAGTGCTACTGGCTCTTCCTCTAAACAACAGGCTGAGGCTTGGTGGTGGCACAGGAGTGGTTTTTACTGTCAGTAAACTGTTTCTCATCAAAGTCTCATTCAAGCATGCCGTCATAAATCTCTTCAATAAAGTGAGTCACACTCTCTGATTGAGAAAGTGTGTGTTTGTGCCGAGACCTGTCCATGTGTTTCATGTGCAAGTTTTAACTGTTGCTGGGGGGTTTTCTTTACTTTTTATCTGGAGATAAACAGCAACTGGGGGAAGAAGTGTTTGGGTTCTTTGACACTATGCATCTTTTTTTTTTACCTTTTTAAATAGCAGCTTCAAAATTAGTTTAATGGTTTGCTGACTTGGAAAAACACTTCTTCTTTCTCTATGTAACTTAAGTGAGTGGGTACGACCTCCTGTGTGTGTGGAGATGACTGATTGTCATAGATTAAATTGCCATAATCAGGCCCAGCAAGCTAAAGAGCAACGCTGAACTGTGGATCAGTTTAAAAGACTTAGAAACCAGTGTTTATCTCCAATATTCACCCAGTAAACTTTTAAAATATGAAGAATGTGTTTTTGTTACAGCAGCAGCTCTCCTGGTTCGGGAAGCTGGGGATCATGGGTCATATCCACCAGGGTGCTGTTGCTCAGTAAAAGTTATGTAGTGTCACTTTAAGTTAAAGAGTCATATCTCCTGGATTCAAAGCAGAGTATCGAAAGCAAAAATGCTCATTATGCAATGCAGCTTCTTTCAGTGTGTCATAATATTATTATAGTATATTTTATTATCTTGTTTTTATCTGAAACGAGCAGTTTAATATTGTCATTCATCAATATGATGGAGATATTTTTGTACTCAATATACTAGTTGGCAGATTAGCACTGCCTGTGATGTGTTGAAATCAAACATGTTGAAATGTGACAGCTGAGGCTCAGAGGGAAGGTTGGAGATTTCAGTTGTGCTCGTGTTGACTTGGCCTGTGTTTCACTGAATACAGTAAAGTTCATGACGATATACAGACACAAGTTTTGTGTGTAAACTGTTGTGTTTGTGTGCACCTTAATTTCCTCCTGAGACATTACACTGCATGCACACAAATAAACAGGATTTTAGACACTACTACCTTGACACAACAAATAACTAAAAGTGTGGGGCATAGCTAGGCTTACTGTAGGTCCACTGTTGTGTTGTATCCCACATGTGCAGTTCAGCTTCTCATGCCTTTAATAGTGTGATTCATTCCAAACTACTGACTGAAAGGGGCTTCACAAAGACAAGGACATTAAGTAGGACACCAACCAGCCAGTAATGCCACGGCAGTTTGTGCACGTCTGTCTCAGCCCACACAGTCTGGCACCACCAAACACCCACTCAGCAGCAGCAGGGACCAAACACACATACCACTGACATCAGATCAGCCCAGTCTGACCAGTTAACACATCTACAGCAAAAAAAAGAAAAAGTTGTTCTGACTTTTTCTGCTTTAAAGTAGTAAATGCAACCACAAACACACTGAATCAAATTCCACTTCTTTGAACCTTTTATTGCCCATTTTTTGTGGCTGATGTCAGTGAAGTTTTATTCCAGTTTGCTCATTTCAATCTAATTAAGTAAATATCTTGTTTCCTTTGGCCAGTGTCGTCAACATGTGATCACTGTTCCTCTTTGCAAATGCATTTTTCATGTGTTTCTTTCGTGACGTTTGGATATTTCCCTATGATTTGCTGTTACAGCTGCGTTTTTTTATGGTGATTTAGGTATTTTAAAGCTTTTATATGTATTTTTATATGTTCCTTTTATTTTGCCCAGTCCTTGAAACTTAAAGTTAAAGTTACTATGGTATGAAAAGGCCAGAATTGCTCTTGCACCAGTGAAATATTACAAAATTATGCAACGTGGTAAAGGGAAACAGCCACAATAAATCATGACTTGATACACGTCAAACACAGGAAAAGTGCACGAGAAAAGAGGAACAGTTCTCACAAGTAGCTCCTCACAACACTTACCAGAAGACATGTATTTGAATGTAAAGGCTATCAGCACCTCAAGCTGCAATGCAAGGGTTTTGACAATGTTGTTGGACTTGAGTTGAGTTCCAGTGTATTTGTCTGTGTGAGGATCCAGGTTTGATGATGTAGACAAAAGCCAGAGGTTAGCGGGTGTTATGGGTTTTTTGACCAGTGGAAAAGGGGCTTAGGTTAATGGACGGGACAAGGGCCAAACTATAAAGTCAAGGTAAAAGTCACAGTTATTATCACGCTGATGTTTGTTCAAGTGACAACTGAGTCTCACTCACGATTGGTCCAGTGTGTTTATCAACAGTGGGAGGAAGAGGAGACTGTGTCGTCCATCTTTCTATACAGGCTATGCCCCCTACCTATAATTCAGAACAATCTTTAACAGAGACATTTCAGTGCACCCTGTCACTTAACAAAGCACGTGTCACAATGAGGGAGACGCCATTTGTGTTTTTATTGTGACATTAATGACGATAACTGGCTCTTATGTGTTATTGATTGACAAACTTGTTTCATGGTTGTGGGCAGCGCTGCTACTACATCACAAACTGTTTCTAACAAACATGTATAAAGATTTGTAGCTTTCTAAATCTGTATGGTTTATTCAGTATATAGTTTATTAAGTGCATGTCAGTTCTCCTGGGTTATACTGACTCAAGCTTTGGGTCCAGGTTCAGGTGGACTTCATTTCATCAACTCACTCAGTTGCATTCTTTAGGGATGTGTTTTTTGGATTCTGAGCTTCAGCAGCTTGCCTCTTCAGCCGTGTGCCCCTGTATGCTTGTCTCCACATAAAGCCCACACTAACATACACACTCCCCAGTCTCTATTAAAGCAAAGTGGCGGTGAATGAAAGCTTTTGCCATAAAACATTAAAACACCATAATGGTTGACCCAGATGTGCCACTACTGAGCTGTGAGTGGTTGGACAGGACACAGCCTTGTTTTTATTCGGGGGCTGATATTTGTCCTTGCGAAGGGCTTTAGCTTAAGCCTGTGACCCTTACTCTGTATTTGTGTGAGAGTGAGTGGATGAGAGAGAGAGATAGAAGGGACATATGTGGCCCCAGCCTCTTACGTAAGATGATGATAAGGTTAGGTTTTTCTTTCATGGGTCATTGTGCTCAGAGATTAGAGGCTACAACCCCATTATGTCAATCTGAGCGTCATCCTCTGCTCATTAATATCTGCCAGCCTAAATCATCACCCTGCCAATAGTGTTGTGTACAAGATGAGTGCAGATGTTACACAACACAATGAAGTTCACCTCACACACGCTGTAATCTCATTGTTTATTATTAGACATCAGCTCATAACCAGTGCACCCACAGCTGGAGCCCTCGTCAGGAGCAGGAAGTGAAGTGCTGGAGCCCAGACTCAGTGTTTTTTTAGGACAGTTATGTTTGGTTGATTCTAATATGAAGAATGAATTAAAACTAAATTAAACGCCCTGTGGAAAAAAGAAGGTTGTATTCCCACACGATGTCATAATGTCTCCATTGAGTTTTACCAACCTATGATCCTGGAGCTTCAACAGGTTTCCCAATATGAAACAACTTGTAAAAGGGGAATCAACTCTAAAGGCCTGAGACAATCATCACATCAATAACAGCTAACATCCTCAAAATGAGGCAAATAAATAAAAGTTTCTTTTATATTTTAATGGCAAAAGAGAAAAGGAACACAGATCAGACATTAACTAAACTCAAACAGATAATATTGTCATAATAATTTCATAATGTCATCAGAAAATATTTGAGGACAAACGAGCAGTATCTCAAAACAAAGAGTTGCACATTATTAACAGACGTCTCTTCTTCTCCCTCTCCTCCTGTCTGCAGGTCTCTGGATGGCCGTCTGCAGGTTTCCCACAGAAAAGGTCTGCCCCACGTCATCTACTGCCGTCTGTGGCGCTGGCCCGACCTGCAGTCCCACCATGAGCTGCGGGCGGTGGAGTTGTGCGAGTATGCCTTCCACACAAAGAAGGATGAAGTGTGCGTCAACCCGTACCACTACCAGAGAGTAGAGACACCAGGTATGACAGCTCGCGGCTCATTTATCTCCTCTGCAGAAGCTATCATGGTTCTTTCATTGTTTTATTGTGTAATATTATTTTGTTATCCAGACATGTTACCAATCACTATTGGTATGCTCTGTGTGTGTGTCTGTCCGTTTCCATGTCTATTGGACAGTACTACCACCTGTGCTGGTGCCCAGACACACAGAAATCCCCAGTGAGTTCCCGCCGCTGGATGACTACAGCCATTCAATCCCCGAAAACACCAACTTCCCTGCTGGAATTGAGCCCCAGAGCAACTACATACCAGGTACCAGAAAGCCTCCTAACACCATTCTCACTCAGGGCTCTATTTGAGAAGCACATGGTCTAATGCGCATGGTGCAAGTGCATTTAGGGCCAACCCAAATCCACTTTAGCTAGTTGGCAGAAAAAGTGTTTGCTGTGCCAAGTGTTACAGGCGTTAAACCAATCAGAGTTTCATCTGCCTTTCCCTTTAAAAGTCAGGTGCTCTTTACCAAATTCACTATTATACCGGTGGATATTAGGTAGTGAGAGAGAGCGCTTCTCTTCAGAGGAAACAATTTCTCTTTGCTCACAGTCGTTGTTCAGATTGTTCGATTATTTGATTTTGGATTATCCACTTACGGGTTCCTATTAGTTGACCTGGACTTTAGTGCACAAGTTGAGATCTGACAAACATCTGTTCCTACGTCAAATATGTTAAACTGAGATTCTGAGGGACTCCTGATAACAACACCGTGGCTGTGCATTGTTAAAAATGATTGATACGTGTAAATGTTAATGTAATGACTTGTCTGTGTGATTGTGCGTCTCAGAAACGCCACCACCCGGCTACCTCAGTGAGGATGGCGAGACCAGCGATCACCAGATGACCCACAGCATGGACACAAGCTCCCCGAACCTGTCACCTAACCCTGTTTCACCCACACACAACAGCTTAGGTAAGGGGTGTGTGTGTGTCTGTGTGCGTCAGTCTGTGTTTGTGTACTTTTCTGTCTGCCTGCGTCCACATACAGACAAATGATTCAATGGTGTATCTGCCCGGTGGGAATTCTGTTTGATTTAACTCCATTTTTGAGAGAGGAATCCAGGTGATGAAAGAAGCCTTTGTCTTCCTCGCACCATGTGAGCAGCTGAACAGGCCAAGGCACCATCCAGCCAACACTAACATCAATGACAATATCCTACACTTTTTTCTTTCTATCAGGATGGAGAAAAAAAAACGCCAGGGGGCTTGGCTGGAAGGCTACTGGTGAAATAACAAAATGACACCAGTTTCATTTGGCAGCGCTGTCCGGCTTCGCTCCGAACTTCAAAGGCCAAGGACGAAATGTTAAAGCTGTTAGAGAGTGGCCACGTTGAGGGGGGAAAAAAAGAGCAAATTACCAGAACCAGTGGACGTTACTTAAAACCATCACGGATAAGCCTGTAATTTGACCATCTTGGCTCCATTGTCCCTTCATTGAGGGCTGAGTTTCCACATTTTATCGGGTAGAAGCTTCTGGGAAACGGCGTATGGGTTTGACATTTTGTGATGCAAGCCCGGGCCTAATGTTTTCTTTGGTGGCGCTTCTTTCCCCCTCTACCTCAGCCCCCTTTTCTCCCCACAGTTCACCCATTTTGCCTCCTCCTTTTTGCTCTTCACTTCCATTTTGTCTCCCAGCTCCTCGGTTTTATGGCCCAAATGTTTCTGATTTGCACCCACTTCTTATTTTGCTCCAGTTACCAATATGTTTCTTTCTGCCTGTATTATTTCAACCACTTAATTTTCTAATTGATCTGCACATTTCAGCCATCCAGTACTTCTTTCCCTCTGTTTCTACTCTGTCCCTCTACATTTGGTTTTGATGAAAGCTTCTTTCTCTGTGTCTCTGTGTCAGACCTTCAGCCAGTGACATACTGTGAGCCGGCCTTCTGGTGCTCCATTTCATACTACGAGCTGAACCAGCGAGTAGGAGAGACCTTCCACGCCTCCCAGCCGTCGCTGACAGTGGACGGCTTCACGGACCCTTCCAACTCGGAGCGCTTCTGCCTGGGCCTGTTGTCCAACGTCAACCGCAACGCATCGGTGGAGTTAACACGCAGACACATCGGTACAGCTCCACTCAGATAATCATTATTCATCACCACACAGTGTTTCTTTACCCATGTTTAGCTGAGGGGTTTGTTTTTCTGTTTTCTTCAAGGCCGGGGGGTGCGGCTGTATTACATCGGAGGAGAAGTGTTTGCTGAGTGTCTCAGCGACAGCGCCATCTTTGTCCAGAGCCCCAACTGTAACCAACGCTACGGCTGGCACCCGGCCACGGTCTGCAAGATCCCTCCAGGTGCGTGTCGAGCTGACAGAGATGGACAGTGTAAAGTTAGGGACACAGAGATGTACAAATGGAGACAGCGGAGACATTAGAGGACATTAGTGTTAGTTTGCCAAATCTAAATTAAATGGATGATAGAGAACTAGTTAACGCTCCTAAATTATTTGTGAAGGTCAAAAGAACTTTTAAAGTGAAGTGTTTTTTTTTTTCTTCCTCCAGGATGCAACCTGAAGATCTTCAACAACCAGGAGTTCGCTGCCCTTCTGGCCCAGTCAGTCAACCAGGGCTTCGAGGCCGTGTACCAACTCACCAGGATGTGCACCATCCGCATGAGCTTTGTTAAGGGCTGGGGAGCCGAGTACAGGTAAGCTGTAGCTTTGGGTTAATGACAACCACTCGTTTTCCTAAGCGTAAACCTCGACCGCTTCAGAGCCCAACTGCTTAACAGAAGATAAAACTCCAAACCAATTTGTCAGCAACACTGTGCAAAGATCAAGCCCGTATGTAAACACAGACAATAGAAACAAACAGACAGAGTGAATCACATCCCGCAATCCTGCCGCCCCCGCTCTGAGGCATCTGCTCACACTCTGGTGAATCCGGTGTGTGACGTTGCCCGAGCCCTCATCAGTAGAAACAGGCCCCAGCTGGCACGCCAGACTATTTTTAAACAAACACACATGGGCTGTGTCAAAAAAGAGATGTCAGACTTTCCCTCTTCCATCCCCACCCTATTTTCCACACGGTCTGACTCACTGATAGTAAGAAAGGAGGAGACGGAATAAAGGAGAGCAGATGATTGGATGAAAGTTGGCTGCGCTCACAAGGTTTCCACAGGGGAGAAACCTTTTGTGCTGCGAGCGACTGCACAGCAGCCCGGTCCAGACCCAACGCTGACATGTGGATACACTTAAAAACAGGATTCAGGTTACTGGACCAGCCAAGCTCTCCTCCTCCTCTCCCTCCACCCCCACCACCTCTTTCTCTCTGCCTTTTCTCCCTGCTGCCTGACGGTTGTTTTTCATACTCTGTCCCTTTTCCCTCTTTGATTCATAAAAACTGATTCATCAAATTCATTCAGACAAACACTTTATGATGAATCACTCTATATAAACCAGAGGGAAATCCTGCAGCTCAGATTTTTACATGGGTCCATTTAAAACTAAATTATTGTAGACATGAAACATGGATTAGATCCTCAGTCAAAAGAAATGATGACACAAGTACCCAAGAGAGGGTCGGATGGTTTTTCAGTTCACTTCACTCGAGGCTCATTTTGAAGTGTACCTAACTGATCAGCATTCATCCTGTTTATCGTGCACTTTCTTTTCTTTTGTTGCCTGAAGCCGGCCTCTCGTGTCTGTGCGTTTGTTTCACTTTGCTGAAACGTCTTTTTTGAAGTTAACTCACCCGTCCTCCGTCCTCTAAACAACTTTCTCTGTCTCTCTAACATCTGCCTCTGGTCTCCCGGTGTCTCTCCCAGGCGACAGACGGTGACCAGCACCCCCTGCTGGATCGAGCTCCACCTGAACGGCCCCCTGCAGTGGCTTGACAAGGTGCTCACACAAATGGGCTCCCCGAGCATCCGCTGCTCCAGCGTCTCCTAGGGAAGCCCTTCATCCGCCCGCTTCCTGAACACCACGTGACTAAAAACACACAGACTCCATGCAGAAAAGAACGGCTACACAAGTACGGAAAGACAACGAGCCCCTCCTCGATCTGTAACGCAGTCCTTCCTCCCCCACCAGCTGTCGGTAGCACTTTTTATAAACATGATGTTTGTGGCGAATGGGGACAAGTGCATTAAAGCAGAACCATGTTAGTATGATCTCTACATTTTGTCCAGAATTAATATTTGTCTTTGGCATCTTTGTGCCAGAAAGGCTGTAGCAATGTGAGGAGGGTTTGATTTTTTTCAGTTAAGAGATTCTTATTTTCTTTGCTCTTTTCATTCTCTTGATTTTAATGTTCTACATGTGTACAGATGTTAAAAGTGAACCATGGATTTAAAAAAAAAAAAAGAATTTAATTTTTTGTTAAGCATTAATAACAACTTTGTAAAGCATGTGTAAGATCATGTTAAATGCTTCTCACTTGACTGTGTTCCTGTATTTGGGCATTGGATCCTGTATTAAGATGATGGAATAATGGAGCCATCATTTTGAAACACTGTGTGAAGGACTGTACTGTAAAGCCTAGTTCACATGTTTGTTTGTGGTTTTCTGCCGCCTCCGGCACTCTGAGGTCATGAGTAACAGTTTCAGACAGAAACAAATGAGAAAGCAAAAAAAAAATTGTCAAAGTTTGAATCAAACTTTTACCCTCTGATCGCTGCAAAAAGAAATCATCTCAACGGAGTAGTAGGGTCGCGTAAAGGGGAGAAATATATCTGAGATTACAAGAATAAACAGGTAAATATACACTGTGTCATTTTAGAGAGGGAATGAGGAGCATCTTGTTAAGTTATACTGTAATAAACACAGTAATACGTCATCTTTCGGCACATTAGTATCAAGACTTTGAGAATATTGAGCAAGGAACTGTATTCTAAAGAAAGAACCATACGACCATAGAGGAAGTTGCCTCTTTTGTGGCAAAGGAAATGTTTGGTTGACTGATGTTGTTGAAATTCAAAGAGTCGTGGTTATAACGTATTCAAGCCTGGTACTCTTTCTTATCTGTCTTTATTCTCAAAATCTCAGGTTAATTTTTTTCTCGAGTTTGTCCTGAATACTCTGTCGTCATTCACTAATTTGAACCGTGGGCCAAATTCTTCTGACGGAGCAGTGTGAGGCTTCAGGAAACAGTAGAGCAGGAGTTAACCCTTTAAATATGAGTATTTAAAGACAATGCTATACATAAAATGTCACCAGGAGGATGATGCACTTTTGTAAAAACGTGAATATTACGTTCATTCATTCACAGTTGTATTTTGTTGTTACATGAAATATTGCCTGCATTTATTTCAGGAAGTTTTGCCAATTTACAAAATTAATTTGCAGCATTGTGTTATGTAGTAGTTTCGTACATAATAGGCTTTTACACAACCCTGGAAAAAACATCTCAGAAACTGTACAACTTTGCAATCTTGTAGTTAAATGACAAATTGAACACACAAAATGTTAGATTACTTGTGTGTGGCAGGAGTACTCTGCAGCACGTGTAAGGATGGCAGGAAGATCACTTCACGTTTTGAGTTCTCAGCAGTCCATGACATGGGTTTTTATTTTTGTATTATCAGTAATATTGACTCTTTGTTCACTCAGGATCGTAATAACGAGAGTTCCGTACAGAAAACAGATGCGTGTCGCTCCCAGCTCTTCTTCATGAGGTGATAACATGCTGAAGATTTACTCTGTTCAAGTGTTTTTGCATGACGTGACAGAACATGTGTGACATGTAACAGAAAACCTATGAAGACAAAAAGCAAGATTCAGCACAAAGCACAAAGGGAAACGTTTAGATAGACGGCGGCGTGTTAATAACATGCCCCTGTTTTTTTTAGGTCTGTGTACATGTAGGACTTACATGTGTTATTATGTGACCTTCATAATGTTGATGGTTTTGGAAGCCGGGGAACAAAAAACAAAATAAGCAAAAAAAATGTTGGAGAAAAAGCACGGTCGTGGCTTTTGTCCCGTTTCCTCTCAGCCACCCACTGTGGTGGAAGTGGATCAATTTCCTTCTGGTTCCATAACACGAGACAAAGACTCAGTGGGTGAACACGGACAATATATTGAATCTTTTTATAGTACTTATTTACATGAACCCAGCGTTTGATGTTAATGCCAGCCCAGTGGTGCTAATCTTTAACATTGTAGGGACTCAAGAGAACAGCAAGGCCATGAGATTTGACTGAAAGCTGGCGTGGACGCTGATGAGGACTCGTGAACCTTCTAACTGTAACGTCAGGTTGTTTCAGAAACAGTAGCATCTACCGATCTGAGACAAGTCGGCTCTGTGTAGAGCTTTTAGTGTCCTTGAACACAGCGGCCCTGATCCTAATGGGCTCTTAAACCCCATAGTCGATGTAATTACCCGGTAGGGAATATTTTTGCAAGCAAATTTGTCATTTTTATACACTCTTCAACTTATAGTGCTTGTGTTTTATCCCCTTGTCTCAATTTTTTCACTGTACTCGTTAATATTAGTCGTGATTTATGCTTATTTTTTTATTTTATTTTTTTTGCTTGTTAGATGTCTTGTATAAAATTATACCCTCTATTTTTCTCTGCCTATGAAAAGTTGATGTGATGCTTTATATTTTTGTTTATTATTTTTTTGGTCTATGAATAAAATATATATCTTGTGGTGCCACCGGAGTCGACTTGCTAAGTGAGAAGTGTTGTACAAATCGTAAAAGTGTCACAAAGACATTCTGCTTCACGGTTTTGCATCGCTGATCTAATAACGAATAATTAAACATCAGACTTCAACTTGATTTTACAGCTTAACAACTTAAGTTAGCGTGAATCGGTTGTTACAGGCGTCTCTGGAGTTATTCCGGGTTATAAAATCCTCTCTGTAGTTTGGGGATTTCCTAGTCTGCGGTAAATAATTTGGTGCTGTCCTCAGAAGCAGACAGAAACCATAATTACAGGCCCAAAGCAGACACTCTCTTGTTTCTTCAATTACGTCTATGTTACAGGCTAATGCAAACCAATGCCGTCCGTGCTGTGAGGGAGGCACAGCATGTCTTTGAATGTGAATGCACACTTTGTTCTGGCGTTCTGAATGTAAAGAGCACTGAACAGCCTCTCGGGCACTTCACAAACCACTTCACCATGGTGACAAATAGTTTGGGTGCATGAGAAAATCTATTGTTGGAAGTGAGAGGGTGGCAGGAGTGGAGCTGAAGGTTGTTTCGTTCTGACGGATCACTCCCTGAAATAATCAGCAGGAAGACGTGTAGGAGTGAGGGCCTCCATTGTGTGATGGCATCAAAAGATAGATCAGCTTACATTACCAGTGTGTGTGTGTGTGGTCCAGATATTACTCATGTAGGCATAGTCTGTATAACCAGTCACATTGTGGGGGCTTGTCTTCCTTATGGGGACAAAAAGCAAGTCCTCATAATGTAAATCATTAGACATTAAGGTGAAGACGAGAGTAGGATTAGGGTTTGGTAAGTAGAAAATCTTTTTGCTTGACAAACGATCAATCATTAAAACTTAAGTTGATTATTTTTGTCGATCAGCTCAGTGATTAATCGCGATTAATAACTTGAAACAAAACAACAATCTTATCAGTTAATTGACTATTTGGGATCATATAATTACTAAAACTATTAACAATCTCATCCTAAAACAGAAATATATATTTTGATGTACTTTCCAAGTGGAAGAGATGAGTTCATTTAAACATTGACTCAAGACACGATGCTGTTGTTCAGTTGTGTTGTGTTAACGGAACAAGTCACAGCAGGCCTACTGATTAACTGCTTCAGCTCAACACTGCCATCTGCTGATTACAAGGATCACACAAAGTATTTATTGTCAAACTGGTTTCACAAGTATACACTCATGTGAAAGATATTTGCTGGGAAGATCCATTCAATAAATACACTGAGTAATGGTTGAGTAATAAAATATTACACAATCACAGTCTCTGTGTGTGTGTGTGTGTGGAATGAGTTATTATTTGTTATGACTCCAAACTCTTACTCATTAATTACCTCCACCAAGATGGGTTATGTTTACACCTGTTTGTTTGTTTGTTTGTTTGTTTATTCGTTTATTTGTTTCTTTGTCTGTTTGTGTGTCTGTTTGTAAGCAAGATTACACAAAAACAACTGAACACATTCCCATGAAACCTGCTGGAAAGATGTGGTGTGAGTCAAAGAAGAACCCATTAAATTCTGTTGTGGATCAGGATCAGGGGTCAGATCCAGGAATCTTTTTGTCACTTTCATAAACATTGCAAGATGAGGCACTTTTTTTAATGTTTTCATCGTTTTCTCAGGGAACCATTCATGGATCTTGATGCAAAATACCTGACAAATTAAGCGACATCAGTGAGTGAATTGAAATTGATTGATTTTAAGGGAACTATCGGGCCTTGGCAGAGGTATGTGGTCTACTAAGTGCCATTCTAGTTCTTTAAAGTGCTTTTGTTTGTGTTTACTTGACAGGGAGGTGTCAGGATGTCTGAGGCCTGACTGGACCACATGGTGAGCGTCTTAGACTCTAAAGGGCAACTTGATGAAACACTCATATCAGTTCTAGCCTGTGAGATTCAGTGAGACTGAGCAGTTCAGGAAAGATGCATGTTCCTATTCGTACATACAGTCTATGCAGCTCATGTTGAGTTGATCAAAGTTAGACAAATTACCTGTTTCCTGTTAGATACTGAAATGGTTTGTGATGCAGATCAAAGCAAAGGAAGTTTGTTTCAAACCCAAAACATGTTTTGTATAAGAAACAACAGACGCCACATTATGGGGACAGCGGTCATGATAATATATGTAACACAATACAATAGAATATACGATTAGGACAAATATTGAACTTGTGTTGCTGTACAGAGATTATTAAACAGAATAGGTTCACACATCCTGCAACATTAAAGAGCATCTCCTGCATTCATCACAGATGATTGGAATCATCACAGGCGGTGCGGTGTGAGGCCACGTGATCACAGCTAATAGTGATTGAATGGAGAGAAAGGGCTCCGTGCATCGACGGACGCAGCAGGAAGACGCCTCATGTCGCCTGTCGGATTGAAGCGACTTAGTGCTGACAAGTGGCTGCAAAGATGAACAGATGAGCACCGTCAGCTCTGTCGCCGTGTGAAGGTCACCCTGCCGCAGGTGTTGACAGCCAGGACATTTGTTGGTAAACAAATCCATCTTTGCAAAGGTCACCATTTGTATCCTCTCTCGCTCGGCCTCTCCTCATCCTCCCTTCATCTCCTCATCTCTGTCACGTCGTCTCTCTCCTCCAGCTCTACCTCTGCTCTCTGTTTACTTCTCTGGCTCCAAGTCTGAGTTGTTTTCATGAGGACTGCCTGTCGCTGGGCGGTCGCAGAGAGGGAGCGCACACTGCAGCGGTATCAGCTCTCAGTGGCCACGGGTGGCTACGTTACAGCTGCCACTGGACAGCGGCAGGTACCAGAGATGGGCACCCACTTCTCCAACTGGCTGCTGTTGGCCCCGTGCCTGCATCACACACACACACACACACACACACACACACACACACACACACAGACTCTCACACACGCATACCAGCAGCCACTGTGCAAGCCGCCAACACTCATCCTCCCCTGTCAGCTGCACCACCCGCCCAGGAGAGGAAGCTGTCAGAGTGAGAGACATTTTGTTCAGACAACATTCTTAAGCACCTGGCAAACACTTATGTTCAATGCAATAAAAACAAAAGAGAAAAACAAGCATGTAATATCCCCAAAAGAAAACTTGTTGTTAGAGAATATTTGGTGAAGCAGGCAAAAATAAAACTCAATCACCTGATTATGCCTGATTTATTTTCCATCAAGATCTTTGAATTATTCTCTGACAAATCCAGGAAAATGTTGCAAATGTTAAAGGAAGTGACCAAAAATAAATCCTAGATCTGCCTCCTGATCCAGATCCAAACAAAATTCAGTGGGTTCTTCCCTGACCCACGTCACATCCTTCCAACCAGTTTTATCTGTTGTGTAGTTTTTGTATAATCCTGCCACCTAACAAACAGACAGACACACAGACAAACACAGAGGTAACTCTTTAACTTCTACATGTACAGGAGAGCTCCCATTGTATAAAATCAAAGCAACATCAAACCCCAAAGAACAGAAGAAAAAAGAAAAATCGTAGAAGCAGCGGAGAGAGAGAGAGAGAGAGAGAGAGGGGAAAGTGGTGGGAAAAAGAGTCAGTGAGGGAAACATATTTACTGACATCCATGGGCTGTCACCGTTCTGATTAATGGTGGTTGGAATCCCTGCCTGGTGAAAAGGTGTTGTTGGGGTGTAGAGAAAAACCAGACGCTGACCCGGAACTAATAGCATTCGACTTGAACAAGCTGTCCAACCTGAGAGAGAGAGAGAGAGAGAGAGAGAGAGAGAGAGAGAGAGAGAGAGAGAGAGAGAGAGAGAAAGAGAGAGAGAAAGAGAGAAAGAGAGAGGTACAGCATCCAGCTGGAAGAAAGTAGGAAATAAGAAAAGTTGGGATTAGGAGACGAGGAAGTTTCACATTAAAACCTTTCAGCACCATGGTCAGACTACTGTTCATTTAATAACTACATAATACTATAGTGTATTATACATAATATAATATAAATCTGATAATTGACTCATATATTTAGCAGTTAGTTTTAGATGCTAATTAACATTGATGAAAGTGATGTGTCTTTGTGCAGATTCAGCGAAGAGATAGACGACATGTTCACATTATTATTTCTTCAAATTTGAGTTGATGTTCAGCATCAACCCACGAAGTGTGTGTTTGATGAAGACGAGGCCCTCAGGTGTATTTTTGGCAAAAAGCAGTCAGTAGTGTTTTCAACCAGCCGTGACTGTGTGAGTGGTTTTGTTTTCTCCTGGTGAATTGACACCAAAGAGCTCCGACTCACACTGGTCCCACATTTTAATGATTGAGTCGACATGTCAGTCGTCCACATTCAGCTCAGTCTGCTGTGTTTACTGAGGCTGTGTGAAGTCCCCCCATATCAGAGGGAAACAACCAGTGTGTGTGATTCTATATATTTGGAATAGTGCTCCTATACTTTTACATCTTATACCATGTGTTATGATGCCACTGATCAACATATCCAGATTTTTTTATGAATTATAAATATGTAGTAATTTAAAATGTTAATATTTTATTTGTGAGTCAAACCGAACTTATTTATTATCCCCAAAGGAATTCATCAGATATATTCACAATAATGAGATGCCTGTCTATTACAAGTATTACGGTACAGGTGTGTGCTTCCTTTTGGCCTCCATACATCTGTACCGTAACAATTATAATAGACAGGCATCTCATTTTAAGCCGCCACACAAACACAGCTCAGACTTCAGTTAATATAACTCTGCTCATTTCATTCTCAACATTGTTGTCTTTCACTAACGTTTTGTTTGTGTTTGTGTTGTGCAGCTTGTGCTGTTTAGTTTTTTCTTTTGCATTCGTCTTTTCTGTTACTGCGCTTGTTTGAGGCGTCTCGGCCACCGTACGAATCACTTTAATTGAGCGGGACCATCGTCAGTTCTGACACGTGTCGGTTTTCATCATCAACTCATTGGACCACAGTAAGTAACTCTGCTCAATTCATTATAAATCACTATTGTTGCCTACTTCTGTTGTGATTACATTCATTTGAGTGGCTGTTGTTGTGGCACTCATGTTGTCTGTCAATGGGCCTGTTTGAGACGTCTATATATAACATATATATATATATATATATATATATATATATATATATATATATATATAACAATATATCATAAAGCTACTGAACATGTTTCAGTTAGAAAGTTTACATGTTAGGCTCCATGTTGACTTCTCGGCCTTTTCATCCACAGTGAATCAACTCACACTGGGGAAAAAACACAATCATCACTTGTGAGCGCTCATGTGCATGTTTCCCTTCAAAACACCACAAAAACGCTCTGGTTTGAAATAATCTGCTGTTGATTTGCCAGGACTTGGTTGTGCCGAGGTTGTTTTTTGCTGAGGGCAACAGCGAGCCCAACAGCTGGGACATAATGAAGCTTTGAGGCACTTGTTCTCCCATCGTGTCGTGCCAGCCCCTGTCTCCTCCACCAGATGTTCCACGGTTTCCCTCCAAAAGCCTCCGCTGCCAAAACGGGGACAATCGCTACAGCAAAGCGGGAACCAGCTAGCTCCGCGGTCGATCCGTGATTATCAGGTGATCGTTCGGTTAATTGCTCGTTTTGTGTTTATTGGGCGAGGGAGGCCCTGTCACTTGTCACTTGTCGTCTTTGGTGAGGCTGAGGAAATCAGTTTGTCGTCAGCTGAGAGGAAGAGGAAGATGATGATATTATTTTTTTGCAAAGATCAATGTCATTGTGAATAAACATGTCGTTGATAAAGGTTGGACATGGAAGAGTGTCAGTAAGTCAGCCAGCACCGGTTAAACTCCACCAAACCAAATTAACACAGGATGAGAGGAGGTGGTATGTGTCTGTGGTCCAGGTATTACTCATGTTGTGGGGACTTAAATATGTTTAAACAATGATGGAACAATGGGGACTTGTCTTCCTTATGGGGACAAAAAGTCCTCGTCATTCAATTTTAAGGTGGAGACATGTTTTAAGGTTAAGGTTAGGCGGTTAGGGTTCAGCTGGTCAAGGCATCATAACCTTTGAGAAGCTATTTTAGAGAATAGTCCAAAATTCTCGTTGTGAGACTGGGCCGCTCCATACAAACTGAACAAAATCTAGCATAATGGTGAACTGTATCTTTATTAGTACAAGATCAGCAGTTTTTAACTCAAACAATAATCTGTTTGAGAATAGTTAATTAGGGTTTTAGTTTGTGTGTGTGTGTGTTTTGCTGTGAAGCATTTTCTATTAATTACACTGTCTAACGACCTCTTGCCCGTGGAATCATGTTGCATGTTGCTGAATTACTCAAGACTAGTTGTTTTTGTGTTTTTAATGTAACCATGTTAATTTACATCACATAACATGCTTTGCTCCGATCATGTTCAACTGAATTGAAGCGTAGTTAAACCTTGTGGTTTTTTTCTTTGTTGGCAGATAAAGAAATCTCTATGGGCTATCACGTCACTGATCAATGCACATTTAGATTTTTTAACATCTGGCAAGCCACTGGAAATTGGCTTCTGTGGCAACATTGCGTTGCCATCATCCTCCCATCATTAGCTTTCACCATTGCCCCGGGGTTCATAATGTCGTTAGCTTACATAGAGACGCAGTAAAGTGATGTTACATGACGTTTCTCAACTCCTTTTATTGGAGTAGCCTGCCATGCAGCCTGCTCGTCCTATTCCATGGTCACCACAGGGAAATAAGACATGATGAGAGCAGAGGCTTGATGACACGAGCTTTGAAATCTCTTGCGTCAAACATCATTTAATTTGGGGGAATTAGGCAAATAAAAAGCACCACACAAGCTCGGATAAAAATCCTTCTAGCCGTACTGCAGTTTTACGCGCTCGTGGAAAATGGGCCATAAAGAATTTGGTATTCATCCAGTTGGCCTACGTACGATTTTACACATGTTTAGATCTTAATCTGTGCACAACTGAAGAGGTTTAACACTGAATCTGAAAGTTGCACCGCTGCTGCACAAGTTTTAATCGAATGTGCAGTCAAAATGATTAGCCACAATGACGGAAATTATGTAGTGGTAATTACAAACAGATGGGAGGCTTTATTTGCACTTAAGGCGACTGTGTGCATGGGAAATGCAGTGTGAACAAGAATAATTAAGAAGTTAGAGTCTTGTTTTTTCCAATTTGTGTTTAAATAATCAACACTATGGTATAAATTTGTTTTAAATTAACTATATAGTCGTATGAATGTGTTGCCGGGAGCGTTCGTCACCTCCGAGCCTTGAGGTTGGGAAGATACAGGTTTGGGTTTTTTATGAAACCTCTGTGTTTGTTTTGTCTTTTCCTCAGGGAAGCGTCACGTAAAGGCTGCACGGCCTCATGCTGAGAGGTTCCACGACACCTGAGGGCTCAGGGGGGGAAAGACTGTAACTCATCAAGTGAGTCGGACGTGAATTCTGGTTTTAGCACTTCTCTTGATGATGTGTAATGAAAAACAAAGCTGTTTGTATTTTAACAAGTTGCCCAAGTGCAGTTCATTCTCCAGTAAATATGAGGGCTTCACAAGAAAGGTATAAACACACAGACACACACACACACACACACTTGGTTTTTCTTACAGCTTGCATACAACTCAGTTACATACTGTATAACATGTTTGACTGGTCATAAGTAGAAACTGGTTCATTTCAGTCAGAAACTTTAAGATTTTAAAATGTAGACACGTTTCTTTTCATAAATTATTTCAGGGTTAGTTTTACTTTCATTGAGCAATTCACATGAATGGCTCCCAAATTCCATTAGTGGTGCGGTAGTGACAGTAAATTCTGACTCATTCATGCTTTTCAACATCTGGACGTAAGGCCCAGTGTAATAACCTTTCTGACTCATCTGCACCACGATCAGGACAGAACATGTACGTGTACACTGGTCCAGGAAGTATGAACACATGCAGATCACAAAGGAAATGAATGAGTCTCCTCAGAGGATGAGAATGTCCTCAGGTTCTTCAGCCTGAACTTTTGTGGATAGTCATGTTGACCAGAGGAGATGATGACTCAGTACAGTCCCCTGGCTTCTGAGCAACTACACTGAAGCTGTTGAGTGTCACATTTGGTGCCTTGCTCTTGGGCACCTTGGCACTGACAATGTAAAAGGGGCAAACACTGCTCCATAGCTTCCCTCACCTCACTTTCCGGACAAACTCTGACCACAGCTTCAAAATGTATTCAAAACTCATCTCACTATCATTCGATTATTAATTTTTTATTAATCAAATATACTGGACAAATTGATTATGTATATTATGATCATAGCTCCAAAGGTCTGATCATGAATATTTCATTATTTGTTGTTTATTCTGTACAATACTTTGTTATGTGATGAATATTGTAACCAAGAGGCACTTTAGACTTTATTATACAGTCTGTGAATGAGAACAATGATCAAACCATTCTTGTCTTCCAGGGTCAGATTTCTTAAAAGTTTAATTTGGATGAGATGTGTGTTTGTCTCGACACTGAAAAGAGAAACTCTTTTACCTACTTAATAACGAACAGATATAGATATGTTAATATTTGACGTATCACAATTCCTTGCTTTGCACAGTTGTTTCCGCTGCTTCACTGCACGTGGGCCCCATCAGTCCATGGGTTGTTTGCGGTTCACTCTGTGTCCAACAGAGGTCACTAGAAACTGCTCTCAGATGAGGCTACTTCCTCCTCATCAGCACTGGTGTGCCACCCTGAGCTGAGCTCCCAAAATATGCTGCAGTTGTGAAACTCTTTCTTTGAACCACCATTAACAAACAGCTTGTATCTTATTTCCACCCTGATTCAGCAAACCTGCAAGCACAGGCGTGCTTTATTTATGCTGGTGGATTTTATGCATGACAGTTTTGCTGAGGGGAAAAATGTTCCTCCTCCCCATGTTTCCTCTATTGATTTTGGCGCCGCTTTGACGTGAAAGCGTGCCAGAAGTGTCACTTAGATAAATCACTGTTAGCCCAAGCTGGCGCAGCTCGGCGCTGGTGACAGAAGGGAGAATTCCACGTGGATCAAATAAATACAGATGTTTTATTCGTTGTATTCCCAAGGAGCCTTTTGTGGGCATGTTAAAGATGCTCGGGATCAGCTGCTCGTCGCTTTTATCAATTTAAGCAGGGACAGAGGCGAGGTGGGTCACGGCCCATGTGGTTCCTGATGAGTCACATGTCCCACATGTAGGTTTGTAAATCAGACAAGGTGAAATGTCTGCAGTGAATTGAAGCTCACCTTTTGTGATGTGCTTTCTTCCTCCTCTAATTAATTTGTGAAATTAATCAAATGAAACTGGGTTGAGTTTGCATGTAGCCATGACCTGGCTTTTTTTTGTTTTGCATGTTGTTTGTGGGTGACAGCCATCACATAATTAATTTCCTTTTTGTGTAACCTTGATTCAACCAACCTGAGAGCAAAGTCTTATTTACAATGTCCCCCCGCTCAGCAAAGCGAGTCTTAATCAGACAGAAAGAGGACAAATATAATAAAGACACAAGAAAGCGAGGGAAAGACAGACATTAAGCAAAATAGAAATCCTGTACATCTCTTAAATTTCATATCAAACATTTTGTCAGTGTATTTTCCAACAGCCCGTCTCCCTTTACAAGACTGAAGCACAGCACAGCTCAGTACATTGAGGCGATATACAAACCACACATGCTGTTGCGTTGGTGCATTGCAACGTTCAGAGAGCCGCGGCCCGACTTTGAGTGCATCATCTTCTAACAAAAGGAGAGTACATTCGCCACATAATACTGCCATGACAATTAATGCCTCATCCTTGTGAAATTGAAACCCACCTTCTTTTTTTTTCTTCTCCTCCTGCTCTCGCAATTATAGCCCCTTCAGGAGGGGACGTATTTATGCCCAGCAGTTAGCAATGCATTGATTTAATACGTTTCTAATCAGGACATACAGCTTCAGGGCCTGAAATGTTAATTTTTCCTGCTGCTTACAAAGTAGCCTTTGATTTTCTGTCACGGCAGTAATTACCGTTTTTTGCCACTAGATAGGGAGAGAGCTTTGTCTTGTCTAATTATGAGGTAATCATTGCTGTAGTGCCAGCATGTTGTTCTCACCTTTTTGTTAATACTATTTTAATTTTATTTCTACAGCTTCTGGCTATTACCTTCCCTTCTAATTCACACTGTGACACTGTTTACACTCTCTCTCCGAGTGTGTGTGTGTGTGTGTGTGTCTGAGTGTATATTTGGAGTGCAGTAGCCTAGTGACGGTAATTGTTGTGGTATTGGTGCTGTTAATTACTGGAGTAAACGGTTGAATCATGGCCAGGGCCCTTTGTGGCTGCAGAGTGGCGGGCAGCAGCAGAGAGAGACAGAGGGCTGGAAAATTGTTTTTACCATCTGGGGACCAAGGGAGAGAGAAGGGGAAGCAGGACGGAGAAAAGGGGGAACAGCGGCAGACAGAAAGGCCCAATTGGTGGCCACAGCCTAAGGGTTCAGGGTCCATATGGAAGGCAACACTTTATTGCACACCTTGCTGTTTTAATCAATGGCAAGCCTGTTCACAGAGCCTAGAGCAGCAGTGGTTGTTTCTCATTGTCTCGCCGCTACTTCCACTTTTCCTGCTCCGCTACACCCCGACACTTCCCACCAAATCTCTGAAGAGCCGCGCAGCACTTTCAGGCCTCTGCGGAAGCCGGAGAAGTGGATGTGCCGCAGTGAAAACCTTTGCACTGTGTGCGAGGTAAAAGCTCCTGTTTTGTAATGATGATTTGATACGCTTATGGCTCCTGCCTGAGCTGTTCCAATTTCCCGACAAAGCAGGAATAAGAATGTCGACACCTGCTGTGTTCGCAGTCATTTCTTAAAATGGAGATTCCATCTGAATTCCATTTGAGTGTTGAAAGTAATGAGATTAGGCTACAAAAGGCGCATTAACACCCAGACACTGGGATGTGTGCTAATAACACCATAAAAGTGCCAGCCAGCAGAGGTCTGAATCCCTTGTAACCCCACCCTGAGTGGAGGCAGTTCTGGTAATCACCCCCCATAGACCCAGCACCACGTTGAGGAGTGAGAAATAAAGCTGTGGCTCTATATGGGAGGCTGAGCGTTTGATTTGATCAAAGAACATGAATATTTTGTTAAATTAGACCCATTTTGTAAGAAACACACAAAACAAGGAAAGTTTTAAAATGAAGGACCTGCTGTTTTAATTTCAGACGAGATAAGTATTAACAGAACAGCAATAAGATCGTGGAGCATGACGTGTGTCCTCAGACTGGATTTAATCTTTCACAAACATTTCCTCTTTTCTTCAGATGAGGCTTCACAAGCTTTATTTTATCTGTGATGACTTTATGGACTCATCTGCATTTAAATTTGAAGATATAATATGTCATTAAAATGTCTAATAACAAATAGACCTATGTTATACATGTTTTGTTGACTTGTGTACTTACATTATCTTTACTTATTCTTATTGAACTTCTAAGCTGTTGGCAATGCCCTGAGCATTTTTAGTTTTGATAGTCTTAGATCAGTTTTAGCTGGATTCTGTTATTAGGATTTTGATGTATTATGATTTTTACGATTATTCATCAGTCATCCATACTGATTATCTTTTGTGGGTATTATTATTATTATTAATAATATTTTTTGATGCCTAATACATTTTCACTGCAGCTATAGAAGAAAAATATTTCTTTCTTAGTCGACTAGTTGCCATTTTTTAAATATGATTAATTAGTTAAATGATGATCAATTAGAGAAACACACAATAATGTGGGACTCTTTCACTCTCCAGAACTGAAAACCTTCAGGACTCACTGATTATTTAAATCATTCACAGTAACCTAAAAGGAATTCTTAGATTATAAAAAGTTAGGTTAGTGTTTGTGAGCATCCTGTGGAGACACTCCACTCTGATTGGCTGGCACAGCTGCATGATGTCATCCAGATGTCTAAATGGCACAATAAATAGGGTGCTCAACAGAAACAGAATAGTGCATAATGTCTACCCTCCAGAAGTCCGACTGCAACAGTCTGCCCCGTCTCTCCTCCCCGTGCACAGCCTCTGTCACTGTTGTTTGGCTCGTTGTATTACAGCTTTTACCATTAGTTGGATTTGTGATTAAATTTAGCAAAGTGCTGCCGATAGCCGAATTGTCCAGCCACTCTCAATTACCGTCGAGGGAGGGTACCTGAGAAAGCTTAACACAGCAATTAACAACATAATTAAGTGCCACAGCCATTGTGGCATTTCTGGAGCCATGCAACAAGGGGCGTATTGATTGCAGGGGATTGCCAGTTGGTCCCCAATTGATCTCCCGATTGATTGGCTTGGATAGGCATTCCTCAATGACTCTGGGAAGGAGCTGGTGTGTATTTTGTGAATGTGTGTGTCTGTGTGTGTGCGGTGTGTTTTGTCTCTGAGGAAGTAGCCGTCACGCTGCCATGTGACACACTGATAATGACCTGCCAGACTGTGTATGGCCTCTCCCAGTCCTCCTGGGTGTGACACGCATGTCTGTTGTCAATCAAAATCACTCACTCACTGTCTGTCGCTCTCTTTGGCTCGCACACACACACACACACACACACACACACACACACACAAATACACTCAAACAAAAGCCGGAGGACCGCGCTTGAATCCTAAGTAACATCTGCAGTCTATTCATTCTAAATACAGCTGACAGGGAAGCAGTAATAAATACACACTTGCACATCACAGAATACACTTCAACCTCTGGATACACTTTAACAGTAGATGCATATATACACTTGCAAGATGCATTGAAATTTCATTTCAATGCATCTCTTTTATTATTTCAGACGCACAAGCACACGAAGAGAGAGAAAATTACACACACACAGAAGAAAGCACAGGGACGCACCCACCAACTAACACACATGCAAACACACACACACACACACACAAATCCAGTGCACCCCAGGGAGCAGTTAGGGTGCAGGGCAGGGCTGGATGTTGGAGGGGAGTGAAGTGGTGGTAAGACGTCAAATAAACTGTCATCTCTTATTGTGTCAGTGAAGTAATTCCCTTTTAAAGGCTTGACCCCTCACCCCGGAGGAGCTCGGCCTATTGCACGGAGCATTTAGGGGAGCCATGATAACAAATGACTCAGATGAGGGGGGGTGGGTGGGTACAACGCTACACATTCGCTCGCTCGCTCATTCACCAGCTCCACCACTTCACCAGGTAGTAGGACGCTTCCAAACCACAGCTGCAAGCAGCTCACGTCAAAGGTTTATTCTAATTTTGATGAATCAAAAATGATAATAATTATTATAACTTAGTTGACAGAGCACATCTCAACACACAGTACAGATATAAAACAAATGATTCAATTAAAGAGATAAAGATGTTTTAAAATATAAATAAACTTAAGTATGTTCTAAAAGATAATTAAAAGCATTTTCAAATTATCTGAATATCAAAGCACTTAATGTGAATGCTATGTTTAAGTCTTTACATTCAGGATCCTTTATGACGTTTACTTTAATTGAACTGTATTCCACTCCCTGCCTCAGTAGTCCCCTGTGCTACCACTAGGGGGTAGTATTATATGGACAGACTTCAGGATGGCTCTCAATGAGATAGACTCTCTGACTGTTCAGCTGGTGTGTGATCAAATATGTGGTGGGGCAAATCCATTCACTGCAATGTTGAGCTCGAAGACTGCTGGAATGACACTTGATTCTGAGGATTTATGGCAAAAATAACATTTGTGTGTGTGTGTGTGTCAGGGGGCTTGTCAGGCTCAGCTCTCCCCTCGCCTGCTGTAGTCCGGAGGTGGTCAACTTATGACCTGTAATTACATCGCCACTTTGCTCTCACATCTCACCGGAGCAGCTCGGCCCCGGATACTTCAATTACCTCAGTTCAATGCCTCTGTTGCTCTCACACGCCCCCAACAAAAATCATAATGATGGTCCAGGAAAAGGACTGATTCAAATTTCACAACATGTGCAGGACAGAAAATAAACATTACGAAATCGAAGATGTTGGAAGAAAACAAACAAAATAGATGAAACAGATTATTATTTTTATGAAATATGTTGTTGTGACCTTTCACACGTGATAATAAGCAGGATTTTTTCCTGCATCCTCATGCCTCATCCCCATAAACGGGCTTGTACATTTTTTTTTACACCCCATTCAATATGCAGACATTTCCAAATTAAACAAGAAAAGCCTTAGAAAATGCCACAGCTCCGCCAGCAACAGTGCCCCAACACTATTCATCGAAAGCCGTCTGCATTAATTTGCATTCAAACTTGTTGTAAAATGGAGAAGAGGAAGAAAAAAAATATATCTATTTGGGCCTATTTGAAGGTTGGGCCCGGGTCGCATATGTTTGCCCTTGTATAGTTCTGTCACATTGTGGTGTAACAGAGCCTCAGCTGCACGATTGCAGTTTTTAATGAAAAAGTGGGGGCTGCCACATCCAGGTAAGACCCCTGGAGGTTATATTTCCAGGGCTTTGTTACATCCCACAATGAGGCAGCGTGGACACACACACACACACACACACACACACACACACACACACACGCACACACACACAGACAGATTTAACCCGACAATGGTCGCTATAGTGGAGGCTGATAATACACACTTGTTTCCCTGTAAAAAAGCAAAGGTTGGACGTATCCTTGATAATCTGAAAGAATCTCCAACAGGCATTAGATCTCAAATGTCTCAAAACTGTGAGGAAACATCTGAGGTTATTAAACGCCACCAAACAGCTCCATGGAAACAGTAGGAAATCTTAGTATTTTTTGGTGATAATACAAACCAGGCAGTTCAATTTTCTTACTTGAATACTGCACTTTATTACTCATTATATAACTGGTTTCAATTAGCAGCAAATGCCGGGATTAAATAAAATGATGTAAGTGGCGATTTGCCTGTAATGGTCAGGTGTAATCTCGATATATATTTTATAAAGTCTGACAGGACGCTGACGGTAAAACTTAAATAAAGTGTGTTCTGCAGAAGCTACAGAGGAAACTGGAGCCATAAAAAAAACGCTGCTCGGCCTCTGTTGGTTTTTGGGAGCAGAAGGTACAGGGATAAAGATTGGAGGAGAATCTGGTCAGGACCCCCCCCCAGCAAAACCACGACTTTCCACTGATTCACCACCGTCATTCTTTTTAATCATTTCTTTTCATTATTACTTTCACTGTTCAGTTAATTGTGCTGGGCTTTATATGACATGTGAGCACTGACCATGATGTGCTCTTTCACACACCAAAGGTCAGAGGCATCGCTTACTGAAGAGAGAAGGACCCCCCCCCTCCCCCTCCCCTCCCCTCAAACACTCAGTCGGTCATTACCTCATTCCCTATCAATAATTGACATGCAGTTGTCAGTTGAAAAGCCAGCCAGACTTTCCGTTGATCTGTTTGATGAATATTTCAGCTGACAAACAGGCCACCTGACACTCTGTACCACCGCCATGTGTGGTTAGAGAGAGGTCGCTCATCTCGGGCCACACTCATTCACGTATGCACGCACATGTACAGTGACAGTGTTGATGTTGTCGTTGCCATTCTGTCCTAATCGTTTTAGGTACTGGTAATTTAAATAAATCACTCACTGTGCACCGTGCGTTTGTCAGCATTTGTTTTGTCAGTGTGACGACAGCAAATCGATATCAATGCATAATTTAAAGCAGATAAAATGTAGACAGTCGCGGATGTTCATCTGCTCAAGTACCGCACTTAAGTGCAGTTTTAAGGTTCCAAGTTTGTAATGCTACTATGTAGTTCTACTCCTACAGTACTGCATTCACTGTGTCATGGCAACTATAGGTACAACACCCGTAAAGAGTATATAAATGCACATAATACCCAACAGTATTAATTAAACTAACTCAAGCTACAACATTAAAATCATTAGAAATAGTTTTTATTAGAGAGTGACATGTTTTCACTGTGGTATTTACAAAAATATTCATCACTATCATCATGGACACAGTAGTTGTGAGGGCTGGCTTTACAACATATTGACTAATATGCCTAAACTTACTTAAAAATTAATTTGTGCTCCTTAGAATAAAACAGGGGGAAATAAAAACGTTGCTCAATAAATGTGAAATACTACAACGACATTTTAATATTTTATGGCAATTTTATTTCCGCTGTATTGTGTGATAAACGGCATTGTGTCGTCACATTTTGTCATCAATAAAGTCACTTGACCACAGTGTAAAAGAAGAGCCAATAGAGCTGTGGTGAACTGGTGATGTGTTATTTATGTCGGGCTCAGTTGAAAAGCAGCCTCTACTGGAGGAGACACACACCATAAATTTTTCTATGGCCTCTATAAGCAGGTCAGAGAGGCACCAATATTTCCTCTTTATTAGAAACAACAGAAACAACATGCAGCTATAAAGGGGCCCTCAGAGGTGAATCTGAAACAGTGGCAAGTGCAGGGAGAGTGTGCTGCACCGAGAGCTGAGAGGTAGTCACACAATCCATTTCTTCCCACCGGCTTGTCCGTATATTGGTGCGTTTCGACATAACTCTCACACCCGTGACTCGCAAACTCCCCGTGCTTCATCACAGGTCAACACGGAGATGAACTTTGAGGGAAGATGTAACAAATGATCGCAGCCTCCCCGGCAATTCATATCTGCTGAAGTGCCATAACCCTCTAAATATCCTGACCTCAATCTGGAGTCTGCATGTTGAAGGCCCATCTGAGGGAGGTGGTATCGATCTGAGCAGGAACTCTGGCAGCATCAATAAACAACCGGCTTCAGGCTTCAAGGCTGAGGAGACACATCTCTATTTCAGCTGCAGGGTTCACATCTGGATACCTGAGCGGGATGTGGCACTGGACAGATGGTGGGAATCTTTTTTTTTCTTCTGCTGCTGAAAACACGGCAGGTTCGGCTCATTTGTGAGACCAGAGCCGGCGATATCTTTCCCCCGGTGTTGGTTCTATCAAGGTAAATAAGGCCTTAAGCCACAAGCGTGCACATTTTTTTTTTCTTTAAATAATCACGATAATGTTAAGGGGCATAGTAAATAGAAAGCTACCAAGTAACAGTCAATATCTGCAGGAGCGATCAATGCTTAACCAGCAGACAAATAGTATTTGAAGATCTTCTATATCAGCATTACGGTGACAGAAGACGGCACTGACTTTGGGTCATTAATCAATAAACACAAGCAAAGCAATACATCTGACAAAGACTAATGAAATAATAATCATCATCATCGGTGTAGGAGGAGGAAGACAAAGCAAACACACGCTGCACTAAAAACAGCCATAAATAACAATAAAACCACAGTAAATATTGGTCAATCTTGCCGGACAATTAAGTTGCTGTCTTGTTTACTCGCCTTCCCCTCTTTGCTTAGAAAGTTAAATAAGTGTGCCTCATATATTTAGAGTCAAACTGAGCTCACTTTGTGCTAAGCAGCTTGTCAATAGCTAGAAAAGAGGCACAGGGCAAAAGAGGAGGTCTGATAAAATGGCTTTTAATTACCAGACAGTGAATGCTGGCCTTCCTTCCCCACTTTCTCCTCCCAGCTAAGTCAGGAGTTTGATTTCTGATAATGTGGATTGCTGACTGGGCTTCATCCTCGTTGGCCCTAAAGCAGAAGGACCTAGCGTCAAGTCCTGGGAGAGTGTGTTTGACAAAGTGCCATATAGATCCTGTGTTTTTCATCAGAGGGCAGTGCTAGTGGAAGCATTAATCAGAGCACTTGATAGCCTGGCGTTGTTTTCCCTCTTTACTCTCCTGTTACAATTAGGCAAAGTAATAATTTCAGGCATTACATGGAAATCAATGGGTCTTTAACCCGGCTGATGTACAGGTGTAAATGATGAGACAATTCAGCCGCAGCTCGATGCTGTGAACTCCTAACCTCTGTCAATATGTGTGTGGATGGATGGATGGATGGACAAACAGACGGATGGATGAATAGATGGATGGACGGACAGATGGACCAATGGAGGGAGAGATGGATGGATGGATAGATGGATGCACAAAGATGGCTGGATGGATGGATGGACAACCAGACATGATGGACAAACGGATGGACGGACAGATAGACGGATAGACAAACAGATGGATGGATGGATGGATGAATAGATGGATGGACAAACAGACGGATGGATGGATGGATGGATGATTGGACAAACAGACAGATGGATGGATGAATAGATGGATGGACAAACAGACGGATGGATGGATGGATGAATAGATGGATGGACAAACAGACGGATGGATGGATGGATGATTGGACAAACAGACAGATGGATGGATGAATAGATGGATGGACAAACAGACGGATGGATGGATGGATGATTGGACAAACAGACAGATGGATGGATGAATAGATGGATGCACAAATGGATGGGTAGATGGACGGACAGATGGATGGATGTAGGAACGGATGGACGGATGAACAAACAGTCGGTGTGTGTGTACATGACAGGTAGGTAGGTAGATGGATAGATCTGTGAGCAGAGTCCTGTAAATTAACAGAAAAAGAGACTTCACTTGTCTCAGGGATCAATTTCTTGTTGTTGGAAGAGCAATCAGAGCTCGCTGGTGAGCAGCAGGCGCAGAGGCTGATGTCGCTCCTTAATCATAAGGCCGTAAACGGTTTTAAGTGTTTTACAATCAATTATATCCAAATGACTCATGCCGTGTGAAAACCTTTAAGTACTAATGCCGTGTTAATGCAGAGTGAAAGAGCGAGAAAAGTCTTTGAATACTTGAAAAGCCGCAGTCATGAGGGCACTCGTCTAAAAAGAGTTATGCTGAGGTGAATTGTCCGAACAGAAGTGAAACCTTGTCCATTTTTCCTCTCTTCAACTGTATATTTCTGTGTAAGTGAGGAGCATTCACATGACGTCCAGGTATTGATTGAACATTTAGAAAAGGAATCTAAGGTCATCTGTTCTAATCTAAGGTGATGTATTGAAATAAAATGGACCCTCCCATTATTTTTCTCACTTATATTCCTCCCACTCTTTTCAGACTGGGTCTCACATCAGTCATGTACAGCCAAAGCAATCCAAGGTGATAACAACCTCCTTTTATGTAGCGTTCACTAATTCAATTTCAGCATAAAAATGTGTGTTAAAGTTGTACATGGTGTGTCACCACGTGTTGCCTTCAAGCCCTTTTCTTTGCAAGGTTTTTCATCCCAACACAAAAGCATATTCATAACTGCGATATCTTGGTCTGGTGAGAAATGACAAAGACACAATTCATGTCATTTTAAATATTTCAAATCCCTTCATTCACAATACATTCATATTCCAACAAGTTGAATTAAATTAAAAGGCAGTTTAAACCAAATTTCGGTTATTAAATTTGATAGCGTATTTGTAGTCGAACAAAGTCAAGCAAAGCATTTTCAGGAAACCTGAGCCATTTCTCCCTTTTGTCGGGGAAGCAGATGGCCAGACTGCCATTATTGATTTTATATAGACATTTAGCACATGGAAAATTATGAGACAAAGTTCACTCAAGAGCAGATTTGAATATGTCATAATCTCTGCAATGTCACAAACACAACTTTGCATGTCGGGCTGGACGACATGGCTCAGATGAACAAAATTTTATAATTAGTCATAATTATCAGGATAAATGTCACAATATTAACTTGAGTTAAAAGACTTCTCCTGAGTGAAGGCTGTGGTTTAAGTTATTTGCTGAGCCTGTATAAAGTGGGTGTCTGTGTATATCCATGGGTTTTGTGGGGTAAACAAATTCTGTGGTTTGTCTTTCCTTTGCCTCACACAGAAGAGTAGCAGCAGCAACTGGCAGAAACCAACTATTGAACAGAGGCTGAAAGATCAATTCCTTCAAAAGTGGCAGAGTGAGCTCAGAAGCATGTCCTCATGTGATGTCTGGGTTTGATTCAGACAAGAGATCCAACTGGAAAAAATATATTTGTTATGTGAAAACCCAAAGTACAGGCAGGCTGTGTAACTTCAGACCACCAGAATCCAGAAGGTCATGGGAAGATATAAATGAAAGAATGTATTAGTCATGGTCCGAGTCACATTAAGTAAATAAATAAATGCAGTAAAATAAATAAATAAAAATAAAACAGGAAAACATTTTACAAATCTGTGGTAGATTGATTATGTGTTCTACCTCCTCACTGAGCTTGTACAGTGCTTATATTCGTCTGAATATGACGTTTGTGATGTTGCCATTGATGATAATTAAATAGCGATACTTATGATATTGTTTTGTTAACCAGAGCTAATTAAATGTAAAACTTACGCAGATGTCAGTGTTTTGTTTTGAAAGGCTCCGAGCGGATGTTGATTCGGGAAGCGCTGCGGCTTCCTCAATTAGCTTCATGGCTAAAACCCCCAAAGATAACACAGTGTCAAACTTAGCCTCGGACAGCTGACAAATTAACAGTTAAAGTTGAATCTCCCCCGCGGGTCTGTGGTGGTCGTGGCCCGGGTGGAGACCGAGCTGAGCGGGGAACGGTCGTTTCTTTTTAAATCCCCCCGCATCTCTTCAACACAAGTGTCGGGGGGGGGGGGAAAGGGAGCAGGATGCTAGCAGCTGTCGTTAGCGAGCCGCTGCAGGAAATGAGCCGGTTAAGCTAGCTGAGGCTAACTGTTATCATGAGGCTCGATTCCTCCTCTTTATGCTCGTGCTGGATTTGAACAACCTCTCCGCGATGGACACCGAGGCGATAGTGATCCGAATAAAGACCCCGGCCGGAGACATGGACTCATCCGTGGACTGTCCATCTCTGCTGAACTTCAACGACCTGCTGGTGAGTCCTCTGACAAATGCTAGCTGTCTGTGTCAGAAGTTCACACTTTAAGAAACAGCTGTGCAGTGACATCACACGCACACAGTTTGGACTTGACAGTTTTCTGACTAAACGTGTCTGAGCCCCGCTATTATAAAGGAAGTCACAACACTGTGACCCACTTTAAATATTGATACCCAGGAATATAACCCAGTATGAGTGTGTTCCTGAGCCCCCACAGTGTTCAACTCTGTTCCTCTTCTGTCATAAATCACAGGTCGCCATCAGAGATGTCATGCCTGAAGCTACTGTCACAGCCTTTGAATGTAAGTGTCTGTGAAACACTTGTAATTCACCTTGAAGAACGTCGAGGCCCCTTCACTATACTTTGTTCAACTGATGAAACTATTAATCAGTCAGTTAGGTCAGCAATCGTCAAGATAAATGTCACATTATTAAAATTTCTTTTACATCTTAAGATTTACTTTTACTCCCGAGTGAAGGTTGTGGTCTTAAACTCTTCTCTGTGAGACATAGTCAACTTTTTTTTGTGAAATGATGCCAAATATCTTCAGTTATCTTCCTCTTAATGTGACCAGTTTCTGTTTTCTACCATTGAAAACTGGATACTTTGGTTTTTGGACTGTATGTTGAGCAAAACATTACATTTGAAAACATTACACTGTCAGTTTTAGCTCTACTCCTGACATTCAGTTAGAGTTTTGAATTGGTTTATACCACAAAAACGTTGTCCTATATTTGATCAATTAGGTTATAACTACTCTGTCTCAGCCCTTAAATTATAATTTAAAAAAAAGATGCTTAAAAATGATGCATTTCATTCAAATTATAGCACATTAAAGTATTATGGACTATTAAATATAATAATAATAACTGCATTTTGACTCAAAAGTAAGCAGCATTAATGTTAACAAACTTGTAGTGATGATTATCAGGTTTAGTGATTGTTATGTTAACAAGTTGGACGGTAAAATCTGTGGGTTATTAGTAATTTGTACTTGGTTTTTGAATAATTCACAAAAGTAACAAACTTATTTTGGGTTTGAATTTCAATCTAGGAATACGAATTCAGTAAAACACTGCTAATTAGTGCTAAAAATGTTTGTCTCTTTCTATGTTAATCATCTTAGTTTGTTGACTAATTTGTTTAGGAGAGATTTTTGAACTCTCACGTGAGGAATGTGTTCTGGTTGGATGTGGTATTGATGGTTGTTTATGGTTCATTATTTTATTATTTTTGTAAGGTTTACAAGCAATTTAAAAAAGTCTTTGTTTTTAGATGAAGATGAGGTTGGAGACAGAATCACTGTGAGAAGTGATGAAGAACTCAAGGCCATGTTGTCATATGTAAGTATATAAATATTTTTTTTCGAATCATAATTATAGATAAACTTATAAATAGCTCATATCTTCAGCCTATTGAATCATTTCAACAAATTTGTTTGACCAAACATAATATAAATATTCTGTTGTTATTTTTTTCAACTTTTTGGTCTTCCATTTTGAGAAAATGCAGCCACACGGCAACATTCAGTAAACTTTGATTTAGTTAGTAGCAGTATCTAGTCTCTAGAGTTCAAAGTTTTAAAAACTGTGATAGTCGATAATCGGTCCCTCCCATCACACAACGACTCTTCAGTTCACTAGTTGACCGGTTCATTTTTAACCTAAGGTAAAAATAAGCTTAGTGGTAGATTTCAGTAACTCACATTCAAACACACATACTTCTACCATCAGCTCAGCTCCCCAACCTCGTGCCATTTCATATCCCACCAATACTTACTGTTCATGCCACGGACAGTAAGAGTAATGGCTTGTAATGGGTTTCTCTACGAGGTACACTGAAAGCTAAATGAGCTGTCAATTTTTATTATTTATTATTCAGTACTTAAAGTTTTGCCTCATTAAAGCGCGGCCCCCCTGGGCTGCAGAATTGTTCAAAATCTACTTTCATCTGTGGATGTCTTTTACCCCCCATCAGCTCACAATGATGCCGTTAGAGCCATAGGCACAATTTACACTCCTTGTTTTTTTGTCCATTTTTGTCATGCATTCACTTGTGGTTGCTTTTTAATCATTAAGTAGCATAGGGTAGCAGGGTGATTAAGCTAGACTAGACAGCTGTTTTGCCACTGAGCGTCGTGAAACAGGGATGGAGAAAGCATTGACCTCAGCCGCAGTTTTATCATTCACAAATCCTGCCGAAAGGTTTTGAGCTTCTGTCGTGAATCTGCCGTGTTGTGCTTTGTCTCCTGTCTGAGTGGGAGTCGTTTTTAGAGAAAATCACATAACTGATGTAATAATTAAGTTTCAGGAGTCTCCTGTCCTGGGTGTTTTGTTTGTAGCACCACAATCTTGATGGTGCTGTACTTTTTGCTCCATTCTTTCAGCAAATATATGCATGCATCATTTAAGTTAGAGTAATAAACAAAAATACAATTATACTTTTATACTTTTATCATGATATCAGCTCAGTACATGATTGAACAAAAAGTTGCCCTAATAGCTATGACATGTTGAACAGAGAAACTATAATACAGCCATTATCTCCAGTAATCAGTCCCTATATATATGTGCATGTATTTGGCAGAACAGACCATAGTAACTGTTGTTTTTTTTAAATACATAATGGCAGCTTATTGTTCCAATGCTTCCTCATTCTTTAAACAGATGATGTCACATGTTTTAACAAGATAATAATATATTACATTTACCCAACTCCACCCAGCACAGGTATTTAGCATCCACAACACTGCACTGCTTCGTCCACAGATTTCAAATCCATCTTTTCAATGAATTTGCCAAAAAAAAAAAAATCCAGGAGTCCTGTAATGGTTTTCTACTTCTCACGGGACAACCTTGTGTACAAAAAGATGCTGATCACCTTGGAAATACTGGGCTCACTAAAATATAATTTACACGGCACATATTTTAAATGTTTTATGTAAGCATTATGCATTTCAGCAGTCATTTAGTGAGGATTTTTTTTCCCCTATTTGTGGTTGTTTGCTGCGTTTGCCATTTGGCCTCCTTAGAGACCCCAGTGGATTTTTGCCTTGGTGTTATTAATTCCAGGTGAGCAGACAGCCATTATGTGAAATTAATAGGAATTAGGGGAAACCCGCATGTTAGGTGAAAGGTGAGATATTTCATTAGAGTCGGCCATGACGGTTGTTATGTGCCAACGTGTGTTTGTAAATGTTTTTGTACATGTGATAACTGGTTAAAATACTAGTTACAAACAGACTTTTAAATATGCTGTCTCTACACCCTTGCTTTAACATTGCCTATAGTGAAAATTCATGCTCCTCATTTCAGAGCAAAATTAATGCTCAAATTCAGCACTTAATTACCACCAGTCTGCAGAGGACATTTATTGTGGAAAGTATGCCCCCTCACTGAGAACATTGATTGCTACACGCTCCTGTGAGACCCACTGGTCTTCGAGGCATCTCTAATCATTGTTCGACACCTTGAAAGACAGACGCCACTGTTCAAAGTTAAAGACTGGCCTGTGTCAGCTGCTAAAAAAAAACACGTGACCTCATCCGCTCCTCGCTCAGCTCCTCCTGGAGGTAGTGGCTCTTACTCCCATTTCCCCCTTAGTCTGCTAATGATGATGAGGCCCGCTCTCCGCTCTCGCTCTCCGCTCTCGCTCTCCCACTTGTCCCTTAAGGCTGAGCGATGGTATTTGGGATCGGACGCAGTTTAGTTATTGGCCAACAATGGAGAATGTCTTTTAATAACACAACTACTACAGATTAGGTGGTAATTGCAGCCATGATCAATAAGCTAGCTGAGCGGAAAATTAAAGGTACGTAAAGACCCCCCCCCCCCCCCCCCCTTCAAACACAAACAACACGTTTTTTGGTATTGGGCCCATTGTTCAGATGTGGCCTAGTGAGAACGCTGGAGGGCGAAAGCAGAGGGCTAGGAGCGAGGAGGGATCTGACAGTGATAAATAGGCCTTTTAATAACAGCTGTGCCACTTGGGTAGCCATTCTGATCCGTTCCCATCCAAGCTGGGCCCATTGGCCCCCCCCCCCCCCCCCCCCCCCATCCCTCCCCTTCTCCCTCCCTCCCCCACCATGAGAGAGCAAATTTACATTTCGCCATGATGACTTAGTAGTTCATACTGGATAGTAATCGAAACACAATGAAAACATGTAAGTGTGGACTACATAAAGACTCCTTAAGTGTCTGACTGTGTCTTAGTAAGGTCTTGATGCTTCAAAAAAAGGCAACGCTAGCAAAACACACACACACACACACACACACACACACACACGCTCTCAGTTTAACAGATGGTTTGGTTAACTGAAACATCAATTATTGCATTGCCTTGGCAAGCGTCTGAGAGGCTCCAGAGTGTGTGTGCACGTGTTAGTCCTGTAGGATGTGAGTGTTTGGTGAGCTGTTGACCTGCAGGAGAAAAGGGTTAATGCTACACTCCTTCTGAACAAGCCCACAGGGCATTGGTCCTCATCGGCAACAGATTTCAGCACAGCATGCCCACGTTTTTTGGGAACACTGTGGATGAATTCTGACGTCATTTAAATAAGCGTGTTTTGTGTGGGAGTGCAGAACACACTAGAAAATCACAAAAGCTTTGTTTCATCTGCTTTATGTTGTTTATATGATTTGTGTATTTTTTTAATTCAGATTTTAAGTCAATTCCCGTATAATCACTTCAAGCTCTCATGTATTCACACGATATGACTTTCTTTTCCCCTTTAGTACTTCAACACAATGAATGAACAACGCATGAACGGACTGCTGCCGGACCCTCTCCAGATTTTTCCAAGAGGTACACGGTGACATGTTTCAGTTTATCATGGACTGGAAAATGCTGAAAGGCTCAATGCATGTGTGCAATTAATTTGTTTACAATTAATCACAAGCAGAATTTAAATATATAAAGATATTCAGATTCCCCCTGTCAGAAACCGTAACACTGAAATTAGGCTGAATCACTCGTGCTGTGTTTCAAACAATAAGAAACTGGGAGCATTTGGTGGCTAGAAATAACAATGCAGCCTCTGGACAACATTAAAATTCAGTGGCTCATTCTGTTATTGTGTTGACTGTCATTTCTTTTGCTCCAAGGACATTGAAACTGCGAGCTCTTGTTCAGAACAAGCCTTGCCCACATTTATGACATTTGTGGTTTCTTCCTGAGCTGGTTTTCACCATGAGGGATTTTTCAATACATACATATGTATATTCATGTAGTTTTTCTATAATCACATAATCACTAACAGGCCCCAAGGGCAAAGGGATAAAACATTTTATCGTCTCTCTATCTGTTCCACTCAATATATGGCTCCTCTCTCCGTCTCTCTGTCTCTCTACCTCCCTTCTCGTCTCCCTAACTCTGAGATTCTGTTTTTACTTCCCCACCTACCAGAAGCCGTCTCAAGAGCCCAACATTTCAATCACTCTCGTCTACACCTAATTTCGGAGTAACCCTCATTTCATTTCATCTTTTTTCTTTTCTTTATAAAGAACTGATTCCTTTTTTCAGCACATTTGTAAATGGTCCAGTGATGTGTTCTACAATCTAGTCAATTACTGTTTCAGCCGGCAAGACTCCAGGGATCCGGAACATACATGGCCTGAAGGTACGTATCTCAATAATTGTTTCAGCTGCCTTACACGGAGAACAAGGGAAGGGGAGGGAGGGACGTTGAGGCAAATGGATTGGTAATGCTGTGTTCCACTTATTGAAATGTCAATTGAAGTCAAGGCTCTCCTTTTCTCTCACTCATTCTCTTGCTCCCCTCGTCTATGTTCATGTGTGGTCTCTCTCTTCGTCCGTCTCCATGTATTTGTGTATTTTTTTTTTTTTAAACACTGGGACAGTCATTTAAGAGCAAGGTGATATTCTAAAATCCCAATTCCCCTCCAGAGTATTATGATCCTCTCATTCCATATAAAAAGGAAGAACATCAGCTTTGGTTAGAGCAGAGCCTAAGTCGGGCAGTAAGAAGATGTCATCGTTCAACCATGAAATTGTCATTACAAGCCCCCTCTCCCATTTACAAATGGCCCTCCACAGACCTTCCCTTTTTATGTTGGGCATATGTTGCTATTGAAACTCATTGCTAATTACCATGGGTTAAATGACTTGACACCTCCTCTGTCTCTCCAGATGATCCATATTATATCCATCTCCATTTCAGTAATAAAATTACCCCACCCGAGCCCCAATACTGAAAGTGCTTTATTTAATGCATCCTCTGAGGAGCTTTGGTAACAACTACTCATCTGTGTCAGTGTTTTTTCTTCTTTTTTTTATAAGGTCAAAGGTCTGTTTTGAGGAGATGATATTTCCCTAAAACCTTTAGTCGGTTGGTAATCTTTCCCCTCTCCTCTCCCGTTTTAATATAAAAGTAATTGGCTAAGGAGAGTCTTGTGCACTGTTTAAATTAGGTCTTCCTGGGCACTAATTAAAGAGAGAATCCCTGTGCTTTAGCAGACCCAGCACAGCGGCCTTTTGACCTCAATTAAATGAGTTATTTTTAGTATAGGGGCCTATCTCTCCCTTTGTGTTCGATATCTGGGTTGAGCAGAAGTCTTTGGAGTAAACATAGATGCAGATGAATCAATGTAAAGACGTGTCCCCAGTGATGTGTTACATTTTTAATGCACCAACTTTATTTTTCGCCTGCCTGGGCAACATTTCTTTGCCTGTATCACTCCCCTGTAATGTCTTCTCTCTCCTCCTCTCCTCCCTGCTGTCTGTCATCATTTCCCCTCCTCTATGCGGTTGCCCCTTTCTTTCTTCTTTGCATGCCTCCATTCTCTCTACACGAAAGCCAATTAAGCTCCCGGCTGAACCGAGAGCCTGTGTTTTGTTCTTGTTCATCAGGAGGTCTGGCCATATGTCTGTCTGTCTGCTTGTCTGTCTTTTGGCCTTGACCTGTGTGTGTGTGTGTGTGTGTGTGTGTGTGTGTGTGTGTGTGTGTGTGTGTGTGTGTGTGTGTGTGTGTGTGTGTGTGTGTGTGTGTGTGTGTGTGTGTGTGTGTGTGTGTGTGTGTGTGTGTGTGTGTGTGTGTGTGTCCTTTTCATGTCTGTGTTTGATTGTCCTCAGGTTAATACAAGACCCAACCCAGCCAATGACTGCACTCATGCAGTCCCAGACTCCATGACTAACAACAGGTGAGCGTTGCTGGGGTATGAGGAGAATGTTACTCCCTGTAATAAACTAAAATAAGTACATAGATATCTGCGAGTCAGTGAAACTGCTCTATTCCTTCCTGCAGCTTAAAAAAATCATCTGCTGAGCTGAAGAGGATTTTAACAAATGGGCAGGTGAGGCTGTGTTTTGTTTTAAGAAGAATTTGACAATCGCTATCTCTCGACACAGGCTCCTGCACCTAATTTCCACTCACCAGAGTACACTCTCATTGCATGTGATACAGAGTGTATCTCTGATTATTGTAGCACACAGGAAGCACGGGGTCTGTGGGTTGTTAGGATCACATCTACTACAGTCATCTGTCTCTCTCTCTTACAAAAACACACTCTCTCACTCTCTCCTACACACACACACGCGCACACACACACACACACACACACAGTGGCTAGCATGTCAAGGAGACAATTAAGCCCATGGCCTCTCAGGTTTCAGCTGTAACACAGTGAACTAATAGAGCTGTTCTCTCTCTTCTCCTCCATCTCTTCTCATTCTCTTCACCTCTGTCCTCTCAACATGTTATCAAATCAGTTGAGGTGAACTGGGAAGGAAATGTGTGTGTGTTGTGTGTGTGCATTCTGACATGTATGTTGTGACATCTCCCTTCTTCTCTCTGTAAAACATATTTAGCAGTCCCACAGTGGTGTGAGTACAAATACTACTAATACTAAGAACTACTCACTGGACATTGTAAACTCTGGCAATTTTAGATGCAATAAACCCTAAAATGTTTTCTATATTCCATGTATAAAATCTAAAGATTTTTTAGGACATTATTTTTATGCTAAATTAAAGGATATAAACAATATTGTAATTTCAATCGCTTTTCACATTTATATACATATAAAACAAAAAGTTTTTTTTTTATTTAATGAATTTTTTTACTTCTTTACTACTTTCTCTGGAAGCTCAATTAGTTTGGAGTGTGTAGTAAATCGATTTTAGAGTCTGTCCTGAACCTTTGACTCTATCATCTGGTTTGTTGATCTCATATCGGGGACGAGAATAAGCCGGGTTAGGGTTGGACACATCATTCAGGTTCCCTGTAAGATCATTGGCTTAAGTTACCTGACCTGTCTCTCACCTTTTGGTATTATAGCCCTCAGGCAGAAGATACACATTACCAAGGTCAGGTCAAAGTCCAAATAATTTTGTAACTCAGGCCATCAAACTATTATCATAACCACAGGATTATTTCAGTGCTCAGGAACATTTTGACTGGTAATTTCCAAAGGGAAGAGAGGAGGAACCTTTAGCTCCAATCAGTCACGTTAGCTCAGGCAGCATTATATCTCCTTCCTCTGACACTTTTTATCAAAGAATGACGTGGAATGGCGACAGCAAACAAATCGTCATTAAACTCCACATCAGTCACTCCCCCCCCCACTCCCCCAAGCACGATGTCCTTTTATAAAGTGGACAGCAAATGTTGTATTGATCCCTTCTTCTGCTCCCGCTGTCCCTGTGTTTTCTCTCCATATGTTGCTGAACTTGGAGTGACCTGAATGCTTGTCTTGTTTATAGCCTCCAGTGACAGTGTAGTCCCCCCCTCTCTGTCTTTGTTTCACTCTCTCTCTTTGTGTAGTTACATGTCCTCATGTTATAACATCTGAGAAACATTATTTTGTGTGTGTGTGTGTGTGTGTGTGTGTGTGTGTGTGTGTGTGTGTGTGTGTGTGTGTGTGTGTGTGTGTGTGTGTGTGTGTGTGTGTGTGTGTGTGTGTGTGTGTGTGTGTGTGTGTGTGTGTGTGTGTGTGTGTGTGTGTTGCTCTGCAGATAAATGCCCAAGATATCAACTATCAAGAGCAGCTCGGCCATGGGAATGGAGGCACTGTTTACAAGTAAGTGGATCTGGAACAAAAGTCTCTGTCAGTGTCCAGTTTAAAAAGATGAGTGTGACTTTTCATATTTTTTCTGCTCTCAGTTTTTATGAGTAAATAATACATTAGAGATGCCGGATCGGCTCTGACAACTTCAGAATCCGCATGTATGCTTGCTCCGCCCATCACCCCCCGAAATAATTATTTTCCCCAATTTAGAGACTCACATTCCACTCTACTGATGATAATGTGGTAACATATTAAGAAGGCTGGTTTGAATCAAATCCACATTTATTTAACTTGTGGCGACAACTTATAAAGAGCTTGACTGCACATTTTATTAGAGTAATAAAACGATGTCTGGTTATCCCGCCCCTAACACACCCAGTACATACCAATCTCTCCCGGTTTTCAGATGCTCCAGGTGCATCCTGTCACCAGAAAACCAAAAGCCCACAGACACGTGCACTGGACATCTAACTGCACTTTGCACTGTTCACCTTGGCACAGAAAAGAAAATGGGACCCTATGTTTTCATTGACCAGTAATTGCAATCTGCACAAAAAGTTAAACTCTGTGTGGCCTCAAATGAACACTCTCGATTCTCTTTCTTTGTCTTTAACATTTTAGAGAAAGTAATTTTACACATTAATGATGTACCATGCCTTTTTAACCCACCTGAACCCATCCACTGTTAATCAGAAATATAAATTTTTACCACCCTACCCACCACAGACACGCAGGTATCACTGCAATCTGCGCATCACTAACACACATCACTCTGCAATAGACTTCAGTGAGGGATTCTCTCCTCTTCCCAACTCTCCCTCTGTTTCATCATCTGTCCATTTATCTCTGTGTTTGGTGGGACATCTATTAGCCTGGTTTGTGTCTCTACCTTCATTTATTTATTCTGGTTTGAAGGTTGCAAACGTATATGATATTGATTTTGGGCTGTAAGGTATGACAGCAGTTGACTTAATCGGTCTATAGCGCAGCACTTTGCCTCTCTGACCAGACAAATGTATGACTGCCCTGCTAACGTGATGACAAGGTTGGCATTTTGTGCTGCTTCTTTTATCTTTCTTCTCCGCACCTTGTGTTTCCTGCTTCCCATCAATCCTCAGCTATTGAGCCCTTTTATTGAGATTGAAGTATTGATCACTGCTCAGACTAACCTTGACTTGACAGGGGTCTGCCCCACACAGTCCTGAACAAACACAGTAAATTTCCTCCTCAGCAAATCCACAAGACTTTTTATTTTCATCCCTCTCGTTCCAACCACCTTTTTATTGTTGTCTGACTTTGATATAGTTTCATTAAAAGCCAATCTCTCATAGTTGTAGCAGGATGCTGATCAGTTTGGCACTAGAAATGGTTACACTGCACTGAGGGAGGCCAATATTGCAAGCCCATCATTTTCTCAGTCAATTTAGCCCAGCAAAAAAAATCCATATGGTTTGGTAAGGACATTTTTTCATGGTTGAAAGAGAAAAAAAATACATTTGCAATAAATAAATCTGTGTTGAATATTGTTTAATTTCATTCTTATTTAAATTCACAAATCTCTTATTTCCACTTAAATTAAAATAAGAAAATGTTCATCAATTCGTACCTGCTTTTTCAGGTTGGAATAATCAGGACAAGCATAAGAGCTCAAACTTATTTTCAACAACTTGAATATGAAGCCAGTGGAGCATTTCCCTGAACACTAATTCTAAGCAGGGTTTGAATATGTGGTGTTTTCACACTAAAGTGACAAAATATACTTAAAAACTGTGCTATTGATGGACCATAACACTTATATTATACTTATTATATTATTATACAAAATTAAACAAAATGTTTGTCACTTGGCTAAGGAGGAAAAGTTGATCATGCCATATGGTCTCTCTTACCTCTTCCTATCTACACAGTAAATATTTTAATGATGTAGTCAATACGGACAAAAGTGGCACAGTAATGTTTAGTTAAAATAGATTGTTTATTCTTCTAATCTAAATGCAAAGCTAATAGAAATGAGTGTTGTTGTTATCAAACAGAGAGTTCAGCGATGAGGGATTAATTTAGCAGAAGCTACGTTGTAGATAGTCTTGGATTCGTTAATATCTTTCCAGACCTCATGTCTGAATGTTTAATCGACAGCTGCTTTGCTAAGCTACATTCTTAAAATCTCATTTTGCTTGTTTTCTTGTCTCATAGCCTAAAATCAATTGATTGAAATCTTATTTAAAAGCAATTTGCTGAAGTTTTACTGTAATTTTCTGTTTTAGAAAAATACAAGTTTGTTCAGAACTGTTCAGAAACCACCTAATTAAACAGAAAAGACACTGTAGAAGCTTGTGTTTTAGGCCTTTTTAACTAAACTGGTTGTGAGAGGTAGAAGAACTTAAAAATTGTGAATTTATAACAAAATTGGTGTTAATTGTGTGGGTGCCCTTGACATCAGCTCCAAGAAATTTTCATCAGTAACTGTTAATTGCTTCCCTGTTTCTTTTATTTGAATTATTTTGTCACAGTCAGGATAGGCTCCAAATATTGAATATGTCTCTTCCCTTGACATTGCCTTTGATATGTTATTGACAGGTTGTTAGTCAGCTAGTTAAAGAATGATGACCCGCTGACCTCTGTGTTGAGTTGTATTCAGTTTAAATGGATTTTTCACTTTTGTAGTTAACTTATTACAATTCACATCTCTCTTGAAACTCTTCTTTTTTCATGCCAAAAGTAAATTAACATATTTTAGGACAAAAACTGTGCCACAGCAATTAAGAGCATCAAAAGAATGAACCAGTCTTGCTTCACAAAAGCTGTATTATTGTGGGATTTATTTAAGTGTCTGCACTGAAAACAATATCCAGTCAGGTGCATAAAGGGATGACGTGGAGATTTTAGGTTTTTGTTTCTATACAGAGATTAAAAATCACAAAGAAAGGTCTCATAGGGCGGGACAGTAAGACAGGATGTGAGCTGTTCCTGACTAGCAACTTCCTCCATGTGACCACGACGGATTTTATTTCAGTTGGTGAAGATAAATTAGCCAAACTGCACATTGTGTTTGTATAAGAACTGTACTCATGCAACATAAAAAAATACTACTTGGGTTTATCTATTATGTAGACCAGCCATACCATACAAATATTTCTGTATTGAGCAGGAAATTGGCCGTTGTTCCAAAAAATACTGTATGCCTTTGCACTACGGACCCAGAGGTTTCTTGCTTGCTTAGAAATCAATTCTCTATCCTCTTCAGCCTCTACCCTTTGGTCCAGCTTATATTAGGCTTATCACGTTTGAAAAGCACTACCAAAGGCTCCCCACCTTTTAACCTCTTAGCCCATTTATGACCCAGAGCCATTTAGACTCAATTGGATGTTACCAACACCTCAGCTCTCCATAGCCACACGCTGACCTGGCCATCCATCACTGTCGGCCTTTGTTTTTTATTACACACTCTCTCAGAGGTCCATCTTGTCCACCAATCTAACGGACTCTATGGCTTATAAATACAATAACAAGGACACAAAGGCTATTTTTGTGACTCATGGATCCGGCAGCGCAATTAAAACAAGCACATTGGCCGGACTGTGGCTGTGGTGACATCTACTTAGTAACCCAGAGCTGTTCCTTTGGTCTCTCAGCTCATTTTCTCCATTGATTTTGTTTGTTTTACCTCATTGATTAGACTGTATATCGAAGGGCTAAACCCTCTGGTTAACTGGTGGTAACTGAGTATCAGATATCTTTTTCAGTAAATGCTGAGGTTTTATTAAGTTCACAGAGACTGGCAGTCAACGTTTCCTGTTAAATTAGCAATAATAAATGATGAGGTGTCCTGACGTCATGCTGAAGACAATGCTAAATATAAGTACTTTTACTGTAACCATTCTTCCAACACTTCAACTCGCAACTTGAACACTAAAAAATATTAGAAGTAGCATCTTTAGCATTTATTTTTGCAAAATAAACTTAAGTGATTGAAATAACTTGTTTTGTTTCAGTCGTCACAACTGGGCTAGATTATCAAATGGTTATGAGCCTGAGGCAAATCTGAACCCTGTGTGAAGAAAGGGCTAAAAATACATTCACAATCTTTAAAGTCCAACATTTATTAAATAACAGCCTCAAGGTAAATGATTATAAAATGAATGTTGAATCAAATGATAGAATATTTACTATCCACTGGAGACATGATGTTTTAATCTGTTTCATTTAAATGGAACACAATGTGATGTAAAACACACAGCACACACATGTGCCGTGTGACAACAAGGTTTATGTTATCAACTCTATCTGGTAGAATACATATATAATGAAACTTTTAACCTTGTTATTTGAGACTTTGAACCTTGCTGCTTGTAATGTGCTCCATATTTAGCTGTATTTTTCGTGCACATTCATGTCTGTCTGTGAATGTCTGGTTTTAAATTTTACGAGGCCAATCACAACAGTTGGGAGAGAGAGAGAAGCAGCAGCATTGTCCATGTGCCATTGTGAACGTACCACGTTAGCCCTGATCCAGGAGGCCAGTCTCTCTAACCCACAGCTCCAACTTCAGAGACATTGAGAGAGGCCCTATGAATACTGCATGATGGAGCTTTTATTACAGAGCGAGCTGGAGTGTAAATAAGATCCAGGCAATGGGGCACATTTACTGGGGTCAGATCAGGGGGAAGTGGCGGGGGGTAGGCTATGTAACCTTGTCCCCATGTCTCCCGCTGTCACAAGCCTGTCACTGTAACTCATACAGGGATGCTCTGCCCTGACTTGGTCAAGGACAGTCTGGGAGTAGAGCTTTAACCAAGCAGTCTTCACATTATATCTCCAGATCTGAAACATGCCTGACCTTAAAACACATTTGTTTAAACGTAACTCATATCTGGCTTAAAATGACATTAATCCAGATGTATGTTACAGTTTGCCATTCACCCATTCGCACACCCATTCATACAATGCATCTATGGGCAGCACGTTTTTCTATGATGGGCTATTCAGGGTTCAGCATCTTGCCCAAGGAAACTTCGGCATGCAGATGGGAAGACTGGGTTTGAACCGCCAACGTTCTTTTTGGCTTCCTTACACACCCACACAACCTGCCCTTTCAGTAGTTAACATGTCTACTCCCGTGATCGTGCCTCAATTAACATCTTCATCTTAATTAAGTGGCGGCAGTCATGCTTAACTGATATCGATTGTAGCTTAAAGGGAGACTGAGACGTCAGAATGGAAACAAGGCCATCAGCCTTAAAGTGCAAAGAGCGCTCAAACAAGATCAGAAACACTCTTTGGGCAAAAAGAAAAAACATTGTCCAAAAGAAGCTTAATTGATTTTTCTAATAACTTACTAACTTTTCCCTTTTTGTGTTTTTATGTGTTAACTTTTTAACAAAGTTGTTAATGTGGCGTGAAACCAACTGAACATGGACACCTTGTAAAAAAGTCGAGGTCTCTTAAATTTCAACTATTGTGGAGCTAAAAAATATATTTTTTGAGACTTTTTACGGTTCTCTGGGCAACATGAAATGTTAATGTCCATAAGTTGTATTTTTTTTTCTTAAAATGATAAAAAAAGTCTGTAGTTAGTGTGTGTGAACCACATCTCATGTCGAGTGGCGGCCAGCGACCAGTGTTAGTTCTAACTGTGGGTAATACCTGACATGGCACTAATAGGTGTCATTAATTAAAGGCCTTGGCCAGTTTAGAGGTGTCTGGCCGAAGAGCAATGCGATACTCCTAATCTAAGATACATTAATCACATCTTGCACCATACACATTTTCTCTGCAAGACCCACTGACAGGTGAGTTGCCAGGTATCACGTTTACTAAGCCTGCCTGCAAGCTAACCCTCCTGTGTGACGTACACTGCTCCCACCTCATCCCATCACCTGACAGCTGTTGGACAGTATTTGTCCTTGAGGATTGTATGTTGAAAGGTCTCGAGGTATTGTCACTGGTGCCGTAAACTAACCTTCACCGGCTGTAACTAAAGCCGACGTTTGGCATTAAGGAGTTTGATAATTAAATCATTACGGGGACGGTCTGCGGCTCCTGCTTGACTTGCAATTCAAAACTCTGTCTGGAACAAATGACAGGGCTGGCTGGATCTGGTTTTGGACAATGACCTTTAGTCTTTTTCACAGACCTGTTGAGTTTCTATTGCTTTTATGTCCTTTCATTATTACCTTATCACTTGATCTTTTCAACTTATACAGAACTTGCTCTGGTTCCATTTTAGTTTTATTCTGAAATCCTAGGTCATACACTCTGTCTCCATTTCACTTTTATTGGCATTTGAATTGACAATCTTCGGGCCAGCTCTGACAAATTTAGATTTCAGTATATCTTTTGTTTAACTTTGATGCAGATGTGCACAGTCTAGTGAAAAATGGGTTGTGGGGTAACTAGTAGGGTTGTGTTCTGATGGGGAAAATGTGCTGCACTGTGCAGAAGTTTTAGATCCTTTAACTTAAATAGAAATGTTTTCATTAATAATACAATGAGTAATTTCTTTAATCAGTTACCAATATTTGTTTTGACCAAGGTACTTGATAGGCAGGTCGTTCCAAACATTTTGGAGAACTTTCCCCACTTCTTCTTTGGATTTAATGTCAGTGTCTTCTGTGTCTTCATTTGATCTCACACTGACTTCACGATGTTGACACCAGGGCTCTGTGGTGGCCACTCAATCTGCTGCAGGACTCCTCGTTCTTCCTGTTGCTGAAGATGGTGTTTCAACCCTGTGGCTGTAATGTTATATGTGGGGTCGTTGTCTTGCTGCAGAATGAATGTGGGGTTGATCAGTTGCCTCCCTGGTGATATTTTGTGTGATGTATGAGAATCTACTCATCTGAAATGCTGAAAACATTTACAAAATATTTAGTTATAATCAGAGACTTTCCTTTTACCAAACTTAACCAGACAAAGTTTGGAGATTAAAACACAAAACACAGGGCACCACTTTTATAAACTCTAACAAATGGCTTGTCTCATATTATCTCCTTGTCCTTTCAGAGCGTACCATGTTCACGGCAAACGAGTGTTAGCTGTCAAGGTGCGAACCCCCTCCACGTTGAAAATTACAATTGAAACAGCAGCAGAATGTGTTGTGTTTATTGAAAGTTACACATTTTTCTGCACTACAGGTCATCCCACTGGATATTACGGTGGAATTGCAGAAGCAGATCATGTCGGAATTAGAAATTCTCTACAAGGTTTGTTTTGATTCATCTCTTCCTTATTAACAAAACAATTTCTCCTCCGTCCACTGAATGTTGCTGTGAGACCACATCTACATTGTTAATTAACCATGAGTCCAGCTAATGAAGTGTTTACAGTGTAAGCCAGGGATCAGAGATACATGGACACACAGGCAGCATACACATGGACCGGGCATGTGAGGTTACTGAAGACCCTCTGTCAATTTCTTTTTAGTAAAAGGTTTTTTTTCTTCTGATACACCTGATTGCACCTATACAGACTGTGAGATTTTAGTCATTGATAGATTTAAGTTGCAAGCCACAATTGTATGACATGGATTTAATAAACTTGGGTTTGACATCAAATTTGATGTTTACAGATTGTAGAATCTATGAAGTGGTGTGCTATATTCAGTAAACAAGAATAAAATAAGCATTCATCATCCAACTGCGTCACAATTCGGTTGTTGGTTCCCCTTGTTTAATAGTGCATCATTCCATAATGTATTCCTGTGAGTTGGTTATTATATCAAAAGATACTGTCTGAAATTTGCAGCAAGATGGTGACACGTGTTATCTTTGAACCATTTTGACACTGCGATGTAAGAGCCATGATTAAAGACAGCGCCATATTTATTTTACGCTAGTTATCTCTTATCAGAGACAGGCAAAAATAACTGTGTGTATATCTACATTAAGACATACAGACCCAAATGCTGTGAGCATGGAGACTCACTTAAACTGCTCGGCGGCCATCTTGGCGACGCCACAAGGCAGTTATTTTGGGACAACATCTAAATGAATGTAGAGTAAAGCTTTAAACGCTTTAAGCACGTTAAACATTCAGTGTTTGTGAGAACCTTAAAATGTTACTTAAAACTAAAATTTGTACAATTCATTGCTTCTGTTGCATCTTGCTCAAATTCACAAAGAGGATAATTTATGAAACAGTTATTTTGTATCATGGATGAATATTTTTTGAGAAGGCTTTAATTGTCACATTGTCTCTTCTCTTGACCGCAGTGTGATTCACCTTACATCATCACTTTCTTCAGTGCCTTTTTTGTTGAGAACAGGATATCCATATGCACCGAGTTTATGGATGGTAAGTTTCTCTGCAGCTTATGCCACTAGATCATATGCTATTGTTTTTTTCTTTGCTAACCACAGCTGTGCAGAAGAGACTTTTGGGAACAGTCCTCTGTCTCTCTGCTGCGTATCCATTTACACTTCTGCAGATCAGGAGAACATCTTATCTCTCTGAGCTGCTTAGCATGGCTGTGTGCTAAAAGCTACAAGGGCGTGATAAATCTTGACTTAAGTGCATTGGTAGGTGCGTTTGTATGTGTGTGCACAGACTGGTGAGAGATGGGGGACTGTTCGTGTTTTTAGGTGTGTGTGTTTGTCCGAGTGTGTGTTAATGGAGCGATTCCCTTGTTTCACACATTTGCGCCGGCTTGTCAGCAAAGTCTGTCTAACCTCTGAGCATACTCAGACTTTATGGAACTTTTTCAGTTGTACTTGGCCATTACAAATAAGAAATTACAATTGAACGGCAAAAACAAACAAATATATACATTTATCGTCTTATTTCTTCTTTTACTATTATAACAAACAAATGCAATGAAATTGTCAGCAAATAGAATTATAACTAGAAGAGCACCCAAGGCCCAATAATCACTTCATGAACAACATCACTCGATCCAGAATTTAGTCTGGATCTGCACCAAATTGTAGACACTTTTATATATAAGTCACCCCAATATGTCTCTTGTTTCATCAAGATCCATGAATTATTCACTGGGTGATGAGTGAAAATGTCCAAAAAAACACACCTCGTAATGTTGAAGAAAATAAAAAAATAATAAAATCCTGCAGCCGCCTCTTGGTCCTGATCTGCCGCAAAATTTAATGTGTTCTTTTTCTCCCAATGGGTGGTTGTCTTAACCTCTAGCAATGAAATAGATTTAAAAATGAATGTCCCAAGTGCGTATGCAGTTGTAGGAAAGTTTAGTTGACTTACTATACAGCTGGATCCAGTTTTTTTGTGTGTGTAGTGTTACAACCTGCATGGCTAACATACATTCAGCTTTGTGCCATGACAAAAAGGCATTTTTAGGCAATAAGTTAATAAAAAAAATTGCAAAGCTATGTCATGATAGCGTTTTAATGAGTAGTGTGTCTTTTACAGGTGGTTCTCTGGATGTGTACAAAAGAATTCCAGAGCATGTGCTGGGGAGGATCGCAGTGGCAGTAAGTTGTCAATGAATACTAACACTCCAGATTAGTGGTTTGATGACTGAGTTAAAAGGTTTTTACTTCAGTGGTGTCTTCTGATATTTACAAAAACATTCATTATTATTTAAATTGTTATAGTTTAATGGTCCAGTTTTCACTATGACCCGTTCATATGTCGGATACAAAACTATTCTGAAGGAGAAAAATAAATTTTTTATTAATGATTAAAAAAAGAAGAGAGAACCACAAGTGTGATATTTTCAATTAGCCTCTACTGGATGAAATGATGGACAAAGTCAGTGTGTTCCCCCTCATCCTCCCCACTCTTCCTCTCTCCCTCCTTTTCTACTCAGATAAAACTAGCATTTTGATTTGAACAGCCTTGAAGTTGATAAATGCACGTCTCCTTTCCACACTCATTACCCTTCTCCTGTCTTCACCTCCTCCTCTCTTTCTCCCCCCTTTAACTTTGTCCGTAATCAAGCAATGACAGCTATTTAGTCAGTGTTATTTTTAATTCACAGCTTTCCCTCCTTTCCACTGTCACAGTTGTTAATTATCACAGAAGGATAGGCACCCAAGAGGGTGAGTGAGTGAAGCTGCACACATCAGTTGTTGCACTCGCACCTTTTGAGGCAGCAAGACTTCACAGAGCTTTTGTGTTTTCTTAATTTTATCTCAGAGGTTGTTTTGCATCAGGGATGGATGACAGGAGACAAGAGGCTAGAATCAGCTTTCAAATCCCTTGGAAAAAACATTACCAACACAAAGCAGCATCAAAATATTTGGAAATGACTAATGTTCAAGAAAAATACAATGATTAATCCAGGCGGGTGGAGTCGTATGAGTGTAGCCAGCAGGACACTTGTTAGGGCTGCACAAAGATGAAAGTCAAAATAATAAATCCACCTGGTGTCTCCTCCCTGTTGCACACTTTACTTTTCCAGGGCGAGGCAGCAAGAAGAACCAACATCTGCTTAAATAGCAGAGATGTAAACCTATGTTCACCAGAACAGCCACTCTATAGACCTTGACTTCCCCCTGATATCCCGGCCATGAAACCATGAGCAGGAGCACAAGCAGGTTCCTCTGCTGATGGAAGCCATCAGTCTAAGGGCCCGGTCACACATACATGAATGAGGGTCAAGTTCACCAAAGCTTAACTCCAACGTGAAGACAAGCTGCAATTTGCACAGGAAGCAAATGTTTTCTTCCTCCCGTCGCTCGCACAGATTATGTGAACATGAGACAAAGGAGTGCTGCTGATACATTTGCATATTTGTGACTGTGTCCTCATTCTCCAGAACAACTCTGACTCTATAGCCCATCCTTTCATAGCCCTGTCTAAAAAGCACATGTAGACAAGAGCAGCCACGATACCTCAACTATTTAAAAAAAAGTAAATCGACACAGTTTCCTTCTAAATGTTAGGTTTCAAACCTGACGAAGATTTCCATTCCAGTTTACAGAATTTCATGGGAAGACAAATCAGTTTGGTATCACACAGTGGCCCTCATCTATGAAAAGGGCAGCATTAGTCCTGACTGCCAATCTGAGGGAAACAATACAACATTTAACACACAGGTGAAACAGTGCAAATGACAGTAAACTAAAATCTAATTTATGTTTATTCTAGATAAAGGTCAAGGCTGTTTATGTTCCCAAGTAAAATTGAGCTGTCTTATAAAGTAGAAACATGTGGAGTAGAGATAATCAGCCACATTAACCACGTTTGTTAATTATTCATCTAAGTGTGCTGGTTGAATGTTATTGAATGTATGAAATTACTGTAATATATTGTTTTGTCACCTGTGTCTCTAGGTAGTCAAAGGCCTGACGTATCTGTGGAGCCTGAAGATACTTCACAGGGGTGAGTAAGGTGTTGCACGTTGGCTTGTTATTTACAAAAAAGAGAGAGAGAGCAGAGTTAATAAAGACAGGCTGCAGAGTGCTGATGTCGCAGTTCTCTCAAGCAGTTTGTCTCCGCAGATGTCAAGCCGTCCAATATGCTGGTGAACACCCGAGGACAAGTCAAGCTCTGTGACTTTGGTGTCAGCACACAGGTAAACTGATTTGTTTGTGTGACTTTGGTTGAGGGAAAGACGAGAGAAAGGATGGAATATGAAAGAGAGAAGAAAAACCATTGTCAATAGATGCTTCTCCACAGACGTGTGCGGTGCGTGTGGAGCTCTGTGTGCATATGGTCAATCTGTCAATCACCACATTCATTTTCAACTCTAAGCATGAGCACTCTCCCAGGGGTCTTCCTGTCACATTAACTCCCCACCCACCTCCATTGTTCTGCAGCCTCCAAAAAAACCCCTTGTTATAATTATGACCCGCACACACAACGGCAAAGCCTCATTGATATGTATTCAGTAGATGTGGGGACCGCGTTGGTGGCAGACAATAGCTTAGTCATTGTGTGTGTGCGTGCGCGTCGGGGGGGCAATGTGTGTTTGTAATGTAATCATCAGGGACAGACCTTCAGCGTACCCCAAAACATCAACCCTGAGGACACTCTTCCTTTTCAACACACACACACACACACACACACACACACACACACACACACACACACACACACACACACACACACACACACACCATTCCCCCTTACGCAAATTGTTATTCATTTTTTACCTTCACTTGCATGGAAGCTTCAAGGTGAATTTTTCACTGTGTGTGTGTGTGTGTGCGCGTGCATGTGTACGTGCTATTTTAACTCAGTATTGTTTATCTCTATTTCAAACCTAAACACTCTCCCTCCCTCCCTCTCTCACACTTTGTAGGGCATTTAAAAACAGCCATAAGGGAACAGACTCTCATTATCACAGTCCTGTCATTGATGGCATGTGCCATTGTGTACACACACACACACACACACACTAATGTCTCCTTGTCTTACTCCTATTCCCTTGTGCGGGGGTTGCAGCCCAAAATATCAACCTGACATGTCAATAAATTTAGGTAATGTAAGTTAGTTTTTGCCCCCACCTTTTTTTTTTTATTCCCTAACACAGAGCAGTGACATAACGTTATTTATCAGGGTTGTGTTTGCTTAAGGTTGCCTGAATATTTCTGAATGTCTATTAATATGCAGCTTAATTAGTCACTGTTTTTCAATTCCACTTGCAGTTGGTGAATTCTATCGCCAAGACGTATGTGGGAACTAACGCATACATGGCAGTGAGTTACCCCTTAATCTCAGTCTTATACTAAACTGTCTTAAAGTTGTACTAGAGAGAAAATAAGTTATTAAAGGAGTCTCTGACTGTCCTGTTCTGATGTTTCTTTTCCCTTTTGCTCCACAGCCGGAGAGGATATCAGGAGAACAGTATGGTATTCACGCAGATGTGTGGAGTTTGGGAATCTCGTTCATGGAGGTACGATTGGCACATTTTTGGAGAGGAGACTAAATTGTAGTTCTAGTTTATTAAATTTTTATTTTGCACAGTTTGGTCTCAGGCAGTTAAAATACATCCAGTAGATCACATTGTATGTCTGGTGACTGATGCTCGTTAGGGCAGCATAAGTGTGTTTGTGTGTCCATGTGTGCGTCAGTATCTGTTCATCTCTCCCCATAGTGTTGATCGATTGCTTGACTGACACCCTGCGTTTTTCGAATCACATTTTAATTTCAGTATTACACTTCCCTGGTCTCTTGTCCTCCCACTGACACTATTGATTCTCCATCTGTCCTTGTCCACAGCTCGCCCTCCGCAGTATAACAGATGATGTGGGCTTCTGCCTCGCCTTTGTTTGTCAATAATGTTATATCATTACAATTATAACAATAATGGATGAGTTCACACAAAAGGAGCCACGTCAAAATTATTGACACAATCTCCGCGTGATAAAGATAGAGTTTTATAGGAGTGGACCCCCTGGCCCCCTTCTCTTTAGTTCTAGCTGTGAATGTGTGCATTAAGCTAAATTAAATATCTTGGAAGTCCCACTCAATGTGGATTGATCTTTAGCCTAGTTGGTCTATTTATGTTCAAGGAAGGACGGTGAGCGTTTTGACATTTTAATAACTTAATGTTGCCAATAAGCTGCCCTTGACCAAGATGAAAAATGTCCACCCCAAGTGAATTACCAAATGTCAGGGAGAGCTGTCGCCCAGCCCCCCTCAGCCAGAGTAACAGACACACACTCATTACATACAACTATCCTACAATCCTGCCCTCCTTCTCTTCATCCCTTTATTTTGTTCTCTGCAGGTGGTGATCGTGGGGGGGTTATTAACTAATAGCTGATGTTGTTTGATGAGGTAGTGTTATCAGCAGGTGGGCACTAAGCTTACCTCAAAGACTGAAAGTCTCAAATTCTGCACGCATCAGTGGCTTTAGCAGCATTTTCCTGCTGCATCTACAGTGAGACACCAGAGATGGAAGACACATCTACAATAATGCACGTGCACTTATATTGTATACACAGGGTGGTTTCTGTATAAGGAGAACCTGTGTAGTCTAATGGAGTCAAATCCGTAGCCACACATGAAATGCCTCTCAACTCTGAGGCCGTTGTTTCTTGTCTTGTTATCATGTGGTGCATCATATTATCAGGGATTTATCGTACTTTCATGTTTAAAAAAATAATTTGATAGTATTTTGTAACACTTACTCTTTTCTTTCTCACAGTTGGCACTAGGCATGTTCCCCTATCCACAGGTGAGTTATTTACATTTATTCACCTCACCTACAAAATGTCCTCAGTGATTTATCCATAGTGTTTATGATTTTTTTATTTTTGAAATGTGGTATTATTAATAGGGAAAATAAGATTTAATCAGAAAAACAATTTCCCTAGTAAATTATTTCCGTCATGACGTTTTCTGATGATTCCAAACTTTGGACATTGTCAAAAATGAGGCACTAATTCACGGTTAGTTCCTAAAATTTGTCGACCTCACAAATCATTTTCAAAGATGCATTGTACATCAAATGAATTCAGTCAGTAAATAACTCAGTGACATAAATTAAGTACAATATATTTAAGCATCATTATAAAACTTTAAATGTTTAAGAGGATTTGGGTTTATATTTTTTCCCTCCATTACACAAAGTTAAAATCCTGCTCAAATGTAATTGCCGACCACAGAAGTGACTTCCCAATCCCATCAACTCTTAATTGGGCCTTTAAGATGGGTTTATCTCCCCAATCCCTAGCTGAGCTTTCTGAATCTGGTTACCTCAGGTTACCTCCTGGCCACGAAACGTTAAGAGGAAGATTTGATCTCATAAAGAGTCTATTCTCAAAACTACATAGTGATTGTGTTGAAAATCAAACTTTGAAAACCTTCATTATGTCACACAAAAGTTGGGATTTTAATTTTATAATGATATCGTTATCGATTAATGTGACATCCCTACTAGCTGCGATTTCTGACTTTGTTTTGTTTCATTAGCAACAAAAAAACGTTTAAAATTCTATATCGTTTGTGTGTTGACACATAAGATAATTCTACTACAGGCTTAATGAGTGCAACACTTGAACTGCTCCGTCTCTCAAATAAAAGTTGATTGCGGTTGATTACAGAAGAAGAGTCTGATGTAACCACTGTACTCTTTGCTCAGGGATTGCCTCAGCGGCTGCTTATTTTCAGTGAGCCAATTATTCCTCCTGGTAAAGAGGAAACCAATCTACTCAATGTTGGAGTTTGATGTCATGCAAGGCTTTTAATATCCCAACAGTGTTTTGTTTTTTCTTTTAGGTCATAGGTGTTTCTATGTTTATTTCAGTTTCATGTTATCTGTTAGTGTTCTCTTATCAGGTGGTGAGAGAAACCCAGTCTTTTTTACAAGAGTTGATTCAGCACATGGCTGCGTACCTCCTTGGTAAACAACCATCTGTGAGGCAGAGTACAGTCGTGATCGAGCTCTTCACTTAGTGTCTGTGTTGATTAATTGATTAGTAATTCTTAAACCGGCGATGAAAAGCAAACATTTGTACAAGGGAGCAAAGGTGTGCTTGCAGCCTGCGGCCTTCATTCACCCATTTATTTTAATTTGTTTTGTAAGTGAATGGCGATCTACCCCTCATTGACTTAAATTGGGGGTGGCCGAAATATTAGAAACACTTCTCCAGTTTTAGTTTCGGCTCTCCACTGTCTCATACAGTTTTACTCATCTCAGTGTTAATTTTCCCCTTACTCCATATGGTACTGAAGACAGTTCACCTGCAGGCTGTAGCAGAGCGGTGTGCCGACAGTGCTCGGATCCAGCTCGTCAGGCGCAGCCAGCCAAAGTCCTCGGGCCTTAACTGTCATTTTTGCAGACGCTGGCACAGCTGTCTGTGCAAAACCCCCTGCTACACTTCACAGAGAACATTTCCGTACGGACTGAGGGAGAAGTTGTTGAAAGGGAGAGTGTGGCACAGAATCAGTGGCATCTCCAATGTAGACGAGACCCTTTAAATTCTGGGGAAGTGTGAATGCTTGCCAATGGCTTTAATTTGTGGATTTGTTGATGCATCATCTCTCATTCATTCTTTTGTATGTGTGTGTATGTGTACACAGTGGAGTCATCACCTCATGTTTGTCATGATTAGAGATGGTCTCTTTAATTCCACTTCACCACATGTCGGGATTCATTTGTATTCTTTGTCAGGAGTTAATGGAGTTTTTTCACGGCTCGCTCTGAAAGTCTTTGAAGACACCAGACCTGATGTGATGTGTATACAGCCGCCAGCGCTATTGCTCCTGATTGATTTGTTGTCCTTTTGTTTGCTCTGTGGTTGTTTTTCTTTCTCTCCGTTTTGTCACATTTTCCTCAAATTTGAATGAATTTCTGGATGAAATACCAAGTAAGTTTTTTTTTTTTTAGCACGTTTGAGGAGCTTCCATTACACAGTGTAATACACAGTGATGTGTAGTGGATGCAGAAACATTTGTTCCTCTCAAATGAAATGGAAGGGAACTTGAACCATAGTATGTACTGTATATGTGTTGTGAACACACAGTAGAGGATGGTCCAGGTCAGACGTGTTCACTACAACAGGAACATATCTGGTGAGGGGTTGCATCCGGGAAGAGCAGGAGGCTGAATGTTTTGTTTTAATTACATCTACAAGCTCTCAAATCTTTGTCTTTCCAAGTTGACATCTTCACCTGCGTCTTCTACTTGAATGGCTTTTCCTTTTCATCCTGAGATACTTGTATTCTTTTTTCTTTCAGTTTTGCATCTGTCCCACTCGCTCGTGAATTCTTCTGCCATTTTCCTGCTGTATTCTCACATGGGCTCATTCAGATATTGTCTGAAAGCATCATTATTGTCACCAAATCATATTCTACACAACGCACACCTTGCATCAGCTTTCCCCAGTGCAACCTGCGAGTTGTAGGATTAAATATATTTTGATCTAGACTTGATAGAGTAGATGATGTCGGTCTAAATGTTCCACTTGGTGAATCTGAGTGTTATTGAAGCTTTGGATCAAGGATGAAAGGTTTTCAGTTTGGAGGAGATCAGAAAGGAGCTTCCGTCATCGGATGATTTTTAAAGACCTGTGATTCCAGAGCAGTAAATCTCAGGGTAACAGAGTGGAATGCAGTAGTTCTTGTTGAGCTCATGATGAATAAAAGAACAGTGAAAAGAACCTCAGCACTTTCCGTCTTCATGAAGTTCTCACTGTTGTCTCATAACAAAATCATGCTTGTTGAAACTGATGGTTTTTATATCGAAAAGGAGCCTTTTTTTCTAAAGAGTTTTCAGATTTATTACCCTTGAAGTCTTTTAAATCCTTGAGCATCTCTTAGAAGTGTTTATTGAGTTCCTCCAGAAAAGGAAAATAAATCATTTGACATCTAAAAACAGATTTTGTTGCTTCTTATTTTCATGCTGAGCTCGCTGTGATATTTTTATATCACCAAAAAAAGCTTCATGTTTCTCAGAAATTGACACAAAGCCGCTGGAGTGGCTGTTAACAGGTTAAGAGGAAGAAGAAGTTGATGTTACACACAACTACAGTAATTTGGTGATGTACAAACACGCATACACAGTCCTTTAAAGATACAAACAAACCCTATAACAGCGCATCAATGTGTTTGTTCCTCTTAAATCAGGTATCAGAAGAGCATTTGAAAAGAATTGCCTTATTAGAAATTCTTGTTTAAGTATAAATGTTGTATTAAACAATGTTTACCCTCTGGACTAACCGATAATGAGATGTCTAATCAGCCCACAGTGATGAGAGACTCTGTTAAAAGATGCAGAGGGATTATTAAACATCTCTTTTTGCTATGTGGTCAAGCCACCTAGTATAAGAAGAATAAGTGCTCAATTATGCTTGAATAAGTTAGTCTCCCACTATCCAATTTCAACCCCTGGAGCAGCACGCTATTTTGTCCAAGTAATTATTTCTGAACAAATTAGTTTTCCATAGTTGCCTTTAATGTGTCTGAATCAGGCAAAACTGGATATAGAGGCAGTTTAGGAGTCTCTTGGTATTTACAGAGAGTGAAAACCTGTATTTAATTGAGTGAATCAATAAGTGCTCTAATGCACTGTCAAAGGACCCGGAGAAATGAGCTATTTATTTACCAAACATTCTTTGTCATTTAGCTGAGCCAAGTTTTTAGGGCCTTATTTCATTTAGTCTGTGTGATGAAGTTTTACATTTGGGTCTAAAATTAAATTTGTTTTGTCCTGGTGGATTCCGACCTGGAGGTTTTAAAAAAACAAAGCTAAATGTTTTTTGTAGTTTCCCTGCAGCGCCGTTTTGAAGATATTATCTCTGAGGCAGTGTCTTAAGTAGACGTTCCTCATCTGGCGTGTGTTCCTCAGTCTTTCCATGTTTTAGTTGTGACTGTAGAAAACACAGGGAATCGTTGTTTCCCCTGATTTCCAACTCAAGATATATTGAGTTGATTTGTTTTTTCTATGAACATCTTCTCTTCAACCACTTTCCCGTTTCACCACGTCCCAAAAATAATAGCTTTCATCACCAGCACAGTGCTCGTTCTAAACCTCTGTCTGTTTTTCTGTTTTAAGTGATATTGACTGAATCGTGTGTCCAAATTACACCTTGTTTCTTAAGATATACATATAGACAGACAGAAAGAGATTCCTGGTATTATACACTACATGTGTGTATGTACCTTGTCCTACAGTGTTTAGTGAGAGTGTTTTACCTGTGAAATAGACACAGTAAACATTCTCTTTGCAAACCTTGCTCACATTGTTCTGTAACAGTTTCCCTGTGCATCTTGATAACCTGGAGGGCAGGAAAGTACCACCAAATTAGCATTAGTGGATCTTTTAGCCCATTTTCCACAAATGAGAGCAGGGCCATTAAAATGTGTGTATTTTCATTATGTAAATGATCTTAATGCACACTCACAAATTGCCAACAGAAAAACAATAATTTTCTCCAAGTGATCATAATGTGTCCAAGTGTATCATCTTGATTATGACGCACTAATTACATGTGGGCTCGTCTCTTCTTCTCTTTGTTGCCCTACAGATTCAGAAAAACCAAGGATCTTTAATGGTAAGTTTTACTGCATTAAAACAGAGTGAAAGGAAACACAGGTCTCCCACACTGTATCGTCAGTTACTCTTGGTTGGCTCCTTCATTTGAAAAAAATAAAATAAAATACTGAAATTGCATTCCTGCAATGAAATATTAGCTCCTGCTTAAACTGCTGGTACTACATTAGGTGCCATTATGGAATAATAAAAACATCCAGGAGGTGAAGGATGGCTTTGCCTGAGCTCACTGCATTCCATTAATCTAAGTAGATACTTTTTTTTATACCACTCAATTTTCCCCATTGCAAAGAAATTTCATGTTGGCTCGCTCGCTTGTTGTTGTTTTTTTTAATCTCACTGTGTCTCTTCTCTTCCAGCCTCTCCAGTTACTGCAATGCATCGTTGATGAGGTGAGTCGTCGTCTTATGTGCTTTTGCATCTAAAGTCAGTCCTAATGGCCCGGAAAGCTTATATTTTGTTTCCTAATGAAGCAAACCAGTCAGGCGGCTTTGCTCCCCATTCACTCAACCCTTCACCCTATGCAACTGCCTCAGGCAACACACATATGCACACACACATTACTGCAGAGGTTGGACCTGTCATGAATGAGACACACACACACACGCGTGCACACAAACAACTGAAGTATGTATATTTCAAAGAGACGACCAAACCCAGGACTATTCTCATGACTGCACCAGGTGTACATGTCTCATACACGGAGCAGTGGCACATTACTGCCTTCTCTGACTACTTTGGGTTCTGGTGTTTTTATCACCCTCTATATTGATTTTACAAAGGTAACGTCTGGTTTTTAAATGCTCTTGTTTTTCCTGACACACATGCAGTCTCACTTGCTTCTCCCACTTGCCACAGGCTACTGTGCGATACACAACCTGAGCCTAACCCGAAGAGTTTTTCCATTTCTTTACATATGGATGTATTTTGTCTCGGGTCTGCATACATCAATACACAACCTCCTCTTTCTTCTTTACCGAAGTTCTTTGCTGACATAAACTAATTGCAAAAACGCTACAACACTTCCTCTCCAGCGTAAACCGGCTCCTCTGATAACCCCTTCACCAGCCATATCACACATTTAACATATAATGTCACTTGTCCTTAACTGCCTATGGATCGGCCCTAATTAATAATTAAATGCTTTTGGTTGTAATGGATTGACCTGGGCTGAACTGTTCATTAGTCAGCGAGACAGAGGCATCACTCAAAACTATTTTTCCTCTGCCCTTTGCCGTCTCCCCTTGAGGCGAGAGAACACTCTTTTGTCCCTGGCAAGCCAGCACCAGTTCACTGTCCCAGCTAATGCTGCGATTTGGAGGAAGAGACAGGAGGATGAGCACTGCTCTGAAGGATGAAGTCACTCAGAGATTGTAAAGGTTGAGGACTGCACCGGAGCAAGGATATACACTCATCAAGCACTTTATTAGGAACACATGTACACCTCTGTGTTCATGCAATCATGTGACAGGGGTGCAAGGCATAAAGTTATGGAGGTTCAAGCCATGAACTGCAGTTAATGTTCACATCAAACATCAAGAACAGGGACAAATATGTGGTCTCGGTGACTTTGTGGTGGGTTTGTTGATGCCAGATGGGATAGTTAAAGCATATATGAAATTTCTCCTTGAATTTGGCTGGTGCCTCTGCCTCTTCTGCCATATGCAGCATGAGCGATGCCACCGAACCACGATGCAGTTCAGCAACGCATGACGTCACCCCATTCAAAGTGAATGAGCATTTAAAAAACTGAATTATTGAGCTGAACACTGATCTTATTCAGTGAATAATTCAATTCTTCTGTATTTTTCATCAGAACTGTCTCACTTACTAAAGTGAGCATTGCCCGTTGTAGATGTGATACAAATGTTTTCTTTGATCGTGATGTGTGTACATGTGACTTGTCCACTGGGGATTTGGAAGTTGCTGTAATGGCTGAATGAGTAATAGGCTCCTGTGAATGGATCATTAATATCCCTGTAGCTTGAGGTATGTGTGTGGGTTCTGTCCCACATAAACGTGGCTGAGAAAGGCTTGAATAAGTATTTGAGCCTCATGAGACTCGATGAACATTAAGTTGAACCATTATAAGGGCAACAGATTTAACCTGAATGAATTTTTTAAACATAAAGGTGAAAACATAAAGGGACAGTAACCTGACAAAGACTCAAACGTGAGTGGCCTTGAAAATCATGGCATCGACAGCAAGATAACATTTTACAAAAGAGCAAAGCTGGTCACAAGTTACAGTTTTACCAGATAATATTTTCTTAAAGAGTCGTATCATCACCCACGTTACAAAAATATGTTGGTATTATGTATCTTTAAAAAAAATTATTCCAAAGTAATATTCTTATTCTAGAATTGGTGTCCTGGTTTTTCTCAATAATCCACAGAACAAACTCTCAGCAATTTTCCTTGGTGGGCATTGGTTTGAATTAATACTGGGATGAAGTCATAAAAATGTACATGGTTGACTGAACAAAAGGATATAATATTTATTGCCTATGTAGAAACTGCTTTTATACAAAGACACAGAATTGTGTTTAAGGAGAATAAAAACCTGGAATCACCTTTGTAAGTGTTTCTTTATTTGGATCAATATCCATATGGAATATCAGATAATAATATATGACCAGGTTTACACAAAACAATTAATTTAATCATATGTAGCTTAACTTAAATGCAAATGATCCAGTGCATCGTTTTAATAGAAGCTGGTATTCGACTAAGACAGAGAAACACACTTGTTCAGCTCAGGTCTTGAAAGAGAAGTTCCCCTCACTTTTTCCTCCCATCTCTCTGCCGTCCACTCTCATTAATGTGTCTTTCTCCTCTTATTTGTTGAATAGCAAGTGGCTGCACTAATAAAGAACTCCCACTTTATTTTCAAGCCTGTAATTACTGATCTAATTTCGCCTAATAATTGCTTCATGGCAATGACATGTATATTTACCCGTACCCTTCTACCCTTGTAGTGTGTGCTCCGTCTCATAGTGGAGCATATTGACAACCAGAGGAATAATTCACACAGACCAGCCACTTTCATCAGCCTGCTTGTCTTTTGTGCCGTCGCCTGCTGCCACATCAAAGCTGCAGCGGTGTTACTCTCAGCTGGAGACATGAATACATACATAAATGTGTGTTTGTGTTTGTGTCTGCAAAAAGGTGCATGCAAATATGTGTGGAAAGTGCACGGAGAGATTTTGTATCAAATTTAGCCGACACAACACATAAATTGGTTGTGTAGTCAACATTTTGCACAAACTATGTGGGTCCAATTGATCGTGTGTGTGTACACTATAGTACAGTGGTTGCAAATTATTTGGTACCCTCTTTCTGAACGAAGTGTATGCTCAGGCTTGGCGTGTGCAGAGCTCAAGGGCATTTGTGTGCGAGTGTGTGTGTGTGTGTATATATGTGCTATGATATATTGCTCATCCAAGCGGCCACAACACTATGAAGTGTAGTGAGATTAGAAGGAACCCATTCCTTTGTTAATTTAAATGGGTTCATGCATCATGCTTTGCGGGAACCTGCCGATCAGAGCATTAAGGAATGGCAAACACTGCCCAGAGGTGTTTTTAATGGCACAGCAGGGGCTTCACGTGTAAAGAGGTTTAATTCCCTGAATTTGAATAAAAGGCCTGGTTGTGGGGCCCAGTCTTTAAGGTTTTTGTTCATGTCTGAGTAGTTTGTGTCTTTGTTTTTTTTATATATATATATATATGATTGGATGTCACTGCTGTGCAGATTTTAAGTCATGTAGCTCTCACACCTTCGATCGTCCTGCTCACTTCTGATCTTGTCAGGTGGCACCTTTTGTATCTGAGGTAAACATCAGTGTGTTGTGCACATGCTGGTGTGTAGGAATGCAATACATTACATTTCATCAGTCGGTGTTCTATGTAGGAAGATGTGACCTGACGCGCCAGATGGTTTGTTACACTGGACCATCTGTGAAGATTTCATAGAGTGTTTGGAAAGAGGCAGGTGCTTTCAACAACAACTTGGCAGGTGATTGGATGAGCCATCTGTCCGTCACCATCTATAATGGCTGCTAACGCCAGTCGATAAAACTGCAAAAACATCTCATCTATCAAGAAAAACCAAGTGCCGTTCTTTGCTCTTCTTTCAATACAATCCACTACTGATGCTATGGTAGCATCTGTGCTAACCTCCTTAGTAGCCATCATTGTTGTCTTTTACACGCCCACATGGCTGCTGGTAGTTGTTCCCTCATTGGACGATGATTGGTACGAACCTCTGTGGTTCAGTAGTTCAGCCACTGACTCGCCTGAAATCTTGCTGCCTTGCAAAGTTGTGGAAGAAATGTCTTTATAATCCAGAGTTGTTTTATTTTACTTCATGCTAGTTTTCTCATTTGTAAGGAATGAGCCAGTTTATTTTCATATGAATATATATAAATCTATATATAAAAACAACAGGAAAATCTTATAGAACCTTTATAAAATACTTTCTTTGTACCGCAATTATTCAATTAATATGCCAAATGAAAACATTTTTTTATGAAAATAAATAATTGGGAACAAGAAACAGTTTTGCTGTTATTTATTGGGATAGAAACAAAGGGAGAGAATCCAGATTTTTATTTAATGTTGCTATCGCTACGCATTGGTCAGCATTTTGTCTGCAGGGATACAGTTAAATTATAAAAGCTAGAACTTTTGACACCAGCAAAGGTAAGGAGGGAAACGAGCAGAGTGAGAGGAGGGAAATGGACGGACTAATGAGGTGAGGGTCAGTCTGGCACAGCTGTTGTACATGACACGGTTCATAGACCCTCCATTGACAAGATGTAGCAAGCATGACAACACACACGTAAACACAAACAGCGCAAATTAGTTTATTTTGGCAGCAATTTTCAGTCATCACCTTCGTCCTGAAATGATATGTTCATGTGAGTTTTGTCACAATTCATCCCCTATTTTCTTTTAAATTTAGTCAGACTGTGTATATTTATGCCTTGGCTGTTAAAAATAAATGAAATTTGTTTAATGTGCATATTATGGCTCCTTTCCAGCTTATTACAGCCGAATCCAAGCAGGAACCACTGTGATCAGGGACAAATGACCACTCTTGTTGTTTGAGCAGAGCAGAAAGACCACAAACATCAAAATTAGAGTCACCAGTTCAGTTTCCGACCAACCTCTAACTAATGGTTTAAATGGCACTGTACCCTGTTATCATCATTCCATGTGAAAATTAAACTTGTTTTATTCCTCTTCACAGGATCCTCCGGTTCTTCCCGTTGACCAGTTCAGTGAAAAGTTTGTTCACTTCATCACTCAGTGGTGAGTCCGTCTGTGTCACTGTTTAATACATTTTTATCAAGATAGACAGAAATGGTTTTAATTAATGCCTTCCACTTTTAAATGTAATTTTATCTGTGTTCAGTGATTATTGACTGTGTGTTGCATTTGTTTGCGATCCTACTTTGCACCAGCTTAATATGTTTGCCACAGTCAACGTTCTGAGCCCCACAGAACCAGACTGAACAATCCCAAACCACAAGCTGCATTTAACATTATTGTAGATGAATCAAAGGAATAAGGGAATACAATGAGATTAAAGTGCATTTGCTTGTGTGCATTGTGGATTTAATGGTTTTAGCTCAGGCATCCAGTGCAGCTGATATTGAATAAAAAGCTGAAAAGAGGAGTGATTGATTTATCTAATGCAACAGGACAAAAACAATGTTTACACTGGGTTTGCCTCTGATTCATTAGCCTCTGTATTGTAACCTTTACAGTTACACAGACATCTGAAGACACACTCCAACCAAATGCAAGCAGTGTGTGTGTATGTGTGTGTGTGTGTTTGTGCGCACGCTCAGTACTCTCTAGCTGGTTATACCAGCTGTTGTTTAACCCCCATGCCACCTTTATTTACTTAAACAGCCCACCTCTCTCTCAGGACAGACTGAGGTACAGGTGACCTGCTCTGCATTGGTGCAGGACCAGCACCAGGTTCTCCCGGCTATTCTTTCAGGGTCATGGCCCAGTCATTGTCGTACATAAACCAGTAACATGACTGCAGACAAGTCCCCAGTGTGGGTTGTTTTGACATATTGTGTATACACAACGTGGAGGACACTCACAGAAACACACGCATAATAAATTATGAACTGCCCCAGTTGTCGTATTCTGAGTAATAGGAAATATTAATTGAACTTAGAATGAGTAATTAATTGATTTCATTTGAAATAAAGGTACCGTGTTTTTAGGCTGATGTGGTTTTTGTCTATGAAACTGTTTTCACATTCTGTGGAATGAATAGTTTTGTTTCATTCCTCCTCTTGAACATTCATGCTGTTAAAATGAAAGAGCAAAAACATGTCTTGGTCTCTTACAAACTACACTTTGAATGGTGGCTGGATATAAACTGCTTGTATCTCTTTTTTCAGTATGCGGCGGCAACCCAAAGAGAGGCCTGCCCCCAACAACCTCATGGTAAGTTAAACCAAGCCTTCTGTGCACAGAAGGTGATCATATCTGTGCATCCCAATACAAATTCAATTCAACATAATTTTATTATCTCTGTAGTTTTGGAAGATACTGTTGTGTTTGGTGCAATAATTGGGCTGTTGTGGGTCAAGGACCCCCCCCAAAGTTGTCATTTCTGTGTGGAAACAACAGCGATGAACTTCTTGCTACCTATGAAAGATGTCAGAGAGAGGGCAGCTAGAAACCTTGAGACAGGATTAAGCTCCACTTCAGTAACAATTCTTTTAATTCACTGCATGGGAGCTGAACTGAATGAATCCGGCCTAGCTGCTGCACAAGAGTCACATAATTCTATCTTAGCAAATTAAGTTTTATAGCCTCATGAAATTTTGAGCAAGGGACAAAAGGAAAGTGTGTGTGTGTGTGTGTGTGTGTGTGTGTGTGTGTGTGTGTGTGTGTGTGTGTGTGTGTGTGTGTGTGTGTGTGTGTGTGTGTGTGTGTGTGTGTGTGTGTGTGTGTGATTGTGTGTGTGGACCATTTTTACTTTATAAACACAGTGAGGACATTTTGGCTGGTTATCTTCTTCAAATGGCTATTTCAGAGTTTAGACCCAGCTATCAGGTTCTGCTTAAATTCGGTTTGGGTTAGTGGCTGGATTGTCTGTGTGCATTTTTGTGTTTTACAGATTGAAGAAGTTTTCATGTATGTATCATGCTTCCTTAAAATTAAAACAGGAGATGTTGAAATGTTCCCGTGAGTAGAAATAAATGATAAATCTATCCATCCATCTCCTGAAGAGCTTATACTGCTGTAGGTGTCACAGGGTGATTCAACAACTTTAAACTCAAAAGATGCTGCAAAGGTTCATGTCCAATAAAAAATTAACATGACATTCATATGTTCTGAATACTAGGTGAAATACATTCTAAGATGTAAAGATCTGAAGCACAAAAATAATTATTCAGGTCATATAATCAGGGATAAGGTTGAGTGTCTGAAGGTCCAGAGTTTTTAATATTTTTCCTCCATACAATTGGTACAGTAGAAAAGATATTTAAACGTTGATGTGAACAAACGGTAAACTTGTAGTTTTTTATTATACCCTTTGTCCTACACTGTATTAAACTGGTGTATTTATACTGTAAAATGTTCAGGTATCTTCCATATTGCACTGTAATTGCCTCCAAACTGTGTTGCTCCTGCACAAAAGGGAAACTTAATCCATTCGGCAGATGAATGTGAAAATAGTCTTCAAGTGGCAAATTGCACACATTCAGTATTTTGTTGAGTGAAACTCAAAAATAACGTAAAATCGGAAAAATACAAATCACATTTGAGGGGAAAAGTACGATTGCTGACAAGAGAATGAAGCAGTTGTGATTGTTGGTGTTCTCCTCTGAACGTTAGTGTGGAGGCCATCGGTTCTGTGACTCTGATTGAGTTGAGCTTGGTCAATGCACTCCTCTAAGTTCCAGCTCTCCCTGTCAGGAGAAGCCAAACCTTCCAATGTGGACTCTGATTTTTTTTCCCAGTTTTTACCGTTGTAGCATGAACACATTCGAACACAGCAGTTTGCACCAACGGCCTTTTAAGAGTTGCGACATGCTCGGTTTTCTGTGTCAGCACCAAGGACAGCGACTGTCGGGTCCACAGAGAGCGGACGGGTGAAGGGTTGGGTTGCGGGGCTGGGGGGTGTAAATGCAGAGCTGCTAACAGATTGTATGTTCTCAGTTTCACACCAGAAAGGAGGAGTGAAGGGAAACGTTGTCGAGACACTCATTGGGAATTCTTGCCTTCGGACAAAAGTGGTTCTTTTCAGGGCAAGACCACGCGGGACTGTTTTTGAGGAAGTTGCTGCTCAATTTTATGTAACTTGTTCACCTTTATTTTAACACAACTTGTATTGTTACTGGTTTGTTTGTTTGTCTGTCTGTTATATATCAGTTTAATGCTAACTAAACCTGGTGGAAGGATGTGGTATGGGTTATGAAAGAACCTGTTAAATTTTGTTGCAGTTCCAGATCAGGGGCCAGTTCCAGGAATTGTTCGTCATTTTTGTTTATTTCTCAGAGAATAACTCATGGATCTTGATTTAAAAAAGTAGAGGCATGTTTAAGGTAGTGGTATTTATGAGTGTGGGCATTTTGGTTCAGATCCAAATAAAAATATGGATCAAATGAATTTAAATATGGTTTCGTAAGGTGACTGCTCTGAGTACCTTTCTAGTTTGTGACCCTTTTTACTTAAATAATCATAAATACTGAATCTGGCACTTCATTGTCGTGCAGAGGATCTTGATAGTTTGACTCTTTCTTATTCTCTTTCCATACTGGGGCTTTTATTTTTGCAATTAATTCATAAAGGCATCAACCAATCACTGTACACTAGTGTAGTTTTGGCTACACAACAACTTAGCTGAGACGCTGCTGTGGATCAACAGGATCCTGGTTTGTTCCTGTGCCTCCTCAGATGTGGCCCTGACATCTCCAGCAATTCAAATTAGCCGCCATTATTAAGTTTGAGGCAAAGTGTCTTTGCTGCTCTTATCCTCATACCTTGAACAAGAATACAATCATATTTGATGAGCCTGAACTAGAAGCTCTTTTTCACAGTGTGTTCTTGTGATTTCTTCCGTCCTTCAATACAAGTGTTACGTCAAACTCCTATTACCCATACTTATCAGACAATATCAGACCTCCACCGATGAATAGCCAATTTATCATCTGTTTATATGAACACATTTAATCATCCAGGACCTCCCTGTACATCCAGTTATCCAGTTCTACTTCACTGCAGCATTGTTACTCTGTAAATACATATTCTATGCAAAAGAAAACTGAAAAAATTTTCTGAATTCACAAATTTTAAAATCGATGTGCAAGTAGATGGGATAAAAGACCAAAATAAGGAGAAGGTTAAATTTTTATGTGTCTTGGATAACAGAAATTTGCTCTTTGTAGTTTATCAAACTGGACCCCAGATATCTGGAAATAGACTTGGAAGTGATCTGTTTGTCATTGTTTCTTTTTCTTTTCTCAAGAAGAGGGAGAACCTCAATGCTTGTCTCCATTTTATCTCCCACTGCAAATCTTTGGAGTAGATAGAATAATAAAATGCATAGGATTCTGCGTGCAAGGTTTCTGTGCATGACCATTTTTTATTGGATTTATATAAAAGAAGAAGAAACTCCTTGTTCATCTAAGCAACAAATAACCTTTGGTGCTTAGATGAACAATGAGTTTTTTCTTCTTTTCTTCTCACAAAGTGTGTTCTTACAACTTATCTCTTTTCATCACTATATACAAAGTATTTTTCAACCACACACGCTGTATTTCAATCTATCTAGTTTTTAAATGCTTCAGGTGATAGTAACTCACACGGTGACATTTTCAGCTCTGTCGTCCACATTCCTCCTCTGCCCCAATTTATTCATATTCATTGCGATCTCTGTGCTCTTTTTCAAATTCTCACTGTTCTCTCTTGTCTTTTTTTGACTCCCTCCTTTCCTCGACCCCTCTCGTCTTTCCTTTACCTATATTTTTGTCCTCCTGTAGGCCTTTCATTTCTTCCTTTGCCCGTGATGAACTGAAATATAAGGTCATGGATGCCTGCCTCGGTGGCACCAGCCTGCTGATTGTCTTTCTCTCTCCTCCTCCTCCTTATTCCCTCTTTCCTCCCCATTCCCCCAGCCTCCCAAGTACATTAAAACTCTTTACCTATTCTATCTGTATGTTAATGCACCTTGCCACAGCTCCCCTTTCCCCCTCTTCGTCTGCTGTACAGAAAGTGCGACCATTTGCTCTCAGTTTTTATCTGTGCAACTCATTTCTCCCGGTAGGTAATGCGGGAAATCACACACAAGTGTACACACTGAGCAAATAATGTGATTTTATGACCATACAAATTCGACCGGTAGCTCTAGTTTGCTCATCAGGTTTCAGCATGTGGTTTCTCTAATCACTGGTATAGCTTTTATTGATGTTGTTATTGTCACTGGGATTTGAGCCTATTAGACGTTCTTTAAAGGGCTGCTGTTTGATTGCCTGCCTGCTCTTGATGGGTTCTGTCCCTGAAGCTTGACGCAGTCTGTTACAACTAGTGTTGAATTTTTTTTAACAAAGACAGCGACTAAATATGTTCGTCAACAACCTTTTTTATTTTTTTTTTTTCCACGACTGAGACGAGACAATGACTAGACAGCGCTGACGTCACTGAATAACAACTGTTACTGTATCAGCAGACGGTATCATTCAGGATACTAGACGGGCACTCAGAGAGCGAATACCCCCACCAACGCACAACACTTCCCTAATGAAGCCACATTTATATTTACTAGATGCAGATGTTTATTCGGATCTGCACCACGTTGCACACACTCGTAAATAACAGTCCTGTAAACATGCCTGATATCTTTCATCCAGATCTATGAATTGTTTAAGGCCAAATCAAAGAAAACGTTGAAAAATACCCTAAATCCCAAGTGGGGGGGGGAATCCTACATCCGCCCCCGAATCCAGATCCACCCCAAAATGTAACAGTTTCTCTCCTGACCCATACCGCATCCCTCCACCAGGTTTTGTGATAATCCGTCAAGTAGTTTTTGCGTTATTATGCTCTAAATAATAAATCAGTCATTTTGAATGGACTTAACAATGTCACAATATTTGGTCATTTAATTTTCTTGCCCATCACTGTGCTTTGCATGCGAGTTCATTGTGATTCTGTCAATCAAATCAGCTGTTTGTTATTTGATACCACAACACCAGTGGAAGAGTTGATCTGAGGCCGGTTGGTTTACACCATGACTCATAATCCGTTTGTCAGTTTGTTGGACTCTAATTAATCAAGAAGAAATCTCGAAGCGAGCCCCGTCTGGAGCGTCTCAATCTCAGTGCTTCTCCTGTATCAGTAAAGGATCTTTTCTCCCATTTCTTCTAAGTCCCTTCTTCTGTAAAGAATCGCATGATGAGCCATCAGAGAGGAAAGTGAGTGGGTTTTTCTCTCCTTTTACTAATGCATCTTTCATTGTGGGACACCCTATCCTGTCATCATAAGCTAATGACGTGGGTGAGCCGAGGAGACTTTCCATTGGCCCGCTCCCAGGACGTTAGCTGCAGGTATTTGGTGATGACCCATCCTGTCTGAGGTTTCTTGCTTTTGGTTCTAAACAGGCTGTGTCTCTCTCCTCCCCCTTTTCCATCAATACACAGCCGACCGTGTGCAGCGTCGCTGGCTTATTTATTAAGCTTTAAGACAAGAAGGAGAAGAGATAGTTTGTTTTTTTTACATTTAACCTCATATTTGTTAATTTGTCGATGCAAACATTTTCATATGTGTTTTCATGTTCTATTGATTTAAGTACGAGAGAAGAAGAAGAACAACAGCGATGCCCCCCCCCCCCCGCCCTGATATTCTTTGATTGGGATTTGATGGACATTTCATTTCTCCCCCCCCCCCCCCCCCGCTCTCCCTCGTCATCCCTCGCTCCCCAGCCAGCAGCCTTCAAACAGCCTTTTAGCACCCTTGTCAATGCAGCGCTCCTATTCTGCTTTTCTATTCATACACACACACACAGACACGCGCACAAATTCCCTCGCCCCCTTTTCAACCCTGGAGACACCAGATGAGTCCCTCGGTTTTTCACAAAGGAAGCCCGCCTGTCTCCAACTGTTCACACACACACACACACACACACACACAATTTGACCACTGATAGAGCCAGTATCATAAACTGTGGATGTGTGTTACTAACAAATTCTCACTCGTTATCTAGTAATCTGTCATTAACCAAATCAACATAGTAACCACTCTTTTTATTAGTTCGCTCTTACTTTTAATTATCTCCTTGTTTTTCATTCAATCATCATGACATGGCAACTTGACACTTTATTTGAATACCATATCTCAAGGCGCTTTATAGAGTAAGGTCAAGACTTTACAACATTATAGAGAAACTCAGCAGTTCCCACAACAAGGAAACTCAATTTTAACAGAAAGAAACCTCGACCAGAACCGGGCTCCATGCGGGCGGCCATCTGCCTCGACCAGTTGGGGGTGAGTGGAGAAAAATGGGGAGGCGAGGAGAGGTGGAGAGACCTGGACCAGTTGCGTAACCGTAACATTTAAGCTAACAGTGATATTCATCAATGTCTCAATGTTATTAATGATGGCATCACCAGTTAATGATGATAATAATAATAATAGTAGTAAACTAATTTAGATTGAGCCCCTCGTTCCAAGTTTTTGAGTTGATTTCTTGCCTTTTGTGTTTGGCTTTCATATCATGTTCATATTTTTATCATACTAAGTATTTTTGCTTTAAAACTCCTGGGCAGAAACTATTATCTAATCACCTATACGTGTGGGGTTTTTTGTGTTGCTGTGTGTGATGCCGTTATCATGTGGCTCAAACTTTGGAGGCAGTTTTCGTGTCTGAGGAATTGGTTTGTTAATGTTAACATCCCTACATGTGCAAAAAGGATTTTCACAGTCATGCTTGTGTGTCCTTGCAGCTTTGGGGGGTTTGTGCTGCCCCCCCCCCTAAACTTTTTCTGTCAACACTTTTGTTGCCAAATGTTTTCACATTTCACTCTTGGGTCTTCAGTGACATGAACCCGCATTCACACATCCTGGGCCTGCTGCTGCTGGGCACCTGTTCAGTCACGACATTTTGAATGATAGCAGGAGTCGAAAATACATCAATGTTTGAATCCTGGACAAATTCAATGTTTGGCATAAAATATTCATTTTCTATTGATTCAGTATCCTTGGTTTTTTTTTTCAAAACAAGGTCTTTTTTCAGGTGTAAGAGAAATTTAGGCTGATGAATATTGTAACTTAAACTGCTTATCTCTTAAAAGTAAAATGGTGAGTTTATTACACAGTTAAAATACCCTGTAAGAGAAGTTTCGCTCTGCACTAATTTCTACCAAAGTATTAACTAATACCCACCCACACACATACACACACACAAACACACCATCCAGTCGCAACCAGTTTCTAGAGGGAGCCAGTGATTAGCATGTAAATCGGTAAAGCCCTAGTTATTCTATCTACCTCCTCTCCCTCTTCTCTGTCACACACACACACACACACACACACACACACACACACACACACACACACACACACACACACACACACACACCACATTTCTTCTAACATTATTCTAATGAGGTGATGACCAGTCTCTTGTTATAATTGCCTCAAACTGCTTTTAATTTCTTCTGAGGGTATTAATCATACATAGTGTTATTTAAAATTGCATAAATTAATCTTCGATTAAACAGACCCTTCAAAGGCTTCAAACAATTAAAGAGTTAGGTAGAATTTCCCCTGGGTTTTCTGGCCGCTTCTATTTGAGCAGAGCGGTTTCAGGTGATTATCCCATTTTGATGTGGCCAGACGGTGATTAATGGAACTTTTGAATGAGTCTCACCTCTGTCCACACACGGCTTCAGCAGAAAGTCAGTAACGCCGTCAGTGACCCAACAAGGAGCAGTTATTTACTCTGCTTATTACTTTTCACTTACATGTCAAACTTTAAGTAGCGGGACATTTTTATCACTTATGGAAGTTGGACATGAAAACAGAAACAGAAACTGCAGAAAAACGTATCTTTAATGGTGCCCACTGTTCTGGAATGTAGTTGTAAATTTAACAGATGGGACATTGCTTCCAACAAAAAAAAGGTGGTCTTGGCATGAATGTGTATTTGCATGTATGCCTGGTGTGATGAGACACGCACCTTCATCCAGGTCAAATTCCAGCAGATTTCTCCGGCCTGTCGGGGTTAATTTCTGGAGCAAAGGTGGAGCACTGAATAAAAAAAAAATATATATATATATATCAGTCCAGTCTTCCTTCTTTATTTCTGTATCACTCCTGCTCTACTGAGGCAGAGAAGAATGATGGATGGGATGGGTATTCAGCACATTGAGCTGCCCAGGAGCGTCCACTCCACACTTGCATACTGACACACACACTGATATGAGAGTAATTAACCTCAGACTGCGTTAACCCCAGCTGCCCATTAGAAGGACAACAGGATTGATGGGGCTCCCCCCCAGTCCTTCGCAATCTACAGTTTGTGCAGGATTAGAAAAGCTGGAACGTGTCGTCGTTTTTTCCTCTGAAACTTACAAATACACCACAACACGCGTGTGGTGAACGATCAGAAGTAACAGCAGTGAGCAAAGAACTCAAACGGAGGTCCAGCTAATTCATTGGGTTTTATGAAGGAATCGTGATAATACAAAAACTTGTTAGTCCCTCATGTGATTTCATTTTATACATCTTCAGTTTATCATATTTTTCTGTGCAACCGCAAATAGACGAGGAGGATCTCAGGAGGGACGGAGTGAAGCGTCAGTACTGGGTCTGTCCTACTTTGTTGCTAATCTTACATTGTCTGCACCAGTTTGCATTGGTGCTTGGGGGTATTTAACATTGTCTGACCCCAGAAGAAACAGCTGACAACAACACCGCTCACCTTGGAGTCACTTTCTATGTCAAGTAGAAACTATGGTAATGCCACTATTGTCAGTGCGATATGGTTTTCGTGTTCACAAGGTTTGCTCATTTGCAATTGACTGAAAGCCTTTCAAAAGCTGAATTAATTTGAAACTTGACATAAAAATACATAATTTAAGTGGACTGCTGTCAAGACTTCATATATTTGACATTTCTGTATTTGAGGCTTTTGTTGCCGATTGGCTGACACATTCTAACAATATCCGTACATCTGGTGCGAGCGGAGATCGGCCTATAAACTGCGTCAGCCCGGACGATTTATGGCTCTTGTTCCAATTGTGACCCTCAACACCCCGGGAAAAGTCTTTGTCCATGAAGTCCTCTGTGGTGCCTGATGTGTCACTTAGGGCTGAGCTCCTGTTAACCGTGTACAACAGTGACAGTCTCTTGTTGTTAGGCACCGATATCGTTGAAATCAGTGTTGACATGTTCATTTGAAGCGGCCAGCTGCCGGCTTGTTTATCTAATTGGACATCGAGACACCACAAATAAAATTCACGGTCAGCCTCGGTCGACTTGTTTCATTTGTAGGCTCCGCCCCTCTCACCTCTGACTGCCCTCTGTGACCTCTGTGACCCGACCCCCCCGATGAGGCTGGTGATTGGAAGCGCTGTCATTGAGATATCACATGTGACATCTCTGTTTAAGTGGTGCAGCGGTAACAAGTGAACGCTGCGAGCGGGTAACAAACTTGATGAGCTACCAATCAGCAGACTGGCTGTGGGGTTTCAGGAGCTCCTTTTGTTGGCGCTATCGATCGAAATCAATCAAAATTAAGATTGTATTTGTTTGTGAGTCCTTGGAAAATTATTAGAAAATTGCTATTTGGATTTGGACAAAGTTAGTTAGTGCCACTGCTACGTTTTATCACTAGGCTCATTTTTACGACCTGTTATGACTCATGACGATCGTTAAACTCCGAAGATATTTCTTCAAAACACCCATTACTTAAACGTTGTGCATTTAAAACAAAATCTGTTGGTCGTTAATATTTAAGACGGTTTAATGATGTTCCTGTTGAGGTTATGTGTATTTTATTATTATTTCTTGAATCAAGATTTAGAATAATTATACAAGCGCGTCATGCGGCAGTGTAGTAATGTTTGTGGCTCCAATCTGTTTGATAATAAAAATAATATTGCACGATAGGTATAAACATTTTGTGATGGCTGTTATAATATACATTTCTCTGTTTTTATGAGAAAGCTCATTACTTGTGTTTTACTGCTACTTCCGTTCATTTCTGCCACAGGTGACATTTATTTTGAAGGTCATTTATGGAGTAAGATAAGTGCCAAGAGAGATTACTTTGATTCTTTACTTTGAAATAGTGAAATGATTTAACTCAAAAAGACAAATCTCATTAAATGAATTGAAAAAAAGGTGATTTTATTTTTTTTCAAGCACAAATTTGATCTAAGTACCTGGAAGTTGAGGTTCATTATCACGGAACTAAACCTCACTGGGTTTGTTTTTTATTTGGTCAATTAAGTAAATGAAACAGTCCTTTGTATTTCAATAAAATTCTGTAATTTTGATCTTAATAAATATATAAATGCCAAAGTTAGTCAAGTTAGTCTAATCCTTAAAGGACACATGTATGCTTTTTCAAAGTTTCTTTCATCGAGTGTGATTTTTTGTGTAAAGACAAGAGCTAAAACCCAATGTTACAGACAGAGGCTGAAGAGAGGAGCTGCAGCAATGAGTCAGTGTCAGTGTCAGTTGTTTAAAAAAATAAATAAAGATTTAACACATGTCTTTCTCTTCACCTTTTAGGAGCATTCCTTCATCGTGCAGTATAACGACGGTAATGCAGAGGTGGTGTCCATGTGGGTCTGTCGCTGCTTGGAGGACAGACGAGTTCAGCAGGCTCAGGGACGTGTCTGACGTCCTCCTGCTGTCTGTCCGCCCCGAGATGGACCTGGACGTTTGATCGCTGACCTTGGACACTTATCAAAGTCTTCAGGATCCAGTACGTCCTCTGTGCAGGCGACTTCATGTCCATGGACGGAAATCACCAGAAGTTAAATACTTAATGTGAGTAAGTCTTGATTTAGCAGCACTCATTCGCCCTGACAATGAAGAGCCCTCATCCTCTGAAGGGAATAGGAATCTCTGCGTCCAATGAGCTCAGAGAGATCTCTCTCTGCTGTGCGTTTCCAGCCGCGGCCTCGTCCCCATGTTTTTTGAGAGTATCCAGACATTCAGTGAGCATCTCGATCTAATGAATGGCGATAAATGGTCCTCGTTTGAAGGGGCTGTGACAAAAAACAACTTAATAAGTACTGCAATACGCTGGCAGAGTTTGATCTGCGTTGAAAGGATCTTATTTTTAAGGCATCTGTAATAACCATCTTGTGCTTTGCTGTTGACAGCCTTCTAGTGAAGAGGTAATTTATTACCTCAGAAAACTTTTGTTATCCCTGTACCGCCCCCCCCCCCCCCCCCCCCCTTTAAAAAGACATCCCTGTTTTCAGCTCCTGGACGAAGCAGGTTTAATCGTAGGCCACCATTCATACTCAAGGCAGTTCAACGTGCTTTGTAGAGGCATGGAAATGCATTAAAAATAAGACATTAAAAAGACATTAAAATTGCATTTAAAAGACAATATAAACAAGACAATTCCAAGTGCTTCACAGAGACAAAGCATCATTTAAAAAATATTGAAATTAAAAGAGTAAAGAGCACATTAAAACAGAATTTAAAAATCAAAAAGAAGAAAATAATTAGTTCAAGATTAACAAAGGTTCGTTTGACAAAACAAACATGAGTGTTTTAAAGGAGCAGTTTGATCTGACTTTAGGTTCTTAACGAAGCGTGTTCTACATGAGGAACATAGAAACTAAACATGTGAGGTTGTCGAATCAAATCCCGTCTTATCTTTGATTCTCAAACTAACTAAGAGGAACCAGGGTTTTTGTCCCTTTAAACCAATAAATCTTTTATTTCCTGAATGAACTGTTGGAGAAACAATTCTCTACTTTCATTTAGCAGAAATTTGTATTTTTTGATGTAGAGAAGCTGCAGACAGAAGCATAACAGGGGAACCACAACTCTTCTTCCTCTAATAAACAACATTTATGTTATTTTATCCACATCACCAAAAAAACTCTTAACTGTCTCGGAGTTTCTGTTATTTTATTGCATCGGCCAATGAGATCACTTGACTCTCTCGTCGTGGTAAAATATAAATGTGGCGCACATGACACCAAAGATCACTGACGGGCCAGAAGGTGAACTTATATGACTGAGGTGGACATAATGGGTTAAGTGACTAAAATGAATTGATCTGACCAGGTGTTTGTGCGCAGCCGGTGAAATGTGTCGTGCTTAAGTGCAATTAAATCCCTTCGCTTCCACAAAGGCACAGTAAACAAACCTACTGTGGCACGTTGAGCGTGAGCAAAGCTGAAAGCTTCACATAACTGCAGTGCATTAGCAGAAAAGGCCCATGGCACCATTTTACTATACATGAGATGTGTAGTGTCTTTAGTGTCCTGTTACTTGTGGTTTTATCCTCTGACACATGGACGGTAGCTTTTATTCTCTGGCCTTTAACTGAAAATCACGTGAAACTGAGATGACGCTTGTTCCTCACGTGTGTGTCCTCCGCCATGTTGTTCATAGTTTGGGATCTTTCAGCAATTTTTTTTAATGACCCAGTCCACAGAGGGTCAGGGTTTTAAATCCATTTTCTCATTTACAGAAATAGTTAGCATTAGCATTTTGCTACTCAAATTAACATTTACTTTCCTCCTGACATGATTGTATTTAAAAGCTTAGAACTGCAGATTACACAGTGCATTCATGTATGCATCGTAAGCTGCAAATAAAGATGGCCGACGTGTCTCTGGCTCTTTCCATTGTACAAAAATTAAGCCAAAATATTCAGGATGCGGACGCTGCCATCTTGCCATCAACTGACGGGAAAACACTTGAGCAAACATCAGTGTGTTAAGAACCAAAAGTAACTAAGAACCTAAAGTTATCCTTTGGGGAAAATTAATATAACTTTTTAGTTTGTTCTGCGTATCATCTTCTAACATTGAGTAGGTGGGGTTTATATATATTACAGCCAGCCACCAGGGGGCGATCCAGATGATTTTTGTCTTATTCAGTCCATGGTATGCGACTATGGTAAATGTATTTTTTTATTTGAATGTTTCTTCACATCCAGCAGTTCATTATTTTTATAATAAATGTTTATTTTACACTGAGGATTCAGTTTGGGTTTCCAGTTACACTGTTTATTTGTTTGTTTGTTTACAGCACAATCTCCCTCATTAACATGTTTCATTTGAGCCGTCATTTGCCTCAGGAAACTAAAACTGAGGCGCAAAGTTTTTAAGTTTTTGTACATAAATGTACTACAGGAAAGACGTCGATATTGATATTACTCTGATAAAATACGACTAAAATACATCATTGTAGATTTTCCAATAGATCCACAATGAACAGAGCATGTACTCTGCATTTTACTACGTATATTGTTATATTCATATAACTGTCACTTTGGGAAAGTCATATTCTATCACACTGTTAATCTGTCAGAAAGCCACCTGACATTAAATTGGCCAAAAGTACCTGAAGCTAAATACATTACATTCACAGTAAACTAATAAATGAGTGTGAAGTGTAAAGTGTGTGTCGCGGCCACTGGCTCCTGCAAAATGTTCATGTCGTCTTGCAACCAAAACCAAAAAACGATTTTACGATAAGCTCCAAATCTCATCTTTATTTTCGTTTGGCATTGTACTCACTGACTGTGATAGTGAAATATGAATCTGCCTTAGTGAGAATATTTATTATTTTTCTACTTTCTGTCTGCTTTCAGCAGAGATCACCTCCTGTGACTCTCTCCCTGTCATTTCCTGTTTTTGCCTGAACCACAAAGTATAAGTCAGTGACTCAGCAGAAATATACGTGCTGTGATGTTACTGCCTGATTTTGGCCTTTTCTGTACTCATATGTGTTGGCACATATTCCAACCTGCACAAATAAAATGTGTTTAAACAATTGAGATTTGTCGTGTGAATTTGTGTCTTTAATTGGTCGAACTTGAAACCAAACATTTGAATCAACACGTCTATTTTTTTCATTTCATCATAACCTTGCTGGACGGCATTTGATTTAGTTCGGACATGAACTCTGGAGAATGTCGGCACAATTTGGTCCAGACCTTCTCCGGAGTTTACCTCCAACACATGAAGAACGCAGCAGGAGATTCTTTGCTCGGCCACATTCACACAAACCTCCGGAGTGAGAGGGTGAGAGGTGGCACGGGACGTTCAACGCCATCGTCTGGACCTTCTCCATGTGTCGCAGCGCTTCTTCACCCTGAGATGTTTGTATCCTTTTAGTTTTTCATTCGGGCATGAGCAGGAGTTTTTACTGCGAGGCTGGAAGGAGAAACTCAGTCTGCGATTATCCAGAGTTCAGTGCGTGTCTGAAAGCAGCTTAATAAAGTGGCAGCTGAGAGTAAAGTCCTTCCATCCATCTTGATACTTTCATTAAAAGCATAATAACAAGACACTGGACACGAGTATATAGAAAAACTATGGCCACTAAATTCACAGTTTGACATTTGTATGTGTCGCTGTAAAATGACCCAAAGCTGCAACACCTTGCTGTCATGAGTTCATTGACTTATTTGCATTTCATAATTAATCTCAGTCAACCTTTAATTAACTGCCGGCCTAGTTCTTGATTATTAATTTTTGCATCAGTCCAATAAGAAGACGTGTTGTTTTATTCTCTTAACGCATCAAGGACGCACCATGTTTACTTTCCCCACAGGTTAATACATCGAAATGCAAAGATGCTGTAGCACTAAATTATTCACATTTATAATTCAATAGATTTTCATAAAGTCTTTTAATGTAAAGAATGTCCAGAAATAAATACTGATGAAAGTAGCCAATCTTAACTTGTCCACAAACAATGAAAAAATACTGAAAATAAAATACAGGGACGTTACCTGCTGGAGAAGATATAACTGTCCTCTCCCCCCTCCAGCCCCTCGCACTGCACAAAATCATTTTTACACAAATTACGAAGACACAACTGTACATGTCCAGTGATCTAACAGTTCATAGAAGGTGTCTCCTAAATGAACGTAAGATCCCGGCAACATATTTGTAACTTCAGGAGCATCTTCTGCGACCTGCAGAGGCAGATTAGCAAAGTTGGAAAGTGTGAAGAGGAGAGAAAAAGCCTGAATAAAAACCTGTAATATCCAGAGCATCCATCAACTGGTGGCCTTCATCGGCATTTTCACAATATAACACATTGAATAACATTTAATTAAGACAAGAATGAAGCCGAAAAAAGTTCTTTCCATTCATATACAGGCCTTCACATATACGGCCTCCTCCGTACATGCTTTGATTTCTGCCCCTTAAAACCTTTCTGAACTGAGGTATTCACAAAAAGCTAAAACGGGAATGATAATGAAGTTAAATTCAATTGTACTTAGTATCGGAATGTTTGTAGTATGTCCACCACTGTGTAGACGTGAAGTTATTTGAAAGGACGTGTTTTGACACTTGATCGGCGCAAAGGGCCGTTGGACTTGAGCGTCGTGAACGTCAACGTGTGAATGAGAAAACAAACGTGGATTCGGTGCAGAGAGGAAAGCTGCATTCACTCGACCCGATGCATTTAAACGATGTTATACAAATATTCAAACAAATCTTATACGTGCTTGTGTCGTCTCTGGGCTTCTATACAGATGTTCAGCCTTCACCGCCTCCTTAATGCTGGCCGCACTTTGTTCTGCAGCCAAAGACCCTGTATGATATTGTTTATGACGCGAGCTATTGACAGGCTGCCTGGGTATTTCATAATTGCGTGGCTGTGTGCAACATGAAGGCATCTCAGGACCCTGACACGCACCTGATCAGCCCGTGGTCCTTCTGCGTTGTGCTGAGTGTATTGTTAACTTTCTCGAAGGCATCTCAGAGACCAGGAGGAGGAGAACCGGTTGGATTTCAAAGCTCGTCCACACTTTGATTTTGTATAATTATGCAGAAAATTCATTCCCCACTTTATTTGATCATTAAACGAAAGCGTGCTCGAGTGAGATGATCTTGTGATTGAGGCTGCTTCTCCTGCTGTGACAGATAGTTTCTCTTGCTATGTGACCCCCGGTTTTTTTTTTATGCTGCAACATATTACAACAAATAACCTCCCGAGTCAGAGCGCTGCTTGTTCTTGTCTTTTGGTTTCTATGATAAGAATCTGCCGAGGAAAGAGAGGCAGCTGTAAACTGTGTGAACTTGGTGCCACAGAAAAGTGTTTGATTAGAGGTTGATCATGTGCAGGGTTGTGCAGCATTTGTCAAAAACCCTTCACTGGCTTCAACCAGGACACTCATCATTTAGCTAATGTCACATTTACTGTAGTGTATTACATTAATTCATTAATTTAAAAAAACCTTGGACACCTGCATGGTGGACCAGCACCGGAGTTGTCACGCTGGACATTTGCTTTCTCACGTCCAGCCCCTTCACAGAACTTCAGAGAACCGGGTGCTGGACTTCTCCACAGTTCACACATGCACAACAGAACAGGTTCTCTGCTCAGTCACGTTCACAACAGCAACAAATTGGCAGTGGTGCATCAGGCAGGATGGAACGTCTCACATCCGCTGCAGCACATCAACACCGGCCTCTGCTCTTATTGCCAAAAACTGTCTTGACGTTTCACCCTGAGATATTGTTTTTTCAGCAGGGGATCTCCTGCTGTCTTCTCCACCAGAGTTTATTCAGACTTTATACCAGAGGGCCAGGCGGAGGAGGCCCGCAGAAACTCCGGAGGCTCTTACGCACACACGTGCACGTCCTCCAGAGAATCTACATGTCTTAGTGACTGAAAGCAGCTTTAGAAATCTGCTGCTGTGTTCTCATATGGCCTCACTCTGGACATTAACCAAGTTTTTACTGTCAGGAGATTATGCAGAGTTTGGTTTCACGTCTGACAGCAGCTGCAACACCTATTTCTCTTATTTCCCTTTTTTATTTTGTACTTTATAACTTTTATTATATCCAAACCTTGTACAACTATTTGCTTCGGGGGTCAAACGGCACCTCAGGTGTTTTCTGCTGCATGTAAATTGCAGCAGCATCAGATGATCCATGATGTGACCTTTTAGAGATAATGATGTGCGGAATGAAAAACGGTGACGCTCCATGATCTTGTGTGTCGGGTCTCTATCCGGGATATTGACCCGCGCGTTGTCCGGAGATGCGTCTTCATTTCGGGGATGTGCACGTTGCCAAAGGTTCCCACCTACATACAGTCTGTGGTTCCCGTCAAGCTGCGTCTGATGACCGCCCCTGTAACACAACCATCACCCACACCCCTTCATCAGTGTCCTGTAATTAATATGTCACTGTTTAATTTTCGAGTCGTCTGCGGAATCGTTCCCCCCCAATAAAATAAATGGTGCGATCGAAATGCTCTTTTCACTGGAAAGAAAAACAAAGTAGAGTGGAAAGCGTTAAAGTGAGCCGAGCAGCGAGGGATCAATAGACCCTTTAGTCCGAGAGGAGGATTGATTGGTCTCTAAAATGGGATTTATAGGGGTCATGATTTTATATGGTGCTGATACAAGTGTTAATTATAAAACATTTGGCCTCAATTGCTGCTGTTATTAAGTCTGTGCTGATTGATGCAGGTTTGATTTATCTTTATACATCTGTATGATAAAGTGTGTGTGTTTGAGGAATCAGCCTCTTAACATGAAACAGGAAATGCATGCACACACACACACACACACACACACACACACACACACACACACACACACACACACACACACACACACACACACGTACACGTACACGTACACACACACACACACACATATACACATACACACACACACACACACACACACACACAGCACATGTGTAATTATGACCTTTTTTTAACACACCTACCTTTTGTTATTTCCTGCAGTGAACATTTATGTGTCGACAAAAGCTAAGACACATTTTTGTAATATTTATTGGTTTTAATTAGACGATAATACAACAACTGAATGATGTACTGATTAAATAAGAGACTTGGACTTTGGGGCAATAAAACAATAAATAAAACTAAATATAAAACAGGCTTTAATTCTTCCTGAAAGCATCACATCTCTCATGTTAACAACATTGCCGTCATGTTTTATGATGTCGGGCGAGAGCTCAGTTATCTGTAGAATAAGTGAAAGGATTTTTGTATTGCACCTTTCAAACAAAGTGCGTAACCCAACCTACAGAAATACTTTAGAGTAAAAGTGGAATACATTTTTTCTTTTTTCCAAACATGAGAATAAAATCAATTAAAATAGAAACAAATGCACTGACATTGAAAAACTCTTCACTGTGGAAAATATTATTTTACAAGTGAAAGAGTCATTCAGTCAAATATTTACTTAAACAAGTGAAATGTGCTCAAGTTTCCACAGGAGTGAAATGAGTTTGAAGTTTGAATGATGGAGAAGCAGAATAGAAATAAAGAGAAGATACAAACAGAGGGGAAGTGGGGGGGGGGCTGATGGAGCAAAGGAAGATAAAACATACTCTGATCTGGAGGAGGAGCAGAACATGAGAACTTGTATTTGATGGGTTCATTCATATTTTGATGGTGGGAAAAACATTGTAAAAAACACATCAGTTGATTCTTATCTAAATAAATGTCACATTATTGTTTCTTTTTTAGTTTAAAGACGTTTTGCTCCTGAGTGAAGGTCGTGGTTCAATCTCTTCTTAATGAGCAGAGAATTACAGGTGATCATGACACATAAAACATTTTAGGTTACAGCTACTGCACAGTGCATAAAGAATATATATATATATATATATATATAAAAGATCTATTGGACTTTTGTCATATTTTTATTGATGGTAATTATAAATGTGGTTTTGTCGCCAGTGTCCACAGTGTCTCCAGTCTTCTGTGGCACAAACGTGCGTAAAAATACGCAAATGACGCGTATGGAACCTTATTTTCTCCCGGTCGTTGTTGAATTATCCATCAGGTCTGAGGTGACTCGTAAAGTTTCAAACCTGAGGTGCATGAATATTTCAGGTGCGAGGTTTGTTTAAACAATCGAGCGCATATGAATGAGGCCCGAGTCGTTTGTATCCAGCGGTAATAACAGAGAGGCGCCTAAAATTACCGCTGAAATGTCTAATTAAAAACTCCGAGCTGCTGATCCAGCCGCGTCAGGCTCACGTTTCCCCGGAATAAGGAGCGACAATGGCCGCATTCAAGTCGGCGGCGTAAATAATTAAAAAGAGAGGAATAATTACAGTATAAAATTGTAATTATTGGTGGGGGCTGCAGGGGGAAGCCTCTCCGCGGTGAAAGAGGAGAGGATGCGCTCAGGTTCAGCATCAATATTGCAGGGAGGTAAAGCTGGCGCAGCTCGGACTCGAACACAGGCTGATGGTGCTTCACACACGCTCATCTCACACACACACACACTCCTCACACCTTTATATAAACCATTGGATGGTTTCTCTCCTTTGGCGGATTCATAGAATACCTCAGTCTGGATGCAGGGCCGGTGTTAGATTATCTGGGGTCCACTGGCTCCTCTCTCAGCCTCATCTGTGAGGATTTGAAGCTGCTTTCAGACAGACACGCACTGAGGTCTGGACATTTTACTGAAGTTGTCCAGAGAATGCAAATATTGGTGTTGATGTGAATTTCACCAGCTCCATCTTCTGTTTGTTTAGTTTCCTGCAGAAGAACGAGGTCGTACAGAAGAAGGTTGTGAACTTTGGTCGTCAGCAGGCACGTAACCCGAGGTTGGTGATTGTTTGGGGCAGCGTGAGACTTTCACACTACGGCTGAAATGTTGCTCTTAGTAAATCTACTTTAAAAAAAAAAAAAAGTACTTCTTTAACTTTGACAGTTAATACACTAAACTTTTTTTGTCACCAGCCTTTGATACGACCATTGAATTGAATTGGTGCCCACAGCAGGAGACGTTGCATATAGATGTGAACAATTACTGTTAAAAAAAATCATTACCCACCCTTTTGTGATGTGACAGTAAGTTACAGTTTGTTAAAAATCACAGTTTGGGTTAAAAGTTGTATTTTGTTAAGGTTCATTGTCACCTTTCTTCCCTTGATCCCCGTCATAATTACTACTACCACCAGGGGGCGTAGTATTTGAGACATATGTCTCTTTAAAATAATAATAAAGCTTGATTCTAACTCATCTTCTCGACTGGTACATAAAATAACTGTTAATGTTAACTTCAGCTTTGTAGCTATTTAGATTTATGTATGATTTATTAAATGTTGTTTAATGTTGTTAAATTGCTAATCGGTCTCTAAATATCAGGTGAACGTATTGAAATGAGTTTATTTTTTTGTTTATCGTCAGTCAAACATTCAAAGATGCTGAATTTATTGTCATAGATGGAAACTTTGAGCTAATTTAATCAGAATTGTTTTTATATTTCTCTATCAGGCGACTAATCGATAAATCCTTCCAGCTTTAGAGGAGCAGGTGAGTCAGTGTCACTGTCTAACATAATGAAGCTGTCATGAAATGTGAGGCTCAATTGGGGCCCAATGACCAGTTTTAGCTCCTGAGCCCTGCAGGACGTGAATCCGGCCATGAAAAGAAGAAGACATTTTCTTTTAAGTGACATCTTTATTAACGGACAATGATAAATGACTAACTTTTATATTTCCAGCATGGATGCAGCCTCCACAATAAAACCAGGTAGGATGAAAGAAGAGCAGATGGATCTGTCACTAAATTTGAGTATTATTTTTATATTTTCATTGTTCTTTTATTCCTAAAGGTGTCAATTTTATTTGTTCTGTACGTTGAAGCCTGGTTACGCCACTGATCTGGTTATTAATAATGAATTAAGATCTTCAAGGCAACAAATGGGCTGAATGTTTTCCCTGTTTGCATTTACAGATTATTTGTGTGTGTGTGTGTGTGTGTGTGTGTGTGTGTGTGTGTGTGTGTGTGTGTGTGTGTGTGTGTGTGTGTGTGTGTGTGTGTGTGTGTGTGTGTGTGTGTGTGTGTGTGTGTGTGTGTGTGTGTGTGTGTGTAAGAGAGAGTGACGTGTGGCCTGAGGCATCAGCTCATCGCAGATTCACTTCATTTTCAAATCATTGAAAACAAACGCTCACAAATTATTTTCTAAACTGATGAATATAAAAGCCTCCAAATACAAACCATCTTATTTTTGGTTTGTTTGTTTATTTGAATTCCTCCATCTCTTCTTCCTCCTCTTCCTCCCTTCTCCCTCCTTCCTTCACAGAGGCCTCGGATTGATTTGCCTGGCCGGTGTGGAAGCCTAACAGATGGTGGTGTAACTTGATAAATGAGCCCGGGCCTTTTGTCATTCTTCTTCCCCTCCATCGTGCCACTCGTGCTGCCTCTGTTTGTCAGCTCGCTCCTGCTGCGGTGGAAATAATCCTCAATACACACTGTGCGTGATATAGGCCAGTTATAGCCTAGTGGTTCCCAATGTGGGGTCCGGGGGCCCCCTAGAGGGTCCACCCTTGACGGGGCTCCAGGAGGAGGAAGCGAGGGGGTGAGGATGATTTTCATTATTAGAACTGTACTATTTGATTGCCGATTTTTTGGGGGGGTTGATTATTTGATAATGCCTTTTCTCTTAATTATAACTTATCTGTGATAATAAATGTTTTTTAATTGGAGGTCAGCAGGGCCCTAATTTGGTGTGATGTTTTATTTTTTTCTGGTCACGTTTGTGCGTAAAAGATGCACTTGTAAATTAAAACTGGTGTGTAGTTGCTCTGCACGCGAGGTGTGTGTGTCTCTAGTGTGTGTGTGTGTGTTGTGTGTTTGTGTGTGTGTGTGTGTGTGTGTGTGTGTGTGTGTGTGTGTGTGAGAGAGAGAGAGAGAGAGAGAGAGGGAGAGAGGGAGGGGAGAGAGAGAGCGAGAGATGCCATGTGCTTCGTTTCTACTCGCCATTTACCTCCCCGGGCTCCTGCAGGATGGAGGTCCTGTCTGCTGCTGCTGAAACAAACTGAAATTAACTGACTCCAGCTCAGAGTCTCTGCTGTCACCGCCTCGTCTTCACCTCCTGGACTCACTGGGCTTGAATTTACATTTTCTCTATTTTCACACTATTTATCACCATTTTTCCTTCCTGAACCCCACTGGAGCGTGTCGCCTTTTACGCAGAGAAAGGTATGTTTTCTTTAAATTAATAACCAGGAGCTGTGTTCGTTGTGTTGTGTTTATTTAGCCTCACACTTAGAGGCATGTCAAACACTGGCTATCAACTGATCTCAAATAGTTCCTATTCACTTCTCCTGTTCGCTGTTTACGCGCATTTCCGCGGCCTGCGTAAAGTGTCTGGAGGCAAAAAGTAAGTATGCGCAGGAGAACGTGAGATAGGCCCGCTTCAACCTAATTCCGAGCAACTGGCTCCGGCTAATCTGCGCAGAAGCTTTAATTATATATAGGGCTGGTCTTTTATTAACAATGCGAAGACGCACGCCTGGATCTGTGTAATTATCGGGAAAGCAGCTTACGCTTGTTCTTTTCCTCTCCGCTAAGCGCATTGCTGCAGCTCAGGATGCATCTTCCTTCTGCCCTGATCCGCGCGTAAGGATCTTATGTGACTCTTAAGCAGTTGCCCCTTAAGTGCTGAGCTGATTTTGAGGATAAGGAGGAGCAGAGGATCCACCGCCGCCGCTCAGGATCCTGGATAACCTGGATAACCTGAGCGAGGGAGGCCGAGGGACGCACGGAGGAATGAGACGAGAAATAATTAACCACACGTCTGATTGATTTCACTTCTCACTGTCACCTCATGCAACACAGCCCGATGTTAGTTATTATTATTTGATCAGAATACCATCATTATCCGTATTATTATTATTATTATTATTAATATTATTATTATCATTATTATTATTATTATTAATATTATTATCTTCATTATTATTCCCTATGAACATCCATATTAAAAGACATGTTTAAATACTATAATTGTAATTATATATTATTATAACTGTCATATTACATTTGTAAAATATTTTATAATAAGGTCTTTAATTAATTGTTACTTTATTATAAGTAATTTATTTTCCTTTTAGCTGATTTATAGAAACATCCTTCTTCCCTAATATGACTTACATTTTAAATGTTTCTAATTCTCTGTAGATTTGAGTGTTTTTAGTTTGTTGCAGTTTTAATTCACTCAAACGGATTAATTTCAACATGTTGGAGTGAACAGTTTATTTCTCCTCCGGTTCACTGTAGTCTCCTCTCTGACTCGCAGGCTTCCAGGGATGGAGTCGATGCCCGGACAGCTTCGAGACGCGGGACGAGACGCCAGCTCTTCCCCGAGGTCCAAGCAGGACGCACCGAGCTTCTCCAGCAGCCTGAAGCCAAACCAAGTGAGCGAGACCTCCTTGTACGGGGTCCCCATCGTGTGTCTAGTCATTGACGGGAAGGAGAGGCTCTGCCTGGCGCAGATTTCCAACACGCTGCTGAAAAACTACAGCTACAACGAGATCCACAACCGCCGGGTGGCTTTGGGCATCACCTGCGTGCAGTGCACCCCGGTCCAGCTGGAGCTGCTGCGGCGCGCCGGGGCCATGCCCATCTCCTCCCGGCGCTGCGGCATGATCACCAAGCGGGAGGCCGAGCGGCTCTGCAAGTCCTTCCTGGGGGCGCACAGCCCCCCGAAGCTGCCGGAGAACTTCGCATTTGACGTGTGTCACGACTGCGCCTGGGGCTGCAGAGGAAGCTTCATCCCCGCCAGGTACAACAGCTCCAGAGCCAAGTGCATCAAGTGCAGCCTCTGCAACATGTATTTCTCCCCGAACAAGTTCATCTTCCACTCGCACCGCACCCCGGAGTCCAAGTACCTGCAGCCGGACGCGGCCAACTTCAACTCGTGGAGACGCCACTTGAAACTGACGGATAAAAAACATTCTGACGACATTAACCACGCGTGGGAGGATGTAAAGGCCATGTTCAACGGGGGGAGCAGAAAGAGGACTCTGCCCATGGGCGGCTCGTCCATGTCGTCGATGAAATCACAGGCCTCGTCCAGCTTGGCCCGAACCAGCTCCCCTGAGATCCCCCACAAAACTTTACGGTGCGACGAGGACCAGGGGAACACTAACCTGAGTCTGGCGAGCGGCGCACGGAGCTACCCGATCATCCCAGTGCCGAGCAAGAGCTTCGGCATGCTCCAGAAAATCCCCCCGCCTCTGTTCCCCCATCACCCCTATGGCTTCCCCAGCTACGGACTGTGTCAGAAAAAGAGTGATGGTGTCCCTGACCCGAACAAACCCAATGTGCCCGGGATGTTCTGGCCTGGCGCAAAGGACACCCTCTACCCTGCTTTCCCCATGTTCTGGCCCACACCCGGCGGCCTCCCCCTGCCGCCGTACCCGGGCTCCCCACCCAAACCTCTCCCGGAGCTGCCCGGCGTCCGGCAGGGTGAGCTCGACCTATCTGACCAAAGTGACCGGGGAGCGAACACACCCAAAGACACCAGCTCCCACCACCCCCACCACCAGCAGGACGGCGGGGAGCGCTGCCCCAGCTCCCAGTCCTCATCCACCAGGAACGACGAGGACAAATCCGGGGACGAGACCCCCCCGAGGAAGATCAGCTACATGTCGGCCTTCAGACCCGTGGGCAAAGACGCGGAGACCATCGCCAAACTATACAGCAACCGGGACAGCTACAGCGCGCGTCCTGGCTACTTGTCCCCGGATTTTATCAGCGAGAGCTCCAGCTACAGATCGCTATCCCCGGACCGGGACAGCGCGGTGGACGAAGACGACGACCTGGACGTGGATGTGGAGTCCAACCGGGGACTGGACGAGGATGAGCCCATCCGGATCTCACCAGGAGGGGACCACCGTGACTCCCCTGTGCCGGAGCGCGTCTCCTCGGGTGCTGAGGAGAGCCAGGAGCAGCCTGACGCCTCCAGCCCCGGAGCATCAGCAGCATCAGCATCAGCATCAGCAGCATCACCGGAGGAGAGCGCGCACACTGGGTCATCAGACGAGGACAGGCAGATGCGTAATGGCTCTCCTCTTCATGAAGTAAGATTAGATTAAATGAAACTTTAATGATCCCCGTGGGGGAAGTTGAATTGTCGCAGTGGTGGAGAATATGATGGAGAGTTTATAGAAGAGAGGGGGGGGTCGATCAAAATGTAATCAAGATCAAGTGAAGTGGAATTTAAAAAAAGATAAAGGTGTTTGATGGACGTGTGTCGAGGTGAATAAGGAGACCTGGTGATGGGAGAAAGTGTCTCTGTCCTGCCGAGGTGCCTTTGCGCAAGGCAACAAGGCCGCTGTTTACCTCTGATCCATCAACCAGCCTCCATCTTAATTTACACTGATGTTTCTGCAGCTTTGAATCAGGATAATTAAACTATAAAACCTTAATTTATCCTGATTTATTTTTGATGCATTCATATTAAAATGCTTCCCTCCTCCTCTTCAGATACATGAGCTATTTGACCACTTCAGGCTGTTCCAGTGGTTTCATGTGGGAATCACTCGCATGCAGGCTCCGTGTTTTTGTTCCCGGACAACCGAGGTCTCCAATTAAGTGAAGAACCGCAGTAAATGACGTGTAATTGCTGCGCGTTGTTAAAGGGCCGCATGTGTGCGCTTGGTTTTGCAGGTGTACGCTCATGAAAAGGAAAAGGAGCCTTCGTCCTTTGGGTCCAAACAATCGAGCAGCCCGCGCAGATCCAACGGTAATTATTTACCCCAATTTGTCTCATTGGTCACTGACGCAAATTGAGGCGTTTTGCCTGAGAGATATTTTGCGCTTGTTTTGGGTGCAGGAGCTCATCACGTGTCTGAGATACACAACCAACGCACTGCAGCAGCCTATCAGGAGCACAGGGACAGACAAGGTTTTTTAATGATTACATTCAGACTATTACCAATTAAAATACACAAGAAAATACCAGTTTGATCTCTTTTAGCTTTCCTCGTGTGTGTCCACAGACCTCTTTCACATCATGGTATTCACGGAGATGATTTAATTGCAGGTTTAATTGCGTGTTTTTGTTGTTTGTCGCGCAGCCGATGGGGCTTTACGCATCGACATCAGCGTGCATGAAAGAGATCTGGAGAACATGGCGAAAGGTAAGAGGCTGTTTTCAAAAGCAAATAAAGCAGAATTACCAAAAAAAAAAAAAAAGGAGGCAGGTGATTAATTATCATGGGGAATTATTCCTGTTTTCGTTTTCATTTGGACGCCAACAGGCCCGTGCACCAACACAATTTAAATACGATGTGTTTGTTATTTTTAAATGTGAGAAATTACATTTAATCATTCCCCAATTAAATAGAAATGTTAGATTCATATAAACCCAACATTTAACTCTGTAAAATCGTTAATTGTTGAGGATAAGATCAAAAATATTCATACCTCACGTACATGTTCGTTTTCATCCGCTAAAAGCCCAGAGCTGACGTGCCCAAACCTAAACAGTGAATTTACATTTTCAAGGCCTAAAGTGTTTCCATAGTTGTTAACCACTTAATCACGAGATGTGGGGGTTTTGACTTATTATTGTAAGAGGAAATCGTTTAGAGGCTATTAATATTTTAAGGAACAGAGCCATAACCCCGAGGCTCGGCAGCTAATTATTTTACAACGCTTGGAAAAACCCTGGGACTCCATTATTATCGTCTCAGGCTCCAGGCAATGCATGGCAATTACTGTGGCAGCCAGCGAGAGCAAAGCAGGGAAACGGTTGTTATCCAGGATGTAAACGCACCTGAAGTCGCTTTGCTTTGCTCACATGGATCCGTGTGCGCAAGAAATTCAAAATGTATCATAGGTCAAATCAAACCGATGAGGACAGAGAAGGTGCTTTTCATACATTTGGTGTTTAGTTCTCATCCCTGATGGTTATTCATAAGCTCTCTGAGTGTGTGTGTGTGTGTGTGTGTGTGTGTGTGTGTGTGTGTGTGTGTGTGTGTGTGTGTGTGTGTGACAGATGGGGAGTGTTTCAGTGGGTTTTGGGGGAATTATGATTCTTTAACTGACATGTTTTTAAAACGTTTCCTTTGCAGAGGAGTTGCAGAAGCAGCTCGTGGAGCAAGTGGAGCTGAGGAAAAAGTTGGAGAGAGAATTCCAGCATTTAAAAGGTAGGAGCAAAGTGAGTCTGAGTCAAAGTCACAGAAAGCTGTATTTTCTGCATCCTAGAAGAAGCGTTGGGTCATTGTTTGTCCTTGTGAATCCACGAGTGTCTTTGCATTCATCAATGTCACAGAGTTTGCATCTGATGTGGCCTTCGGTTCTTCAGATAATTTCCAGGACCAAATGAAGCGTGAGCTGTCCTACAGAGAGGAAATGGTCCAGCAGCTGCAGATTGTTCGAGGTTGGTGTCTCTCTAAACTCTGCTCCTTCGTAGATCCTGACTGTAAAGAGGATGCAGATCAATGCTCTTGATGGGAAAATACAATTCAAAATGAGCGTTTGAATAACATAGGCCTCATCAATCAATCGGAAACCAACATGCAAAAGGAAAAGTGACACTTGCATATTGAAATATTGGCCATTTGTGTGCAGCCTTTTTCCTGTAACCTCCGTATCTTTTTTCTCCTCCTGCAGTTGAATTGTGCGTTTTTTTAATTTTTATTCTGAGATATCAAAAGGCGAACCTGACACCCCGTTGTTTTGTATGCAAAGGTTATTTTCTCCTAAATCATGCTCTGGAAAATTGAAAAGACAGCCCATTATGTGGCACTGTATCAGTTACATGCACGAGACAGCGACTAATGCCAGCCGCTAAAGGATTGGTTTAATGTTACAGTAGTTTAAATACAGGGTTCAAGTACACAGAGGGGTCACTCTAAATACCATAGGGGCAAACGGCATACATTACATTATCCTTCACGTCACATGCTAAACAGCAGCTCACGTTTTTCTTTCTTTTCTCCTTTTGTTCCTTTTTTGTCCAATTTATTTTTGAATTTTTATCCGTTTTATTTTTTTAATAGACACTTTGTGCAGCGAGTTGGACCAAGAGAGAAAGGCTCGTTATGCAATACAGCAGAAGCTAAAAGGTAAATTGATCTGCTCCAAAAAGAAACATGAACACATGACACTTATTTTTTTTAAACCTACAAATATAAATAATATGCAAGTGCTACTTTTTTTTTTAATTGAAAATCTCCTGTGATGAATATTTACAGTGAGACACCATTAAAGGATTAGTTCACATTTATTCAACTTAGACTTAAAGCAATATTTACACATCCAGATGTATATTTAAAGTCCTGTTCCTTACTTTAGTTGCTCCTCCTCTTCCTACCAGTGAAATCCACAGTTCTTATTCTACATAGAAAACATATGAATTTAGCTAAATAATTAAGATATAATATAATATAATGGAAGACAAGATAATTTGAGGCTTTAACAATCGCAATCCGCTCTTTTAATAGAGTCATAATCTTTCTTCTACAAATTTTCCCTTTGTCGTTACTAATATTCCAATGTTGCTCAGAATGGAAACACTTCAATTTGCACTTTAGTGGAAACATTGAAAATAAACTTAAAATATCCTAAAAAAAATAATGAAACATGACGTATATGACTCACATGACAACAGACAAACATAGAAAGTGCATTTTACAGTTGTTTTCTTCATTGTTTTCACTGCTGCTCTTTTTAACTACGTCATCTTCTGCAGCGGTTTAATGAACCAACACGTTTAAGAAAAAACGAAACAAAAAAAGCTTAAAATCTGTGACTCGGGGCTCTTGAAGGAGTTTCTCCCTCATCACTGAGATCATCAGAAGAACAATCAGGACTCGAGTGCCAACTTGGCAAAAGCACACAACCGCCCAGGGGCCCCAGATCCCCGGGGGCCTCCAGGTTTACTCCATTTAATTTGAGTCTGCATCATTTGATTAACTGCAAATTTGTCAGAAATGTGTGCACCGCTGAAGTGTGACTGCAACTAGGACTGGTTCTCCATCCTCCATCTCCTGGGCCTGGTCTTATCAGGGTTTTTCATGAATCTGCTTTAATTCTTTAATTGTGTCGAGACATTCAATTCTTGAGGCTGTGTAATGGTATCCCATCATAAAGGAAATGTAAGTCAATAATTTAAAATCATCAATCCAATAATAAATTATCAATTTCTTAATTTTTTCACCCAAATATGTTGAATTTATTATCATAGAAAAATGGGAAACTAAAGCAAATTGAGCTTTTATGCTTTAAAATGCACATAACTATTTAGAAACCATCAATTATTTATGAGTAATAAATTCATTAACTGCTTCCTGGTTTCTGGGCGTTATGGATATAATGAGATCTCCATATTGGGCTCCATAGGGGCCCCAACAACAAATGTGTGCCCCAGTGCCTCATAACAGGTGAATCCAGTCATGGCATCAATCACAAAAAACAAACAAAGTACATGTGGATGTGTGAGTTTTTACTTTAAGACGCTTTAGAAAATGTGAATCAATCCTTTGACAACATCTCAGGAGAGTAAAACCCAGCTCACATCTCACAGCTGATTAGCTGGACGACAGATTGTGAAGGTGTTCTGTGTGTGTGTCTGCATGTCCTCACTGGTGGACCCATTCCTCCCCAGAAGCTCACGACGCCCTTCACCATTTCTCCTGCAAGATGCTCACCCCTCGTCAGTGCACGGGAGCCTGCACCTTCAAACCCCCGCTGCTGCCTCCATAGTGCCCGGCACGACCCCTGCACCTGACCCCCCCCAGCACCGCCAAAAAAAAAGAAAAGAAAACACACCCACGCCCACACACACACACAGATTCACCTCGAGAGCTCTCACGTGTTCACCTCTCACCTGTGACCCCAGGATTTACCCACCTGCTGTACAGACACACCACTCATCTCAGCACTTGAGCGAAGACGTCGAGGCCTCGCAGAAGATTCTGGCGGCGACGTCTCCTCAGAAAAACTGAACTCTTGAGTAAACCAGAGATCAGGATGTACTTCAGTTCATTTTACGTTTGCGAATCAAGGGATTGTCGACGCTGAGGCTGCGACGCTGACACCAAGGAGCCTCTCTGTCCGTCTGCTCTTTAGCTGTTCCGAAAAGAAGGAAAAAAAAATAAAAATATACATAAAATATATATCACGTGACAATGTGCAATGACTTGTATATTTGTGATATTAAGTTGAAGATGTATCTCATTTATTTAGCTTTTGTTGCTTGTTTGAACATGTTGAGTTTTTACATCTCTGTGTTATTTATCTGTCTTTGCTTTCATGTATTGTTTAGATGACTTGTATGTTGTTAAGCACTTTAAATGGGCAACACTTCTGAATTTGACCATGCCGTCCGATACCAAATTCTCAAAGTAGAGGGATTGCTTTTGTTTGAATGGAGCACATTATTGTGAGCACTTACTTCCGCAGCCGTTCGGGTTTGATATCAAACGTTAAAACACTTCCTGTCACCGAGCTGCTCCTCACGCGAACTTTGAAGTGATGATTAAAAGTCTTGAGCCATTTCTAGGTACCATGTACAGTTTACAGTATTTTATCACATAGGTTCCTCTGTTTCAGGGTTTTTTCTATCATCACACGCCTCTGTGAGTCCGAACAGACAAAACCAAAACTTTTTCCTATCATCTGATGGTGTTTTTTAAGACTCTGTATAAAATACACGTTAACTGCCATTCACACAGCTGCTTTTCTTTTCCTCTCATTTGTTGAATTTGGTTTGTTATTTAAAAAAATACAAAGAGTCCTTCTAAAAGAAATAAATCCTGGTTTCACAGTCTCGACATAATTTGACCATTCATGTATGTACCCATGTCAATATGAATAAAACGTGAAAGCTACTTTCTGCCTTATATCTTTAATGTCTCTCTCTCTGGTGTGAGCCTGACACCTGCTGGCTCCCAGACAGAACAACTCCTCCTGAGACGGATCATATTTCCTCTCATTGTATTTGAGATCAACATGATCTCTTTCATTAGGCGGCTACGTCGGTGCATGACATGTCCAGTCAACTTATAATGTTTGACGTGGAGTCAGGGGAGCAGGCTGATCTAATAGTGAAATCTAATTCTTCTGATGGAGGGACTAATAGATATTGATTACACGGCCCTCGGTCCCTGGATGCTTCATACTGAGATAGATACTTGCATAATGTCACTGGCGCACAGTGAATGTTAATGTTTTGTGAAGGTAATTGCCCTCTGTGGCAAAACCAGTTCCCTTTGAATACTAACAAGGACGAGGCTGAGCCGAGCTGAAGGCCCGAGGCAGCGATCGGCTGCTCTACTCCTTTTTTATTTAGATGTTTAACATCCAAACACAAAACCTGATTCAATTTGATGTGTGGTGACTGGCAGAGATGGATTATGTGACAATGGGGATAAGTAACACCCTCCTCCTCCTCAGAAATATAGAGGAAGACCAACAACTACATGAGTGTGTTTATCTTATGGTTCTTTTGTGACTTTTTGTTATTTTGAATCTCTTGTGTTTCTTTGTAGGTGTTTTGCATCAGTTTTTATTGTATTTTTCCAGCTGTTTTATCAGATGGTGTCAGGATAGTGACAGGGGATGGAGACGTGTTGACTCCCAGCACAGTCTGCTTACTGGTTGACAGTTGGCTCTTTACCATGTGATCTACTGGGACTTGTCTCTCTTGACACTGCACCTCTTTGAGGTCGTTTTGTGTGTATTTGTGTTTGCTTTATGTTTATCCGTGACAATTTTGCACATTTTTTAAAAGTCATTTTGCATCTGTTGCCTTTTCCTGTTGATTGAATTCATTTTATAGCCTCATGTCTCTTGATTGTCTTTGTCTTTTGTACGTATTCTTTATCTGTTTTGAATCTTTTAGTTATTTTGTGTCTCTAGTGATGACTTTGCATCTTCCTTCTGACAGCTTTGTGTGTCTTTTGTAGTTTTGCATCCATTTGTGGTCGTTTTTTTTGTTTCTGCATCTTTTTGTCATTATTCTTACAGTCACTTTGTTGTGTGTGTTTTTGCTGCTGTGACAACTCTTCGATCCCCAGGCGTTCGCCCAGCAGGCCAGTTCAGTCATATCTCTACGATGAAAAGTGGAAAGAAATATTTCCTAACCAATGTGATCTTAGGCTTTTCTAAATCTATCAAGAAAAGTAGAGTCCGTGGTGAGTTTGAAGACATTGGGCCTGAAAGCTGCTGAGTACCGGCATAATAAATTATTTCATTATAGCTTCATAATGGTGCAAAATTTAAAATTTAAAGGAGGATTTAAGTGTTGCCACATTGCTCCAGAGTGAAGGTGCTGTACGTGACACCCTGATAATAAACCACATGCAAACATGAGAAAATATGCATGTGTCTCATTACCACACTTCACACTGTACTACTATTTTAGATTTATTAAGTAATTAAACATTAACAAACAATATGAATTAGAGAGATGGGGCTGATGGGAATAATATTTCTAATGATAATCAAAACAAAACAATAAACTTAATATATCACATATACTTTCTTGCCTTGTAAATCATTTCGTATGATTAGACACAAAACCCTCCCACACACAACATGTCGTTATACACACGGGTTATATGACCAAACATTTCGTGAGATGTACTTTTCCCGTTTAATAATTTACATTGTGGTAAATAACTTTTTTGTGTTGTATCTTTATCATTATGGGATACTGAGTGTAGAACGATGAGCAAAATGATCAAGTTAACCATTTAAAATGAAATGTAAGACACGTGAAGGGATCTGACTAATTTGTGTATTCATATATTAAATATCGCGACAATGTGCTGTAACAGAAGAACACATCCATCTGCTGACTCCTGGTATTGGTTCAGCCTCCTGAGTTGTTGAGTGCATGTAGACAAACTGACAAACACTGGATCTACACACTGAACAGTAACAGAGATGTTTTATCTTTTAACTTGTTTTATCTGATCATTGAGCACAAAGCCAAATGTGTTTTGGTGTAAACGTGATTTTATGTTCTGTGTAAAGTTTTAAATCTTTACATTGCTTGGGAACAAACAGGCTGAAGTTTAGTTTAGAACAAAACACTGAGGAGAATCTGGAGCTGACAGTTAACTCCATGTTGTTTGAGATTCAGCTTTATTTGAAGTGATAGGGCGCCACCTACTGGCTTAACTAGTACTTAGTCTTTTACCTAAATGTGTTTTTCTAATGCTATTTACAGATGATTGAAAGCAGTGGTGTCAAATTAGTGTGACGATTTAAATTCTTTAAGGACAAACCTCTTCGTTTGATTCAGGATTTTATAAAAAAAAAATTCAGGAAAACCGTGATCATCACATTTCACCAAAAAGGTTTGAGTTAATGTATATTTCATTTTCCAACTTTTTTCCTTTCTTTGTCGTCATTTTGCATCTTTTTGTGGCTGTTTTGCATCTGTACTCATTCTGTATTTATTTGTAGTTGTTTGACATCTTTGTTTGTTTTGTGTTTCTTCTTTGGTGATTTTTTTTTTTTTGGTGACACTTTGTGGTGTTTTTTCATCTTTATGTGTTTGTTTGACTTTTTTCATCTTGTTATATTTGTGGTTGTTTTGCTTGTCTTTTTGCTTCGTTGTGATATTTTGCACATGAATCTATTTCTCTTTAGTTTTTCTGTACAAATGAAAAGTCAGTGTGTCTGTGTCTAAAAATGTTGGAATGTTCATATAGAAGTCACCATGTTATTGTAAACTGTAAAAAACAATTCCAGAAACAAAGTACAAAGGACATGACGTCATTATCCTCAGTCCTGCTTTTATTTTGTGTTCTGCAGCTTTACAGTCTAAAGTTTAAATCCTGACAAAACTAAACCCCACCAAACCAAAGTAAACCTAAAGTGTTGATTATATCATCAGAAATAAAACTTGGGACAGAAAGATTTACAGCGATGAGTTAAAATCAGCGAGCAGAGTCTGACATTGAATTTCAGTCGGTCACAGCATCCTTTTGTTCGGGCCTAAACTTGAAGCCTCTACTTTCTGACATTTCCGACATTTCATTTGCATTTTTGTGGCTTCCTCCACAGCCACAAACCATCATACAGTTCTCACAGGCTGAGTTTAACTCCCCATCAAAAGTAAACTGACCTTGATGTATGAAACACAAGTTTCCAGAGAAGAGGGGAATAAAAACCTCTGTGGAACCAATCAAAATGTGCCCGCTGCCCCTCAGAGCTGCTGATATGATGCTGTTGTCTCATTCTTTGAGGAGAAGCTCTGCTCCTGCCTGAACTCGTGTCTTCAGTGTGGACGGGCAACTTGGAGGAAACTCTTCTTACTTTATTTAAAGTTATAAATGATTGATGAGGGACGTCAGAGAAATCATTTAATAGGAGGAATTTAGTGCCACACTGACGAGTGCAGACAGTTTAGATGCTGAGACGATGACTGGTAATAAAATCAAAGGGGCGGATTTATACTTATTGTTTATTTGGATCCACAATCAAAGCAAACAAGTGGTGAGAAACAAACGTGTGATAGGTTCTGCTTCCCTCTGTTTATTATAGAATAAAACAATATGAAGCACATATGGAGAACATTTATAATCTAATTATGTAATAATGTATAAAATAATGTAAGAGTCACTGGAAGCATTTTTCTACATTGAGTATTTTTACTTTACTGGATATTTTCCTCACTATAATTTTACTTGAGTTACAGGTTCAGTGCAGGACTTTTACCTGTGGTGGAATATGTTTACTTTTGGTTTGCAGGGAGTTGTGTGTCACTATGAGATTTCTGTATCCACTGCGACTAAGATCACAGCCCTGAAACAAAAATACATTATAACATCTCTGTTTTATTTATTTAGTTAAATATACTGTACGTCCAGATTATAATTATTGTTGGTTATTGGTTTCTATAATCTATTTGGAAAAAGGGGGAAAACATATCTACTCTTAACAAACTAGAGACTGAGGAGCTTTAAATAAAAAGTTTGAAATATAGTTTTTTTCCCCAATTCGTTTTTTTATTAGGGGTAAAAGTGAGGAATTTTACTTTAATGTTTTGCTCTTATCTTTCGCTTGAGTCCCAATCATTACTTTTGACTATTTAATGAAAATGGACCTGGGTCCCAAAGAGTGGACGTCATTTAATAATTAAATTAGGATAATCACATTATTTCTACAGTCGCTTCTGTTTTTCTCTTCCTCTTCTCTCGCGTGTTCCTGAACGCACCCCGGCCGCTCAGTGCGCGTTCACGCGGCACTCTGCGCGTCCCAGTCATGTGACAGCGGCTCACCGCGCCTGCGCAGAGAAATACAAGATGGCGGAGAGTGCGGAACTGAAGGTAAGGCGCAGCCCGAAATCATCCTAAATTTCCTGGCTCTCCGGGCGGCGGACGCTCCGGTGTCACTCCGCTCCGGTGGCTTCACGCTCCGGCCGCTCAGCCGGGCTCAGTCCCGGGGTTCACCCTTCAAAACGCGGCAGAAACTTTATTGAATCCGCCTCCGGAGCGTGTTTGTGTTGATGTTGGTCCTGGCGAACGGACCGTTTTCTCCTGCACACCCGCTGCTGGCGGCGGGATTCACTTCAAAAAATCTCCCTCTGCTGGCGCCTCGTCCCCGGAGGAGACAGCGGGCTGCTGCTCCGCGGGCGGCCGCCTCTGGTCGCTCTGCTGGCGGGTGCTTTCCGGAGGGATCACCGCTGAGTTTCTGGGGGCGACGGCTCCAGACTGTCAGTGGGTTTGGATGTGACAGCAGCGCCATGTGTGCGGGTTCATGTCAGACAACGCGCCTCCTGAGCGGCTCCACGTTGTTATTCATGTTGTGAATCATCTGTTTTACTGTTGATCATTCATTTAATCTAAAGTTGAAGTCGGTGCTTCACGTCGGCTCCGAGCTGAGGCTCGGTCCGGCTGCAGCTGGAGCGACGTTACCTGTTGATACCTAATGAGAGACCGCAGCTTCACGTGGAGGTTCGACCAGACACATGTTGACATCATGTGGATCAACTCGCTCCAATAACTAATCAACGCTTTGCACATTGAGCAGAAATGTGCTTCACTTAAAGTCAAGGCTCCATTAGTCCCAGATTAGTGAAGTTAATTCAGAGACTCTGAAGAAGAAGAAGCCCAGATGATGAAGACTGAGCAGCTCTGCTTCTTCAATATTTAACAGTTCTGTTCGTGTCGATCTGCACTAAACGGAATCAACGTTTTGCTTTTGAGTCGTGATCCAACACAGTCAGAGTCCTGGTGTTTTGGTGTTTTGCATTCGATCACTGGCGGTTAAACAACATTAAGGAGTCGATAACGTGTCAGAAAATGGTGAAGTTCTCGATCTTACTGTGTAAAGTGAGTTGAGATCATGTATATTATGATTTGGTGCTGTACAAATACAATTGAGTTACATTATAAACTACCCCCCCCCCCCCCACACACACACACATTTCAAGTGTTATAATTATACCTTATAATGCTGTTACTCATTCATACGTCGGGTGACATACTGTTTCAATGTTTACATTCCTTTTCTCTGAAATGAGATATGACCGGTCAAAGTCCCCTAAAAGTTCAAACCTGCAATTACGGTCCGAGACGTGAAATCTCAGTGCCGTGGCTTTCACCTGTGACCAAATCAGCCGGACAAATTCCATTAAGCTCTGTGACAGTGTGATCCTTTGACACGGAATGACCCCTGCATGTTAACACTAGTCTGTGGGATTGGATCACAGCTAGAAGGTTCTCGGTTCGGATCCCACGTCTGTGTGGAGTTTGCGTGTTCTCCCCCCGTGTTTACGTGGGTTTGCCTCCGGGTGCTTCCTGCTTCCTCCCACAGTCCAAACACATGCAGATTGGGGGGGGGGGGGGGGGGTCAGGTTAATTGGAGACTGTAAATTGATGTTGTGAACGTGAGTGTGATTGGTTGTTTGTCCCTGTATGTCGACGCTGTGATTTTCCGCTGGCGACCCGTGCACAGTGGCCCTGGCCTCTCGCCCAATGTCCGCTGGGATTGGCTCCAGCTCCCCACTACAGCCCTCAGAGGATGAGTGGTGGAGTTAATGGATGGATATCATTGTGCAGCATATTCCCCTCATAACACCGAATACACGCAGGTCTGGTTGCACAGGACGGGGTTTGTAATCAGAGGCTGTCAGTCGTGGGTCAGCGATCACACGTGCACCTTGATGCCCCCGACCTTTACATCAGAAGTGACGGCATGGAGGCGACACTGGAACCACATTGTTATTTAACTTAGTAAAGCAGAGTTGGAACCGATCTAGCTGATATTGATCCCAGTCTTGGGCTATTTTTAGACTTTTCCCCCAGTGTGTTGCTGTGGATCTATACGTGCTCCTTTGTGCCAGCTGCTGTTCGGCTCCACACCGTAATGAACAGACCTGCTGCCTCCTCGGAAAAGCCAGATGTGCTCCATAATCTACCAGCGCCTGTATATGATAGTGTTTCTCTGATTAATCATAGTTAAATCAAAGGCAGTTCTTAATGGAGAGAGAGCTTCCGCTGGCTTCTATTGCTTTTGCTCGTTCTCTTCATAATATACATTCAGTGTCGGGCTGCAACTGATGTTTATCATCACTGTAAATAAACCTGCAAGTAATTAGCTCCATCTACACAATGGCAGGGCAACGTGAGAAATGCTGATTATAATCAAATAGATAAAACCCAAGTTGACATCTACAGATTCCTTGTTTAGTCTTGTTTAGACCAGGATTCAGAAATTAAAGCTGTTTGGCGCCTGGAAAATTTCCGTAGTTTGTCTTAAACATGTGAAAAATGCGGCAGGAGATTCTCTGGTTCAGACACGTTCACAGCAACAGGAAAATGTCCAAAGCACGAATGGTGAAATACGGCTAAATTTGCACCAATGGTTAAGATGTTGAGTTTCTTAATCACAGAGTTGCTCAGAATGCAGGAAAATGGTGAAGTTAAGGGTCCATTGCAGTGTTAGAAATGTGCCAACACGCCCACTTGGTCGCTGTGAGTTTTCTGGACATTTTGCTGCTTGATTCTCACTTGGACATTTTCCTGGAGGCTGGCAGGTACAGTTGTCACATACAAATTTCAGGAAAATCTCCAGACTTCAGTTCTTGTCTGAAAGCAGCTTTAAAGAAATAGAATAAGAAGCAGCAAATCCTCGATGTTGAGGCTGGAACATTTGGTATATTATCGGTTATCCAAAATAATCGTCAGTTGATGTGAGTAAATCAAGTGATCTGGATGCATCATGTTGAGCTTTGGTAATTCATAGCAGGCGCCTTTCACTTTTTTATGACCCTCTGTCGACAAACTCATGAATCAGGAAGATTAGATCAATCAATGATGAAAAATAATCATTAATCTCAGCCCTAATTCGCACTACGTGACTTTTTGGACTGTCCATCAAACCCCCAAATGTCCTGTCTTCCACCCATTTTTAAAAAATAGTTTTCTAGATTAATTGAATAATAAAGCCCTGATGATCCAGGACTGAGGATGGAGGTGATTTATGTGAGATGCTGAATGGAAAATGATGGAGAAGCGTTAACCTCTCACTCTGCTGTTGACATTTTATAGAAGCATAAATATTATCTTGGTTTAAAATATCACCACGTCGTACACTCGGCGTAAAAGGATCTGACAAACCGGCCTCAGGGTTTTGTTTACAATCCAAACAGGTGAGGTTTGGTTTAGCAGAGATTCACTGAGTTTGTCTTGGTTTCTTTTGGATATCGTCAGATTTTATTCTGTTAATTTACGGTAACCACGCAGATTATTCCCCTTCCGTCCTCCTGCATTATGAGAATAAACTCATTGGGATATAAAAAGTATACATAATTAAACGAGCACCTGTAACTGTGGCACAATGTATTTTATTTTTAAACTTCTGTTTCAAACCTCAGATAAATACACGTTTTGTTTTAATGAATGAATTTGTTCTGTTCATATGCGTCACATGGAGCTGCAGAGCTCGGAGCTGACTGTGATACTGAGCACTGGGCTGAAGACAAACATTCAACAGTGTCAGTGTGTGGCAGGAGTCATCAGTCCATCACAAACAGAGAGAGAGCAGAAGCTGTGGATGGAGAGAATATCAATGAAAGGATAAAAAACAAACATGACAGGGCTGTTGTTTGTATAAAAAAATGCTCTGTAACCTTCGAAACTTCAAAAAAAAATTATGTGTTTTTATTCAGGATTCTTTTTCTTACTTAATATGTTCAGAATCTTTCCTATACATTTTCAGGAGTAGTGAAACTACTCAGACAACATTTAGAATTGTGTGTTTTTGTCAAACCCACTACTAATTGTCAGTCAACCAATCCATTATTTGACTGATTTATTCCAGCTCTGACATGCTGTATACTACATGTTGTGTTCATGGTGGCCTCAGGCTGTATATTATTATATCTGAACTACTGCATAAATCTGTAATGCAGCTGCCCCAGACAAAAACCCGAGCCTGTGAAATCCTCTGATGTTGCCAGGCCCCCCGAATGCGTCCTGTTGCCTCGCATTTTGTTTCACAGGAGTCCCGATCTGCCTCAGCTTCTTTGAACTGTCTTCTCTCTTCTCTGGAGCTGCTGCAGCAGCAACCTGGCAATACAAATGACTGTCTGTGCGCTGGCGGCTCATAGGTGGAGACAGTCTATTTGTAGAGCCTGTGGCTAGGTTAATCCCTAATGATACAGGATCTCATCTCCGCTCCCATACATCCTTTCAGCACCTGCCTATTTCTCTTTCTGTCATCGTCATTATCGCCAAAGTTAATATTTGGTTTCAAAGAGAATTAGGCGTTTTTGCATGGAAATTACCGATGTGACTGATACCTGCTCTCACCTGCTGCTCTATTTAAAGAGTGTACGTGCATGTGCAGATGTTTGTCCACGTTTTAAAGCTCATACCAAACGAGCGAGAGAGGCTTCTCCTTGCACCAGCTCACAGAGAAAAGTACGGAGAATGTAGAATCTGGTTGGAGAGAGGCACATTAAAGATGTATGGCAGTGCACAGCATAATGTACAAAGCTTGCAGTGTGAGAAATGATCTCGTCTGCTGCAGAGAAAATCAGAGGTGTTTAGCATCAAAGCAGCAGGAAACAAACTGTCAAGAGGGTTTATTCCCGTTCTCTGCATTTAGTGAAGTTTATCGTTTGTGCTGCCGTCAGATAAAGATAAGAAATGTGTCATTTCAGGCTGCGTGATGCCCTGAATGTTCTGTACAGTCGGGCCAATCCAACCAGCGTAAGAGCTCTGCTATTGTCTGATATTTTGTCCTCTGAGAGCACACGCTGTCTGCAGCCATTGACTTTCAAGCTAAGCTTTTCTTTGCTCCTGTGGTGATTTTGTTACACGGCCCTGTTGCCGTGGAAACGTGTCACAATTGAGATGGACACCCCCCCCCCCCCCCCCCTTGTCCTGGCAGATTTGGAAGTTATCCTTTTTAAATTTGGGAATATTAAGAGATCATTTCTGTGTGAATTAAGAGATGGATGAATAAAAATGTCTCGTGAAAAGGCTGCCGTCATAAAATATTTCTTTATCCTCCTGCAGCATTTAGGAGTCTGCTGTGTTTTATCAGAGCCTCCCCTTGAAGCTCATAAATCTCTCCACTCGAGGCATGTGCTACTTCCGTGCAGAGTTTAGTTAAACTTTCACTTTTGTACTTTGCGACTCATAATTCACTCTCCAGTTGCAGCTGTTTGTTTTGAGGTTTTGTGTACGACGTGCTGTCCTTATTGCTGTTTTCCACTAAATTCTAAGTTTTACGTCCCACCGTCTCGATGCAGTGTGCTGGACGTCACGCTGCCAGTAACACCTGATGGCACCGACACAACAGGTTACACAAAACACAAGGGAGGCAATAATTTGAGAAGAAATTTATGGCATCTTGCCGCACGAATTTACAACCTAGTGATGGGGGAACATCTGCTTTATTTGTATTTGATTTTGCTGTATACTGATGTGAAATTAGTGTTTAGGGTTGAAATGATATCAAGATAATAAAATGTTCATGTTTGCTGATCACGATAATCATCATGATAAATGTCACAGATTAAAGACAGATTTTTGCTCCTGAGTAAAGTTTGTGAGACAAACGCTCGATAAACAGAAAATCATTTTATGAAATCTGAGGTAGATCGGTTCTGTTTTACACCTCCTCACCACCTACACAATGCAAAAGTAATATATCAGTATTTGTTGAACTTTTGTCTGTCTCCTTTCAGATTCTATGTGTAAAGTGTATGGGGTGTAAGTCAAGATGCAACTGAAGCCACGAGGATCAAAGAGCAAAGCTTTATGTGCCGCTGGCAAATTACCTTTAATATCAGGCTATACCATCAAATGAAAAGAGACATCTGTACGCCCAGGTGTTTGTTTTTCTTGGCAGACAGTCTCCTCTATTGTGTCGCTTCAAAGTCATATCATGACACCTGGAGCCTTTCGTCCCAGGTGAGGGGAGTTGTGAGTCTGTGGGGAGATGAAGCCAGCAGGTTAAGATGTGTCTCTTCAGCCCCTGAGCTGTGAGCTTGAAGGGTTAATGGCTAATGATAGAAGTGTGCGCGTGACGTAGCCTCTCCAGTGACCTGTGACCTGAGGGACGGCAGCTTAAGACACTGATTCACCAAACACTCTTCATTCTTTAGGAAGCGTCCTGCGACGAGCAGAAAGAGAAATCCCCCCGGCAGGTTTAAGAAAACAGCCGTGTGTGTGTGCTTTGCGTAAAAGGACAGAATTAAACGACCCTGTGGGAGAATTGGCAGAGAGGAAAGACATGGATATTGTACTTTATTCATTTTGAATAAAATCAATGCATCTAGTAGTTTATTCAGAGACAGTACAAACGAGTGCAAATCAAACAACTGAAGTAATAACCAGAACGCAAACCGCAAAGGCCAAACAATCCAACACGTCTCTGGCTCTTAAAAATAAGGAGAATAACTGACTAACTTACAAACATATAGATCTCAACACTGACTTAAAGTCTGTGATTTTTGAAATGTACAAACATGAAATATATGTTTGTTATTCAGGTCATAGTTTAAGGTGGTATTACACTGGACTATGTTATATCATGAGTTATTTCAAACCTTTTGTCCTCCCAACTCCCCAGTATGAGAAGAGCAGCATATTTGGAACACCTCTGAACATAATGCAGTCCAGTTCAGCGCCATCTCTAACTGTCACCTCAGTGCTAAAACATATGATTTAATTAACACCGCCATGACGGTGCCAACAAAAATGGAACCTTACAGACGTCCTAGGTATAGAATTTGTGGTAAAACTGTTGTATGGGATTGTACACCTGTATTATTTATACCTGTATAAAATGGACACTGAGTGCAGTTAATAATAGACTATAACAATGTGCAGGTATAATAAGCAGATGAGACATGAAAATGAAAAAGGGAATGACTTAAATGGGAACTGTACATGAATGTGCAAAGATCACATACAAGTGGGTGTAGCTTTATGCTTCCTCATGTCAGCCGCCATTTCTTTGCAGTAAGTTAATGCACCATCTGTCAATCAGTATTGTCTCAGAGGGAAAATATTTCCAGAAATCTCTTTCCACAGTTTTCAGTAAAGCTGGTAAAACTGTCAGTCGCTGCAGCGGCAAGTCTTAATAAGGGACTTGTAGGCTTTCGTGACAATCAACAATCAATTATCAATATTCAGAGTAAATATAAATGTTAAGGAGACAGTAGCAAGATGAATACAAAATACAATAAAGCTATTAATTCAAGAATGAACTTGATTGACTCTCAGTAGTGTGCTTACCTCCGCCAAGGCACAACAGAACCCTTTGAAATATTCACTAGATCTAGATTTTTATTTGTATCCCCCCTTATATTACCCACACTCAAGATCCGAAAATCTATTAAAATGTAAAGAAAACACCCTTTATCACGATGTTTTTCCGTGATTTGCAGCCTAATCTGGATCCGCCCGTGAAGTCCATGGTTTCGTACTTGGTCCATGGTGGAAAACTGTGTATATTATGCTCCTCAAGGGATGAAGAGGATTTACATCGGTAATATTGTTTTTGCGTATTCCTGCTGACAGACAGCTATTAACACATAAAATCCTCGGCGGTGGCAATAAATGAAAATGTTTTTTTCCCAGTGTGAAATAAACCATGAAGCCGTAAATTTAGTCTGGAACCAGACCTGACCAAGCATTAGTTGTGATGTGTTTTAGCTTCTTCATTAAACCGACAATAGCCCTCATTAGAAAAACATGACAGGGTCTTTGCCAAAGGCTTTAATTTAATCTTTAACTCCAAACAAAGTTTTGAAATGTGATGAATCATGAGCATCTTCTGAACTTTGTCTTTATTTCAACTCTTGAAATGAATAATCTACACTGAAAACCTTTCTCTTCACTCTATGTCTTGGTTTCAGCAGAAAAAAACCCAAATTGCACTACGTTTTTCCCCCCATCATTCAGCTGTAGTGAGATATGGAGGGAAAGTCGAAATTGATTTGGGAGACTTCATTCAGCACAGACCAGCCTGGTGTGCTTATCTATGAAGCTCAGGAGGAGAGCAAAGTAATGCAACTGCTGTTCCCTGGTGGTCCTGAGCCCAACATCAGAGAGGTCAGTCAACTGCTCAAAACTCATCTGTGCTTTCTACCCAACCAGCAACGTGCTTGCTGCACAGTCTGAGGTCACGGGCTTCTGTCTCTGTTATTCCACTTCATCTCGGCGTCTGCCGACCTCCACCAAGTCTTCAGGAAGTGAAGGAAGTGACGGCCTCATCCATATTTTGTCCCAAACTCCGTTTTTTGACTTGATCCACAATGGGCACTGGTTCTGATCCCACAGAAGCAGGAGGGAGTGAAAACAACAGAGATATTTCAGAGTTAAGCCTGAGTCAGAAAAGCTGGAAGCCTAAAAGGAGGGGGGATGGGAGGACAGAGAGGGTGGAGGATGGGGAGGGAGCTGGCACTCAGTACAGAGCCCTCTAGCTGAGAGTGGGAGCTTTATATAATGGCCAGGTAGTGTGCCTGCTCCCCCCCTCATCCGCCTACACAACCCCTGCACACCCACACACACAAATGCACACATCCTGCAGAACCTTTAGAGAAACTGCTTGGCACAACATTATTAGCCTCACCATCTCCCAGACTCCTGGGACTCCAAAGAACTGCATTACTGTTCACCTCAAAACAAAGTAAAATGAAATAGATTTTTTTTAGCTCTTCAAGCAAACGTGTGGAGCTCAAAGGGAAAAGATGTCGGTTGCTTTAAGCCACGATTTTGGACTTGCTAGGTGTAGTGGACGGTAGATAACCGCTAGATAACGTTTACTTTCCACCACTCTGTATGACACTGTCACATAGGTAAGATGTTTCTGTTGGGGATGGACATTTTATTTAATCCTATTGACGTTTCTAAATGTAAGTTTACTGAGAGGAAAGCAAGAGAGAACCCGAGTAAGCACACTTGATCGCTTCAGTGATTTCCCAATACGTGTTAATGGCCAAGTTACTTGTTTCTAACTCATGAAACAAAGGCCTGATGAAAACCTTTTATTCTGACCCAACTACAGAATATTTAAAACTGTTATATATCAGCTGGCATCAAATCAGATGATTCTTATTAGGGCTACGTGGGCAATAAAACAATATCAATAGTTATTGCAATATATTTTTCATTAATAGCAAAATAACTAAAATCAAATACATATAAGAGCGATATCATGCTTTTTATTCACAGTGAGGAGGTATAACACATAATTGCTCTGCCTCAGATTTGATAAATGTTTTGCTTTTTATTAAGTGTTTGTCATTTCCCATAAAAAAGAATTTAAAACAACAAACTTCACTCAGGTGCATAAATCAGTCTTCAAACTTAAACAGGACAATAATATGATATAAAGTTAATCGTTGTCTGACATTCATATTAGCTTGTAGCTCTAAATCCCCAGAGACTGTCTCGTGAAGTTTGAGTGTTTGCTACAGATGATAAATTTGCAGTTTGAGCCCTAAAAACCACTGGCATCCTCTGTCAGTAAATACAGGCAACACAGTGATGGAAACATGGAGCTTTCGATGCACCTTCACCTAAATGCCTGCCAACAATTTCTGACTAATCTGTAAAGTTTTAAAGTAGGAAGTAGATATTGCCAAAGGCTGCAATTCAAAGTCAGAATCAATGTGTTTTTTAGAGACTCCTTTTTCACCACGTGTGTATGTCAGAAAATATTTATGGTGCACAGTGTCACCTCAGGCAATGGGGGAAAAAGTCTAGCCTAAATTTGTCTTCCTATGCTGGCTAAAATTGTACTCAGGCCATTTATAGTTGCCGTCTTGCAAACCAAGGATTTTTAAGCCCAAGTAGAGTTCATCATCATTACCCCACAATCTATTCCTCGATTTCTCTCAGCCCTGTGAAAAAGGAAGCTGGCTGTGATTTTATTCTAATGCACAGGCAGCGAGTGTCATAGTGTGCATGTCATTTGATGGTCATGGGACTGAATGGTGCATTTGAGGTTTTGCACACATACCAGCCATTTGGCCAGCATATGCAATCTCTGTGAGCGTAATGATCTCTCGTGTTGTGCATGGGCCCTGATGGGCTGATCGTGTGTGTGTGTGTGTGTGTGTGTGTGTGTGTGTGTGTGTGTGTGTTCTCCTCCCTTGCATGCTAACTCTTTGTGTATCAGATCTCTGGCATGCATGCACTTCACCTTTGTGACTGCCCTTCGCATGTGTGCTCAATTGAAGTGTAGCACCTCACATGACAATCACAGTGGACTTGTGTGTGTGTGTGTGTGTGTGTGTGTGTGTGTGTGTGTGTATGTGAACATTATACTCATGTGAATTTCCTGTTTGCACTTGTTAGTGGTCATTTCCCCTTTTACAATTTTAAAGCAGAATGTGTGGCATTAAATTCAAGATTTAAAAAGACATTGTACTGCTCTAGTTCTGACAGCCTGCCGTGGATGATAACATCTTTATGGATATTTTGAAAGGCCATTGAAGTGGTGTTTTTGTTCCCACTGCTGCCGATGGCCGATCAGTCTCTCTGCCATGTCCTCAACTGCATGCATGTGTGTGTGGTGGTGATGAGCAGTCAAGGAGGAAAGAAGATCCTCCATGATGTTGATTTGTGCTTTGGGAAATTGTTAAGATCATTTTCTGACATGATTGCGTCACATAATTTCTGCAGATTTGTCAGCTGCACATTCATGCTGCCAATTCAGGCTGCCAAAGGTTCTACTGGATCCATATCTGGTGACTGTGGAGGCCTCTAAGTTCACTGAACTCATTGTTATGATCACAAACCCAGTTTGAGACGTCTGTGACATGGAGCATTATCAAGCTGGAAGTAGCTGCTAGAAGATCTTCACAGCTCTGATCCTCTTTGCTTGTGAGAAGCTTCTTGTTTTTGTACTAATGTCCAGAAATATTTAGTATTATTTACATATTGTTAGATACGTTGAGATGAACAGATCAGGTTACATTTGAGTGTGTTTGAGTTTTGAGACTTTTCAGTCTCCAGCTCCACACAAAACCACAAATGCATGATGTGTTTAAGTGCTGGTGAAAAACTGGGACATCTGGGCTGTTGGCAGATCAGTCAACTTCTCACAGATGTCCGTGTTTTCCATCAGCACTTAAACACAACATGCATGGGGTCTGTGTGGAGGTGGAGTCTGTAAGAAGAGTCTTAAAACCTCATCAATTCAAACCAGGACATCTGTGCGCACACATATTAGATGTTTGACGTGTCTTCAATCAAAATTTTCTTTTTAGAGCTTGTATGACACCTTTGTGGCCATTTAGAGTCTAAGTGATCCCCATAGATGAGCTTTCACAGAAACTTGAGCCACTCTCTCAGTTTTGGAGGCCGGTGTATCTCCTGACAGATGAAACCTTTGAGGACGGCTCGGCCACTGGCCAGTTCCAACCTGTCCCTCCTCATCAAACAGGCCTGCGTGCTGCCTGTTTCCTTTCATTATGTCTGCGCTGCAGTCGACTGCTCTCGGCTGCAGCACATCGGCACTTACAGGTGCGTGCTTACGATTGAGGTAAGGGTCAACTGCAGTGTGTGTGTGTAGAGAGAAAAACCCTGGCTACAAGTTAGTTTGCGTGATTCAATAATCTGTGTGTGTGTGTGTGTGTGTATACATGTACATCTAAGCCTCTGACAGATGCACTAGTGTCACTCTGAACCTGTATCTTTGTTATACGAGGAGTAAAAGGAGATACTTGACTACATCTCCCAAGGTGCATTTAGGTAAAGGAAAAACTCAATTGCCAAACTTAAGCAGTTTTAAAAGAAGCTAAAGATGACACAGGATAGATGTTCTCAGGCTAAAGTCCTCTGCAGCGACCGTAGGACCGACTCCAGCTTGTGGCTTTTTCCTCCATAAGTTCAGGTTCGTGAGTGTTTCATTTACAATAATGTCAGCAGCTATATCAGGCTTTGTTCTGCAACCATCCATTAAAACTGGGGGTCGTAAGATATTGATAGAATATTGTTAAATATCCAGGAGCAAGATCCTGATTTATTTAAAGCAAAGTGAAATTGGAATTTAAAGTGCCCCAAAATCTTCAAGCTTCAAGCAGTTTCTCCCACTTAACAGCTCCATATACTCTAAGATTGTCACCATCAAAAGTTTTATCAGCCTGTATGTGCTTATTTAGGAAATATATTGAATGAATTATAATCATCTGCCTTGCACCATTTATTTTTGCTACAGTCAGAAGTTTAAATGTATTTCCAGCAGCAGTGTTTTGCAGCCTGACCAGTGCATGACTGTGGATCTTTTACTCCTCTGATAACGTGCGTCCATCTGAGCTGCCCCCTCCAGCCTCGACACCCTCCCTCCTCCCTCCCCCCTCCCTCCTGTGTTTTTCGCTAGAGCTGTGGAGAATTTCATTTGGTCTGGAGGCTCAGCTGCTCTCTATCTTCCCCCATCCCCCATCATCTCACTCATCCATCCATCACTCTCACCAGCTCTGGGCATAGCAAATTATTACCCTGCACACCGCTCTCCAGTCTGACAAGAATCTACAGGGTCTCTGCAGGTCTCCAAAAGTCTTGAGAAGCATTGAATTCAGTTTTCTTTTAAAGAGAAATCTTCCTCAGAAGGTTTTAAAAAGTCATAAATGTAAACTCGGCGAACCCCGATCAAGCAAATAAATTGGGAGAGATAACATTGTAGTTTTTATTATTTAAGTCAGACTCAAAATGAACTCGCGGTGCACACGACGGATCTATTCTCCCAGTTTGCTGCTGCAGCTCTTTCTCAGTCCCAACACAAAGGAAAACTCATCTACTGGCAAAGTGACTGGAGTCAATTGCCTTTATTTTTTAGCAGGTTCACCCGCATTTAAAAAAACAACAGAAATTAGATTTTTCCAAGAAAGGGAGAATAAGGCCTGTAATAGTACCGATGGTGGGAAAAACCTTAAATTATCTGAAATATAAAGACTAGAAATGATTTAGATTCTCAGAATTTGTATGTGTATAAACGTGTGTAAGCTTTTACTATCAAATCATGCAAATGTGTCAGTTCTAAGTAAGGATATCAGAAGATAGAAGATACATAAGAAAACCACATTGTCCAGTGTTTTACTGGTTGTTATTGCCATACCCATTTTCGATATATCGTGCAGCCCTAGTGTCTTACTGGTTGGAGTTTATTTCTTTCTTTTGACAGTAACACTAAAATCTGAAGTTCACAGTTGTTTTTTCTCCTTTCTCTTCTTCTTTTGGCGCAGTGGTTTACTTGCCTGAAGCAATTTCAAAACTCTGGGTTTTATCTGGGTTTCAGTTTCAGCTCCGTGTGGTGTTCAAGACATCAGAGAGTATCACGCTGGTGAATCTTCAACCGTCACCTTCACATATTGGTGTTAAATGTACCCGTCTGGTAAATTTGCAAAAATCTCTGTTTTCAAAAAGCCACACTGGCCTGTATGCTGTGTGAGTTTTTGTGCAACAGCCCCTCTGTTACCACGAGCTCTTCTCTTTGTGTTGTCTCCTCTCTCTCTCTCTCTCTCTCTCTCTCTCTCTCTCTCTCTCCCTCTCTCTCCCTCTCTCTCCCTCCCTTCCTTTGTTTAAGCTTCCCTTTGCACCTACATGTCAAGTTGTTTCAGTAAAACATTACAATAAAGCACAGGCTTTGATGAGGTGTGGCATTTTCAGTGCGCCGCAGCTTGTGTTTGAATTCAACTCCAGTGTGAATACTTAGTTTGAGGAGATCAGTAAGTAATATCAACCACGTTGGCTGTTAATGTTGTGACACTAAAATGTCAGAACTGCTCTTTGATATCACTTAAATCATTTCTTTGTTGACTAAACCAACCGATTCAGGCAAGTGCTGCAGGATTTGCTGTTGTAGGCAACCACATAATTTACCCACTTAAAATAGCAAATGTTTTCAAGATATAATATGGAACAATTCATCATTAAAATGTCTTAAAATGACTACACCCATGTTATATATTTTGTTGACTTGTGCACTTACATTATCCAAAATGTTTTTAACAATGTTCAAATGCAGAGAAATCCCCAATTTTATAAATCTATTAATCAATTATCAAAATAGTAGTAAATTCATTTGAATGGTAATCAACTAATCAATAAATTGGCTAATCTTTGCACCTCTTTAGCAAATAATGGTGATTCTCGATTTGTTAGTGTTTAGTTATGAGGTGGAGCTTGTGATGAGTTTGGGGGGGGGGGTCCTGTGTAAAACAGTTGCAGACATTGTAAGCTTGGTTTAAACGTTTATTTTTGTTTCGCGTTGTTCAGCTCATAAACTTTCTTACTTCTTGAAGACTGAAAACAAACATGTTTTTCTTTCATCTGTTCATCGTCTTTTCCTTCAACAAACTCCACCAGGTTTGTTCTGTCTTAGTGTTTGAAGGACAGCCCGTCCTTTCTCTTCAGAGACTTGAACTGGTGCAGTAGATTCTCAGAGTGTGGTGGCCGACATGTCTCGTCGAGTACATCGCCCTGTAAACAAAAGCTGGGGAACAACATTTTATTCAGCGGTTGCTGAGCGGGGAAAGATGGAGGAGTTCTGGGGTCACCTGTCCTGGTGATGACTGCGGGAGGGGAGGGAGGAGGAGGAGGAGGAGGAGGAGGAGGAGGAGGAGAAGAAAACCAGAGGTGATGGGGAGAGCAGGGAGCTGTTCGTCTGCCTCTCCTCCAACACCACCCGCTTCACTGTTTTCTCTCCTCTGTTTGTTTTCCCTCGTTCTTTTTTTTTTGTGAGGCCAGAGGAATGTTACACATCCGCAGTATGGTGAAAGTGTGTGTGTGTGTTTGTGTGTTTCAGGTTTATGTGAGCCAGTGTTTGTGCTTGTGTGTATTTGTCTCTCTTTTGTGAGTGTTTGCTTTGTAGAGAGTGGGTGGGGGGGGGGGCTTGGTGTGTGTTTGGGTTAAGGTGTGTGTGTGCGAATGTGTGCATGTGTGTGTGTGTGAGGGAAAGAGAAATTGTGGGCAGCCAGTGTCATCATTTTTCACATCCCCCTCTTCCACATGCATATTTCATGGAACTGGTCATTTATGTCGCCAACAGGAGAGAAACTACACTGTGGGTGTGTGTGTTTGTGTGTGTTTGTGTTTGTGTGTGTGTGTGCTGTCCAAGTCTATATATAATAAACTGAAAAATATTGAATTATCAAATGATTCTGTTAGAAAAAGCCTGTAAACGTTGAGAATCCATACACAGACAGGAGCTTCCTGCCTCCTCGCCCCCTTGTAGGAGCCGTCTGCGTTTGACTGATGTGTTTTTATAACCGCAGTGTGGCTCAGACTGAAGGCATCAGAATTGCATTCACATATGGGCGACCGCCTCCCGATTCTCTTCCTCCTCCTGAATGTGTCTTCCCCGTATGTGTGTCGTGACAAAGGACAAGAACAGGTCTGTGTCCTGACTGATAAAAAACATATGGATATTTTACACATGTTATTACCCATGTGCATGTGTGAGTAATTATATCACTATTGGTGGGGAGACATACATCTCTCAGCACAGTGACACTAAGGGGTCCTTACTTTCTTTTGGGGGTAGGAAGGTTTAAGGTTAGTGTTAGATTTAGATTTAGAGTATTGCCTTTTATGATCAGACAGTGGTTAGGAAAAAACACAGCTGCGGTGGTATCACAGGGAAGTCGACAAAATGTAGCTGCATTATCGGGCAATAAAGCCGAGACTGGTTCAACTTCTTCGGCGACACAACATAGTGTTATCCGACAAGGCAGCGTATCGGCCAATCACACACATGCAACAGCACATTGCTGGTTAACTTCTTAATCTCTGCTGTGTTCCTCAACATTGTCGCCACAGTTGTGAACGTGATAACTCTCCAGGGTTGTAAAATTCTGTCAGAACAAACCTCTGTGCTGTGAACAAGCTTTTAAATACGTCAATTTGCAGGATATACAGGATCATATCTCGTTGTCTAACCTTGGTAGGCAAAATTAAACGACACATCCACACCAACACAGTCCCACGTGTTGGGTAAATGTCTCTGTGAATACGGCCCAAGTCTTCATCACTGCTTTCAGACATGCGCTGAACTCCGCAGTTCCTCCGTATTTTCTTAGGATGTGTGAACGCAAACCGCAGAGTAAATACAGCAGAGGATTTGTTTCTGTGCAGAAAATCTCCCTCTGCTTTGTGCATGTGTGAAAAGCAAACTGCGGGTAAACTCTGCAGTCAGTTCTCAGGATTTTACCTGCAGGTCATGTCTGAAAGTGACTCATGAAATGTAAGCTAAGGTAACGTCCCCTGAAGGGATGGAAACACGACTGTGTGTGCACGCTGCCTTACGTATGTGGCAGCTGTACACAAGATGCAGTGTTTAGTCAGTAAACAGCAGCCGCTGCCGTGTCACGTTGAGCAGTGTGAAGCTTGGTCCGAGCCCAGATCATCTAAAATGGTCTGTTCCTCGCAGGAGAACAGCTTCATGAAATGTGAGGACTTTATTATTTTCCTGTGGGTGTAAAAACTGTTTAAACATTTGAGAATGTCACCGCAGTATCTGGCATCTTTTTACTATAATGATTATTTTTTACTCATGTGAAATTAGATCAATGTGAAAGAATAAATCTTTAATGATGTCGCAAAAATCCTGAATTTGTTTTCATTCCTTTTAAATCAACACAACATCCATGGTGCGTTTTGCCTTATCTTTAAGCATCAGATGTTTTTGTTGGCTTCAGATGTCTCAACTGTTGTGCTGTTGTTTGAGACACTTGCAGGCTCTGAAAGTTAAGTTTGCAAAAACAGGTTTTACTGTAAACTGCACCATGTGGAGGTTTCAGTTCCTCTCTGTTAATACGTCATTTATATTGATATAACACTGTCCTGCGGTTGGACCAGAGCGAGCTGTTTCTTTCACACCTGGGCCACATGCACTCACAGAAAATGAAAGCCGTTTAAGTACAGTTCTTTGTTTAACATTTAGATGATACTCATAGCAAAGTTGCGCAGCTGTAGAATAAGGTTCAGAGTCTTTTGGCAGTATTCCTGCATCATGAAAAAGTGCCCGGAGGAAATCAAACAAAAGCTAACGAGTGAGGTGAGGGCTCTGTCATTTCTAAATGATGTGTGCTAATTCTGATATGTGGATAATTATGCATGGTTTGTGTTGTGCATGTTAGTGTTTCCATTTTTCAAGTCTAAAAACCTGCTGGTTAGGTTATAAAACAAAACTGCACAGACCAGTCCTTCTAAATGTCAATTGGATGCAGAACCCGAGAGCAAACGAAGAAGAATCAGGGCGTAAAGGTTTGATCCTTTGTATGGACACTACACCAGACACGTTCTGTGCGTAGTAACAGTAATAACTACTGTGTGTGTAGCCTAATGGAAACTGACACACTGGGCACTAATAGCCCCGTGTACTTTGTCATTTAAGGGGCGTGTGTTTGTGTGTATCTGCGATTTTTTTTTATCCTTTTTCTGTCATTAAAGGAGATGAAGGCTGGAGGTTTTTACAAGACATGTCGACCCCGTGTGCGTGTGTGTTTGTATACTGCCGTCTTTGTTTAGGACCAGTTTCACTATTAGACCTTGTGGAGTGAGTCCTCGCTTTCTGACACACCATCAATGGCTTTTTAATGTGTGGGATTTTCAGGCTGTCGGTTTATATAAACACGTACGTCCCATTTTTGTCAACACAATATCTCAACAACGCCTTGAGGGAATTTTTTCAAATCTGGCACAAACCTTCAGTTGGACTTTAGAATGAAATGACTAGATTTTGGTGATCAAAAGACAAAGGTCACGATGGCTGTGACCTTACAAAACACATTTGTTCCCTTGTGTATGCGATATCTCAGGAACATATCAAGGGGACCTTTTCAAAAATTGGCACAAATGTTCACTTGGACTCAAGGATGAACTCTTTAGATTTCTTTGGCTAAAGGTGGAGGTCTCTGTGACCTTACAAAAATACAAAATACAGTATCTTAGGTAAACCTTGAGGGAATTTCTTCAAATTTTGTACATGGTGGCCTCACAAAACTTGTGTTTGGCTCTTGGAGTCTGCCCTTTAAAGAAGTTCTTCAGATTTTGACCAGTTGCCACTTGGACTCAAAGATGAACTGATTAGATTTCAGTTGTCAAAGATCAGAGGGCACAGTGACCTCATGAGTCTGGGAAAAAATCTATGTAGACTACAACCACAGGGCAGTAATTCTAGTGAAGGGATAAGACTTGGTTTTCGGGTTTATGTTAGATTTAGGTTTAGGTAGTGAGGGCAGGCATGTTGTTTAAGGTTAGGTTAAGACTAGGGAATGTTATATATCTTTACTTGTTCTAATAGAGATAGAAGCACAAGTGTGTTTGTGTGTGGAAACAGATCTGGTTCCAATGTGCATATACAGTTACCCCATTTACACATTTACACCCTGCATCTGACCACATGAAGAAGCGCCAAAAGCACAGTGAGGACGCCTGTGAACGGCCAGATCACCTCCAGAGGTTGTCAGGAACATATTGTGACCATATTCTACACAAGGGAATATAATTTTAAATGACAACAACAACTACTTCGGTGGAAATAATAATCATGACTGATCGCAACTGTTTGAGCGACGTAGCAGCAGCTAGCAGTCGTTCACCAAACAAACAGAGGAAGCAGTCTCTTCCTCAGTCTTCACGTTATTCACCTGTGGATGGAGGGAAGTCATTAATTGAAAAGCAAGCAAACATAATAAGGCAGTGTCACCATGGATGTATTGTAAGATATCCATGAGTTAGACGGCTGCAAACTCCCTCTACTCTTCATTTTGTTGTTGTTGTTTTGTTGGACCTGCGCGAACGAGAGGAGGGTGTAACATGAGCTGGATCGTGAGAGATCACGCGGTCACATATGTGGACATCTGAACAAATAGTGTGGTGAGGTGAAGCGCTACCAGCACTTTCTGTAGTTATGTTCAACCTTATGCTGAACCTTCAGTGCTTTTTTTCCCAGAATCCTGTTGCGGCTTCTCAATCCCACTGCCTCCTGGGATGAACCGCCTCGGCCTCACGTTGAGCCGGAGAAAATCCTTCGTTGGTTTTTCTCATTTCAACTCAGAAGAACATGTTTTGCATTAAGTGCTCAGCTTCCCAGAATCAATGGTGTCTGTGGTATTAGGACAGGTGCTGATCCAGCTGACAGAAAACAAAGCTGTAGCTGTACTATAACTGCTATTGTATGCACTACCATAAATGTCTCAGTACAGCTGCATACTATGCACTGCAGTCAAATGCTTTACTGCCAGGTGGTGAACTACTCTGTGTGTGTGTGTGTGTGTGTGTGTGTGTGTGTGTGTGTGTGTGTGTGTGTGTGTGTGTGTGTGTGTGTGTGTGTGCGTGCGCGTGCGTATGTGTGTTTTAAACATCTGTTTGGCAAACAGCCAGCTGTGCTGACCTAAGGTATCTCTATGTATGGGAAACCTCAGCTCTGCCGTTGGCTTTGTTAGGAAGCAGCACACCTGCATCAAACCTAATAAATATTGATGCAAATATATCCATTTAAAATTCAATCCATACAATTATTTTCATACCCGACCAGGTTGAGGTTGGCAGAAGGACGAGCAGAGCAGCCATCTTCCTCTTAAATAACCCCGTCCTGCTCCTCCCTGGAGAGACCCCAAGCCAAGCTGAGAGTATCGCTGCTTTCACACAAAGTAGTAGATAGTTTGTGGCCTCTCGTAAATCGGTGGCATGTTCAGCACATAAGTTACACGCTCTGTGGCCACTGTTCTATGCACAGGGAAGTTTTTAATTTCCTGTTGTGCAGTTTGTCCCCAGAGAACAGGGTGGCTTTGTTTTTTTGTCTTTTTAATAAGGTGTGTTAAATTGAAACAGTTCTAAGACAATAATAATGATTCTAGAGTGGAAAAGACAGATTGTCATTACTATTCTGGTACAAATTCATGGCACTTACATGCATCAGTCAGGAGACATTGGTTTTGTCATTGCATCTTAAGAGATTATTTCTGATCTTATTTCTCATTTGCTTCCGATTTCAGCAAATGGTGATGAGCCTGCGGGTGTCGGAGCTACAGGTGCTGCTGGGCTATGCTGGGCGCAACAAGCACGGACGCAAACACGAGCTGCTGACCAAGGCGCTGTATCTGCTGAAGGCCGGCTGCAGCCCCGCCGTGCACATGAAGATCAAAGAGCTCTACAGACGGCGCTTTCCTGCCAAAATGGTGTCCCACTCAGAGCTGGCCCTGCCTGGACCGCACCACCCAGCCACAGCTGGAATGGTTGGTGGAGGGGGCGCCGCGCTGCCCGCCGGCCTGACACAGCTGGCTTATGAGGGTCATGCCGGTCACGGTGGAGCCCCGTCACCCGCTGCCCTGCTGCCCCTCTCACTGCTCGGCCCAGGGAAACATGAGCTGACTGGGCTGACGCATCATCTACCGGCCTCAGCCACACTGCACCCGGTCCATCCAGATGTCAAGCTCCAGAGGCTCCCCTTCTATGACATGCTGGACGAGCTCATCAAGCCCACGAGTCTAGGTGAGGAAAGATGTGAGTCTGGTTTTTGTGTGAGTTGTGTAGAGGATGTAATGGATACTTTTGAATGTTCTTTATACATTATATTTGGAGCATATCAACACACTGCAAATATTAAAATACATTTAAATTGGCTTTAATCAAGAGTTTTGTAATATCAATATATGAAATGACAATGTCGATACAAAACAAATGTAATGATGACAAAACTAAGATAAGAGTTAAGCTGTTCCGCACCACAACCAACTTTAATGTTTTAGTTTACTCTCACTGTTCTCATTGTGACTTTTTCAGCCACAGAAGGCAACTGTGAATATTGAACTTACTTTACCGGGCGGCCAGAAACCCGAAAAACGCGTCTGCTGAATTTATAAATAAGCAACTGTTTGCTAACAAGTTCAGCATATCATCACAAACCTCTCTCTCCCCTTCTCTCGTTTTCTCTCCCACTCTCCATTTGTGTCCGTTCTACCTCTTTATTGTCAGGGGTTGTGGTTATTTATATCCGTATATTATTCCCATAGTAATCATGGCAGCAGTTGCAGAAAACATTGACATTTGTGTTTCGTCTGCAATGAATAATGTATTTAATTTTAAGAAATGCTCATTTCTCTTGAGGCGTAAGTGAAAATATTAATTAGGACTTATCCATCATTTAACATAAAAGGCTGCAGAGCTGGTCTTCTCAGATTCTCCTGCATGACTTCACAGACTTTATAAACTGTTGTTGCTGACGTGTTTATCTCCATTGATAATCCTGCAGTTAGTCACAAGCTTAAAACCAATAGATAAATAATAGATTATACATAATATATTTTATGGATCTGCATTTTGAGAATGGCATTCAGTTGCTGGATAGGTTTTCAGGATACATTATAGGTGAATAATGGCACTTATTTGGATGTTAATTGTTATACATGGACTGCTATGCTGTAATTTGTTTTAAGTGAGTTGGCATTATAGTTTCATATTATGTGTATATTTGTAGCTACAAGACCAATTATTCATCTGTGTGGAGTCACTGAATATCAATGAATCATTGGATGAATTATATACATATTGAATAAATCTAAAAAGACTAAAGTATACACAACTTTAGTAAATCCGTAAGAAGAGAAGAGTCTAAATATCTCAGAACATTTTAAATTAAATCTTTTTAACCACATTTCATCCCTCTCGTGTAACACAGCCCCTGATTTCAGGAGAAAAACATTTGTACTTGTTTTGTAATTGTAATAACTTATAGCACCATCACTGAGGATAAAGCCCCTTTTCTGCACATTGAAAAACCCACTAAAACCTGCAAACATCTGGATTTTGTCTGCAATGTGAATGGATACAATGGGCATTACCTCCCAGGTCTAATAACTGTAAAAAAAAAAAGCAGTAGACACTGGTTTCCATCAGCTGTGATGGAAACGTGACAGCGTGGTAAGAGAGTGCCTCAGTTGCTTCATGATGTAGAAATAGAACAGAAAGGGAATCTTCTCTACCGACAATGGGAGAGGAATCAATTGCCTTTTTTAGTGGTTTTACCTACAATGGAGAAAGAAAACCTGCATTTCTTATTAATTTGGGTGTAAAAAGAGATAGAGGAAGCATAATTCACACATCTGGTATGTTCTCTTGTCTAATTTCATTCATTGAAGTGTCACGTCTGTATCCAGTCTACCCTTTAATTTACTTCTTAAGAGACTTTTAATCTTGGCTTTATCCTGGTCAAATTTGTCATGATATTAGCTGTTCATTCAGCACCCAGCTTTCATTTAGCATAATAACACTCTTAGGGCTCTGGGATATATTGCAAATATATGGAAATGTCTAGATTTTCCTACATTAGCATTTTAATGGAGTACGAGACCATCTTGTGATTAATTTGCCTGCAGATGCATGTACAAACACAGCGCTTGCAGCTCTGTCATCACACCATCTTTCTTCTCTTCCCTTTCCCTCTCTCACTCTATCCATTTCCTGTACATTTCACCTCCCTCTCTGCCTCCACATTCTATCTCTCTCTCTCTCTCTCCCTCCCTCTGTCTTCCATCCTCGCTCAGTCTCTGTGGCCGTCCTCAGTTCAAATTTGCATGCAAAGTGATGAAATCACACAGGCGTACACCTGTGCCCGCAAAACACACCCTCTCCTCATTTGAAACACAACCCTCGCGCATGGATACACAACCGTCTGCACATACTGTACTTTCAAAAAACACAAACGTACTTTCCAATAAATAATGCATGTTGATCATATCGGTCTCGGAGAAGCGGGGAGAGTGGAGGGATGAGTGGGGGGGGGGAGGCAAAGCCCAGAGGAAGATGGTGCACATCATTAGATGAAACGAATCGGCTTTCAAAAAAATGGAATTCAGCCGCAGCTTAGAGGTGATGACCCTCTTTAACCTAATAATAATGGAGGGCAGTAATGAAACCACTTGATTAATTGTGATTCCCCAGTCCTCACTCGTGACCACATACTTTCTCAGACTTTCTCTTCTCTGCTTGTTGACTTCCCTGTGATTTTCGGATTACTGTTCAATGCTACTATCCCCCTCAATCCCCTGCTCTACCCCATTGTTGTTGATTCTCCTGTTGCCTTGCCTCCCATTTCATTTCTCTAACTCCCTTCCCCCACCCGCTTACTCCCCCGGTTTACTAGATTTTTATTTTGTGCTGGAGAAGGCTGATTTGTTGGCCATGTTTCTGCTTAGCTGTGGTTCTAACAGGGTTTTTACAAGCACACATGTGCACGGCAGACTAAAGAATGAAAGATTATCACTTGTTTGCTGTGTCCTTGCATCTAGACTTGGAATAAATAAATCTTGTTTTCACAGCTGAACTGGTTATTTGAAAATTCAGACGCACGTGAAAGAGAAACTTGAAATTTGCTTTGGTCTGCTTGTAATTACACACAAGCAATTTGGTGTCAAAAAAATAGACAAACAAGAAATGGAAATGAGTGTCAACAGAGCAGTGCAGCCAAGAAGGACAAGGGTTGGTCTGTGCCACTTGTCATAAAGAGATGCAAGATACAATCAAACTGTTTAAATACGGGGTTAAAATAACATGGTTTTCACTGTGTTGTACTTGTTCTTTCACATCCAAGAAAAGAATAAACAAAAATAATCCTCTAAAAGTAGCATCAGATCAAATCTTAAACCATCTCTACCAGACTCGTGCTGCACAATTTCAGTTCCTCACTATAACTCTTCTATAAATTCACCTCTTAAACTGAAATACAGATTTTATAACATCACTTCTGACCATTTCTTTCTTCTCCTTGTATTTTTCCTCTCATGCCATTTTTCTCTCATTTTTAACGTTTGGTTGCTTTCATTGGTTATCGCCGTCTGGTCGCAGACGCAGGACTTTTGGCAGAAGTTTTGTCCCTTCTGCCATCGCAGCCCTAAACAAACTGCATTGTTGACGCTGTTGTGCAGATCCAGACTCGTTTTTGTGTGTGTGTGTGTCTGTGTGTGTGTGCTGTATACAAGTATAGATTGTGACATGAATGATGGCAGTTGTGTTGCCGTCTGTATGTATCTGAAAACTAATCTGTTTCAGGCAGTAATTTATTTTTTTTACATTATACACAGCGCTGTATTACACGCACAGTAGGAAGAGACCTGTTTTCTCTCTCCTCTCACTGTGACATCTGCCCAGATGCTAAAAACTGCTGCCGCTTGTATCACAAATAACCTTCAAATGTTTCAGCTTTGGTTCACAAACCTGTCAATAAATGTGAATAAATGTGATTACTGATCAGCTGCATGTATTTTCAGATTTAAAGTAACTGAGGAATTAGCTGTGTAAACGTGTCCCTTGATTTCCTGCCCTCACCTGATTTCTCACAGTATCCTGGTTTCTTGTGTGCTTGTAAATGTAGTTATTTTCACTCACACCCTCCTCTCTCTCTCTCTCTCTCTCTCTCTCTCTCTCTCTCTCTCCTCTCTCTCCCCCCCCTCTCTCTCCCTATCATTATCCCTCACTCCTCCCTCCCCCCCTGTGCAGTCCCTCTCTGCTGAGTCTTATCAGTCTGTGGGAGAGAGCGATCTTAGGCCCACAGTTTCAGCCTTGCCAGTACAAACTGGTCAACAGTCTGGCTTCTCTTTTATTACCACAGCAACCTCACTGGTTGAATTCCAGTCTCATCTCCATCATTATCCCTCCTCCATAGAGAGCTGCACTGTGCCTCTCTGCTCATTATGTATATCATTGTGGTGCACATGCATTATACATGATTTAATCACCATATCTCCAGGAAAAAGATGCAAGCCCATTTTGGTTTTTATGAGTGTTTCGTGCATAATGGATTGTTACATGGGAAGATTTGTGTGATATTCATACAATGGAGGGAAATAACGGGGCAAAAAAAAAAAAGTCAGTTCAAGCGTTTCAAACATCGCTTACATAGATGAGCCACTCCATGATTTGTTTGTGTGCTGGATGTTGAAAACTTCTTGGGAAAGTAATTGTCAGGATTACGTTCTGATTTTTTTTTATTACTCATTTAGACAATAGATGATGTTTTTCCTTCAGAAAACTAAAATATTCATCTTTATTGTTACATACTGTGAAAGCAGCAAACAACACCAAACAGGATGTCAGCACATGCCCCATAGGCTCCGGGTCTAAGTCCCAAAGGTGGCAGTTAACCACCCTGCTGAAGTGTCCTTGAGCAACCGGTGCAAATCAGCTGTCTGTACGTCTTATCATGCCCGTAGATTGTCAAGCAAATACATGTTTGTCTTTCAAATATGAAGAAGGCAGTAGGAGATTCTCTGTGTCAGAAGTGTTCACAACAACAGGAAAATGTGCGAAACATTCAGGCGAGAAGTGGATCCTGGGTAGAGCATGCAGGCGGCAGGACATCGATACGATGTAGGGATCTTCTACGTGTTCATCCTGAGATATTTGTATTCCGTTAGTTTGTTTATCAGTTTTGTGACGGTCGCATGTTAAAAATGTCATCAACACTCCCACTCACTCGGTTTGAATTTCCCAGAAAATGTTCTACATTTTATTCTCACATGGGCTCACTCAGACATTTTCTGGACTTTTTACCAAGGGGGCTGGCAGGAAACAATCTGGATAATGTCCAGAGCAACTGACTGTGACATTTGCGTTCTCAGATACAGTCTCGCTGGAAAATTTCATGAAATTGTCTTGGACTTCTGAAAGCAGCTATACCATATCAGCTGTAAACAACAGATTATGATGGCCGTGTTCCCTAAACATCCACAGAATAGAAAACAACAAAGCTCCTCTTCACAAGATCAGAACACAAGCTGACATTTACCAGCACATACTCTGACCCCTGCGTGATCCACAGCGAAATCTTTTTCTCGCTGTAAACAATTCGTCCCTTCTCACAACAGATGAACATCAACAAAGGAGCCCGGGCTGCTCTCAACTATAAACACGCCGCGCAAAATGGCCTTCATCGCTCAGAGCCTATTAAACCAGCATCATTTTCTTTGAAGCCTGGGTTGAGGCATCATCATCATCATCATCATCATCATCATCACTATCACTACCCCCCCAACAGCTGCCTGATTGCACAGACCTGAGCCCTGATTGTAACTGTCAACATTTGTTGCTCTTTTAGACTTCAGACATAAACATCACTGTTCTTTCCACCGTTGTCAGACATTCAGTGTTTCTCTCTCAGCCGCAACATTAAAACCAGTTGCACTGTTGCAACTGATGGTTGTGTAGCGCATGGAAAAGCTCAAAAGATTGTGATTTGTGAAAATACCCACTGCAGATATACATTGATAGAGATGACGGAGATAGCAGGGCCAGCTGCCAGACCAGTTTTTAATGCCAGCCTTAGCAGGCCTCTAAGCTCACTGGAATGCCTTAATGAGCGCTGTCAGTATATTACTGTACAGCGCCCTTATTCAGATAATAAAGGGTAATCAGTGCAGTGACGGGGGGGGGGGGTAACACTCCTGGAAAGTTCTCAATTGTCGGTGTGGGTGGAACATCCCGACCTGACCTTTTGTAGCGGATCCTTCGAGCGCTGTAGTTTTGAATTTCTGTCTTTGTTTGCACTGTGTGTGTGTGTGTGTGTGCACGCATGCACGCACGCATGCACGCACGCACGCACGCACGCACGCACGCACTCATTTTTGTGACTTCTTCAGGACCTTTTCCAACATAAACACTGACCTTGTCAGGACTAGTAGACTTCACAGGGACAAAAGCCTGGTCCTAATGAGACAAAACTGTGGCTGTCCACAATGAATGTCAATGCAAAGTCCTTAGGAGGATAACTGTGCAAACCTGTGTGTGTGTGTGTGTGTGTGTGTGTGTGTGTGTGTGTGTGTGTGTGTGTGTGTGTGTGTGTGTGTGTGTGTGTGTGTGTGTGTGTGTGTGTGTGTGTGTGTGTGTGTGTGTGTGTGTGTGTGGTATCACTTATTCAAAGAGCTGTTTAAGGGTTAAGACTTGAAGTTAAGGGATAGGGTTAAGCATTTAGTTGTGATGGTTATGGTTAGAGTGGCTAGAGAATACATTATGCTAATGCTTGTCCTCACTAACATAGAGGTACAAGTGTGTATGCGTGTGTGCGTGGTGTGCTAAACACAGAAAAAGTAGCAACACCACTAACAAGTTAATAAACTCCAGCTGGGCTTTGTTGTCAGGCTGTGGAGCTGAGCACATTCTCTGTAGCTTAGCTCACACGTCTTCTCTTCAAACCTAAACTCACAACCAAGGCTTTTCTTGTTTTTTATTTACTGTAAGGTCAAAATCAACATGGCAAGAATATGCAAACGTTCCGTTATAGCTGGTATTGATAGCCACAATATAAATACAGACCACAACTGAGCCTGTTGGTCGCCTCCTCCATATTTCCTCCATGACATACTGTAAAAGTGCTGGGTTATAGTGTAGCTGTAGGAGAACGTGTATAAAAATCTCAATCTTAATTTAATAAGGGTCTTGAGACCAGATGTGACAAAACAGGCTCTTAAATCTAGTTGCAGGGTGCAAATACTTGTTTTAACTTTATTAGACTTTTAGCCTGTATCGAAAGAATCTTTGTTACACCTCCATCCCATGAGAATCATGATTATATCCTAATGCTCTATAATAATTTCAAAATGAATTTTTTTGCAAACTGGTAAAATGGATCACCAGTTCCTGTCAAATGCTCCATGTGAGACCCTTCAATCAGTGAATTTGTGTTTTTAAAACTTATTTCTGGCCTAGAAACACAATAAAGAAGCATGTCTGTTTCCCTCAAGGCGCCGTAAGAAGCCCTGAGAGCAGCACACACTCAGCAGGCCTGCACGGCTCCTAGCAGCTTTTTAGAATGCCGAGCATCGTTAGCATAACTGTTTGTAGCGCAGTGGTTCTCAAATGGGGCTCCGCAACATAATGCCAGGGGGTCCGCGAAAAGTTTCCAGATTCATCCATTAAAATTATCAAAATATCTGGCTATAAAACACATGGAAATAATCTCTTTCTAAGACATTTTATTGTGCTATTTTTCCCAAAATTATCTAAATGTTCAATTATTTAAAGGGACATACATGAGGAGGGGTCCCTGGAATATGTTCTGTCTCGGTCCCTGGCTGGTTTGCGCTCTACTAACAAAAGGGGGGGGGGGGAGTGGCTTCACACAAGTGTAAATTTAACTTTATGATCACTTTAGTTCCCATAGTTTATGGTGTCGTTAAACTGCATTGATAAGTCTTTCTAGTTTTAATTAAGGTAAAGTTGATATTAATTAGATTATAGTCTGTAAATTGCAAATATTAGAAATATTTATCTGTGTAGTTATACATGATACATATTAAAATGTAGATTCTGGTTCATTCATGTTTTTTTTTTTTTTTCTGTAGAGGTCATTTTCCCATCTGTTACCCTTCCCACCATCTGTCTCTCCAACACATACATTTTACATGACAAAACAGAGTAAATGCAGCAGTATAGTGGCTGGTAAAGCAGGTTTGCATGACAAACAGTCACTGCACCGTGGCCTTTTTCTCAATGTGCACTTTTAAGTTTGCGATAATGACACACTTAACATAATTAAAAACACTTGGATTTATTTTAATGCTGGACATCGAGCACACAATTCATCACAAAGCAGCTCGTTTGAAATCTGTTACATGATTTTAACACCCTGTAGAGATGTGACTGGATCTGATTTCACCCTAAACCAGAGAGCAAGGTCACATCAGCTGTGATGTTTAGTCAGAACAAACTCTTGCTCTACTCCATGATGCGTGGCTGGAGATTTGCATTGCTATAAGCTCTTATTTGTTTATTGTAATTAGGCCTGTTTCTCAAAATTAATGTCCTATTGATTTACATGCAGTGGCAAAAACAATTCTGCTCACAGCGTTGCTAATTTGGTGTCTTTTTTGAGTGAAGTTAAGTAGAGACCTAATTTATTGAAATTATTCTGTATGTGATAAAAGTAAGTGAATTAAAAAGCAACATTTTTTTTTTTTTCTCAGTGTGAAACTTTAAAGGCCTGTTTTTCGTCTTGGTTCTGTTTTGACAGAGATATTTTTACCTTTTCATGGAGCCAGTGAAGCTGTTTGCTCCTGTTTCCAGTTTAGATTCACATTTAACCCACAAATATGGGTTTTACAGATCTTCTCATCAAACTCCGAAGGTGCATTTCCTAAAAGGTCAAACTGTTCCTTTAAATGTTGTCCGACACAAGCGGCCATAGATTATTTTGATCTAATAATTCAGCAACATTGTGACTGAGGCCAGACCTTTGTGTGTCCATGATTAGGTAAAGGATGGTACAATTCTGAGCTGTGTCTGCATCTAAAGATGGACATGACGGCCCCCTAAAAGTAAAGTCAAAGCAGCTCAATCGCCCTCTGGTGGCTTGCTGCAGTAGAGGTCATAAACCCCACCTTCTCAATGTTAGCAGATGGGACACGGACCAAACTAGACTCCGGCTCCAAATGGCGTCATCGTCGCAAGATGGCAGCGTTCCAAACCGGGGATATTTTGGCATCGTTTCTGGATAGTGACATGAAGTGGAGACACGTCCTTTATATACAGTCCATGGCGATGTCTCATATCTATCCTCAGTTTTGTATAATAATGTTTCAGACAAATGAAAATAGTGTAAAGTTAGTCAAACACTGCGTATAGGGGAGTTTGTGTTGAGTGTGTGTGTATTGTGTGTGTCTGTGAGAGGGAGAGAGTGTTAGAGAGAGGAAGACATCTATCAAAGCCCATTTCAACCCTTTTCATATCTCCTAATCACACACATTGAAACGCCAGAAACAATTCCACTGCCACAGAGAGAGTGACTTAAAGGGTGAGAGAGAGAGAGAGAGAGAGAGAGAGAGAGAGAGAGACTTAAAGGGTGAGAGAGGAGGAGAGAGAGAGAGAGCGCAAGGAAGGACAGAATTAGAGAGAGAGAGAGAGAGAGAGAGAGAGAGAGCGAGCAAGGAAGGACAGAATGAGAGAGTGAGAGAGCACTTTCTATTTTTAGCCCGTGTGCCCAGAGAGGAGGAAGAAGGCTCACTGTTGTTCGAAAGCTCGCTCGGTGCATATGATTTTTGTTCTGCGTTACACAGGCTGCCACTCAAAAGATGCAGGAGCAGAAACATACGATAGATGAACATCATGCAAATTATATAGCATGTGGGTGGTGAGATGGGTCATTACTGGGAAAAAATACGGCTGTTTGAAAGGCTGATGAGAGGAGGAACATGACTGGTCCAGTAATCATGTGCAGAACTGAAGGCTTCGCCCCCCTCATCAGCCTACATGGAAATAAATTACCCCTCTGTGTGTGTGTGTGTGTGTGTGTGTGTGTGTGTGTGTGTGTGTGTGTGTGTGTGTGTGTGTGTGTGTGTGTGTGTGTGTTCCTGTACTTATATCTTTCTTATATCTTTGTGAGGACCATTTTAAACATTGACCCCACAGAGTGAGGACATTTTTGGAAAGGGAGGTCCTCACTTTTTCAACGGGCTGTTTGGGGGTTAAGATTTGGTTTTAGGGTTAGAATCAGGTTCAGGTTAGGTATTTAGTTTGGATGGTTAAATGAGTGTCCTCACTAAGATAGAAGTATAAACGTGTGTGTGTGTTCGGATCGCACACAGCTGTCACTCACTGATAATTCAACGTTGCTTCACGGAATTAAAGCCACCATCATGATTCATTATAGGTAATTCTTTATCTCATCATCCCCACTCATCCACGTAGCCTGGAGGCCGAAAGAGATTCGGCAATTATGTTTCACAAAATAAGACGTACACACACACACACACACACACACACACACACATACAGGGAATAAAACATCACAGTGTTTTAACAGTGGCTGTGGTCTGTAATTCTTAATCACCACTGTGAGAAGCATCTAGTGGTGAAGGCGGAAAGCTTCTGCTCGGTGGAGAGTTTGGACAACTTCACCTCAAAAACGAAAAGTTTCATTATCTGTCCTGCCTGAGTCAGAATTTAAAAATGTACGATGAGGCTGCTTTCACACGTGCACTGTAGAGTAATCTCCTGACGTTATATGGAGGGGTTGTATGGGAAAATGCTAATGTCCAAGTAAGAGGCTCTGCACAGCCCCTTAGTAGATTTGAATTTTGTTCTTTTTGTCTTTTGTACTTTAAATGAAAGATTATTACAGTGTGGGCGAATCCCACTAGTGTACAGTATAGGTGCATCATTAAAGAGCACAGACATCCAGCATGCAGACTGTTCTGTCTGTTACCCTCTGGCAGACGGTGCAGGATTAGGGCTGCACGTACGACCAGACTTTATAACAGCTTTTATCACCAGGCCATCAGGTTTCCAAACTCATAATTAATTTTTTAAATGATTTACTATACAGTATGTGCCTATTACTTTGGTTTTACACTTGCATCCTGTCACTGTATATTGTATTGTATTAGACTTTTTATATATTGAGCTCTTTAACTTTATTTGAATTAAATTTCCTCTCTTTTTCTTACATTATATCTTTTATGACCTTGCTCTTATTGCACTGCTGAGTCGACCTGTCCTTCGTGATCGTTTCCCCTGTTTTAACTCACATGTGACTTATTAACTTGAAACTTGAACTGGAAAAGTTGAAACTACAGTACTGTTTGATTTTGGAGGTTCATCATTAACCTTACTGAGACTTTTTTGTTGAATGCATAAATAATTCACGCACATAACTCAAATTAAAATTGAATATGGATTTATTTAACCCAGTTTTAGCTTTACTGCTGGTGAGTGTATTTTTTTAAAGCTTATGACAGGTTTGCTTTTCCATTTGATTCCAGTCTTAATGCTAAGCTAAGTTAATCACCTCTCACCTTTATACTGAACACATTCCTTTTACAGTACACAGTCAGATTTGAACCCTCTCATCTCCATGTTTCCTGCTAAAAAACAAACTTGTCTTGCCTTTGCAAAACTGCTGTCTCTTTAATGGAGGTTGGTTTAGAAGCACCAGTTATTTCTAGCACCTGTGGGTGGGCCTATAAATAGAACATGCACACACACACATTTTCTTCTTCGTCTTCACCTCTGTGTGAGCTGGTGCGGTTTTCATGTCCAGGTGTTCTTTTAACTTTTAAAATTTTTATTACAAGGTGCAAGAGACACCTACTGAGACACTGCTGTGCACACACCTCTTGCTCTTTTCTATCTATGTGCATTCAGTCAGTGATGTTTTGTACTTCTCTGTACATGCTAATGCTCTGTCTTACTTGCTTTGCTCTTCCTGATCCCAGTGTGTGTCTGTGTGTTGTTTTCTATACAATTTTATTATAATAATTATAGTAATGTATTGTATTAATGATGATATTCATAATTTAGCGAAGAAAATGAGGAGAGAGGTTCAAGAAAATACAATATAATAACACAAATAATAAACTTATAATGAAAACAAATATTTAGAATCTTATAATTATTTAAAAATCCTAATAAAAATAATTATAATCTTGATAATCTCAGAAATAAATACATAAATAAGTAAGAGAATAGAAGGAAAAACAAGCTGTGTTAATTCTAACTGTATCTGGTCTTGTCACCACCAATTTTATTTATAACACCAGTAAATAATAACCATAGCTATTATGATAATTTACTCACAATAACCATAAAAATAACTATCAATAATAATATTTATTGTCATTAAGATGTTACCGTCAGGGAGGGCTCCAGAGCGGCAGGGACATTCGGGCAGGACCCACTAAGTTATTGTTTCACAATAACACAATTCAAACTTGTAATGTGAATGTTGGAAAGCAGAACATAATTCCTTGTTGTTTTTCCTACGTCATTTGCACAGTTATTGAAATTGTATCTCCTTTCTTTCTCTCTCTCTCTCTCTCTCTCTCTCTCTCTCTCTCTCTCTCTCTCTCTCTCTCTCTCTCTCTCTCTCTCTCTCTCTCTCTCTCTCTCTCTCTCTCTCTCTCTCTCTCTCTCTCTCTCTCTCTCTCTCTTTGTAGCTTCAGACAACAGCCAGCGGTTTCAGGAGACATGTTTCGCCTTCGCATTAACACCACAGCAAGTCCAGCAGATCAGCAGCTCAATGTAAGGCCGCTCTGTCAATTTCTTTGTGAATCATTCATGAAGTGTACGTGTCCTGCAGATGTGTGGTGATAAACTTGTGTCTGTGCTCACAGGGACATCTCGGGGACCAAATGTGATTTCTCAGTTCAAGTTCAGTTGCGGTTTTGCCTGTCGGAGACGAGCTGTCCTCAGGAAGACCACTTTCCACCCAATCTCTGTGTAAAAGTCAACGGGAAGCCATGTAACCTGCCGGTAAGCAGCTGTGAATTAAACACAGAATAAACACACAAAACTATTTTTTTGTGCCACTGGATGAGAAACTTGTATAATATATAATGTAATGTTTCTAATATTGATTTCTGTTATCCAGGGTTATCTTCCTCCAACCAAAAACGGAGTAGAGCCCAAGCGGCCCAGCCGGGCCATCAACATTACCTCATTGGTCAGATTGTCCACCACTGTCCCCAATACCATCGTGGTGTCGTGGACCGCGGAAATCGGAAGGGTAAGAACCAAAGTCTTTAAAAATAACATTATTTTTTTTTACATTTTGTATTTTTAGTTTTTCAATCCACCCAAATATGATATTTACACAATATATTAATACATCAATTAATATGTCTGCACATACTTGCATGATGCATGTGTAATTTCATGTGTTGAGTTTATGAACAATGTTGTTATTCTGGAATTATTCTTTTCAAATAGATGAAGCCACCACCACAGAAAATAGAACAGAAACATTCTATCATTTTCAAATTGATTCCATATACACAAGCTTTAAATTCAAGATTAACTTGTGTATCGTCTACACTGATTCAGCGGTTGTGTGTGCAGAGCATGTGGGTGGGAAAGCAGTTTAAAACCTAGGAGGAGGAATCTCTGGCCGCCACTGTGTGGAGCTCTTACTGTCGAAATCTGACAATTGAGCATTTCATTATGGAGCAAAGTGAGAAAATTAATTGAAAACCTTGGATGTTTGAACTGTATCCTGGTTGAAGTTGCGAGGTTGCAGTTATTGATATTTATTTCCTCTAATGTTGACTTATATAGAGGAGGGTGGAGCCTGACCCGCCATCTGCAGATGGCGGGTCAGGCATCATAGACAGTAGAGGCAGTAAAGGATGATAGAGGATCATACTGGCCTCACGTGTCAATTTACAGTGTAAAATGTCTTATTTCCCTCTGTCCTTCCTTCCTCTGGTACAGTTACCTTGAGTAAAACCGTTTGGCCCAGAACGCAGACTCTGGCAAACACAAACTGTCTCTCTGTGGGATTTAAAGTGTCACTTTGCCCATGATCATTGTTTTGTCCTGTGTGTCTGCAGAGTTACTCCATGGCAGTGTACCTGGTGAAGCAGCAGTCGTCCACAGCGTTGTTGCAGAGACTACGGGCGAAAGGCATCAGAAACCCAGACCACTCCAGAGCGCTCAGTAAGCACTGGCCTACTCTTTCTTTAAATAGTCAATTACATCTGTAATTAAACAACATACTATATCAGTATCAATATTACATTACATACTATATCATTATCTACCAATATTGACATTATTAAGACACTTCTGATCTGCATTTAATACAATTTCGTTTCAAAATTCACTTCCACTAAAACGTTTTTGTAATTCAAGTTTGTAGTTAACTTTTCCCAAAGACATAATGCAACAGAAGACACAGTAAAGTGAACTCTCACTATAACCTCGAAGATGAACTGATTAGATTTCAGTGATCAAAGGCAAAGGTCATTGTCTCCTTATATAATTCTGGAGACATACAGCCCCCAGAACAGTATTCTAGTTAATGATTTTCTTTCATTGCGTTTTATTGAACGCTTATTAAGTCTTGTCTGTTTGATGACCAGCTGAAAGAAGCTGGTAGACGTTTGATCTTTGTAGAAATAATGCTTTTAAGATATTTATACATCTATATATACTGTCTAGTGTATAAAGTAATTCAGGTACAGAGGTGATTCATTCAGCCCCACACAGATTGAGGAGCTTCATTCTCAACTTAGGTTTGAAACAAGTAAACGACAACTGAACATGTTTGTAAGAACCCTGCAGCTGCGTCTGTCCCTCATGTGTGTGCTCTGCTTCTTTTCTTCAGTCAAAGAGAAGCTAACAGCCGACCCAGACAGTGAAATAGCCACGACCAGCCTTCGAGTGTCGCTGCTCTGCCCGGTAAACATGCTCCCCGCTCCTCGTGAACCGAGGGCAGTGTTTAGAGATCCAGTCAGGCCCAAACATGTCCGCCCATTCTTTTCCTTTTTACCTTGTCCCTGAATATGACTCAACAGGCCTTCATGCGCTTAACTCCTGGTAAAATTAATGATGCATGATCCTGTCAAATTGTCATCTCACCCCTATCAAATATTTTTTTTCCATGTGGGTTTGGCATGTTTGTGCATTTTTGTATAACCCCCATCCCTGCTGCGTGTTTCATCCTCATGCCCTGACTACATGTTTGTGCACACTGTGCAGCTGGGGAAGATGCGGCTGATGATCCCATGCCGGGCGCTGACATGCTCCCACCTGCAGTGCTTTGACGCCACACTCTACATCCAGATGAACGAGAAGAAGCCCACCTGGGTTTGTCCTGTGTGCGACAAGAAGGCTCCATATGAACACCTCATCATCGACGGGTAGGTCACCAAACCCTCACCTGCAGGCGACCTGAAGAAGAAAGTTCCGAAAACTGCTTATTAAATGTGATGCTGTTACTTCTTCCCTTCTAGAGACGGCAGGTCACTCAGTAAACTCACAAGACCCTTTAAAGGAGTTTTAGGGAAATATGTTTATCGACTTTCTTGCTGGGAGTCAGGTCAGATTTATTTATATATCCCAATATATAACAGGCGTTGAGCCAAAGTACAAACGTGCCAAAGGAAAGGCAATACAAATATGAATACAAAATCTAACTGTGCAAAAGAAAGATGCCGTGAATGACACCAAGATGAAAGTAAATAAGATCAAATAAAGACAAACTGAAGCAGAAAATGAGACAGAGTTAAAAGCAAGATTAAAAAGGTGATGACACTCTCCCAGGAAGTCAGTGTTGGCTGTAGCTCCATAGTCACAGAAGGAGGTGGTTTCAGATTAATTTGTTCCCGAAATGACAAACTGTTCCCAAACCATCTTATCAAATAAGAAATGAAGTAACAAATAGTTTGACAAAACTCAACTCAGAATCGTCTTTCTGACTTTTTTAGAGTCTTGTCTGCTTTCCCAGTTCTACTTTAGTCAAGTCTAAGAATAGTAAGTGGATGATTTGTTTCCGTTAAACTGAAATGCTGTACTTCCTGATCTTAACTGACTTCTCACTTTCACTGTCAACACTGAGTAAAAATATTTTAAAATCCATTATTTGTCATTATGCTGTAATTTGCAATTTGTTTTGCCGGCTTTCTCATCACTGTCCAACAGAGTTCATGTTTATTTTATCTTTGAAAGAAAACCACTTGATTCATCTCTAACTATTTTATATACAATCATCTCAACACAGAGAGTTCCACAAAAACACAGGAACAAATTCTTTACATCTCATCATGTGTCTCCTTTTAAAGGATAATATTTGTTATGAGTCTTACAGGGTTGAAGGCGATAGGTTTGTTGTCTGCTTTGGCGAAATCAGCAGCAAAGTGAATTTGGACTCTCAGAAGAAATATAAATGTAGGATAAAAACTTGTCAGACTTCTCTTGCAGCAGATTCTCGGTATCTTTCAAATGTTCACATCACTCTCTCAGCCACATTTAAAGCCTGTGGGTGCTATGTGATATATATCAGTAGTAAAACATCAGAAGAATAAAGCTGGAGTATTGCCTTTGTTTAAAAAAAACACCAATCTGTGTGTTTGTGTACATTTTAAATGTGTGCGTGTGTGAGAACGGCATCTTATCTTTGTTCTCAGGCTTTTCGTGGAGATCCTCAACAGCTGCTTGGACTGTGATGAGATCCAGTTTAAAGAGGATGGCAGCTGGGCCCCCATGAGGTCAAAGAAGGAAGTGCAGGAGGTGTCGTCTGGTTCTTACAACAACGGGGTGGATGGTGAGACGGGGCGTAAGGGATGGATGGAAACAGGGTGGGGTGATAGACATAAATGTTGTTTCTACATTGCAGCTGTGTGAAGAGGGTGGAAGTGATTAAGTGAGGATTAAAGAGACGTGGTGAGAAGAGAGAGAAGAGAAGGTGCTTTTACATCCTTTGTTTATGCATTGTCAGTTTTCATTTAGTAAAGCATCAATCAAGAGGCCACAGAGTAAACTGCTTGTCTCCATAGTAACAAACATATTGTATCTCCTATGAGAGCAGGGGGGGGGGTGTATGTGCTCACACGTCTCGGCAGCACTTTGTTTTCATAAAACCATAAACATGAAATCGTAAACATTCGCACAAATACAAACCCCTGTCTCTGTCTCTGTCTCTGTCTCTGTCTCTGTCTCTGGTGCACTCCAGGTTCATGCCGGACGTCCTCGGGATCAGATCAGCGGAGCTCCTCGTCGTCCAGCCACGGCGACAGCGGCAGCAACTGCAAGAAAGTGGAAGTGATCGATTTGACACTGGACAGCTCCTCCGATGAGGAAGAGCAGGATTCATCGCCGCCGCCACCTCCGCCCCCTCCAGCCAAAAGGCCGTGTCCCTCCATGTCTCCGACCTCGCCGCCCATCATCAACAAAGGGTGAGACACGTTGAGACTGTGACTTCACCTCCACACTCATTTTGGATGTCATTAAATGTGGAAATGAGGCTCATTTTAACTGCTCGCATGGGTGGATGTGATTCTAGATGTTAAATGATTCATGAGTTGAAACACACAAGTATCTTTAACAATTCCACATCAACAGCACTCGCAGTAAGCAGCCAGGGGGGCTGACTGAGAAATAATGTGTCTTAACTTTATTCTGAAGGTTTGTACAGATCTAATAAAGAGCAGAGTTTCTGAAACAACAAGACTAAATGTATTTGCTTTCATCATGAACATGGTTAACATTCAGCCAATTGTCAAAATGGAAATAAACACTTGACAAACCTGGATTGTTAACTCTCACCTAACGAACAAAACCTTGCTGAGGATTTGAATTCATGCTCCTTGGAACTTTAACAACAGCGTTTTCTTTCAAATTAAAATTCATTATGTGCATCGTTTGACTTAAATGAGTCGTGACTGTTATTGTTCCGAGGTTTGTTTGGAGCTCAGTGGAGGAGACAGCACGCCCCGTGACTTCCCATCAAACACGACGTGAAATAAAAGTCTAATTATAATTTAATTGGCTCTTAATCTCTGAAACTGTCCCTGTGTGTCTGCCTTCAGAGTGTTAAACCTGCACCACCAGGCCTCTCCTGTGAGCTGCACCCCCACTATGCCAGCGATGGACACGAACTACATCCCTCCTGTACCTCCACTTATCCAGGATTACAGACCCTACTACCACCAACCCAATGACCTCTCAGGTAAACACACACACAATCACACACAAGATGATGTTCACACTAGGTCACAGTTCTCTTTAGATAAAAGATTGATCACTGAGATTTTTTTATTTAGGCTGTTTTCAGACATCTCTCTGCAGAAAGTCTAGTTTTTGTTTAGAGCACTTTAATACCAGCGTTGGCCTTTATCGCCACAATCAGTAGGATCTTGTTTTTCCAGGTTGGCATCTTCATCAGCGTCTTCTACTTGTATGGCTCCTCTTATTCATCCTGTGATATTTGTATTCCTCCAGTTGTTAATGTCCGTCACAAGTTAGAAAACGTCATCAAGACGCCTTCTCGCTCACAGTAAATTTTCTGGAAAATGTCCTGCTGTATTCTCATATGGACTCACATTTTACGAGGAGGCTGAAGGGAAAAGTTCCAGAAATACAATCTTATACATCAGCACTACAGTAAATCCTCCTCCATGAAACTATTTTTCAGCTTCTATTGAAATTAATTCCTAGAGGTGTTGAACCATATATATGATCATTTTTGGCAGTTTTTGAGTCAGCATCACTAATACCAGACAGGAAGTGCTGATCATGAGGAAACCTGGGGTGTGGTTAACCTTTTAACCCCAAATGTAGCCAGATACAGATAAAGAGTTTTTGTTGATATTCATAACTGACTCTTGCTTGTTCTTGATTTGCAGAGTTGAACTTCTTCTCTTTTCTTCAAGGGGACAATCATCAGGTACGTACGAACGCTGCGTCACATTATGTGGAGATGCTGAATCACTTCTGTTTGCAGTGAAAGTAGCGGAAACCTGAGGCCACAGTTTGTTTTAGAATAACACGGAGGCTCTGACTGTAAACATGCACCTTCTGAAAAACAAAGCTAACTTAGCATAACCATCGGTGGAAGATCCCTCAGCCAGTGTTGCTGTAACACAACCTCCTGGAATGCTGTGTACCTGGTACAGGAGAAATGACATGTGATGGTTGTCACTCTACAGTTACTGTTGGGCTGAACTCACTGAAGCAGTTATACCACAGACATCTCCTGATCCCTGAAGTCCTCCCCTTTTATTCTGCTGTTATTTGAAATCAATATTTCAACGAGTTGATTCTCACAAATGACAAAATAAAACTATTACCTTCAGAGATGAAGAGATTTCTGCTGCCCTCTCGACACAAAGAGGGTGAATAGACTTTCACATGTGGCTCAGACTGTATAAAAAATTACATTTAAATCAATTTAGCAGGAGCTGCATTATTAGAATCAATACCCTTGTTACTGTGGCTACTCAACAGACTGCATTAGAACTACTTTCTCCTGATAGATAAAAATAGCCCGTTATTCAATGTGTAAATGGATTTTTCTGTGGTTAAACAGTAACATTGTCCCTGGAAAAGATGCTGCTGTTTAAATTCCAATGTCGTTAGCAGAGGACCACGAAAGAGGTGTCAGAATAGAGAGGACACCCAGACTATAGACTGTGTGTAAAGATGGACGACATGTCTCTGCTTCCTCCCACTATTCAGAAATGATGCCAAAAACAACCCCAGATACAAAAGCTGCCCTCTTGCACATTTGGAGCCACAGTCATCAAATAACTAAATAAACACTTGGACATCACCTCTTTGTGATACTACCTAAAATGACATTCATTTGTACTTTTTAGTTTGGTCCATGTCCCATCCATTAACACGGAGGATGTAGAGTTTCTGACCTATACTGCAGCCAGCCACCAGGTGGCGATCAAGATGCTTTGGCTTCACTTGAAGGGAGCTGTCTATGAACTGTCTATGGCTCAGACAAATAAAAACAACAATACTTGAACAGCTTGAAACAACAGGACATTTTTTTGTATATATTTGTTTGAAATGTCGTCTGAGTCTCATTCATTAGGTCCAATCAGTTACTTCTAGTTACTTCATGTCTATATTTCAGATAATGTTCTCGAAGTATCTTTGAAATTAAAGAAATACTGTAAACAGAGTCACTGCAGAACACGTGAGCTGCTCTGGCTCCTCTTCTGATGTGTTCACAAAGCTGCTGAGAGGAAGTGAGAAAACACAGATAAGAAAAGGGCGGGGTCGTCTCCTGTTGCTGCCAATGACATCACTTTTGTCTCCGTGGTGACGGGTTGACAGATGACCTGTCAGCGTGAATTAATCTATTCATCAGTACACAGGAAGCAGCACAGAGAACAAATTCAATTTGACAGATTCACATTAACTGTCTTCGTGAACGGCATTAACAAATGTTTTAATGGAACAAAGTAAAATATGAATGTTTGATGGAGTCATTTCACATTTATCATCAGTAATTCAATGATAATAATTCAACGAGAGCCGTGAGATTATGTGATTGATGAATAATTCTGAGAGAGTTAAGGGCAGAGCAGTGAAAACCTTCTTGTCGGGTGTTATTAAATTCATTGGAGCAGTGAGTTTATTGTTATTAACTTGGCAATTATCATAATATGCTTTTAAAAGTTAATTCATTTTCTATTTTTACTAAACGCCGGTGCACTCAGGCTCTTTACCTGCAGCAGCTCACAGGAGTATCTCTAGGTTGTCACAGACTTTTACAGCTGAAATGCTTTGTGATTTTTAAAATGGACGACAGCAGCGATCAAGAAGGTTTAGAGCACGTCACAGTGTGGGATTGTTGATCTGTGTCAGACAGTACGATACCAGTTTGAGACGAGAAATGAAGGGATGGTGAAATAGACAAAAGCCACATGACAGCAGAGGTATGTCATCAGCTCCTGTCCTGCGTCTGCTCTGCTGGAAGACGAGAACATGCATATTAATAATAATTATATGGCGGCACAGTGTTGCTCTGCAATCAGCAATGTCGCCTCGCAGCAAGAAGGTTCACAGTTTGAATCCTGATTTGGCCTCAATTTAGAATATACATGCTCACTCTGAGTACATTGGGGTTAGGGTTATTAGAGACTCTAAAATGGTCGTGCGTGTGAATGTTTTTCTTTGTATGTTGAATATGAATCCTTCACAGGAAGAAAGAATGGAGATTAAGAGAGGAGCAATCAAAAAAAAAGATTTGAACGTTCTTTTCTCGACTCTCAGCTGACAGACAGAAAAATCTGAAAACGACTTCTATTAGCAAAAACATTGGTTGGAGGCTTTGCAACTCCCTCTCGTGCTTCGGTACTTCACTGACGTACCGAGACATTGTTAACTTAGAGAAGTTGACTGCTGGAGTCCACGCAGTGAACGAATCAGAGGCCTGGTTCACTGTCAACAAACCTCAAGGACCTTTGGCAGTAATGTTCTGTAGGTGGCCTGAATCTGGGGAGTGGGTCGGGTGGGATTCCCTTATTTTTCTTACTTACTTTCTGTTGTTGTTGTTAGTTTTTTCTTATGATTTCATGTTTCTTAAAATAAAAACCTGCACACAAACTTCAGGAGTTTCTCAAAAGTCGACTTTAAGCGTTCAGATGTTTTGTCCCTAACATGTCCTCCTCTCTCAGTGTTTCTCTCAGCATTACAACATGGTGATGGCAGCAGCGGCCGCCGCTTCGGCCTCGGACGACCACGAGCTGCTTCTCAACCGCTTCCTGCCCTACAGCACCACCTCCTCCTCCGCCTCCCAGCTGTTTCTCGACCAATCGGGAGCCTCGGCGGCCGCCTCGCTGACCGCGCCGACCAACGGGGCGAGCAGCTCGGGCAGCAGCAGCAGCCTGGTGTCGTCCAGCAGCCTCCGCGACACTCACTCGACGCACTCGTCTTCACACTCAGGCTCGCTCTCCTCACACACACACCCCGGAGTGGTGGCCGGTCGTAGCAGCGCTGAAGCAGCAGTGGCAGCTATTTACGGCGGAATACCCGATGTTATATCGTTGGACTGACTGAAAAAGAGTCAAGGACACACGTTGGGTCCGGCTACGATCCAGTAACAAACCACATCACAAACAGTTTGACTGCAGGGTGACGTTTTGATCCAGAAACTAGACTGAGTCATTTAACTCCGAGTGTTAGTGGAGTCGTGATGACGAGGCTGCCTGAAGAAGAGCACTAATGTAATGAGTGGATGATCTGGGGGTTCCCTTCACGACACTGACCTGAGGACAGGACTGAGTCATCAGTGACAATGTGTCGGGTAACTGACCTCAGAGCAGAAACCGTCACACTGTTGTCGTGGTACCAACCTGGCACAAGCAGCAAAGACGCTACCTGAGCAAAAACACAAAGGAGGAGGACGGCTCTTTTTTATGAAAGCGAGGAGCGTGTACAGAGAACAAAATATATTTTCCTCTTTTACTTTTGTATGTTAAATCTGAACATTTACAGTCGAGTGGGCTGCTTCTGTCGCCATTTTAAAGAAGAGGACTTTTTCACAAAGCTTATACATATGCCTGTTGCCATGTGATTTTATTTTCCTCCTCTTTTGTCTCTATCCTGTTTGCATTTCTCCATTTTTAACTTCAAGTCTCTTCCTCTCAAGCTCATTTTTAAACTGTTTTGTTTCGATGACAAGAACTTTTCAGAGGCTGAATTTACAGTTTATTCATATACTAATAATTTTATTACGCTTTTAAATTATGTATGATATTTAAACAGTTTATGCACACACACATATATATATATATACACACACATATATATATATATATATGTGTGTGTGTTTGTGCATTCCCTTTGACCTTCAGGTTAATGCTGTGGGGAGTGTGTAGGTGGAAATTAGCCATTTCTGGTTTTTCACTTCTTGATTTCCAGTTCTTGAAAAAGACTCAGCAAACAGAGACTTTTAGACTATTTATATTTACCAGTTACGATTTTGAGCTGGAACTTTCTTTTGCAATTTATTTTTTATTTTTTGCCAAATGCCAAAAAAATAATACACGGTACCTATGAACAGTGATCACAATAATCAGAGTGCAGTTGCATCTGTCTGTTGCCACAGTGTTTTCAGTCGAGTGTCCAGCTGGTGGTTGTCCAGACACTTTTAACTTCGTCCTTTTTGTCTCTCGTCTTCTAGTTTTGTGTTTTTTTGCTGAACTGTTGAAGTAAGTAGGACAGACGTCAGTATGTTGTAGCAGCGTCGGGCCTTTTGAAGAGACGGGCTTTCCCTGACATGTGCCACAGCTTCACTGGAGCAGGTGACCCAGTTCAAACTAGTGCCTGTTTGTGCGCACGCTGCTCCACGGCGTGTTCGGAGTAGTGTTTTAAGAAGAATGTCTCATATGGTAACCCACCACAACCGAGGCCCCGTCTCTGTCTGAACCAAAACTTGAGCTGCGATTGATTTCTGTCCCTGGATTTATCTTTTTGGGAAAAGGCAAAGAATGAGTGTAAGCAGGATGTTGGTGCCAGAGTGAAAGCGGCTGATCTTAGCATATCAACGTAGACTGTGCACAGAGCCCGTTGGTTTAAAAATACATGACCTGTCTGGAGCCTGAAACACCCCGGGAGATAAGTCAGTGTACGATGTGGAAGTGTCCAAGTGAGGTGGAGGTTTTCAGGATTCCTCCCTGTTGTTGCCATTCAGCTGAAAATGTTGGGTTTGCTCACGAATGTATTGTACGATTTTAAGAGTCGACTCACTTTTGTTCCTGCTTTCATTACAGTTATTATAGACCCACTGTGGTCTGGTCACATGACTGGTGACGTGCAGTTAGACCTGGAACACCTCCCATATCATCGCCCCCCTCCCCCTCCACCTCCTCCTCCTCCTCCTGCCTGTTCGTCCTTGAAACTTTCCCAGAGTCCTGTCTTATCAGCTTCTCCTCAATCTCCCACTCGCGGACGTCCGAGACAGGCAGCTCACGTCAAAGCCTAATTATCTTGACCACAATAACTTAATCACCTCTGACAGCAGCCCCCGTGACCTGACGTCCCCTGTCCCGTCCTAACTCAGCGCTGTAGACGACCTAGCATTACCTCCAGCTCTTCCCTCCCTCCCTCCCTCACTCCCTCCCTCTTGGCATCTTTTGACTTTCCTCCCCGTCCTCTCATGTGAACCAAACCCCGGCTCTCAAACTGACTCAATCGTTTGCTGGCACAAGTCTCGTGTATTTCCTGTGTTGTCCAGTGTTTTATTTATTTTGTCATCCTATTTCTATATATTATATTTTTTACACAAGTGTTTGATGTCCGTGGGTGAGCGCGTGAGTCGGCTGTTGCAATGTGATTTTATTTAAGAAGCGTTTTGTTATTATTTACCAGCGGAGCGATTTTTCCACAAGGTCTCGTTCAGTTATTTGTCTTGGAAACATCTCTGGGTATTGACTTGGGTAACACTTTATAATAAGGGCACCAAACACATGCTTAATTAATACGCGCATGACTCGTGATGGTATAATGGGTGAATTAATTCAGGGTGTATTATGAAATTTGTTGCTCACCATTAAGGAATGACGGAGTCAGTGTGAGTTTGTGTGATTAGGTAAAACCTAATGGTTCGTTAATTAACTCCCTTCATATATTGATTTTAATGCCACCAAATTAGCTTTTGAGGCTATTTTTTAAATCAAACTGTTTGTCAGATGAAAACATGAACGTGTCGCTGAAAGAACCTCGAGGTAACACGACATGAGTCATTCATCCTACTTACTCTGGAAAATTGATTCTGGACATTTTCTGAACTTTCACACAAAGAACGCAGCAGGAGATTGTGTGGGTCAGACAATTCACCACAACAGGAAATTGTATAAATACCAAATACTGCTGCGGAAATTCATGTTTTTGTTTACCGCACATCTACGTCACCAAAAGCTCTAGAATGTCATTGTCTTTCCAGAGAAATTCATCTTATTTCAACAACAACAATAAATCTAGAAGGGATCTCGGCGAGCGCATCCCTCCACCAAGGCTAACGTCCCATCTCAAAATGTTAAAGAATCCTACATCTGGATCATTCCCTCGTGGAATGTGCTCCAAAAGTAAACCGGTTCTTCCTCGACTCGAACCACATCCATTCACCAAGTTTCAAGAGAATCAGCTCGGCAGTTTGTGCGAGCTGATTTTGAGCTTAAGCTCCTTGGCGGAGATAATTCTACAGATAAAATTAAGACCAATCCCTTGCTAGCTTGTAAATGTGACCCAGAGAAAGACGACTGGTTCTCTCAGCAACATGTCGATGTTTGTCCCTGACTGACCTTCATCAGTGGATTCCATTTAAATGAAAAATGAACGAGTTAAGTGATGATCTCTCAAGTGTGAACTAATCACATGAACCTGCGTGTTTGTGCCTTTTATTATAAATGTCCCCATGAGTTGCTTTCCTCAGGAGGACGTCGATCCTTTTCGTTTCCATCGTGTCAGTTGAATATTAATCACCAGTGTTTGGATGCACAGTTAATGATTTAATTTATTTAATCTTTCTTCAGAGTCTTCATGCAGTAGATCACTCATATGGAGTGTGAGACCATTCTGAATGTGTTTCTGTTGAAGTGCTCTAAACACTCTATGTTGGAAAAACCTGAAATCAGATCCTCTCCCCCTGCAACGTGTTTCACTGAGCGTTCACTGCTCCGTCCTGTGGCTCCTGCTGGGTAGTTTTAGGGAGAAGCAGTCGTTGTTGTGCAGGTGGGTTTTCTCCTTCTTTCATTGTCTGACTAATGTCTGTGAGAAAACTTGCAGTGATGGAAAAGCACAAGGTTCAGTCCCTCTGAACCTGCAGTCTATACACACAGCATTTTTCTCAGCAGCTTGTGTCGGCTATGTTCAATTCTGTGTGAGGACACGGGGACAACGTTTTATCAGTAGTTGCTCTTAACTGTGTTTTCAAGAGCTCGGCAAGCAGCTCAAATCTTCAGTTGTCATCACGTCTCACCGTAGATAAAAGGGAAAAGCTCAACAATGTGTATATTATGTCTGTATGGAAACCTGAAACCTGAAAGTTCAGATCCAAACGTGGGTATTTGATGTCCGTTTGTACGCTTTTTTTGTGTGTGTCAATTCAGAGCGAGAGAATAAATTAATTTATATATTTTTTAGAAAAATGAAAGCTGTACGATTATTGAGAACAATTTAAAAAACGACTGTGGCCAATACAGAGTCTCACCAAAAGGGAAATAATCTCAAAGTCAGACTCAAGTCGGCATCTGCACTCACTGCCTTAAAAACATTCACAGGTTCTGTTTCACAGCTCCGATCCAAGAAAAATCACAAACAAGGCATTTGGAGGAGGGGAAAGAAAAGACGGTGTACAGTGGACCCTTGTCAATTTGTACAAATATACCAAGTGGAAAAAAATATTTATTACCTGCATTGGAAGAAATTGTTTACTTATTGAATGTTACCTGTTTATGTAGAAAAGTTTAGATGTAATAAACTGCATTCTGTTATTTCTCTGTGTTGTTGTGGGTTTATGTCTGTTCTGAGACTGTGCACTGGGTGGCAGCAGAAAGTCGTTTTGGTCTCCTCTTCCCTCTGCTGTCACAGTACTAATCCAATTACGCTCGACTTGTCAACTCCAGTGGGCGCTTTAATGGAAGCGACACTAGCTGGACTTAATGGGAAGCGTCTTAAGTTATTAATTAGACTTTTACTTTAGGATTAAAAGTGATGGGGACGCCTCACGCCCCTGAGGAACCTCCGTTACGCACAGGATGGATGGAGACATCAAATGTGAGTGTTCACCAGTTCACCACCTCCCCCGGCCTGAGAGAATGGAGGGCGGGTTTTGGAGCCTTCTGTTCATGCTGTCAGAGCAGGGATGCTGGGGGATGAGAGGAGGCAGGAGGGTGGGGTGGATGCTGACGGAGGAGCGGCACCATGTACCCACACATTCAGCTGCATTTGGACAGAGATGTTTCAGTCTCACCTTAACGCACAGGAGTGAACATCATCTGCTGACATTATGGGGGAGGAAAACGAAAGCGTGTCCTTGAACAGGTCACTGGCGGAGCTGGACCGTTTCAGCAACCTGGAGGACATCGACGTGTCAGCGGACGGGAGCCCGGTTCTGAGATTCCTCATCTGCCTGGTGTACTCAGTGGTCTGCGCTGCGGGGCTGGTGGGCAACCTGCTGGTCCTCTTCTTCATCAGGGTGAAAAAGGAGAGGAAGATGTCCAGCGTGAACTTCTTCGTGCTCAACTTGGCGGTGACGGACCTGCAGTTTGTCCTCACGCTGCCCTTCTGGGCCGTGGACACCGCGCTGGACTTCAGCTGGCCGTTTGGAGACGCCATGTGCAAAATCATCCTCTCCATCACCGTGATGAACATGTACGCGAGCGTGTTCTGTCTCACCGCGATGAGCGTGACCCGCTACTGGTCGGTGGCCTCTGCGCTCAAGAACAGAACCCCGCACAAGTCTTGTTCCGCCAAATGGGTGTGCGCATTAATTTGGACTCTGGCGACTCTGGCCACTACGCCAACCTCGATCTTCTCAACTGTCAGCAACGTGACCGGAGAGAAGCTGTGTTTGCTGCGCTTCCCAGGTGGACAGTACTGGTTGGCAGTTTATCACATACAGAAAATACTTGTGGGTTTTGTGTTGCCAATGTCCATCGTGTCCATCAGCTACATCATGCTGCTGCGCTTCATCCGCAATCGGAGCATGAAAACCAGCAACCCCAAACGCAGATCCCAGGTCACAAGATCCATCACCATCGTCGTGTTGTCCTTCTTCCTGTGCTGGATGCCCAACCACGCCATCACCCTGTGGAGTGTGCTGGTCAAGCTGAACGTTGTAAACTGGGACAGCGCCTATTACATAGTCCACACGTATGTGTTCCCACTGACCGTCTGTCTGGCGCACACCAACAGCTGCCTGAACCCCATCATTTACTGCCTCATGAGGAAGGAGTTCAGGAACAAACTCAGAGATCTCATACACAGAGGATAGTGGGTTTTGGGAGCGTTGTGGAGGATTTGACAGAGCGCGTAAAGGGTTGGGAACCTAACCAAAGCGCACCGGTTGCGCACGACAGAAAGACATGGAGTGAGATTAGAGACGGGTCAGAAAGCACAAACAGGACAAGCAGCATCCTGTCGAGAATATCTGCTCATGGAGAAAGTTCCTTTCGTCAGCTTCTTGTCTTTAACGCTGTGCGTAATGTCGCCAATTTCTATAAAGAAACCTGCTTTCGTTTAAAAGTTGCTATTGCGTATAAATATTACACGAACGACTCCCGTGAAGTTGCTTGTTAAATAACTATTAGGTGTGATGTATGTGGAGCCCACGGTCTCTGACTGCGTGCGTAATTACGCATGACAATTACCCTTACCGCTGGTGTTGTAATTCAGCAAGTGGTGAGTGGGTGGGCGCTTTCTCCGTCCACATGTCAATTCAATAACTTAACCAGTGTATGATACGTGTGTTATAACATATTAATACAAACACCAACTGTTCACCTGCTGAGGCAAAGAACCAAAAGAACAAAATGTATAAAATAGGTTGTACATGTGTCAAGAATGTGTGTCTGTACTAATGTGCTCAAATACATTGGGTCCCACCGGCTCATGAAAGATGGAGATGAAGACGAAGGTGGAGATGAGATGAGATGTGAACAGCAGGTGGTCTCAGTGAACAACAGAACAGAGGAGTTGGCCTCCTCCACTGTTCACGCTCAGGAGCGACCCGCTGACTCGAGCTCAAACACACAAATGGAGGATGAAACAGACTCTATAATGGATTTTTTTTATTCTCAACACCATGAAGTCTCCACCATCACTCTAATCGGCTTCAAGAGTGGCTGTGTGGACACGAGCACCGCATAAGCCACGTGCACAAAAGGCCTGAGAGTGGGTCAGAAGAGCTGCAGCTGCACACGTGCACGCACAGCTGGAGGTCGTTCACACACATTCACATCAAAAATTTGGCAATTTCGGACAGGCTGGACCCTGGCTTCTTTTGTGGGTTGAATTGCAGTGACCTGAATGTGAAATGTTGAATTTAACAGAACACGATTTGAATCTGTTTTTATTCATATTAGTTCTTGAAGGAACCAGCAAAGTGTTTTGTTGTTGTTCAGATGGGCTGGGATGGATTTTAATTTGTATGTGTTGTATATATATTTATTTATTTATTAATCTGTCCAGTCTGTTTTTAAGATTTTGTTGTTTAAGCTCACTGTTCATCGGTTGTGCCATACAATAACAAAACATGATTAAAGATAATTTAAGTGACATGGTTTAAGAAACTCCATGTGTGTGTGTGTGTGTGTGTGTGTGTGTGTGTGTGTGTGTGTGTGTTTGGTCCAGGGTATTCATGTTGTGGGGGCATAAATCTACACAGTCACATTATGGGGACTTATCTTGTGTTCCATGAAGTAAATCAATACATTTAAATTAGATTTAGGTTCAGATTAGGTTTAGGTAAGATTAGGATTAGGGTTATGTAAATTGTGGTTGCAAGGGATAAAGTTGTAATTAGGCTGTTCACAATAAATGGAAGTTCAATGCATTGTCTGAGCAAGGATTGCTTCACAAACTTGACCTGATATTAGCAGCTGTCCTGAGGGATCCAATCCATGTTTGCGTGGTTGTGTGTGTGTGTGGATTCCATATAAAGTAGTAAACAACTTGACATGTTAATGTAATAAAATGAATTAAAGGGCCGTAGAAGCTTTACAGAGGATTATTATAAATATTATATATAAGTAAGAATATATGTTTCACCGCAGCGCCAGTGATCTTTTCTGTCGAGGTCAGCTCCTGACTCGAGGGGGAGGATTTATCACAATCTTAACATTCTGTTGGCAACACGGTTCTTAAAAGCAGCAATCAGGCCTCGTCCTTCCTCGCACCAACCCAACGCTGAAACGGTGTCTTTTAGTAAAGGAGGACAAACAACTTCAGAGAAAACAGTGACTGAGATCAATACTAAAAATCAGACCTCAAAGCAACCCTGAGAGTTTTCTTCCAATTACGCCGTCTTGCTATTACACACCATAATGACTTCAATAAACCTGAACCAGGACAAAACAAGGAACATGAGCAAAGAAACAGCCTCATAGTCCTGTTAGCATTCATTTATTAATTTATGAAATGAAAAGACACATTTTCTGTTTGTTCTCTGTTATCTAATATAAAGAAGACACTGTTTAACAACTCAAATAATTAACAGGTTCTAAGTCCTTGAAGTAGACACGAGTTTATCTAAAAATACTAGTAAAAGCAGCAATTATATGAAAGTATCATCAGTAACATGTACTGAAAAAATACATTATTACATTCTTAATACTGATGCATATGTGTGTGAACAGCAATTATTGATGTATTTGATGTATATTTTATATAGAGACGATATTTTTGAATGCAGTTTGGTAGTTCTGGTTTCCTATCTGGGTGAGATTTCAAAATGGGATCAGAATGAAGAAAAAAAAACAAAGTTTGGCAAACGTTTGCCACCATTTTGGGGATATTTCAATTTTTTTTGCCTTCAAAAAAAGTTTGTTTGAATGATACCTCTTTAAGCCTCGGTATACTCAAGTAAAGCAGGAGTACCTTAAAATTGGACCCAACAACCGTAGTTGTTGGGTTAGGGTTAGGGACAGACTTTTTAGACACAATAGTTCACTGTCACTCAGTCAAACGCATAATGCTGCCAAGATCCAAGCGTCACCTTCCATTTATTAAACTGCACACATGCATAGATATCAATTCCTTAATATTATTCCCTCGGAAACCCTCTCTCCCAGCCTGAGTCTGGTTAGTAGGAGATGAGTGAATTATTTTCTCTCCAAAACATTATTGATGTAGCTCTCAATAGCATTATGTGAAGGTCCTTGAGTATGATGTGAATTGGAGCCATACAAATGAAACTGAATTCAATTGAATGAATGCTGCAGGGTTTTAAACCGGTCAATTACCGACACGAGCAGGGACGACGTGTACAAAGACATAAATGGATCCTGTTGACATCAGAGTGACGACCTGCAATATGACTCACTGACAACACTTATATCATCTGTTTCACACCCAGAACAGAAACAGGTTCATCCATGTGTATACGGACGTGAGTGTTTTGTACATGACACGGAAATCTGTGTGTGTGTGTGCAGGTATCACTCATGTTGTGGGGACCTAGTATTAACCTAGTGGACTTGTCCTTCTTATGGGGACGAAAAAACATGTCCCCATAATGCAAATCATTGGAATTTAAGGTGAAGACACAGTAATTAAGATGAGAGTCATTCTCCAAGAGGTCATTGTAAGTTAAGGTAATGTCCTCTGAGGTAATGGAGACAGTACCGTGTGTGTGATCCAGTAGCATCATTATTTTGTTGTAGTTTAGCACCAATGACTCTACGCTCTGATTGTTGTTCTAAATGATGTGTTCCATCGTTGTGAGTCTTGTTACGACATGCAGCTCTCATCCTGAATGCTTCGCCTAATGCGTAAAACAATTTTAACTTAATCGAGAACCAAACCTTTTATGAATAAGAACTTAACATATCACTTCAGATATGACGCCACCATTAAGACAGATTATAAAAACAAGTGAAAACCTTTTAGTTATTGTTTCTAAACCAATCTGATGACACACAAACCGGTGTAAAAATACAGCAGAGTAGATGAATATGAAAGTGAAACAACAATCGCAACGTCCGAGTGTGTGAAGTTCAAAATGCAGCGGGAACAAAAGAAGTGTTTGTTTTTTCCGGGTTTGTCAGGGGGCTCTGGAACGCAGCGCCGCTCCCGCTGGCTGGGTGGTCAGGTGACCCGGCGGTGGGCAGGCCAGTCTCGGCTTCTCCTTCGCTTTTGGGCTCCGATGTCGGGGGTGTTCGCGGCTGGAAGACATGGACTCTGGAGATGCACCAATTTGATCCGTCAGACGAGCGACCAGCTGAGTCTGTGAATGGCGCCAAAACAGGAGCCGAAACCCAAATTTCAAGAAGGTGCGTAGGGAGAGGAGAGAGCGCGCGCGCGCGCGCGGAGGGATCTGTGCGAGGGGGGCGGGTTTGTTGTTGTTGTTCCTGCTGGAGCTGCTGGAGCTGGGATGTCTCCACAGAGCAGCGCAGCGACATTAGAACCACACACGACCGCGGATGATCGGCTTCATTACACCTAACGTTGTCGCGTGTTGAAGCCCGTCGCAGTGGAACGAAGCTCAGGGGTGGAAACCGGACGTTAACGTCAAGCTAACAGCTAGCTGGGTAGCTAGCTAGCATGTTGTTTATGCTATGTGTTTCTCACTGTTGTGTTTCCCTCCTCGCAGGTGAAAGAGTCCTGTGCTTTCATGGGCCATTGCTCTACGAGGCAAAGGTGTGTTACAGTGTGTGTGTGTGTGTGTGTGTGTCTACGTGTATGTGTGTGTACTTGTACTTCTCCATCTTGGAGAGGACTATTTGAAGTGAAACAAAAACACGAAGTGAGGAAATGTTGGGGACATTTTGACTAGTGTTAAGTGATAAACCTGCTTTTGTGGTTAGGTTTTGGTATTAGTTAGAGTTATGTATGTCAATTACCAGGCTCTGAGTGTGTGTGTACTTGTACTTATATCTGTGTGAAAACCCTACAGAGTGAGGATCCACATACTGGAAGGTGCCGATATTTGGGCCGGTCCTCACTCCTTCATTGGGCTGTTCCAGGGTGAAGGCTTTATTTTAGTGTTGGGGTTATAGGCATGTAGTTGTCATGGTTTAGGAATACATGATGTCAACGAGTGTCCTCACTGAGATAGAAGTACAAGGCTCGCTCTCCCCCTGTGTTTGTGTTTGTGTGTGTACTTGTACAGGTAAATCTTTGTGAGGACCATTTTGACCCAATGAACCTATGGAGTGAGCATATTTTGGACAGTTCTTCCTTTTTGACCCACTGACAATGGGCTGTTTGAAACTCGACACTTCAAATTCGGGTTAGGTTTGGGCTACAGCTGAGATTAGGACTAAGCATTGGACACTTCAATGAATTAAGCCAACGAGTGTCCTCACAAGATAGATCTAAGTGTGTGCATGTGTTATGAGGTAATAATTAACTGCAAAACAAATGATTGACACATGCCTGTGTGTGTGTTTTCTTGTTTTACAGTGTGTAAAGATCAGCATAAAGGATAAGCAGATTAAATACTTCATTCATTACAGCGGATGGAACAAAAAGTGAGCAGCTTGGTTTAAATACAATTTGATTTTCTGTCCGTCCCCTTGTGTGTGTGTGTGAGTGAGAGTGATATCTGGACTTTTATTCCCTCTGATGGAGCTTCAAGGTTTAACATATTTCTCTGTTGCAGCTGGGATGAATGGGTTCCTGAAAGCAGAGTTCTCAAATATGTGGACAGCAACCTTGCGAAACAAAAAGAGCTTCAAAAGGCTAATCAGTAAGTTTCCATTTATATACACGGAATTAAGAATTGTGTTATGTAACCAGGTAAAAAAGAAAATCAATGATAGCTTGTCCCCAAATAACAATATTTATCAGTTGATAGTGTTTTTGTGTTATGATCCTAATTTTCTCCTCTACAGGGACCACTATGTTGAGGGAAAGATGAGGGGTTTAGCACCAAGTAAGAAGATTGCTGCTGTGCAGCAGAAAAATGTTGATCTGTAAGTGTCCACCCTGTTTCCCATCAAATAAACATATTTCAAACACATTATTTAAGATGAAATAGTGTTGGCCCAATGGTATTTAAACTATTGAGTGGAGTAATGTACATGTGTACAGTTTGGGCTGAATATAGTCACTGTCATCACTCACCATGTCGTTTTTTCTTTTTGGCTCATAGGAAAGTGAAAAAGGCAAAACAGAAGAGTAAGTAAAATGTTTTTACGAGACATCTTCACTAGTGGATTTAAGCCACATTTGGTTTATATAATTCAAAGGACAGTTTGTATGGTCATTAACATGAGACAGTTAACTTTAAATATTACAACAACATGTTCATTGGCCATTCTACCAAGCTCAAAAATAAGCAAAGACGTTCCATCATTTTATGATATTAGATGATGTTTTTATTTACTATTTTGGGCATTCATGTATTTATAGTGAGGTACGATGAGTCTGTATTCAGCGTGTCGGAAATAATGTTATTACATCATGACTTTTTTCAGATGAACCACCTTCTATCTTTATGTGATTCATATCACACTGAATCTGAAAATACAAATATTGAAAGTTCCCAGCAGTTGATCGTGCTGCTTGATTTATAATTTATAATATAAATGCAGACAATATAGCACGTTGTTGTTTTCCTGCTCATCCATTAACTCCAAAAGCAATGTCTCATTTGGGGAACTTGGTATTAATCTGCTCAGTAATTGAAGAAGCTTTTGATCTCAGAGTTTTTCCTTAAATCCCTTAACATGAATTTCTATTGGATTTATAATAATGAGGTATTTTTCCTTTTTTAGCCCCGGGGCCGGGTGAAGGTACCAGCAGCGGAGAAACGCTGCAGGGGCCACGGAAGAAGAGGGCTCGGGTCGATCCCACCGTGGAGAGTGTATGTATCATCAGTTAATGTTAACCCTATGGAACTACATGGAACAATTTGATCACTTGTGCTTATAGTCTGGCTGAGGAGAAACGAATGGCTTCGGTATATCTGTAAAAAAAAAAAAGCAAAATGTCAGTTTTCACACGTCCTACAGAGGATCTGCAGTAAATTGAGTCGCCTTTCACACATGCACAACACAGCAGGGGGCATCTCTGCTCAGACATGTTCACAACAGCAACAAATTGTCCGCAGGGTTCAGCTGATTGGTGGTGCAGACAGACAGATGCAGGATTGAACATTTAAAATTCTGCTGCAGAGATAAACATCTACAATAGCATCAGCTCTTAAAACCACAAAATCTCTAGACAATTGTTTTTGGTGTCTTTACGCGTTTGACGCCGCTTTTCCCCCCTCAGATATTTGTTTTCTTCAATCAGTAATTTAAAAAGAAATATAATGCAGAAAATGTCATTATTGTAAAAAAACAAATTATTTGTATACTGCTTATAGAAATCAGATTTTCATCCTTGTATGGTGAAGTGCACCACACGCACGGTTCTTTATTCTCTGCACTGTCGTCCTCGTGGATTTCATTCTTATCATACAGGTACAATAGTGGTGGAAGCAAAGCTCTGCAGCTACATCTGCTGCTCTTATTTGTATCTGTGTTGAGGTAAAGGACAGACACTGCTGCTCTCAAGCAACCATTGTGATAAGCAACAAAGAAAAAATGTGAGTGATTGTGTGCAGGAGGAGATGTTCACCAACCGTGTGGAGGTAAAGGTGAAGATCCCTGAGGAGCTGAAGCCCTGGTTGGTGGACGACTGGGACCTCATCACTCGACAGAAACAGGTAGAAAAAAACATACGTACACAAAACCACTTCAAGGTCACATGGTTTTTCTATATTTACTTCGGCTAAGATGACTTGATGACGTCAAACTGTAGGTTTAAAAATCCATATGGTTGTCCTGCTTTTGAAATACAGAATTAACAACTCTTTTCTATTGTGATTAATGATCATAGAATGGACCAGGGAGTGAATCACTGCATGGAAACCAATATTGATCCTCAACTGGGCTAAATTGGTCTTAGAATACAGATTTATTCTTTATCTCATATTTTTTTAGAATCAATCATACAACATTAACAGATCTCACCCTCACAGTGATAATTTCTCAATGTGACTAAATGAAAGATCTGGATAAAGAGAAAATGTTTCTGTTGCTTACAGTTATTTCATTTGCCTGCTAAGAAGAATATAGAGACTGTCCTGGAGGACTATGCAAACTATAAGAAATCAAAAGGAAACTCCGACAACAAGTAAGAATACAAAACACCCCAATTCCCTTCAGATTATGTGCAAGAATGGAGAAAACCTGCTAAGCATCGCTGCATGTGTCCACCTCATCACATCAAGTGTCACATATGGTCATGCATTCTCCTCCCAAACAACACAACACAACACAATCATGAGCAATTTTCCCAGCATGACATCAGAATGTCAAGATTTGGCAAATCATATATGCTTCTGGCCATTCCCTGCGGCTATACCACATCTTTGTAGATGTGTAAAGGCGAAGGAAATCAACTTGCTATGATTGGATACTCACGGTAAATGTAAAAGCGTGAAATTAAAAGTATACACATCTCAAACTAAGTTGTGTTGATGTTGTACGGTAACAAAAATGACATATTTGACAGAGTTTGAAAGACGGGTGCATTCATGTGAACATATCAGACTCTGAACTGTCAAAGCTGCATCACATCTTAACGATAACACAACTTTGAAGTAAATAAATCCAACTATGAAGTCAGCTTTGACTGATTTCTTATCTCAAGCCAATTTTCTAAACTATATGATTGATGGTTCGGTAGAAGCTGCGATCTCTGTTGTCTGAGTGGAAGGGGTCTCCAGAGAAACACGTGACTCCTCTCTTCTCCTTTTACTTAGGGAGTATGCAGTAAACGAAGTGGTGGCAGGAATTCGTGAGTACTTCAACGTAATGCTGGGCACGCAGCTGCTTTACAAGTTCGAGAGGCCGCAGTATGCCGAGATCCTGGCTGAACACCCAGACATGCCAATGTCGCAGGTTTACGGAGCTCCACACTTGCTACGGCTATTTGGTAAGGATCCCTGAACTCACAGTTAAAACACAAACAAACAAACACACACTGCCGTAGGCCAAGAGGACAGGAGTGACTGAATATATTATTTCACTATAGTACTTCAAAATATTGAATTAGACTCCTGGAGAATTCTTCTCATACAGGTACAGTAGTTGTTTGTGGGAGTGAATACAGTCGTGTGGTTCTTGTATTTGTCTGTGAGAGAAATGTGAAATGCTCTCTACAGAAACTAAAGAGAGACGTTGCAATTCAGCAATTCAATGTTGCTTCAGTGATTGTTTATGAATTGCGACGTCTCTCTTCACGATAATGGCAACGAAAACTGATTCTCCAGTTCAGCGTGAACAGGTGAAGAGCTCTTTGTGCAGCCTCATGGTTCTATGGACTGAACCGTGCAGTGTGTCTTTACTGCAGGTCCCTTTAACAGTTTTAGATAGAAAACAGCAATCAGCATCACCACAGGCCAAGTAAACAGCCCATTCCAAACAGGCAGGTTTATAAAGGGCACTGCACTTCTATTATTTAGGGAAAGCACCTCTCTAAACAATTCCAATGAACAACACTTACAACCTTCATAAAAATTGATTTATTGTTGAATTAGATGTCATGATTTTCAGCCTGGTTTTCCTAATAAACTGCCAATGCGGTGCATATCGTGAATGCAGTGAAAAGAACAGCACTGTTACTGCAAAAAAAAAAATGTCTGTATCAAAAACAGCAGATTTATAGTGATATGACAGTATTATCAGCATGCCTCAGCTTTAAGTAAGTCACGCCTTTTAGAAAACCTCAATAGAAGTTTGGAGGAATTATTCACCATCAATATTTATCTCACAAATTAAAAAAATGTCTGCGTCTCCTCCTTCGTTGTTCCTCACACACGCTCTCTTTCCTCCAACAGTTCGTATCGGAGCCATGCTGGCCTACACTCCACTGGACGAGAAGAGCCTGGCTTTGCTGCTCAGTTACCTCCAAGACTTCCTCAAGTGAGCTCTAACTCCCACCACACCACCACAGACTCCACGTCATGCTTGGCCAAATCTCGAATGCCATGCTACATTGACATTCAGATTAGTGCAGCCAGGCTTGTTGCAAATGCTCAAAACACAAGTCATGAAATCGATTTTCTGCTCTGGAAAACATATTTTGTGAAGCAGCTTTTTATTACAGATTGATTTAACTTTTGGGCACTTCGTTCAAATGCAATTTCAAAATAGCTTCAACTGATTTATGCATGATGATGGATTGTTTTCCATGAATGAAGTAAAATAAACAGAGCTTCAGGATTGTGTCCTGTAAAGCAGAAAATACTGAATGACAAAAGTTAGTGAGATTCTCAAGTGGTTGAAATCTGGCATAACGTGACAGTTAGGAACGGTTAAAATTCAGTTTTGAACTTTCATAAATTACTACAATTTACATACATTCAAAGTGACAACTTAAAAGCACAGAATCAGTTTTAAATGTGGAAGTGAAGTCTTTTTAGCTGTGGCACCAGACTAAATGGTTTTCCTTTCTTCACTGCGACACCACAGAGTAGATGTAGAAAAAAAGGAGGAACATTTGCAGAGATCTCTGTTAATTCAGTCTCATTATCACATTTTGGACACACTGCCGATGAAATGTACAAAATGAACAGTTTCATTCATTTTCGAAAGACTTCTGTCGGCCATATTGACAACATGCTGACGTCAGACGCAAGTGTTATGGAAGTTTTCTGGAAGCTGGTGAAAGGAGAACTCAGGCAGCAGCTGATGTGCAGAAGGTTTTAATGTAGACTTGATGCATCAAGGAGACCAGAAGGTGAAACAATATACAAACGTCAACAGAGTAACATGAGAATTGTCACCCCCCAAGATGTCTCCCACAGCGTCCCAGTGTATCTCCCTCTACTTGCGTCACCCATTCCAACAGTAAATCCATGAATGGCTAGAATTGCTGTCACTCTCTATGTTACATGTAGCTGTTTGCATCCTATTGGATAGTTAAGCCTAAAGTTTGCATTCCTAAATCACATTGTGAACTCATGTCTTGCCACTGGTGAAATATGCAAAAGAGTTGGAGCTGGTGCCTCTCTGTCTGGGGCATCTGAGTTAGATATGAAAGTCCATGAGCGTAGACACTACAATGCACTGTTGGTTGGTCCTTTATCTATAACCTGACCTTAGGCACTGCGAAGAGAGAGAAGGGAGTGTCTGTGGAACTAGACACTCACTATTCTCCTGTACAGATATAGTGTAATATACAAGATACATAATATATAGTGGCATATACAGTAATGTGTGAGGATGGTCAAAAATTCCTCAACAGAGAGGCCATCTGTAAACCAATCAACATCAAGTATAGATAGATGCAGCCCTCGGGTGATGATTACAGGATGTAAACATGTCATACGAAACTCGCTCCCCAAATTGCAATGTGAAACTAAGACCAACCAGATCGAATGTAAACAATGTAACGCAAACATGGATGAAGCAGAGGGAGTCATCAAAATCGTTTTCACACACGATCAACACAGCAGGAGATTCTCGGCTCAGACACGTTCACAACAACACAGAAGTCTCTGCAGGCAGGAAGCAGGATGTAATGTACAAATCCCACAGTGGAGATCACGCTTTTGTTTACAGCAAATCAACTCTGGCGTCACCTTATCACCAAAAGCCCCCTTGACTTTTGTTCTGAATAACATCATCAACACACTTACTCGCAAATGGTGAATCTTGCGGAGGATCTCCTGCTGTGTTCTCACATCAGCTCATTCGCTGCTGGCCGAACGAACTCGGACATTTGCATTCTCACATACAGCCCCTGTGGAGTTTAGTGCATGTCTGAAAGCAGCTCGAGATAGATTTCACTTTCTAACCCTTAATTACTGATGCAAAAATTCTCCAATCAGACAAGCTGTCCCCAAAATAACTGGTTTATATGTTGAAGTTTGTCCCGAAAGGCAGGAACCCAAACACACACAGCTGTTGTGGCTGGTAACAACTCGGAAATTATGACAGGAACAAATTTGTCGCTGTCTCCAGCAATAATCATAACCACCTCCCCACAATGACAAAAAATTCTACATGTCCTCCAGGTACCTGGTGAAGAATTCATCCACCCTGTTCATTGCCAGTGACTACGAGGTCGCACCCCCAGAGTACCACCGCAAGGCAGTTTGAGAGCGCTCAGCACACAGCGCTCCTCATTGAGACGCATCCTCCCAGTCTCCCAGAACACATGTAAAATAACCATTATCTTTTGAGTGCAGACTTGCAGGATGAGATTTTTCACTTGAAATGATGCGCTTCCTCCTCCTCGGTCTCAGGAGCTTGTCACAGTTGTCAAATATTTGAAGTTTCACTGAACCTTGCTGAACCTTCCTCTTTCTCTCTCTCCTCCCCCTTTTGTGCTTTTTTTTCTCCTCTCACTTCTTTGAAAAGACTCAAGAAACAATGTTCTCACTGTTGTGAAGTTACTGTTCCACAAGCAGCTCTTTGGTGTTATTGGTGCATTCCATCAGATATTTGTTATTGTTGCATGCATGTATTTATTAGTGTTTCTTCTGCCACACCGGTGCAATCAAATGCTGGACCACAAGGTCAACATTCAACAGTTAATGTTTTTGTATATCTATCTTGTGTATTTGTATCGATTTGTAAAAAAAAAAAAAAAAAAAAAAGTTTCTACACAATCTCTGCCTTGTTTTACTTTGTCCTCTTGTTCATATCCTGTCGATTATTTTGTGTCATCACTGTTCTCTCTGGATTCATTACAAACGAGAAGGAACAGCTCACAGTGGCATCAATACACCGCTCACCACTGCACCACAGCACATCAGACATCAAAGACTTCAAAGACCCCCGTGGAACATGGTTTAATATTCATCTGCCAAGACAGGAGCAAAGGCTTTCATGCACATGTGTTCACCTCAGGAAATGTATAGGTTGTGCCACGTGAAGGAGTCATAATCCTCAAGATGTGCAAATGTAAAAAAATCCAATATGCCCACAGCAATACTTTTTAACCCTTTGTTAAAACACGATTCAGGCTGAACAGTTCTGCTACAACTGCTGTTGTGTTGTTTAAAATAAAGAATGATCACACATTTATTACATTTGTGAAAATAAACATTTCCCTGTGAGGTGAAGTGAGAACAGCAGGAGAATAAACTAACGACTCAATCTAAATACTTGTAGCTGAAATCATCATATAAACAAAGTGGAGTAAATACATTAAAACTATACTTCCAGCATTTGAATAAATATATTTAGTTTCATGTGGAATAAGATGTTATTTTTCAGTTCTGTTTGTGTCCTAAATAAATAAGTTTAAATAAGGCAACTATTATTACTTCATTGTTTCATGCAAGTGACTTTTGCCCATGGCCCGCTCCAAAAAAACATCAAATGGTTTATTTTGCACTGTCCCTTTCATTTAAGTCGAACTCCTGAAGGAACAAAAGACTTGTCAAATCTGGTTGTTCTTATTTGTCTTTGCAGAATCATTCCCTTGCTCTTACAACTCGAGGTCTTTCCACAACTGAGCAGCTGACATCTGGTCACACTGTAACTCTTTGTGCCATCTTGATTCTGCTCTGCAACTCATCTGAAAGATGTATGATTAACACCAGACCTTCTTGCTTCGTCTGACATTTGTGACCATTGCCTTTGCATTGGTTGAAAGGTGTAAAAAAAAAAAATCCTTTTTACAAGTTAAGCTTTAAGTTTACAAAGCATTAAAATCAAAACATAAAAGTACCAAAAGTAAAAGTATCTCAAAGTAATATACACTGCATTATAATTACTGGTGCATTGATATGAAAACGTATATTATCCTTTAAAATAATGCAACATAGCTTTTTGTTGGTTGTATTTTGTATTATTAATCTATATCTGCAGAGTAGCTACATTTGTCAAATTAATGTTTTGGCATAAAAAGTGCAACACAGCCTTCTGAAATGTATCAGATTACAAGTATAAAGTAACAGAGAAAGACAATACCCAATTAAAGTATAATACCTTACAGCAGCTGAGTACTTTAAGCTCGAGCTCATAATTAGAGACCACAAGGGGGCAGCTTTTTCTGCCCAAAACCTTGTCCACCTGTTTTTTTCTGTTCTTAACTCTGCTTCACAAATATAATTATATAAACAAAGCAGAAGGGGCGCAATGTATAAAACAATCATTAGTAAAATGAGAACAACAAGGCAGAATGTGGGTTTTCCCATATTACTCTGTTTATAGTCACTGGCAGAATGTATGTTCCTTACATGTTTCTGCATTTATATATTGAATTGACTACAGTTTATTTATGACACTAATATTCAAAACTGACTTTTATTAACTTATCATACACTCAACATATTTTATAATTTTACATCTTTAGTATTTAATCACAAGAAAATAAGGTTGGACGGATTGTTCGTCAGAATATTGATAATACTGATAAAATGTCCTGCTTTGAATATCAATTGTCTAAATAGAATGAATACAAATGAAACAAATCTATCTAACGTTAGATCAAAGCTGAATATTCTCATGTGTTCAGTCCTCTGTGTGTGTTCAGTGTGTGTTCAGTTCTCAATATGTGTTCAGTCCTCTGTGTGTGTTCAGTGTGTGTTCAGTTCTCAATATGTGTTCAGTCCTCTGTGTGTGTTCAGTGTGTGTTCAGTTCTCAATATGTGTTCAGTCCTCTGTGTGTGTTCAGTGTGTGTTCAGTCCTCAATATGTGTTCAGTCCTCTGTGTGTGTTCAGTCCTCAATATGTGTTCAGTCCTCTGTGTGTGTTCAGTGTGTGTTCAGTCCTCAATATGTGTTCAGTCCTCTGTGTGTGTTCAGTCCTCTGTGTGTGTTCAGTGTGTGTTCAGTCCTCAATATGTGTTCAGTCCCCAGGTGAGTGTTCAGTCCTCAGGTGAGTGTTGAGTCCTCAGGTGAGTGTTGAGTCCTCAGGTGAGTGTTCAGTCCTCAGGTGAGTGTTCAGTCCTCAGGTGAGTGTTCAGTCCTCAGGTGAGTGTTGAGTCCTCAGGTGAGTGTTCAGTCCTCAGGTGAGTGTTCAGTCCTCAGGTGAGTGTTGAGTCCTCAGGTGAGTGTTCAGTCCTCAGGTGAGTGTTGAGTCCTCAGGTGAGTGTTGAGTCCTCAGGTGAGTGTTCAGTCCTCAGGTGAGTGTTCAGTCCTCAGGTGAGTGTTCAGTCCTCAGGTGAGTGTTGAGTCCTCAGGTGAGTGTTCAGTCCTCAGGTGAGTGTTGAGTCCTCAGGTGAGTGTTGAGTCCTCAGGTGAGTGTTCAGTCCTCAGGTGAGTGTTGAGTCCTCAGGTGAGTGTTCAGTCCTCAGGTGAGTGTTCAGTCCTCAGGTGAGTGTTGAGTCCTCAGGTGAGTGTTGAGTCCTCAGGTGAGTGTTGAGTCCTCAGGTGAGTGTTCAGTCCTCAGGTGAGTGTTGAGTCCTCAGGTGAGTGTTGAGTCCTCAGGTGAGTGTTGAGTCCTCAGGTGAGTGTTCAGTCCTCAGGTGAGTGTTGAGTCCTCAGGTGAGTGTTGAGTCCCCAGGTGAGTGTTCAGTCCTCAGGTGAGTCCAACATCACACCAGCTTCTCCTCCTCTCTCCCATGTTGCCTACAACTTCTCCCAGACACTTCACCAGGAAGTCCCGCCCTCCGAGCACACTGATTGGACAGAAGCCAGACGGCGACACAGGAACCCCCAGCTCCATTGGCTCGGGGCGCCGTCAGTCAGAGGCGCGACGGGGATTTGCGGCCGGGCGTCAGGTGAAACTGGCTCCGCGAGGAAAACAGGAGCCGATGAAAGTTTCTTCGTGTGAACTTTGTGTGAAGACTTTTCCATAATTTATGAGCGAGTTCCCCGCAGGAAGCTTCTAACGAGCGGAGGCGTTGACTTCCACCATGAAGAGCCTGAAGTACCGGCTGAAGAAGCACGAAGTGACCATCACAGTAAGTGAAACACTGTTTCTGTGGCTAATGTCTGCGCCTCTTACCGCCGGAGCAGCCGCGTGTTGACAAACCGAGCTCGGGCCCGACGGTGGGTTTTAACACCGGGGGGGGGGGGGGTATTGTTCGAGACCCTGACCCCTTCCACCCCTCCTGTCCGCCCCGACGACAACCGAGCAAACCGCGGGCTCGTTCCCACGGTGGCTCCGCTGAGGCCGTTCAGGCACCTGCACCTCCGCTGGAGGATGATCCAGCTTTTTACTGTGTGGAGCCGAGCTTCATGTACAGCAGCAGATCGCTGTGGTGTTATTCACCAGAGAGGAAGTCGAGCAGGTTTTCTCCCTGTGCGTCCCTGTGGGAGAAACCTCTTTCACTGAGGCTTCCTTTGTGTCCTGTCAACACCCTGGGAATAAACCCAGCTTCCCAAGTTTCACACCAACTCATGTGACATGTTACAACTCCTCTGCTGGCCTGTAAAGAAGCACTGAAGTATTTGAACTCGCATTTCACTCGAGAAATCAAGTTTTATGGAACTTTTGAAATCCGCTGCTATTTCCACACTTCATTCATTGTTCGGTGAAGTTATCAGTAACTTGGCAGATTCACAACATTTGTTGTTCCTGAGTAATGTTGGAACTTGTTCAGCAAAGTTCACAGTTTTAGTCCAACTCACTGAGTCCATCAGGAAAACAATCAGTGTATTAAATAATCTTTGTTTTACACAATGTAATAATATATCATCAAAAAGTATATTATAAAATAATATAATTTAGAAGTAGGTCAGTGCTTCAGCTATTCGGCTATTTCTCTTAATAATTGGTAGATTACTGGTATTGTTTCTCCACCTTTCTGTGGGAAGTATTGGTTTGTTTACACTTGTTTATAAACTACTAGTAAAAGCAGATTCAAGAGTTTTGCATACGTACATATAAACATATAAATAATAATAGAATAAAACTCACAGTGGCTATTTGTTCTTATAATATGCCTTATATTAAATACAATGCATCTTTAAAAGCAGCCTACGAAAAATGCAGTCATCCTGAAAAAAATACAGAAGAATGATATAGAACTTTTACATTGAAAAGTCCTGTTTTTTTTGTTTTTTTTAAGAATTTGTTTCAATTAATTAATCATCAGGACTTCATACGTCCCACCAGGAATGTTACCGTGGTTTTTGCTCTCAAGTTGTCTCAAGATGTTATACTGTCGAGAGTCCTGAATAAATAACACTGCACAATTAGTGATAGAAGTATAGCAGATACATTAGGTCCATGCTTTTCAGCTAACTTAAGTAACCCCATCACAGCCTATAATGTATAATTAATTTCTAGACAATCCAGCTATGGCCTATTAACTTAGCTTAATGGACGGTCATTACAAATCTGCACGGTTCAACATGCTGTGGGTGTTTGGAACTGCACTCAGCTCGCAGCCGTTAGCATGAGAAAGACACAAAGACAGGGTGTGTGTGTGTGTTAAACTATTTGAGCCTTTTTTAGAGAAGAGGGGGGGGGGGGGGTGAGGCCTTTCAGGAATAAAAAGGTATTGTGTCTGCACTGATGATTGTCTCACTCCTTTAGCCAGAAGCAAAGACGATTGAAATTCAAGCAGAAAAAGCTTGTTTTCTGGCATGCAGCGTTTTCCACACCATTTGTTTAAAAAAAAAATCCTCAGGGCAAACTGAAGGTACATCGTGTTGCAGGAAGTGAGAACGACATTCACTCGGGTCCAAGTGATGATTTCAGAACATTCCCACGCTGCATTCCTGTGAAAAAAATGGACAGATCGCAGTACGACTTCCCTGTAGGTCTACACTCCTACATTTATTTGAAGATACTCTAACTTAGTTCTGATTTGTCTGCTGCCAAATGTTTTTGAATAGTTATCATTCATCTCATATCAGCCCATCACCACCTAATCCAGTTTCAACCTGAAACCTTTTGATGCTCGTACAAGATGAATAAATCACACCTGGCAACCAGCCATTACATTGACAGCATTGAGCCTTTTTGTTAATGTTGTAAATGAATGCTTCCTGCATTGTTACACAATGCTACAGAGGTGAATTCAGTCTTTCCTGGTGGGGTTACTAATAATTGAGAGAAATACACAAACCTTTCCGAGTGGGTGAGGTGCGGGGGAATTCAACGGAACTTCCTTTTAGTGTGTGTGCAACAAAATACATTTGAGGAAACAGTCTTTTTCCTTAATACTGATCAGATGTATTAATTATTCTTGATTTAGCTTTCGTTGAAGGAGCCATGACCTTCCTGTTCACACTGTAGTTTACTTTGTTTCCAAGGTGTGCTTTGCTTTATTTTTCTGTAATGTCTTATTCTCCAATCGGATTAATGCTCCAAGTATTCACATGCCCTTATATTAGCCAAAGAGTGGTAACTATGCCTCCACACCACTTTAAAGTAGTGGAAATAAACAAGAATTCAAACACATTTCATAACAGCTGTAGATTACAAAGGCAAGGGGAGTTCTGTAGGTTTGTGTCAGGTTTACACCAGCCGTGTGAAAGTGACTATTTTTCTCATTTAATGTAATAATCGAAAGGCTTCTCATGACGAGTGTTATCTTGTGTAATTGAAATACTCTCAGGTGACAAGAGGAGTCCTGAAATATTCTTCTTTCCATTAGAATCTCTTTCATATGAAGCTATTGGGTATTTTATGTCCCTCTCTGCACATTTCCCATCCTGATCTGAAGTGATTCATCTCAACTCAGTTTTTCCTTGACACCGAAACCTTCATTTCTAATAATACTAAATATTTAGTATTGGATGAGGATGTGGAATAGCAGGCCAGTGGGACCTAGACACCCAGCTCAGGGTGTCCCAGTTCATTATTGCATTATTATTGCACATTTTGATCAGGCCTATGAGACAAATTGTGATTTGTGAATATAGGCTATGCAAATAAAATGTGATTGATTGATTAGTTTGTCTAGTTAGTCTGTAAATTGGTTCTAAAATATACAGTAAAACAAATTGCCCTTATTGAGGCGAGATGGCAAAAAATAAGTCTTTTCAGTCTGTACTCGTCATTCTTCTTTTCTTTAGTCAACATGAAATGAGATATTTTCTAAAGCAGACTGACCCACGTCCTTGCCAGACCTAAATAGAGAAAGGTAACTTGTCTGGTTTCACAAGGCCTTACCTGTTTTCACACTATAATTTGTATTCTTAAGCTCCAACTCTCCAGATCCTAGTGACCCTCTGCTCACTGGAACATCAACAGGCAGGTCAGCCAGGAGAGACTTCAATTGACAGCTGAATAATAGAGGAGGAATAGATGGGATATAAATGAGATTCCTTTGGCGCTAAAACCTCTTTGTGATGTCATCATTGCAAGTGGGTGAAGTGAGGATCTGAATGTGATGATGAGTGGACTCTGCTGAACCCGACCAGGGCTCTGGATAGGATTCCTGGAGGTGACTGGGGCGAAGGAACTTGCGCTCATTTCTGTCGTGAAATGTTCTGTATCGATTCCCTCTGCTGTATTGATTCTGTGTTTGTGCTTATTGTGCTTATTGCGTTGTTGTTGTTTTTTGGGGGAACGTCAGGTCTTATAACACCAGTTAACTTGAAGTGAGGTCATGGTCAAAGAGCATATCATCTATTTTCTGGTGCAAATCTTGCTTCAGCTTTATCTTGATCCACAAATATTTGAAAGGATTTCCTAACATTGCAAGATATTGATAGTCTGGCAGTACGTTTTGAAAAGAGCACCGCTTGTGCTTCTTGTGGACATTGGCACGTTGGACAGATTTGCAGTGATTGGCGCTGTCAGCCGTAACATTTCTGGAGCGTGGTACAGCCGTGCCCAGTGGATGTTCAGGATAACACACTCTTTAGCACTGTCTGCTCAGCTATGATACTCTGGTCTTGTCATGAACTGCAAAGTGTTGGGAGCAACACACTCTGCTGGAGGGACTACTGTGTATTACAAAAAGTGTTTTCACAAGTGGGTTTTGCTTGTGTATTGAACATGAATGCACTCGTACTAATATCACTTTACAGTAGTGTAATTCAGTAATAACTAACCATGTAATGCGTAGCTATACTAATAATAATAACTTTATTTGTATAGCACTTATCTAAACGAGGTAACAAAGTGCTTCACACAAAAGTCCATGGCAAAATGAAGAATTGATTGTAATAAAAGATATTCTGTTCAGTCTGATTTAAGAGCCAAATCATCATATCATAATAAGGTCAAGACCTTAAGTTTGAAGAGAAAACCCAACAGTTCCCACAATGAGCAGCACTTTGGCGACTATGTCACGTGCACAATAATATTGGTGTTCAAGAGGAAGAGTGGGTTGTTGGTGGTTTGATATTCGCCTCCTCCAGTCTGTACACTGAAGTGTCCTTGGATAAGATCAGAAAAGTGCTACATTTAATATTGCAGTTATTATGTAGTTAAGGCAGAAAAAAGAAGGAGCTTCACAAGCTGCATATACTCGTATCAGACAGGCAATGCTAAATTCGAACCTCTGTAAAGGAGGTTATGTTTTTGTATGTTTATTTGCTCGGGATTGATTACCACAAAACTTAATGCAAACATGTGGTATGGGTCAGAGAGAAGAACCCATTGAATGTCCTTTCACTTTCTCTAACATTCCAAGATGTGTGGTTTTTCAACATTTTTATTGATTTCTTAAAGTAGGGCTGAGAAATTAACATATAAAACGTAGTAACATTCTGACCAAGTTATGGAAATCCACCCACATGTTGTTCAAAAATGTTTTGTGTTCACACACACAACACACACACACACACACACACACACACACACACACACACACACACACACACACACAGACAGGGGTGGAAACAATACTCTGCTTCCAGCTCCATTAGCGTTCAAGCTAACAAGTCTGATCACAGTCGTTTGGTTTGGGAAGCCTTCATCAGTGATGAGTGGAACAGTCACATAATGAGAAGCTTCCTCCACACAGACACAGAATAGTGTAATGACAGGGCCAAATAAATAATAAAGCGTTAACTCCTGTGTTTTCTGTCTCCCCAGTGTACCCAGCCTTGTTCTTCACTGTTTATTACAGCTTTAAGTGGCATATGTGATGCACAGCTGTTACGCAACTGGGCTATTGATTCAGTCTGTATCAGAAATTGACATTGATGTTTGCTGCTATCCTCAGAGGTCACCACTGTGGCTTCACTAGAATCAGTATATTAGCGTCAGGCTGGTCTTTGTTTCTGCCTTCACATCATCACCTCTCTCGTTAATGATGGAATCTGAGTTTCTTTTATTTCTAAGTTTGGTGTTTGTCTTTGTCCTAATGATCACACCCAGTCTTTCCTCTGCCGTCTCCCCCAGTAGTAATGCTCCATTAGGCTGAAATGTAAGAGCCTCCCTCCCGCAAAGTGGTGTTATTTTACAAAACAGACAGCAGGGCTGGGCGTTGTTGATGATGGCAGAGTAGGATAGAGGAGCCAGATGCAGTTGGAATGTATTGTTGGGAAGTTGGAACGACTCTGATTTCAAGGTTTGTTGTTTTTTTTTCCCAACAAAAGAGGAGCTGGGATGGGTGCAGGGAGCATGATGGCCCCAGGTCTTTTGGCAGTGATCACTATTAGCTGTTTTTTAGTTGTGTTCCTGATAAGATTACGAAGTTTGCTGAAATATTCCTCAGACAATTACCACTCGTTTCCACTTCTGCCGACTATCTAGAAATGAAGCCCAAATCTATTGGATACAAACTCTGCCATCTTTTGCATTTGGAGCAAGAGTCAGTGACATGATTGACAGCTGCGACTCACGATTGGTCAAGATTGTGTATCGGTGGGACCGTGGTACTGTGGCTCCAACTGCCGATCACTACTTTGCAGACTGTTTCGGCTTTATTTCTGTAGTGGAATTAAAGTGGAGGCATGTTGTCCATCATTATATATAGTCAGTGGTCTCAAGAACTAACATGGTGGAGGCAGGTTTATGACCTATACCGCAGCCAGCCACCAGGTGGCGATCAAGATGCTTTGGCTTCACTTTGGGGAGCAGTCATGCTTGCATCAATTTTTAAACTGAGAATTAGTGTTTATAACAAATTGACTCATACGGCAGCAAGTGATTTCTCTCAGCAACATTCAAAACTGCTTTCACATAATCAGGGAATCACTATTTAATCACTATTATGAAACATAAACACTATTTTCAAAACTCAACAGAAAGATGAGAGGTTTGTTTAAATACCTCCCTGGTGTGGGAACTTGTATGTTTTGCAGCCTTGTGAACCACTGAGGGCTTATTTTCATACTGTTGATCAGCCTCCAAGGCTCCTGAGTAACTACTGAGCATTATCTAGTGGAAGCTTACTTTGGCTTCAACTGGGAGACACCCAGCAGGCAGTATTAACCCTCTGCTGGTGGGGGTGAGGTTTGGGATTTGAAAAATCCTCTTTTCCTCCCTTTTCTTTGCTCATTTTCAAAGTGTGCGTCTTGTTAGCCTTTTGGGTTTGAGTTGCGATAGACTGAACGTTTCATTTGAGTTAATCCGAGGTCCGACAACGAGGCTGCTTCAAATCTCCTGTGACAAGCAACTGTCAGACTAAATTACTACCCTGCTTGTGGCCCTGTCAGGAAGACGTTCATACTATACAATGGAGTGAGGACTGCTGTCACACATGAATACAAGAGATCTCCCAGTGCCCAATTTTATCATTCATGTCTGAAATCTCTGAAATGACACAATAGAATAATTTATACACGTATGTTGCCTCTATCATTATTTTTGAGATATTTCTATACCTTTTTGTGTCTGTACATTTGTTCAAATGAATGCTTTCAGGTGAGCTTTTGAAATGAACGATAGAAAAGACATCTGTCAGTTGGAGTAAATAAATCACTTTAGGTAAATGGAACCCAGGCTCTCAGCTTTCAAATGTCCTGAGAAATGAAATATGTGGAAATAAATGAGTCTGATATGAGGAAGACTGAAAATGGCTCACGTATCCTATGAGGGAGACAAATGTGCCCATTGTCACTGGAACATTCCCATTAGATTTTGAATCTCCCTTTTTTTCATTACAGATTAAACTATTTAGCCCTAACAAAGTCTGTGAAAGTCCAAGATTAGGAGACTGCAAAGATTGTTTGATTATGAAAATAGCTGCTAATAAATGTTCTGTCTTTAAGTGGAAATAAGTGCACATGGTAATTTGTCAGATTCATTTTGGTACCATACACAGTTTATTATTCTTGGACCAAATGATACGCCACAATTTCTATGCATTTGTTGACAGAGACGATTTTATTTATATTCACTGTAGAAGACAAACTGGGCGACAGGATCAACTGAAGTTTGGTTTGGGCTGGATGTTTTGTCGGCTGTATAGTGGGTGGTAGCGTGATGGTCTGTGTTTTTAGGATTATAGTCTGGCTCCGGAGGGGAGGCATGAGGTCATGGTGGCGGTCTGTGTTCCCATGCGGCTCCAGAGGCGGCCTGCGAGGGGCAGGACCAGAGAGATCACTCTGTAATAACCAACAGGTAACGTGTGTGTGCTTTTGTTTGTATCAATGTTTGAGATATGGAAATCATGGTTTCACTATGTCGGTATATCTTTAATATGAATTGAGTGCGTGTTGGGCTAGTGATGGAAGAGATTACAGTGTTGGGGGAGGGGGGCATGTTAGAGGGGCTGAGCTTATTGACTTACATTGGGTGGGCTGCAGCTCGCACACACACACGTAGGTACAGTGAGGCATGCTGAGCAACAGGGGCACAAAGATTCTGCTGATGAGGGACAATCTGCTGATGAAATGGCTCAGACTAAGCCTCATCAAGCTGTGCTCTGTGTGTGTTTGTATGTTTCTGTCTTTCTGCAGATCAGACAAGCGTCTCTGCTTGGGCTGCAGTCTCCCATTCCACTGGTCAATATGCTCTCATCCCAGCAAATACTCATGGGTCAGACAAACGCTGGTGTTCCATTCTTGACAAAAGGGCAACATGGATTTCCTGGATTCATGCATTATGTTTTGGGCAGCAGGAAGGACAAACTGCCCAAGCAGTTATTTATATAATTTTAACTGAAAGTTCAGTTCTGTTGCATCTTGTTGAAATGAAGGTGTGAACTTTGCAAACCATAGTCTTTCTATCCTGGCTGAAAAACCACCATCGTTGACTATATTAATATGTAAAAACGGTTAGGGAACCTTTCTGGGTTAGTTTGCTCTGTAAACTTTGTGTTGTGTTATGTGGACATAACAGAACATTAATTATCAATAACCCATTCTGCAGTAACGTTTGCTGTACACTAATTAAGATAAAATTGAGTTTAGATTCATTAAATGTGTTTTTGAGTGTGTGTCTCGTTGGCTAACTTCAGGGGCAAATTTCACTCGAAAGACCAGATGGAGATAATACTAATGTCTCCAATTAGGAAAAGATGATTTTTGGGTCAGTGGTTGAAATAAGGTTAAGGTAAATCTCCAGGCATTTAAATCAATGTAATGTCCCCAAAACGGACCTTTAACAACATGTACTGGGACTGGGAGTGAGAAATGCTCGCTGAAGCAATGGTGCAAAACAGTTTGCTAAAGAATATTTTAGGTTCATCATGAAACTGTGGCAGACCACTACAGTCTAATTAGACTATATATAATAGACACTATATAATGAATTAATGGACACTGCAGTATGTGTCACAGTAATGAATCAAAAGTATTGCAATACATTCCTCTTCCACTTCGACAGTATACAGTGTGCGGTGAGTTTGTCTTTGAGAATATCTCAGCTTGTTTACAGTATTAATATGACATCTTGCTTAGACCTGCACACTAATGCATGATATGAAAAGGGAAGGAAAATACCAGCAGATGTTAGGTTGTTGTGGTGGAAATGTATTACGCATTGAAGATTAAAATACTGTTTAATTGTGTCAGGGTTAAGCAAAAGGTTCATCCTACTCTTGTGTGCATTACATGCTCCATTATGCCACGTTTATCCTCTATTTAATCTGTCATCTTTGTTTTAATCACCTCTGACAAGGAGGTTAGGTTTTTACTTCTTTTTGTTGGGTTATTTATCTGGTTTTTGGTTTGTTTGTTTGTTAGTTTATTTATTTATTAAAGAGGGGAAACAGGATTTTTCTCTTTCTTTAACTTCCTTTTGTCTGTTATATTTCTACTATAAGAAAAGACAATCACGTGTAGAATTGTTTTTTTTGGCCTTGGTGGAGGAATGTAGACTGAGACACTAGTTTATGAATATAGTTGCATTTAATGTGCTTAATGTCTATATCTTTGTCGTGGCAGCCTTGTCTTTGTTTGTAGTGCAGGTTGATTGGTTGTTCTTGGGGTTGATTTGACTGTAAGGGTCCTACCTTGTTCCACATGTATTGACAGTATCTTGAGAAGCAGGAAGATACTTTTCCAGATATTCTTGCTTACTCATAGTAAAGAATAGGTGGAGCATTTGACATGTTCCTACTTGCTCTATAGCTACCTGTACTTGATGTTGCGCTGTGGGACTTGTGTTGGGAATTTGACTCTCTACAGCACTTTAATTACACTTAAAATACTGTTATATTTGCATTAAATATGTTATTTCTTAACATAAACTGTAGTTTGCACTTCAGAGGTCGTTGCATTCGAGATTTGGCAAATGTGATTTTATGCAGTTTAGGCCACATCTTAGCTGATATTTCATTGTGTTCAGTAACTGGTGACACACTTGATTATTGTGGCTAAGTGGAAAGTTTTTAACCTGACCAAAATCATTTGTTACCACACAGCAAATGAAACTTGAGCTTCGGCATTGAGCAACTATTGTTTAATACGTTCCATGAGTCTATGAACAAATATCATGTTTTATGGAGCTCAGTCCATCTGACCAACCCCCCCCCCCCCCCTCTGTCACATTCCTTGCCCTGCATGTGTGTGTGATGACTTGTAAGCGCTGGCCAAACAAGCATCATCATCAGTGTTTGTGGCCAAGTAGCAGCATGCCCTCAGAGCTCCTCATTTAACCAAATACGGGCATGTCACAAGACTCCTGTGTTGTTTTCCCTAATACCACTTCATGTTTTTCCAGGTGAGATTAAAACGGCAGAACCTCATTCTTCACAACACTCCCCTGAGCCACATAACCTTTAAGTGTCACTGTCACGTGTATAAGCTCACGTGGTGGAAATGGTTCCTCATGGATTAAAAAATGCTGATTCAAATGACTTATTTTGAAATATAATAGCTCTTAAATAAAAGCAGTACCTTGTTAGTACATTATTTTTTCGTTAGACCTAAATACTTCCTTACTAGCTGATTGGAAATCATTTCATAGCCCCAGGGCTCTTTGTCTACCTTGTTCTTTTCTTTTATCTCAACATTATCCAACCAGCTGAAATAATAGCATCCATCAGCAGCCATCTACTGCCAAAACCCATAACCCCACTTGTTTTAATAGTACTACTGGGGGACATCACTATTTTAATGATGGCTATTACTATGTGTCAGATACGTTGCTGACACATTTAAATATTATACCAAAGGAGCTGCAGCTTTCCTGATAACACTTTTATTTTTGCTCTAAATGCTTTTCAAGTTGTCTTCTTTTTAATATACTAAAGTCTCTTTCTAGAACTGTCTTTCAGAAACAATATAATGGCCTTCCTGTGTTTTTATGATCCTGGTGAGTCTTTACTGGAAGTTGCCAGGGGTAAAGTTCATAGGGTTTGGGCTGCTGGAAAGCTGAGCTCCTGCCGTGCTGTGTTGGAAGTAGAGGAAAATAGCAAAGACAAACGGGGCTATAACTTCACTAAAACGGTGTTACCCTTGCAGGTTGATGGACAATTCTTGAAAATGTTTGATCAATGGGCAGCACAAGTGAAAAAGTGAGAAGGTGAACAGGAAACTCCCTGTAAACCAATTTAATATATTTTATTGTGCTCTCTACAGGCTCAGAGGTAGCTCAGCTATCACAAAACAGACCCATGTTATCAATTTGGAGGGCAGCTTGCTCTGCAGGGTTTCAGTGCATGACAAGTTATCTTGTGTCCTTCTTTGTAGCTTTTCAACAGACTTGTCTTTAGGATTCTTATTATGCAACTGTGAAACAAATTGGCTTCACTTTTGATGATTTAGGGTGTGTCAAAGAGGGTGCATTCTTGGTAAACGTGTTTTGAATTTGTACTGAATTCAGGTCAGTTTGTACTAATGTGTACTTTGAGATTAGTTTTCTGTTGCTCGTGGACACCTTACCAAGGCACACCACTGAGATTCACTGATGTAGAAACAATAAAACATGAACAACGTTTTATAGGGACCTGTTCCTAATCACATAATGGTGCATTCACAAGTGTTGCTACAGTTTAACAGGGCACTGGCATCTTTCCAAGAATGAGTGTGCAACTCCTGCAAGTATTTACACAATCCCTGTTGCTGACAGGGCACATAAAGCTGCAGAGACAATGGTAGATGGTTTGGCATAGGGGTCATAATCTCTTGTAAAATTATTTTGTAATATATATTTAGTTAATGGGAGCAGCATGGTGGTGGTCCTTTCTTTGTGCTGTCTGCATGTTCTTTGTTTCTGCATGGTTTGTCTCCAGGTGATCCAGCTTCCACCCACACTCTAAAGACAAGCAGATTGGGGTTAGGTTAAATGAAGTCTCTAAATAAACCGTGTGAATGGTTGTTTGTCTCTATATGTGTACACCACCTCCCACCCAATGTCAACTTCTGCAACCCTTGAAAGGATAAGAGTTATAGATAATTGGTGGATGGACATATTTGCTTTAAATCCAGCATTAAGTAGTTTGACCTACTGAAGTAAGTAATGTATGGACACACAGGATTCTCCTGTATAGAAAATATCAACACCATACACAATCATTGGTAACCCCTTCCTCTTGTTGACCACTAGAGGGCGTGTCTGTCTGGCTGTCCTGCATCTAGTCCACATTCTGCCCAGCAAGAGCGGCCCTGTGTTTAGCTGCCGCCCAGATATGCCGCCAGTGCCTCATGTACATACCAAAAAGAGAGTGCCTCTTTCCTCAGGACACCTGGTCTGAACCATCAGTGCAGGCTCGGCCTGATTCAAGAGGGGCTTTCATTCTGAGGCATCAACTTACCTGTTCTTTAATGACAGATCGACTCCAAGCGCGCTGTATCTTGCCACTTTCTCACCTCAACCCTTGTTCTTTTACACATTTATTGTCTCCGTCTGTCCTCCTCCGCTCTTGATGCATGTGCCCCAGAGGGGTTTCACTTACACTCTACATGCCCAGACAGTTGCACAGTTTGCCACTTCATGCACTGGTCTGTGGTCACAAATTAGAGCGGGGGTTCACGTTGGGTTGAGCATGGGTGAAAAACTGCTAATGCTAACAGCAGTCCCAGGAGGAGCCTGCTTGTTGTGAGACGACAGCAGTAGTATGGAGGGAGTTTCATGTCTTTAGCGCAGAACATTTTCCGAAAAAAAAGAGAGAAAGGGGCTCACAAAATTAATAATAGCTGTGGTCCACTACTCAGCGGTTGTTCTTGGAATGGCCGACTGAAATAACATATTATATTTCAAGGCATTTTCAGGCAATCTCTCCCTCGGTTATATCCCCTTGTTTCTTAATAGATGTCACTGTGACTTGCACTGTTTGTTCCTTCATTGTTTGTTAAACTCCCCTTGGTTGTGACTCATGTAATTTATGGAGATTTCTGTGACACACTTTCTGGTATTTGAGCTGGTCCTTAAGGTTCTCATTAACACTGATGCGGCTAGAGTTTTGGATTTTCACTGCCACGGTATATTTCACCAATGAATCAACTTGTCACTGTGGCATTCAAACAGCACGCGGCTATTTAAATGTCACAAACAGGTATCTCTGAGGATAAAAATATAAATAGATAAGTGGTGTCATCTCAGGGCATCTTCACATTAAACTATAGGTGATGATTTATGTGCTTCGTGTTGAGATGTGATACGTGTCGTCAGAATACCTGATTTCTGAGGACATTTTCTCCCCTGTTGTTTTGTTTGAACTGGTTTTTATTTGGATTGGGTACATTTAACTCACACCAATAAACTAACCCAGCTGTTGTTAGGCAAAGCATCATTTTTGCAAGAAGATGTACGAGCAGAATATCATGAATTCAGTCAAGATGTGGTCAAGGCAGTCTCATCACTTTTAAAATATTAGTTTCCCTGTTTTGTTTTGATGTAATATTGCACTGACAAATAAATGTTGCCCTTGCATGGCCATTGTCGTAGTTTTTAAGTGGCGTAAATATTTTCTTCTCAGCACTGCTCATTAAAACACTTTCTATTTTACTTCTAGTTTGTATCAGCATCATGATTATTCTAAGTAGCCAATGCTAGCAGCAGTTATGTCAGTTGTTTCACTATCTTGTCAACTACTGGATGAATTGCTGTGACATTTTCTACAGACAGTCATGGTCCCCAGAGGATGAAATCCTCTGACTTCATCATACTACCATGACGTTGACATTTTGGGGATTTTAGCAAGAGTTTGAGAATCCAAATTCAGCAATTGGTTGTGTATCATTAGTTGTCCTCTCACCGAAACCGCCCAGGGAAGAGAATTGAAGGATGGTTTCATGTTTTTCAGGTTTGTTGTGAGATATCCATCTTGCGCTCATATGTACTTTTGTAAGAGTTATTACAACCACCAAGGAAGTTATGTTTGGACCCTTTTCTGTTTGTTCGTTTGTTCAGCACGATTACGCAAAAACTACTTAATGGAGTTCCATGAAATGTGGTGGAAACTTGAGACATGGACCAAGAAAAGATACCCCATTACATTTAGCCACAGATCCCAACAAAGGGCCATATCCAGGAATGTTTTATTCATTTTCTTGAAGATTGAGGAAACCTTGATGAAAAGTATCAGGCATATTTCTGCGAAGTACCTTTGAGTGTGCAATTTTTCGCAGCAGGACTGACAGGCCTCGGTGGAGATATGTGCTCTGAGTGCCATTCTAGTTATTTGTTGTAAACATTCTTTTTGCCCATATACTGGCTATGAATCTATTTCTACAAAAATGTATTAAGGGGGACAAAACCCATAGTCCTGATTCTGAGAAAAACAACATTGTCCAAGTAAAAAGAACTGTGGATGAATAATCCATCATCACTGACTCATCCATTCAGGCCCTTTTAATGTGAAACTGCCATCTTCCTTTTGTGTGACACAGCATCTTTTAATCCTGGATGAAAAAATATGAAAGAAAAAAGAAATGAAAAACTGTTCTGAAAGTACTTCAGAAGGTCCTTTTAGTACTTTAAAGTACTTAAAATACTAATATCGTCCGTGTACAAAATGTCATTGGTTTACATTTCATGACATGGTGTTTCTTCACAGATGTCTCCCACGATCATTTTCATAGTCGTCATCCTATGAAACCATATCAGTTTGGCATTGGACACCACTATCACATAACTCGTTGGTGTATAGCTTTATGTTTTGGTCTTGGCTTCAGTCTGTTATCATATGACCAGTATGATATTTTCTACTGGTGATTTCATCTGTGAGGACATTGGAGACATCAGTCTGGCCAGGAGCTTAGAGAGGCAGGAAACTAAGGTCTTGGAACGAGTTGCAGCTTGTAAAAAGTGATGGAGAACCTGAAGTGAAGATGGCGAGAGTGTGTAACTGAAGTATTACCAGACACCCAGAATAGTGTGTGAGGACAGGTAGAGGTCTAACCTGGCTCATCGGGTGTCAACTGATGTTTTGTCCCAAAGGTCAGTGTTAAAATAGAAGCTTTTTGTAATGTTTGCAGGCAGCTAGGGTTGAATATCATTTCATCATCAACGTCATAATACATTACAGAGAATACAATGCAATGAAGAGAAGAAGCTGCTGGTCCAAGCTAGTTTGTGTTTCTTTTACCTATTAACGCCCTTATTTCTCTACATTGAATGGTTCCTTTCTTCTTTGTAGCCATACTAGTGACGTGGCTGTACGGATGTCCATGGTGGTCAGTGGGTTCAATGCTTTGGTGGAGATTTGTTCTAGATATCCATGGTGCCCATAGGATGAACCACAATGATGGAGTTTTTTGTTTTTCGAGTTTTTAATGCAATATTTGCGAGCCATTAAATGGATTGCCTGGTAATTGAGTGCAACCATTCATGTGCCACTCAGGATTTATTGTAATAACTTGTGCCTCATCATCAAAACTTTTTTTCCCAATATATTTAACCCCCCACATACAGTACACCTCGGATTAAATATAAAAACAAAGAGCATCAAATCCATAAAGCCTTCCTCGGCGACCACATCACCCACACATAATCCAAACCAAAGATTTTGTGATGGCACAAATAATCAATGTCACCAATTAGAAATGTTATTGTGTCAGTATATCTGCAGTGGCAACTCTAGCTTGCTAACAGCCCTATTATTAACTAGTACATAAACAGATTCCCAAACAAATACGCACACGCACACACCAGCACACCCATGTGAGATATTTACGTGACCGATGTACAGTATGCTGCGTGGCTAGGTGCCATTTTGGCGCCTTTGTCTCCATGCAAGGGTGAGCAGCTTTCGTAAGTTGACACCTACTTCTTCATGTGACGGGTCATGCGGAGGAGGTCTTTTTGCATGTTTGTGGATATCAGTGCTGCTCTGTTCACGCCAGTCTGGCAGCGGACAGTAACACAAGCCTGCAAAGAGCTGATGCCGTGTGTAAATTAAACGGGTCCCCCTATACCACCCCTTCTTTCCTCCGGTCGCTTCTCTGTGGCTGTTTTCCTGTGATATTTTTACCTATTGAAAATGAAAGTTGTGCTGTTGCAGTGTTAACTGTATGGTATTAGCGTAAGTAAAGCGGCAGTGTAGTTTATCGTGGGGCTGCAGTCTCAGACAGACGGTTGTAAACCAGCTGACATCTAACCTTGCCACTGTGCAGTTAGGATCAGGGGGCTTGGAGCCACACCACTCCGTTTAGATGGATGGGTTGAAGTAGCTTTTCCCCCAGTAGTGCCCTGTGAGGGTCAGTGCCAGAACCACTTCAAATGTGCAAACCATAATCCCCCTCTGACATTAATATTTTCAGATGAAGGCAAACAGGGAGCACAGTGGGGGGTGGCGGTGTAAGCAAGGTCTTTCTGGCTGGCCTTGTTTCATGCTGGCAGCGGTGATGGGCACTATCACCATTACTCATGGTGCAGGCATGTCCAGAATGTATTCTTAGCCCCTGTCTTCCTATCAGTCACTACAGAAAGGTTGGAGGGTCAAAAAATAAAGAGGTAACCAGTCTGCAGGGCTGTCTGCACCACCGCTGTTTACCAGGGAGGGGGTGATATTTTAAACCTGGGAGAGCTCACATATTTACCCCACTGAGCCTGACTGACCTTGCCATTTGGTCGGGTGAAGACGCTGGAGACCACTCATAGAAGAGAGAAGAGAAGAGAGAGGAGCTCTGAAGTTCTCACCTGATAAACAAGTAGCTCACAGCTTCTGCTGATAGAAAACAATTCAGAGAAGAAGTGGAAGATCATCACAAGAAGACTGATTCTCAAAAGAAGACTGAGAGAAACAGAAGGTTTGAGGAGAAAGGCGAGAATAGAGGGCAAGACACTTGGGGGAGCTGAGAGGTAGCCAGGCTGAGCTGACTTTTACCCCCGAGGAGGAGTTGCAGTTGCCGGCCAGGGCAGGTCCCAGGGCTGGCAGGGCTGGCCCATCTGCTTCTCCACCTCTATTCCTTCCTCCTCTTTCACTCCTCCTTCTCCTCCCTTTAACCATCATCAACCAAACTGCTGTGCAGTGATGAACTTACAGGCAGAGCCTATGAGCAACACAGGAATGCTTAGAAAATCCTGCCAACTTAATTTCACTGCCTCAAGTGAGGGGAACTCCAGAGGCTGAGCCTTCCGTAGGAGGACCTCCACTGCAGGAGACTCTTCAGATCCATTTTTTGTTGCGCTCACTGGCTGAGTGCACTGAGGAACTGAGGGGATTTTTTTATATTGTTTTTCTCAATTTTCTCAATTTGTGTTTTTTGTAAACCGGAACAGTGGCATCCTTTTCAGTAGCGAGGTGCAAGGACCAGCTCCACTCACCCAAGATGAGCCGCTGGCTGAAATGCACCTCCATGCACTTTGTAGGTATTCATTGTCAGTAACTTCCGTTAGTGTTGCTTTTGTCTTGTGCTTTCATCACAAACTCAACTCCCTGAACGCTGTGCTTTAACAAAGTGGTAATGCAGTGAGGAAATTATTCTTGAGGCAAATGGGGCAATAATCATCTGTGGATCAATTTGGTGATTAATTGTTTCTTAACTACTGGATAATGCGCATGTTATCAAAGTGATAACAGTATGTCATTTCATTTTTGATCTCCATTATGAAGCACTCCACTTGAATGTTGTTCCCAGAAGCCTTAAGAGTTCTCTGTTCCCATGCTTTGTAGCTGTCACTCATCAGGGAACTTAGTGAATCTGCATTACGGCACATTCTTGGCATATTCTGTATTAACACAAGTCGTTTTTTGTGCTACAACAAGAAAAATCACATTGCCATAATGTCTGTTGTTGTTTTTGCTGTCAGAACTTGACTTTGTGTTTGTCACTGTTGTGTTAATTAGTTCGCTTAAAGAAGTGGAAATTAGTGCTGTTACATGTATTTGGCTCATCTGATTGGCTTGTGAAATGCCGTCAAACCCACTGCATGTCTGATGGTTCCCTATCATCATTGTCAGAACACAGACTGGAACAAGTATGATGATCGGCTGATGAAGGCGGTGGAACGGGGTGAAGTGGATAAGGTGGCTGCTGTTCTCGGGAAGAAGGGCATCATCCCCACTAAGCTCGACGTGGAAGGCCGCTCTGCGTGAGTCAACACAGACACACACACACACTGTCACCTTCTACAGACACACACACATTTGTGAACAGTTGTTTCACTCTGCAATGCCTTTTTGAAAATGTCCAAATCTCAAAATGCTAAGCATCACAAATTCCAAACATTGCAGTGGACGCCTCACTTCACACTCCTGACCCTGGTTCCCAAAAATGGCACAAATACCTTTACAATGAGGTCACTCTGACTTTAAAAACATGTTGTACCTCATACCTTCTTTTATGACATCAAGTCTCCAAATCCCAAAACAATCCTGCCTGCTCCAAATTCCCATGTGACTCCTTCATCGAGCTGCACTTCATGTGAAAGCCCTTGCAGTTGCATATTATTATGGGACCATTTTTATTTCCAGAAATGGCCCTGTTGGTGTCCATCTCTAACTGGAGGTCAGTGTGGGAGTTTATGTAAAGAATGTTTGTGGCCACTGAAGGCTTGACCACATTGGCCTGAGACTGTTTATGTAGTCCTCACAGGAAATGACTCCCTGCAAATTTCGGATTAAGAACCACTGTGGTGCTTGCAACACCAAGTAATGCATTTAGATCCAGCTGCAGGCCATTATAGGGATCAGGTGACATTTTGAAGGCCCATATTTATATATCGTATTTTTCAATGGGAACCTCAAGCTTGAGGTTTGTTTTTGTTTCTTTCCTGTATAACACCTTACACAAGTTTTTATTAGATGTGGAGTTTTAACAGAAAGATAGGATTGGAAATAATAAAAGGTGCGTGGGGAAAATAGGTCAAGCTAACAGAAATATTTGCAGGGAATTCTCTGATGCTGCTTCGCTTGACCGTCCAAAACCACAGATATTCCAGGTATCACTTACAGACCTTTATTTTGGTCCTATCGGTGATCATAATGGCCCAGCCTTGGGAAACAATACACTGAGCTGTTTAAAAAAGCAGGTACCTATTCCAGCAGCAGCATTCTGGGAGTCTGGGCGCCCCCAGTTTAATCCCCAGATATGGCCTGAGCTTCAGGTTTATTTTGACAAAGGCTTTATTAAAGCATATAACTATGGAGCAGCAGATTCCAAGTATTTTCAGCTGTGTGTGAAATTCTCCTGTCACACCATTGCATAGACTAGAGACTGTATACATGCATGGGTGTAAATAAACAGAATCATGCAAACAACCTGTTAAATGTCCGGTCTCATTATAAGGTGCTGGAATTTGTCAGAACTAAATCCAGAACCTTGGCTGCCAACTGTGCAAAGACGGACTGTAGAGGTTGTTGTAGCTAAACACAGTTGCACTCATTATTTAGTGAACCCCTGCAGGGCAGACAAACCACAACTAGTTCACACTAAAATCGACGCATCACCTTAACTGGACTTTTATGGAAAGAGGTTGCACACTTGCCAGGTCTGCCCAAAACAAAAGTGAACCACAATCGCAACTCAGCAAGTCTGCTTATAGTTCAGTGGGCCACACACAGGCCAACATGTGTCTGTGGCATTCTGACTGCTGCGAACACCAGCAAAGGAATGTCGAACGGTGATCCCATGTAATCATGGACCTCTGTGGGGCAACTAATTACAAACTGTTACCTCCAATATATAATTTGGTGGGTCCCAGATTAACCTCATTGTGTTCAGCTAATGAATTCAGCTCCTAACCATTCCATCGCGGCCTCCAGCTGAGTAAACGCTTTACATCTCTGCCATGGCATTAGCTTGCTCCCAATGAGGTGAGCCCGCCCATCACACCTGCTCATTCTGTGCAGTTGTAAAAGTGAGCTGGCACGACCTTCACAGCAAAAGAGGTCCACATGACATCACAGTACTCGCTTGGCCCTGCGGCGTGAAACTGGCACTGACTAAAGATACCGGTCCGTGCCCATTATTTGTCAGAATTAGCAGCAAGTGTCTTTTAAGAATAGCCAGAGTAAGCTGTGAGCTTCACAGATGGACCTGTGTGATTTCAGCTTGATCTCATGACAGACGGACTGAAGATGTGCAGGTTTAGTCTTTAATGGGTATTTCTTAAAATACTAGATAATCCTTGATATTAATTCGGGTATAGTTCACAACGCAGCTGATAAAGACTTTAATCTTGCTCAATGTTGATAATCCCAGTGAACCTCATGATGAAACCTATCCCTGTCGGAGTGCTTCATATACACATGTGCTCTTGGCAACCTCTGGCACACGCTTTAATGTGTTTTCTTTTAGGCTGATGTGGTTTATTTTTGTTAAAAGGAAGATTTGAAGGATCAATAACCACAAAAGGAACAGTCACCACAAAAATGTTATTTACCGTTCTTCAGTAGTTTGCTTGTCTGCTGTTTGGTGCTGATGTAGGAGACAATGCGGTTATGAAATTACTGCAGAATTCAGTGACGTGTGGGCTCATCATGAGTGACCACTTTTATAATGGATGCCGTGGCCTCTGACTGGCACATCACACCATCAGAGGACCTACAGACAATGTGCAACAATGATGGAGCAGGTTGGACAGAGAGAATTAAGAAAGAATACATGCACATTTGACCCTGTTCAGAAACATTCTCTCATTTACTTTCTGGAAAGTGCTGTGGCTCATGAACTTGATGATTCACATCAGTTCTGTCCTCAGAACTTGGGGAGCTGTGGTCTGCTTCCTGTCTGCTGTTTGCACCGAGAGGTCAGGACCCTCCACTGCTCCTCAGAGAACCAGCATCTTGTGGCCATCAACACGGCTTTTAATACCCCCGCCAGTGTTGAGGTGACAGCCTAGCTGTCTCCTTGGCAGATACTTTGGGGTTAGAGTATAAACAGGTTCATGTGACTTGACGGGCGACAGACTGAGATAGGTTTACATACAAGTGCTCTGCAGAGCTTCATGGCTTGTGGCGGCCGTGCTGCTGCTGGTTAAATCAGAGGAGGGGAACGGGAATGTTTCCAGTCAAAAGTGATGATGAAATACAGGTTGGAAAACACTTAATTGAGTATTTAACAAGTGAATATCAGACTTTGTGCGAATTAAACATGGAATACAAATTAATACAAACAATCACATTTCATTGTTCATTTAGTAACTTCTCTGGTTCCTTTAACTGAACCACATGATCCACAAGTTGATGAAGTTTCCTTTATTGTTAATAAAACATAAATATTAAATTTGAGGACGAATAGCTCATACTTTGTTGGCCAAACTAGACTGTGAACACAGAGGCAAGCTGTAGTATTTGTGCAACTTTGCCAAATAATTTTATAATATTACTGAGTCAAAAAATATGGGGGTTACAGCAGGCAGCAGAAAAGTTGCTCCTGGTTTGTTTAAAGTCAATACAGGCCCTGAGGTTTATTTACTTTGAGACTGCAGATCCTGCTGATAGCCTGGAGCCAGGCGGACGGCTGCAGTCGCTCTCTTGTCCTTAAGTTTCACCCTCACCCCCTTTTCTTAAACCCTATCCCTTTTTCACTTGCCTTCTTTCCTTTCTTAAAATGTCTATCTTCTTGATTACTAGGTTTCATTTGGCTGCGACACGAGGACACCAAGACTGTCTCAGTCTCATCCTGGGACACAACGTTGATGTCACTGCGACTGATGCCACAGGTGAGGATCAAAGTTGTACCCTGGAGCTGTATTTATATATATATATTTGTTTGTGTTTTATATTTGGTTCATGCCCATCACATCAGTAGCAAAGACTTCTTACTGAAACTACTTTAACATTCAATGCACATGCTGAAAAATTGCAACTTCTCTTTGCTACGATTTAAAAAAAAAAAAATACCACTGTGTGTCCCTTGTTCTCACCTTCAGTAGATTTCATTACCACATTGTCCCATTGTCAGTCTCTTTCTATTCATCTACTACACAAAGGGCTGCTCCCAAGCAAATGTTCCCTTTCTTCATGGCAGCTTATATTAAAGAAGAATTTTAATTAAATCAAAGGCTGTTCAAAGAGTAATGTTAAAGTGGTGCTGTCTGTCCATTTCAATGCAGAATTGAAATTAATGTCATGCCTAGAATAAACATTTACTGTTCCACGTTACCGCTTTCCCTCCACAAATACTGGGAACAGTTACGTAAATGTATGTATGTAAAAGGGTTGAGCGTCTCTATCTTCATTTGCCATCTTCCATATTAGCTGCTGAAATTCCCTGTCACACTCGATCATCTATGTTTATCAATGAGTATGTTTGTTTAAATAAATTACAACCAATAGCAAAGAGACACGTAAGCTTAATTTATAATGAATTATGAAACTATTAACCGACCTCCTCAGACACTGCACAGACATGGAATTAATTTCTTGGTCATTAAGCTATATCAATATTTTGATAGTGGTTTACTCCATCTGCTAATGAGGATCATAAATTGGTATCACATTATCTTTGCATAACAGGAGCTGTCATCTGCTGCATTTTAAATTTGTCCATTGACTTTTCCCCTGGGAAATCAAGCTTAATGAAGCTGGAAGTGTGTGTTGATTTAATCCAATTAAATCAGTTTGGAACTTTTCTGCATCATGTGGGATTGAACTCCCTGCTAAATATATATTTTTTTAATATTGTTTGTAAATTGTGATTTAAAAAAATAATGAAATGGAATCGTGACTCCAACATAATATTTGTAAAAACCTTTAGCCTGTGGACCTTGTCGCTTAGAATCTGTTATGTGTGTGTAAGTGCACTCTCACTATTGCCACAGATTTAATTAGCTCTGTGGGAAACACTCCTTACAATATTTGTGATATGATAATTGCACATTTTTAGGCTTTTGGCTCCAAAAATACATACATGCAAACATGAGAGTGAATGTACTTAATTTTCACTTAATTTATCTCTTTCAGGTAAAAATGCTCTTCATCTGGCTTCAAGAAACGGACACTCGCTGTGTGTGCAGAAGCTCCTGCAGGTAAACAGCCACTGCTCCTCTCCAACGCTCCACAAACACTTTCTGTACCCGACTGTTATTTACTCCTGTGAGGAAACACGACACAATACACGATAACAACTTATATTCTGTTGTTCTTTACATCGTAGTTTTTTTTTCTTCCATTCCTCTACTTGTTGCTCATGTTGCTGTGTAGCTTCTCAGTCACTGGTCGGTCAGTTTCCGTCACAGCTCCTTTAAATAATTGTTGCCCAACAGCTCTGGCAGCTGTGCCCAGTCTGTATCGGTCGACAGTGGGCCCTGTTGAGTCACCATGCCCCTCTTTAGGATTTATGTGTTTACAATGAGGGGGCTACCTCTGTAATATTGTGCTCTCAGAGCCTCGTAGCCCCGCCCCTATCTGTCACATGGCAGTGATCTAACAGAGGTAGTGGCTGTTGGCAGGGGGCTGTCTGTGGTGTTGACAAGCCTTCTCTCCTGCAAACCTGCCGTCCATTCTTGGTGCCGTCATCACACCAGACATAGCAGCTGGACGCCATCACCCACCACCCCCACTATCTCCCTCTGTCAGCCCAAACCCTCAAAGTATAGGGTATCCCCCCCCCCATGCTCTGCCGTCGGCTCCCGTTGCCACTCTAGCGCCTCCAACCCCCCCCCCCCACCACCACCACCCCGAGCTTTGTCACTTGAGCGCACAGCTAATTTTTGGTCCTTGTTGCTAGAGAGAGTTGGGTTTTCATAGTGGGGCGGGGGGGGGCAGAGCTCGCTGGCAAGCTTACCCAGCAACATCAGGCCCCTGTTGGCATTAAGTCCTCAAAGCTTCCACAACATGCGCCCATCACCACAGTTCTGCAGAGACGTCTCAAACATGTCAGCGCAGCATATGACTCGCCTGCTGTTGCCTACTTAGGTTCCATTGCCAACAAGTTGTTTCTTCAGTGAAACTATTTAATTCATTTATTAAAAGAATTACTTTGTGTAAAACCAGTAGTCTTTTTGAATAATTGTCTGAATTCAACAGCCTTGTAACATTTTTTTTTTCCCACTCTTTTAGCTTTTGAACAACTTGAAAATCCAGGCTCGTGTTAAATACTCAACAATCAAATCAAGCTAACGTCATTATCCACTTAGAGAAAATGGTCATATTTGACCTGCCTACGTGATGTAATGCACAGAACCACTTATTAGTGACCCAGCTGTAATTTTATCCACTAAAGTCATTATATACTTAGAAGAAATTACGTTTGAGGGCTTTTAGTGGGTCTGTGTTATTATACTGTGCTATGTGAAAACTGCTCTGATTACCTCTTTACAAATGTGCTAAAATGTCACTAATCATTTTAATTATTTACAGAGTGACTGTAGGTTGTTGGTGTTAGTGAGACAGTTAGAGTGAGCTTTAAATAGTGACAAATGTTGTACCTCATTATTCTACAGATCTAGTTTATTCTTTAATCAGTCATGTTTTAACACCAGTAAAATCTTTTGCTTTATTGTTCTGTCGCACCAACCTGTGTTTATGTTCTTTTACAGCACAACAGTCCAGTTGGAAATGTGGACCTACAAGGAAGAACAGCTCTACATGATGCTGGTAAGACTCTTAACACTGAGACTCTGCTGTAGTACTCACCTTACTAACTTTAGTCCTAGCTCTATTTTACTTAACGTTCACAAGGACTAACTCAGCTTTATCCCACTCTGCTCTGAATGTTATCATTTACCCCGTTACCCAGGATAATAATGAAAAAGTGCTGTAACAGTTTTGACTGCAAACCTTCAACATATACAACAGGGTCCACGCCAGCACTGAGCTGGTGAACACATGTTTCTCTGTGTTACTGTCAATGGGATGAATTGATTGCACTTGTTTCTCCTCTCTCTCTCTCTCTCTGCAGTCATGGCCGGCTGCTCATCCAGCGTGAAACTTCTTTGTGACAGCGGAGCATCTGTGAATGCCACTGATTTTGTGAGGATTAATGTTGCACCTCATTTCACACACTGTGTTTTTAATGGTCTCCTCTAATGTATATTTTTTTACATTGCCCCGTGCCAACTGTGTAGTGGTCATTGTGGGAATAGTTCACTACATGTCAGGTCTGTTAGAGCAACACAAAATCTGATTCACTAAATCTCAACCTGGTCCACTTGAATTAACCTTCTGTAAACTGTGGGTTTGCTTTGAGGCAAGTGACATATTGACCTTGAATGGAGCCGTTTCACTGTGTAACTGTCTTGTGTTGTACCAGTGGGACTTTGTGGAAATGTGTGTATCTATATGTCTGCCTGTTTGTTTTTTTTCCTCCAGGATGGCAGGACACCTTTGGTGCTGGCAACCCAGATGTGTCATTCACGCATCTGTCACCTGCTGCTGGAGCGAGGGGCTGACATCACCATACGGGACAAGCAAAACAAGTAAGAGACGTCGCGCCCCCCCCCCCCACCATGCTCGTCTTTGTTCCTCGTCTTTGTTGTTGATCTCTTTCTGACATTAACATCAAATCACAGAAACACAGATTGTGTGCTAGCTATGAACTTTCACCATTTATCTTACTAACTTTGCAAAAGGGACCGTACAAACATTTTAACTAGACGTGTGTTGGACTGTTGATGAATAACAGTAAAAGTAGTGATGGAATTAATTAATTTAAAAAAAGGAGAAATTGAAAATTACAACAGAAATTAGAAGCCACAGACCATCTGTAGTTCATTTGCGTATTTGTTCGTCAAATAATAAACACTGAATATACATCTCAGGCTCACAAGGCTGAGTTAAGTCCTGGAAACTGTATACACGTGGATTCATTCTACTCATTGTATTATTGACATTATTTTAGTGCACAGTGAATTCTTGTTTTTGAGAGGCTTTGATTTAAGAGCTTCACATAAATCACGTCAGTAACACAGTTGTTGAACAGCTAGTTTGTGTATGTTTTTGCTCCTAAACTGTCGTTGTTGGAATCCCTCAGGACGGCGCTGATTCTGGGCTGTGAGTACGGCTGCAAGGACGCAGTGGAGGTGTTGCTGAAAAGCGGCGCTGACGTGAAGGTGGTCGATGGCTTGGGTCATGATACATTTCACTACGCACGCCTCAGCAAGAACCAGGAGCTTGTTGCAATGGTCAAAAGTTACTTCGACAAAACCACCAGAGGTAGATGGAAAAAAAACACCACCTGAGGCGGAATGTGCTAAAAAAACATCATTAGCAGTTTGGAATGAATACAAGAACAAGAATTCAAATAAATTAAAGCAGCTCATGAGTTTTTAAAGTGCATTTTATTAAATTTGTAACCAATGGGAAGTTGACTGTTTCAAATCAAATTCCATTTTCAAGGTGTGAAGTGACTAAGATGAAGGGTAACAGGGCTTTCAGACATTTGCTTGCTGTGTTTAAGCTACGTGGCATAATAAGCATCTATTAAGTGAGTCGCCTTTTTCAAAACCATATTACATGCAGTGAAAATGGCACATATATATATATATGTGTGTGTGTGTGTTTGTGTGTGTATAGCCACTTTCCACTGGTTTGATAACTGTACTTATTAAAATACAAACAAATAGTCGTACACAAATGTACAAATGATACAGAAATCCAGGCAGCTTGATTTCAAACATCCTTATTTCTTTTCTTTCGTCTGTCTTTTTTTTGTCTCTTTTCCTGGAACATGTTTTCAGGAGAGGTTGCGCTGTAAACATTATTATTTGACTCTACAGTGTTTTTCTTGTCAAATCTTCGTTACATGTGGTCGGACAAATTGAATCTGATCTTGCTGTTTTCTTGCTTTGTTGCAGATAAAGAAACTGCAAAGATGGAACAATGGAAGCGACAGGTAGTCCTGCAGCCTTCACTTTACCCTCCCACATCATCCATTAAACCTCACCTATAGAGAGGAGAAGCTGCAACACCCTCCACACACCACTCTACATATTTAAAAGACCTTCCTGTGTACATGTAGCAGGAATAGTAATGAAGTGACATTTGTGTAGCCATTCTGTTTCCATAAAGCCTTTGTTAAAGAGGAGAAGTTTGCTCGTGTCCCAAAGCTGTTGTTGACATTAATAAGTCAAAGTCCTTCCTGTGCAGCATTCAAATGAAGCCTCTGCTGTAAAAACACACAGGAATTTGCATTGTCTCACATTGTTGAGCTACCCCCGTCTCTCAGTTGAACTTGACTGCCATCTAGTGATCACAAGTGGAAGTTGTTCCATACACGTTTTAAGCTTGTGGTAATGTTATAACCTGTAAACGTGGTTGTAAAAAAGATCCTGTCTCATCCTCAGCACTCAGTGGAGCGAGCAGAGGCTTCCGAGGTTAACAGGAGGGATCAGATCATACACGTACGTGTCTCACACACATTGACTCTACTTCATTATCACTCATAAGAATCTCAGGACATTCAAAATATGAACTTGAATTCACTGCAATCTAATTTAAGTGCAGTAGGGTGTATTCCAGTCACCCTGTGAAACAATATTTAAATGCACTGGATTTCTGTTTGCAACAAATTGCACAAATTCTGAAATATCTGTCCCCTGAACATGTCAGATTTTATTTATCAAGATCAATGAAATGTTCTCCGCCCCTTGATCTGGATCCTGAACACGTTTTACTTCCAGGCGTAAACTGATAGAAGTTTCTTAGCTTTAAACCTTTACGTGTGTGTGTGTGTGTGTGTGTGTGTGTGTGTGTGTTGTAGGACCTGGAGAAACAGAACGACACCCTGCAGGAAAGTCTCAGGAAGTACCACCAGGAGCAGAGGACCCTGTTAGATAAGGTCAACATGCTACAGCAACAGCTCTCACAGGTAAACAATACACCCCCACAGGAAGCTTTTTCCAATGCACATCGTTTTCTGTGTGTAGATCTGAGGGACCCACTCGAGGCTTGAAAGCTGAGATATAATTTCGTAGTCTTAGGTTCTGCCAAGTTAATAACAATAATGTTTGATTTAGGGCCGTGTTTCTTTATGAGTAGGCAGAGCAGGCTTTTAACACTGATTGCTTTTGTAAAGCATTACTTACTATGTTTAAAATGCTGCATTCACTGAGCATAATAGATGAGCTACCAGATTACTTTTCATTCACAAGAGAACGAGGAAATTTACTAAAATGAATGAATTGTTGGTTATAAATCCTCGTTTTCCAATCTTCAGGAAAAAATGGCAGCTGAAGACACTCAAAAAGAGGTATGAATCTTTTCCTCCTTAAAAGAGTTTTATCAGGAACTTACACCATCATATATTAACCCAAGTAAAGCCACATAAAGTCCTGAAAACAATCTTCCAAGGATATCGGTGCTGTTGTATCAACACAGAACCGCTGCTGTTCTGTTGATATTATTTAATCAGTCTTTATTTTTCTTAAATATATATATATATATATTTCTCTTGCTTGACTTTTATTTTCTTTTAGAAGGATCACTTGAAAGTCTTGCTCAGTGCCAAAGAACGAGAGGAAGGAGCTCGAGGCCCAGAGACTGTCAAAGTCCAGCTTCGGAGTACTTTGGTCAGTGACTTTAAATATATATGTGTATATATATATATGTTTTCTATTTTGAGGCTATAATCCACAGGGAAATTTATTTATAACATCAGAATTAAATTATACTTTATTCAATTAGTTTTTAACTTGTATTATAAAACATTTTCAACTTAGTGCATCTCCTATTAAAAAATGTATTCTAAATCTAGTCTATTTATTAATATAGTGCATGTATTTTAAATGTCTTTCTAAGTCTAAAAAGTCTAATTTCTATGTATCTGTATACATTCACAGGGGGACTACTCTGGGCAGTCGGTTATCAAAGGTTAGTTTCCCTCTATTTATTTTGTAATAAGGAAACAATTGAAACCTTAATTCCAAACCTCACAGATACATTATGAGTTGGTTTGAATGATGTGTTTGTTCACTTTTGTGTTTCCAGGCAAAGAAAACATTTTGATCAAACAAACTCACAGCTTGGATTCTGATCAGGTACATTTTATACATTTGATGTAGAAAATGACCAAAACTCAGTGTTAGTAGTTTGCATCTAATCATTCTTTGTTTGCTGCTAATACAATTTTCAGATCCTGATGGGTTTCATTGTCTCCTCCAATAAAAGAGTTTAGTGACTCATTCAATTCGTTCTCCATCTCAAACCTAATCAGTCCGTATTTGAAAATGGGGGAAAAAAGTCAGAGGCGACCCAGAAGAACCTTTTGTGAATGTATCACAAAGGAATCAACAGCTATTCTGTACTTTCAAATAAAGTGTCTGGTTTTCCATTAAAATAACATAATGATGTTGTCACACTTGCTCTGTATTGGTAAAAATTTTTTTCCTCTTTCTCTGCAGATGCTCCAGCATCCTGCCATGTTGCGTTCACTGTCCAGATCCGGAGAGAAGAGTCCGCCAGCTGTAGGATGGGACCTCTCTGGTGAACTGGATTCGCTCCGACATGAACTTGAGACAGTCAAAAGAAGACAACATGTGGCAGAGGAAGAGACGGCGAGGCTTCAATCCGCCCTGAACCGTAAAAACCGAGAGTGCCAAGAGCTGGTTCAAAACCGAGACACCATCCAGAGGCAGGCTGACCAGCAGATTCAAGAACTCGAGGACGCCTTGGGAGACGTCCAGAAGAGGATGCTGGACTCCGAGTGTAAGGTCAAACAGCTGCAAGCCCATGTAGTCGCAGTTAAGGAACACATGGGCGGCCAGACCACAGAAGAACTGCGGGATGTCAAAGCCAAGTATGAAGGTGCTTCAGCGGAAGTGGGTCGCGTTCGGAACCGACTGAAACAGAGCGAGAAGGCCTTAGAGGAGTACAAGACCAGTGAAAACCAGTTAGCAACCGAGGCAGAGAGGCTGAACCAGGAGGTGGGAGTTCTGACTGCAGAACGTGAAGAACTTGCTGAAACCCTTTTAGAAATGGAAACCAAGTTGAAGGAGAGCCAGACTAAACATAGCAACACCGTACCAGCTGAGAAATTTGACAACATGAAAAACCTGCTGACCAATGCTGTGGATGAGAAGGAACGACAGCTCGCTGAGCTCAGGGAAGACTACGACCGGGTGCTGGAGGAAGTGGCAGATCTCCATCGAAAACTGGACAGTCCCTCATCCCAGGGAGGATCAGGAGGGATGTCAGCTGAGGAGCAACAGAGGATACGAGCGGCTCTCGAAGAGCAAAATGCTTCACTGAAAAGAAAACTGGTGGATGTGACGGCCAAAAGCCAGGCCCTAATTCAAGAGGTGGAGGAGAGTGAGGAGGAAAGAGATATCCTACGAGAACAGCTCGATGAGCTCAACAGCAGGATTGAAATGGACTTTTTACCTATAAAGGATCACGAAGAAGCTCGGAGGAACATGGTCGCAGCTCTGGAGGAGCTGGAAGACAATCTAGTAGAAGCTAGTGAACGTTACGGAAAAGCAGAGGGACAAGTCCAGCAGCTTCAGACCGAGAGAGCCGCGCTGCAAGAGAACATCAGGAGTTTCCAAACTGCCAGAGAGAAACACCAGAGTGAAACGGACCGTTTGAAGTGTCAGAATGCCGATCTGACGAAGAAACATGAACTGCTACAGAAGAAATGTGAAGATAGAGATAAAGAGTGCGTACAGCTGACCACACAGAGCCAGACTCTGAGGCAGAGCCTGGAGGGGGAGTATATTTCCAGACAACAGCACGAGCAAGTGAAGATGGAGTTAAGTTCCACCTTAGAAAGTGTTAAAGCTGAGATGTTGAAGTTGGAGACCAAGGAAAAAGAAAGTGCGGAAGAATTTAAGTATTCGAAAGAAGAAAATGAAAAGTTGAAAGATGAGTTGGAAAAGGTTCTGTTTGACATGAAACAGAACTATATGAGCATAAAAGACCACAGAGCGACCACAGACCATCTGAACGCTGCTGTGGTTGAGGCAGAGAATAGAGCAAAAGAAGTGTCAGATATGTATGTGTTGGCGCAGGAGGAAACAGTAAAGCTTACCCAAGAATTAGAGGCCCAGAAGAAAGAACTTGATACCATCCAGGAGGCAATTCAGTCCAAGTTTATTCCACTGACAGCAGCTGAGGAGAAAGAACACTCCTACAGTGCCCAGGTGAAGGAGCTGCATGCCAAGCTCATGGGAATGGAAGAGAAGTACAACAGAGAACGATCTGCTGGAGAGGGCAGCAAGCAGGAGAAAGAGAAACTAAAACTTGAGATTGAATCTGTTCAGCAAAGACTGGAAACAGCATTAGTTACTGGAGAAAAGCACAAGGAAGTGGAGGAAGGGTTGGTGGGTAAATTTGAGGAATTGACTCAGACGTTGGTCAGATTAGAGCAGCAGCACGAGGAGGTTACATGTCAGAACGCCGATCTCCAAGACCAGAACGCTCTCTGCAAGTCTCAGATCCAGAATCTCCAGGAGCGTCTGAAATCAGAGTTGACCCGCATATCAACGTATGACACGGAGCTCAAAGCCCTCAACGACGCCATGCAGCAAGCCCAGTCCGACTGCAAGAAAGCAAGAGAGGCTCGGCAGGAGGAGGCCCAGAGGGTTGGTGCCCTACAGAAAGAGCTGCAGGAGCTCCGTGGGGATCAGGCGTCTCTGCTACAACAACAGACCAAGGGAGAGGAGGCCATGGAGGCTGAAGTCGCTCGGCTACAAATGGCTCTCCGTGAGGAGGAGGAGAACAACGCCCAGAGGGCTGAAGATGTGTCCGCCCTGCAATCGGAGCTCCTGCAGGCCACACAGGCTCTGGAGGAGATTCGCTACAAGGAAGACCAAATGAACCAGCTGAAGAAAGAGAAGCAGCAGCTGGAGGAGGAGGTGGCCAACCTCAGCAACAAGCTACTGAGCTTAACGGAAGAGTGTGAGGAGGCCCATCAGGAGGCTGCAGGAGCACGGGAGGGCGAGAGCAAGGCCAGGGTGGAGAGGGAGGCTCTCCAGGAGAAGGGATGTGCCATCGAGAGAGAAATCAGAGAGCTGAAGGAGAGATACGACGAGTCGCTGAGCACCATCTGTGATCTTCAGAGGAGGATTCAGACTTCAGCTCAGCAGACTGACGCTAAAGACAGGAAGGTAGGAAATAACAGACATTATAGCTGAGTTAAAGACATTGACATATTCTGTCATGGTTTCATTATTTAAACATACTGTGGTGGAGTCAGTGTGTGTGTAGATTCAAAATGTGATAATCCACTATTAAAAATGTAAATACTTACCGGTAATTGATCCAGAGGGAAATTTAGGACATTTTAAAACTTAAAATGTGCAGATTTTTGAAAGAAACTATAATTGGTAGTGAGGAAAAATCAACCAACATGAATGTTTATATTTGTGTGTCTTTGTGTGTCAGATCACGGAGTTGCTGACGGACGTGGAACGATTGAAGCAGGCACTGAACGGTCTGTCCCAGCTGGCGTACACCAGCAACGCACCCAATAAGAGGCAGACGCAGCAAATCGACACGCTCCACTGCCAGATCAAGAACCTACAGCAGCAGCTGGCTGTGAGTTGACACACACTACATATTTAAAAATGTCTTACAGAATATTATGTCAACATATCCTGCTTTGTACTTAGTTAGATTCACTGCACGGTAACTGTCTCTCTGCATAGGAATAGGAGACAATAATAAGTTCTCATTTTCTATCTATTACTTTTCAGAACCCTGAATCTCCTCACATTAGTAGTGAGGCCTTAGTAAGAAAGAAATTGAAGCAATAATCCGAATGCTCTTGTTGTCTTTCTCCCTCCCTTCTGCTCATTAAGGATGCTGAGACTCAACACAGGGAGGTGGTTTCAATTTATCGAACTCATCTCCTCAGTGCAGCGCAGGTAAGATCCTCCTCGTTCTACTTGAGTAATTTCTTTCTTAAACTTTTAAAGTGCATGCTGACCACTAAGACACTTTTGTCTCGTTCTCATCAAAGGTCTCAATTAAAATATAATGAGCTCCATTGTTCAGATTGTTTTTAATGGACTGTTCGCAGCAACAACACCAGATAGCCAGCAGATAGGCAAAATAGGCTTATGAAATCATTTCTGTTATATCCATAGACTATTTATAAAGATTGAGGGCATAACTGCTCCCCAGAAGTAAAGCTATAGTGCCTTGATCGCCACCTGCTGGCTGGCTGCAGTTGGTGTATCCTCCTCATCCTCCATGTTAATGAATGGGAGATGGACTACGTTAAAAGTCTGAAGTACACATTAACAAACTTAGTTTTTGATCAGTTTTAGGTCATTCTTAACACAAAGTGTCCTGTGATGAATGTGACCCATTGATTAACAGAAGGCTTGTTGTTGGTCTCACAGGGTCACATGGATGAGGACGTCCAGGCCGCCTTACTGCAGATCATCCGCATGAGGCAGGAGTTTGTGTGTTGAACCTTCCTCCGACAAAACACGATGCTACCGACGGACTCTGATTCATCGTTTCCCCTTGCTGTGGAGTCCCTTGCTGTGGCCCCTGTGGGTGCTCAGTGTGTGTGTTTGTGTGTTGGTCTCTCAGCAAAATTTTCTGAAGGTCTGAAATTCATTTTGTTGAAGTATGATTGTTCCAAGATATTCTCCTCTGTGTTGTGGGTACAGGCAAAGAACTGGAGGATTGATTGATACTAATGTGATACTTCGATACTACACAGCCAACTGGAAGTTACTTAAAACCAGTGTCTTTGTATCAGACTAACCAGTGGAATCATTTTGACTTCATCATCTACCTACTGTTTATGTAGAAACACTTTTCTAGTTGCTGGTACAGTTTGTGAAAATACAATTCCGTATATATCTGTCAAATCTTTTTCTGAATGAAAATCTCTGCTTTTATTTTGTGGATTTAACCCATAATCTTCAGTAATATGGAAGTTATTTGAAACGTGGGTCACCTTCCACAGATTACGTGAAAAGCTCAGCTGAAATGTGAAATGGACATGAACACAAAGACCACTCTTCACATTCCCACATGACAGTCAGCTCTCATACAGCGTTTTCCTATTTAACAGCATTTTTGCTAGAATAGTAAAGGTAGGTTCACATTATTTTTTCAAAGTTAACCTTAATACGATACTCACAAGCCTGCACGGGTTCTACCGTCCAATGAGTTATTGGATGATATCGTTATTCCAGTGAAGAGATCCCCTTCTAACCTGAACGAGTTGAAAATAGACAAGGATTAATGACAGTGGCCAATCAATAAGAGGCAAACAATATATAATATATAAAATATATAAATATAAAAAATATTAAAACTGTATATATGTGAAAAAATTTAGTAATGAGGTGAACAGACAATTTCTTCACCTTGATAATCTTAGATACATGTTTTGTTCTCCTTTTTAAGAAAGGAATGTAAACCTGCAAGTTTAAATACTTTCACTGAGATGATTTTTACTGATATTTATACTTTTATTTAGAAGTAAAGCTAATTTTAACCAACTTAAGAAAATATGAATCATATTGGCGTATATTAACCTTGGACCGTAGATTTATCTGACAGTAGAGTAGAACTAACGAGGGAATCCGTGTGTATACAGAGTTTCTTTGAATGTGAACCTATCTTTTTATCCATGTTCATGTCTGTTGCAACACTTCAGCTGCTTTCTAAGTCTAAACATTTTGTGGCACAGTTCTTGTCCTCTGGAGGTCCAAAGTAGCACATATTCACAATAACCCCAAAATCTGACAGTTCATCCAAATCTAAAATCCTGCTTTGCCATTATGGTAGATGGTCGACAGTTTGATGGAGATCTCAGTTAAGTCTGGTTACGTGAGGTTCTGCTGGATTTGAGTCGTGGAGGTGGAGTGGAGATCTCTTGCCGTGTACCACAGATTGCAGTGGCACGTCGTCCTTTTTGTTGAAACCAGAGTGTCCTCTAGTGGAAAGACTTGGCTGGCCAAGTTGATAGAAGCTGTAATGATCAGTGCGGCTCAGGGGTGAGCAGTGGTTGCTTTTGGAAGCTGGAACATCTGCACACTTGTGTCAACACTAAGCAAAACAATTACAAATGATTAGAATATGAATTTTGAATATAAAAACCATAGCTAACGACTAATCTCTTGTTTTGCATTTCTTAATTCAAACCAAACTCACTTGTTATTTACAACAAATGTCCAGCTTGAGTTTGACTCTATGTAAAACCTAGTGTGTGGACTTTGCAGCTTTCTTGGAGCAATGGTCACGTTCCCCTGAGCCGGCTCTTTGTGAGTCTTGATGGTGTCGTGTAGTGGTGTTGTGATTGTTGAGCGAGTCTCTTGTGCCTTTACACTGATATATTTTTCATAGCTTGTACTACTTTAATTGATGTACTACAGTGTGACAATTGTGATATTCAGCAGGTCTGGAAGTAGAACGGCACAAAACACGTTCAGGGTAACATTTACTGTAGGAATCCATTTGATAGGAATAGAACAGATCCTTGTTATGAGGATAGACATCCCCTTTAACCATTAGTATTTTTGAAGCACTCCTGTCTTTCCCTTTTAAAGCTAACACACTTTACCAGGTTTTTGCTTTCTCTTTTTATACTGTGGCCAAAAAGTCTGTTTACGCCAACAGATAGTTAGTGAAAACTATACATCATGCAGATATTAGAGAGTAGCACTAATTCTTTCAGGTATTTCTCAGCTTTCTTCCCTCTACTATTTACATTAACTGTAAATTGAATCCAGTTAGATCTCTACATACATACACTGTATACCAAACTGTTTAAATTTGTTGTTTTCTTTGGCAACATTATTTGCGTTTGTGAATCAATAATACAAAATTAATAAAAGTGCCTAACATAGAAAACTACACAATGCTTCAGTGTAATTTGTTTTTACATCACCACAGAAATCCAGTTATAACTTTTAGCTTGATTACCATTAAATAATTAGCAAATATGATCATGCTTCATCAGGGACTGGGAACCCCAGGCCATGAGTTGATTCATAAATTAAACACTTTAGAAATGCAATAACAACAAACAAGTAATATTTTTCTACGATTGAAGTATAAATGAATTAAACATGACATTCAGAGGCCTGCCTCCTTGTTTGTCAGGTCAACGTCAGGGAGAAGAATTTTCTGCAGAGGTAAGTTTTGTGATGGACTTTTTTAATGGTGTAAAAAGCAGCAGTTCAATGCAATGACGAAGGAACAAATAATGAGTAATAAAACTGCACAAAAGAAGAATCATCATCACTACCATCTGACGTCAGATTCCTCGCCAAACAGAAGCAGCAGCGGTCTCATCAGAGAGGTTAGAGGTCAAGTTTAGGTGTAAAGCATCTTTTACATGGTAACGCTTTATAAACAAATATCAATCGTTGAAATAACAACACAACAAATGAGGGTAGAGACACAAGCAAGAACTGTGTCTCGATATAACCTCACAGAGCTGCAGGAGACCATTATTCTTTATAAAGGTCTCATTCAGCATTTTACTATGAGCCGTGTTGTTCCACATGAAGACAGAAACTTCTGCCAACAGTTTAGTTTACATGAGAGATTTCAGTCCTTGGCAGTTGTGTTTTTTTTTAATGACAGACAATCAAATGGGATCAAATCATACAACACAACTTATTAATCGTGAAGGTAAATTATGATTAAGCAGATTTTCTGTTTTTCTGAATTAAATGTGTTGATGGCTGCTCATTCAGTTCTTCATGTTTCACGTTGCATTGACATACTGAGCTGTGGGGGGGGGGGGGCTCCAGGTCATACAGTATATGTGTGTTTTTAGCTCCCCACACTCTGCCCCTGTGGGAACAGCTCGGTTCATGTGGTTTCACTTTAAGTACAATCAACCCAGGAATGAGAGCGAGTAGCTCTTTGGCACAGAGCTCTCTCTTTTATCTTTGAACTCGTGCCTCTGTTGATTTGTCTCCTTCTCTTTTCTTTCCCTCCGCGAGATTTATTTTTCATTAAAGCTCTTCAGCAGGATGCTGAGCGCAGACGTCAGGGCTATTTCAGTTAGCTCATTTCAGATAAATTCATGGCATGCACGGTGACTGAGCACGGGGGAATTTTCCATTTAAAAGGTACAATATGGCAGAGTTGGACTTTTGCTTTTGATAATCAAGATTACTAATGCTACAAAGAACATAATTTAATACGACCCTCGAGCAGAACTCAAAGCTTATGAGTGCGATCCCTCGTCCTATCCTGTGTTCACACAAACACACAACAGGCACACACCCTCAAATTGGTACAAGACTTGTCCTGGGTTTGATTTCAGTGAGGAACGCTTGCTGGTTTTAAGTGGCAGCCCTCCCGCCCCTGCACTCCTCCTCCTTCCTCGGTTTTATGATTCCCCTTTTTTGCGGTTTGCACTGAATAAGCTGTTCTCAGCAATCATGGCAAATACAATTCAATCTGTTGGTAGATCTCTCTTTAATCTCATTTCCAGGGTCCTAATCAGTTCCATACATCCACTTGCGGCCATTTGGTTAACCGTCGTAACCCCTTCCCCGGCCGCAAAGAATCCCATCTTTATAAAATTCGTCATCCCCAGAAGGATCAGAGATGTTATTTATGTTGGAGTAAGCCCCGGCCGTCCACCACATGCCTCATGAGTGGTAAACTGGCTGAGGAAGCAGCCGGGTGGTTATATACACATCAGATACACGCCCACATGTTTGCTTCCAGTCCTGTGAGCTGTCACGAACATTTGTTATCTGCAGTCCTCCACCTCTGCAGCTGCTCCTCTCTCCTCCCGCTCCTGCTGTGCCTTCTTATCTAAACGTGCAGTAATCGCAAGATTGTTTAGTTTTTTTGTCTTTTCTTCTCTTTCTTCACCTGAGGTTTTTTTTTATCTCCATCCTTCCTGTCCTACATGGACAGATTAACCTGTGTGGGGACCCCAGAGCCCAAATTTACTTTCTTCTCAAAACCTGGCACTGGAGTTGCTGGTTTGTTTCCCAGCTTTTCCAGTCCACACATTGAAGGGTCATTGGACAAAACACTTGACCCCAAACTGTAGCACTTTGCACAGAGCATCAGTGTTTATGTGTGTTCGTGTGTGTAAGTTGGTGAATTTGATAATTTGAATTCATCCAGCCGATAATCAAACAACCAATGAGAACATGGTGAGACTGGGACATTTCGGGCGCCTTGAGCTCTGAGAGGCTGCTGCAGTTTCCCACTTCTCCTCCTCGTCCGGCCTTTCTGTCGTATCATCTCTCTTTTCTTTCCATCCCTCACTCCACTCCTTCCTCCCATTCTACCTCTCGTCTCTCATCCTTCCTTCCTGGTTAATTCCGCAGGTCAGGTCAGTCCAGAGGTCTGTGGCATATTTGTCTCCCTGGTGTAATTGCTAACTATGTGTCTGTCACTAATAGGCCATTACCCAGGCGGTACTGTCCGGCCAGCTCGTGAGGCCACGCTGAGGGCAGCAAACACGAGGCCGGGGGGGCCCTTTTTTTTTTTCATTAGTCCCCTGAGGAAGTGGACTGCTCTTGGCTCCGGGCCGAGACAGGCGAGGCCCTTTTTTAATGTTTTTGCAGAGCTCCGAAGCACTTTGTTGCCTCAATAAAGTTCATTTATGGGATAATAAGGCTCTGGAGGACACATGGTGCTGATTTGACTTGAATGGTTTCAGCCTGGGTCACATTCCTAAAACCAGCTCACTTGTCTTTCCGCCTGTTCTCCATCTCTGCCTTTTATTTCATCTCGTTTCTTCATCTTTTTCCACTTCTCACCTTTTTCTCACCTTTTATCCCCTGTACTCTGGATCCCCCATCATTTATTATTCTTCTTTCTAACACTTTGGCTGTGTAACCGCCTGATCCCGGGCTGACCTGGGATTTGCACACCTGGGAATGAGTAGCAGCGAGGGGGCAGGGGGCCCTCTCATTTCCCAGGATTTATTCCAGAGCTTTGAGGGGGACGGCGGCGGGGGTGGACGGGGGAGAAGAGGAGAGGCGATCAGAGGAACGAAGAAAAACCTGCAAGCCCCGAAAACCTGGCAGAAGGTCAAGCTTTACATTCTGAGACGACACCAGAGCCGAGTGCCCCGGACACTTGGGTCATATGGAAGGTGTGGAAGTACATGTTTGGGATACGTGCGTTAAAACAGATGTCTGAGGACGAGTTGAAACGCACACACACGCCTCCACGTCTTTTTTATCTCCGTGGTTATTACACACGAGGCCTACGTAAGCGTTGGCCGTGTCTCTCCCTGAAACCCAGTAAGGACATTGTACACCGCTGTATGCTAAACGGCTTCATCTGAGTTCAATGTTTTTCTTTTCCCTCATTAGTAGTCGGTTAACCACTAATGCTGAGTGTATCTGCTCAGCTTTTCTTCCTCCCTTCATGGACTTAGCAAGAAACAGATGGTGCCCAAACCGCCACATCTCCCTCTCCCCTCCGACTGTCATCCTTCCCACCGCTTCTTTTACAGTAATCCCTTGCTCTCAAACGGAAAATCGCCCCAGTTTTGCATGTCTGTTTGTGGCGTAACATATGAGACAGTGCGTGTGGTTTAATAGGATAAGGCTTTTGGGGTTGCTGGGTGCTTGGAAACATGGCAGAGGCCACTTCTGGTTGCTTCAGTCATCTTAAAGACATTAGGCCCGAGGGTGTTAGCTTGAGCTTGTTAGCGCAGTTGGAAAAGGGCTGTGTTTGATTCCGTGATGAGGACGGGATGAAAAGCTGCGAGTCTGGAGGGCTGACGCTGATTTGATATTGGCGTTTGGGAGTTGCTCCGTTTTCAGTTGCGGTGACTCGGGATGTCGTGCTGGTTGGGAAACCATTTCAGCCAAAACCGACCGCCGACGTGAAGGATGCCTCAGAGCTACAGCGAGGATTTATTACATTTAAATGGGATAAGTTTACATTCAGATAGAGAATTGAGCTGTGTGGATATTTAGGCTTTGACATCCCGCAGCGCTGCTCTATTTGGAAAAAAGATTTAGCTGTAATTGAATGTATCGCTTCAACAGCATTTTCACTGTAGGAAAGCCAGGACCCACAATTTAGGACAGATGAAAACTGCATTTGGAAATGAGTGGTCACTGTAAAACCCCATTTCTGTTAGTGTGTATGAATTTAAAAAATCACGATACCACATGCTTATTAATTAAAAACACTATAGTCGTTTTTAAGACTTGAACTCTGGAAAAGTCTGCACAATTGGGTCCGGACTTTCACGCCTTTCAGTTTGCCTTTCACACATGAAGAACGTAGCAGGAGATTCTCTGGTCGGACACATTCAGGACAACACAGAAATCTCCTGGGCGTTCAGGTGGGGGGTGCCGCAGCAGGCAGAGACGTGATGTAATGAATTAATTCCGCTGTAGATATCACGTCATTGAAACGTTGAATCTTGTCATCTTTCAGAGTTGACATCTCTTCGTCTGTGTTTTCTACATGCATGACACCCGCTTTCTTCATTCTTAGATATTTGTATTCTGCAAAAGTGTCGAGTCTCTGTCCGCCTGGCAAACAGAGCTCCCATGTTCCCGGCCTTTTACTTCTGGTCTCTGCCAACTCCTGAGGGAAATATCTGCCTGTTAAGCCTCTAAACGCTGCACCGTGTCCACCGGCTAGTTAGAACACTAACCGCGTCTGTTTCCCGGTCAGTGCTCCACAGGATGTGTAAAGTGGGTTTTTAGAACTTTTTAAACTAAAAGCAGCTGCCGACTGCGACCAAAACATATGAGATCAATAAGAGGGGATGAAAAGAGGGGATTTTCTAATCAGAAGCTTATGAGCTGTGACTTGATGTAAAGATTCGTAAAAGCAGAGGAAAGCTGCAGACTCAGGTGAGATCTCAGGAATCGGCCACTACACAGCACCGATCTGGAAAAAAACCCAAGTTATATAACTTATGTTACCAGCTGTAATCTACTAGCCCTGTTTAGAAGTGCTGATGCTATCATTGCTGTACGGCCTGGCTCAGGTTAAACCATTTGAAGAGCACAAAGCTGAAGTCTGTTTTCACTTGTGGGACTTTCCAGCGTGAAATATACTGCCAATATTTCTGACATTTTAACGCAACATGACCAGAAATCACATCTTCTTCGCCGCTCTCAAAATAGAACCTGTCAGTGGTAGTACTGCTGTTTTGGAGAGATGATGATGATGAAGTGATTTCTGGGACAGGAAAGTAGCAGTTTTTATCTTTGTGAAACTGATACACTAATAAAGACGTGCTATCGGATGTAGACACAGCATTTTCTGCAGTATCATGGGAATTAACACAGTCAGGTATAACTAGATATCTGGAAAGACGATTTGTGTTTGAAATATTAACGATATAGAAATCTCGTGTTCTTTAACTGACCCAGCAACAGTCCCTGTTTTATAGAACTCAGACTGACGTACAGCATCCACGTCTTGGTCTAATTTGCCGCCTCTTTCCTGACGCGGGGGTTGGCGTTCGGTTTTGCTTTGTAGTGAACTGATGATGATGAAGTGGTTCAGGGGGTTCATTTCCTCAACAGAGCTGGGATTTCAGTAGCCAAGAGGTCAAAAGGTCAAACACTCAAAAACTCTTTCTTGTCCCAGCCGTGGTTTCAGAGTTATTGTCTTGCCGGGGCCTACAGTAGATTAATTACTCAGACTGACTTCAAATCAACTTTATTGGACGCGGTGGTTGGTGGTTAAGAGCTGAGCGAGTTATACGAGGCCATATTGTCACACACCATCTAATTAGACACATAAAAGGAAACTCTTTTCTTTGGGCAGGAGTTCACAGGATGTAAACAGGCTGTAAAACGTCTGTCTTCATCTTTTCCTCTCGTCTGCATTTGTACATTTCAAGAATCAACAACTCGTAATTTTGCCAAATAAATGTTTGGATTTTCTTTGTGCCAAGTTTTAATGAATTGAAGGCAGAGCTCAAATATTCACGGTTTATTACAGGCTTATATTTCAGGGGGTGATATTATACTTTTTACTTGATTGTACTGCATTTATTAGATTGTATGAAATATAATATACAATGTGTTTTACAATATGAATATATAAGCCAATTATAATAAAGCACATTTCAGTTCAACTGAAAGGACTCCCACCTGCTGACGTAAAAACCTGCAGACGTCAGAGCCACACCCGCCAACAAACCAATCAATGTCAAGCACATGACGCAGCTCACGTAGGTGATGACGACAGGACGCACGTCAGACAAACGTCTTTAGTGCGCTCGTTAAATTACAATGTGAAACCAAAACTCACCGGATCAACAATGTAACAATGACATGAACCTTGGTTTCTACTTTCAGGTGTGAAAACAGACATTTTCCACCTTCACATTTATCTTAATTTCATTGAACGCCTGCTGACAGACACTGAAAACAGCTTGTTTTGCAGCGTCGTTTGAATTGTATGTCTTGATTACATCATCGAGTTCAGTGTTTCTAAGTCAGATATACTTTTAGAATCTGCTTTTCCATCATTACTAATGTCAACTCATGCCCTTGGGTCTCTTAAAAGACGCTATATCAATTCAAGCTATTATTATTATGTGATGGTGGGAAAAGGTTTCAAACTAAATGTCTTCAGAGAATGAACTCTTCTCGGCTTGATCCACTTTTTAAGTCAACCTGGAAAAAACCTGAAGAAAATAAATAAATGACGACGTCCTAATTGGATTTTAAGATGTTTCCACACAGTGAATGTCACATTCTTTGAATCATTGACTCTAACCTTTCGATGTTCAGGCAGAAAAAGACACGTCTTGTCACTTAACCTCATAACGTCTACTCCCACTGTGCAGATCCGTATTTAATTGATGCCCTTTTCTCCTCATTAGGGACAAGTTGGGGCTCAAAACACAGAGTGTTCTTCAAATTGTTGCTTTCATCGCAGGATACTGAAGTGTTTGCGTCTCTGTGATCTCGACCTGGTTGCGAGTTGACTGCCTCTTTGTCTTTGAGCTTTGATGCAAATTCACAGTGATTGGAGGTTTCCGCCATTCCAGTGTGTAGTCTCGTGGGAAGTGCTGTTCACCTGATCTGGGTTATTTGTCTTTGACGATCTGCAGAGGCGTGTGTGTGAGTGTGTGTGTGTGTGTGAGTGTGTGTGTGTGTTTCACAGTCGATTGTGTGTGCAAGGAAGCAGGAATCTCACAGACCTGACTTTCATGGCCTCACTTCAGAGAGAGCTTTCCCCTGCCAAGATATCTCGCCCTTGGGGAGACCAAAGGGAAATATTTATATATCATCCGCACAACTAATATTGAAGCCAACCTGTGAGGTCAAAGCCATTCGATGGACACTGTCGCCAGAGATGTGCAAACACACCTCCGAGGCCGCCCGCCGACCCACTGGAGTGTCGATGCAACCACATCTCTGACCCACTTATCCAACATCTATATATATAATACACACAATTTGGACCTATTAATACCAACACGCCCCCTCTGGGACTGAGCTGCTGCCGGAGGATCAAATGTAAACATCTGGTACTTCAGCGATGAAAACAACTGCAGCATCTACTCTCAGCAGCCGCTCGTCACCACACTGCATCTGTTCTTTGTTGTTTGTCTAGTTCCTGTCAGACCCATTTGATTTGATCATCACTTGATGCCTCAGATGGTAACGCGGTATCAGCTGAAGCAGTGTTTTCCTCAGTTTCACTGTATTATATATTCCATCCATCTGTTATCTATGCTGCTTATCAGGGGAGCTGGAGCCAATCTGACACTAGACGAGAGGTGGGGCACATCCTGGACAAGGCATCAACATTCAGGGGCAACCGCTCACATTCACAACTTACGGTTTGAATTCAGAGTCTCCAATCAACCTAACAACTATCTGCATGTCTTTAGACTGTGTGAGGAAGCAGGTGCACCTGCGCACAACACAGGGAGAACATGCAAACTACACAAAGAAAGGTTCTGATGCAGCTACATCAGCCGATTAAAAAATAATTCCTAAGATCAAGTGATGAAAACCTAATGACACAGAAATCTAGACTTGATAGATTTAACCATAAAATGTGATATAAATCTGCATCTTTACAATGTTTTGTTTGTTTAAGTACAACACAATTTAATATCTTTATTTATAAAGAACTTCTCAAAACAAAGTGCTTCACAAATAAATAACACACAAGTAAAAAACAACATAAATAGAATAGAAAGAATAACACTAATCACCACCTGTTACAATAATAAATACTAGAGTTAAGAAAAATCAGGTAAAGGGCTACGATAAATCTACATTTTGAGCTTTACATATGAGAAATGTTTTGTTCTTTTGAATTAAAAAAAGTGGAGACTTTGATCTTCAGTTTGAGGACGTCCACAGATTAATTTTATACAAACCCAGATTGTAAATTAATGTAAATTTTACCTCCAGGGGAAGAAGTGCTACAGGTGCAACATTAAAAAAATCAAGGAGACATTAATTCCATTAAAAATTCAATGTTATCAGAAGTGGTTTTACTCTACTGGTGCAGGTTTAGTGTTTTATTTTGACGAGTGCATATTATGGTTATAAGTATTCAGTTCTATCCCAGCTGCAGCATCAGTCGCAACCAGCAGAGGGCAGCAGAACCCCATCGCTTCACTGCTTCATGGCGGCGAGCTCCACTTTCAAAGCAACAGAACGAGTGGATTGATTCGGTGATGGTGCCGTCACCCTCACTGGAGATTGTGTTGATGAGGGATGAGTTCAGGGAAGCGGCATCCGTCAGTGCCGCTGCAGGCGCTCAACCGTTTTAATTATTTACACTCGTTTTCACAGATTTCATCATTGCTGTGAAACACGCCCTGATTCTTGCATGAGCACCAATCTGTGGCTGTTTGGGTGTTTTCAATAACACCTCCAGATGATTTTCACACATTGACCTTTCTCCACTCAGAGACACGGGTCAGATGGAGCGTGAGGACGATGCTGACGTGCACAGAGGCCGTAAATAACCACCTCTGAGACCAATTCACTGAAAAGTGTGATTTTCCTGGATACAGGAAGGACAGGAAAGAGGTTGTGGGTAGAAGAAGAAGGGAAAAAAAGAAAAAGGGTAGTAGCTGAGCAGAGTAAATGAAAAGAGGATTCTTGTTTCCAGCACTGTTGTTATTGCAGCCTGTTCTGGCTGTCAGAGGACCTGCCTGAACCCTGACCTCTCTGCCAGCAGCATGAGGAAGTGGTTAAACAGACTCATAACAAGAGAGCGAGGGAGAGAAGCTGAGGCGGAGGGGAGAGAAGTGCTGTTTCTTTGGCACGTCACCTCAGGCCGCCGGTTCCTGTCCCTCGCAAACTCTGTGGGATTGTCTGCTGACGACCCGGCTGCATGTTTGTGTGTCGACACTAAACCGCATCTCCTCGTTCCCTGAGAGCGGGTGACCTCATTCTGCGTCTGAACGCCGTGCTCTCATGAGAAAAACGGGCCCCCAATCCCATTAATTCAACCACTCTCCACTGACCATGTGGCTGAAGTGCAGATGGATAAACCAGGCTGCTGCTCCATTGCACTCGGGCAGTTTCACGCTCATAAACGCAGTCAGGGCTCAGTGAAAGCACAGTCATCCCGCCCGCCCAATCCCTTCATGTTGTTGTACCAAAGTGTGTGTGTGTGTGTGTGTGTGTGTGTGTGTGTGTGTGTGTGTGTGTGTGTGTGTGTGTGTCAGCAGTCTGGAGGGGACATGCCAGATGTCAATGCTCCGTCTTAGCAATTAAACCGGTTGTTATGATGAAAGAATTTATTTGCCATTTGTTTCTCCTGCTCCAGACTAATTGAGTGATTGAGATCTTAATTAGATTAGCGCTGTGTTTTTTTTTTTTTTTTTCCACCTCCGTTCTCTCTCTCAGCCTCTTTAATCCCTCATTTGTATTTAAACTCTTAACTGTTAAAGTTATACCTCTGTGGTTAAAGTCTTCTGTGTGAGGAGCTGACTGCTGCAGGTACTGAACTACTGTAAGTCCTGTGATCAGGGATGAGGTCAGAAGAAAAAGCTGTGTATCCTAATGGGGCCTTGGATATCACCTGCAGGGACCAAACCATTTTACACCGTTAATCTTTAGTTACTATCATTACCTTCACAGTAATGATACAGAGTACTGATCCAATTCCAGTGCATTTAAAAGTACAACAACTTGTATAACATATTCTAACAGCTCTATGTTACTAACCCTGAAGTCATGATTGATATAGCCTGGCTCAGGTTTAACCGGTTAAAAAGCAAATACACACAAAGAACAAATGACAATACAAGTTCTTTTATTATCTACTTTGACAGTCAGAACTGAAATAGAACTTGAATAAATAGAAAAGAGCTGGAAGCTGAAGTCTTGCATCCGGGACACGTCACCTTGTCTTCAGTGGCAGTGCAGCCTAACTGCTGTTTTAGAGCAGCAAAGTGATTTCCGGGAAAAGAAAATTGCAGATTTATCTGGGTCACACTAGTTTGGTTCATAGAGTTGCGTAGTTGCGGATTCCTGACCCAGCATCTCCAGAGACGTTTCTGATGCTGGTATCGGAACATGTCTCCCCGTTGTCACGCACAGTATAAGTTCAACAACACTTTATCTCCACAATGTTGTGACCTCCGCCAAGCAGGTTAGGTTACAAGAAAGAACCCAATTGTTCTGAGAATATCATTTTATTATTATGTTATTTTTTGGGGACATTTTCTTTGTTTTCCCAGGAAATAATTCACGGATCTTGATGGAGAAAAAATTAAATCGGGCATATTTAGGGACAGATTCTTATAAATTAGAATTTGGTGCAGATCCAAATAAAAATGTAGATCCAGTGAATTTATCTTTTATGAAAAAATGTGTAGTGATGATATCTATGAACAGGTTAAATTATTGTCTTTGTAAATGTGATATATCTGACATCAATATGCAATACGGTGATTGAGCAGCCGATCAGCCTTGTGCTCTGAGTGTGGATCTTGTTTTCTATTAAATCATATCAAATATTTGCAGCTTTTAGCTTCACGTACCCATAATTAATTTGGACTCGCTTTGACTGAAGATTCACCAGATTCACACATTTGCATCAGTTTTGGCAAATAGGAAGAGTCCTGGTCCTAAATTCTGTCCACAACGCCTCAGCTTCCTGTCCCACAACATCTGCTCCAATCATCATGAAAAACACTCAGCACGGCACCTTGAGGATTACAGCATCCATATGTCGACAAAGAGATGGAGGCAAACACTGCCTGTGAGACGCTGCTGCTCTCCCAGGTTCCTGAAGTGGCCACGAGGAAGTCGCTCCGGCTCAACACCATAAAAAAAAACCCTGATGCAGCCTTTAGCTCGCCGGGCTTTAAGTCGTCTCTGTGCTCCAACACATTTGTTTCTCTGTTCCAGAAAACAGTTGAGTTGTTTTGCATTCTAGTTCCTTGCGAGACATCAGTTGGGTAATAAATTATTTATCCATCGGTTGTTAGCAGAGATACCCTGGATGCTAATAAACTCCCGCAGTGTTTGATCTCCTCGGTACCTTCGTGCTGAAAATAGTTGATTGTGCCTGAGCTGTATTTCAAAGGGGCTCCGCTATTTGCCGTCTATTTATTTGATGTGTAACAGGCAACTGGTGCATGTGTGGTTTGACGCAGGTAGAGTCAATAAAAAGCTTTGTGATATTATACAGGCAATGTATAGATTTGACAACCTGTGTGTTTGCAGATACAGATTTTTCAGTAGGAAACCGGATTAGTCATTATTAAACTAATGTTCGAATAAATTGTTGTTGCATATTGTGGATTGAAATGATGTTGAAATCTTGAACTTTGTGTTTTCTTCTCCTGCAGCAGTTTTACATAAAGGTCCTTACGGCTGTTTGTCTTGAGTACTTTAACAATGAAGGCAAACATTACTTTGTGAGAAAGCTGTGCAGTTTTCTTGAAGGAGGTTGGTTTTTCTTTCGCACCACACACAGAGGCATCAACCAGTCACTGAACACTGTGCTACAGTCCTACGAGAGCCCATCCACAGGTTATGTCTGGACGAAGGAAAGAACAGTTTCAGTGACACATTTGTTTCCTACACGGACTCGATTCCACTTAGCGGCTGGTTCTGGTTCTCTGCATCTAATTTGTTATTTTTGGTCGGCGGGGGGGAGGTTCATGATTATAACCATCCAGTCCCCGCTGTGCCGAGTGCGGTGTTTGCTCTCAGTGAGCGACGAGGTCGGAGCCAAGACGCCCGACATCAACCCCTACATTTTCTGTATTCACACATTAATCTTTTCCACATGAGCCGGCCGACTGAAGTACACTGTATATATATTTCACCTGAGATGTTTTTCTAAGTCTGCGATAACATTATACCACACTCTCTTTAAATTATTTCCTCCTGCGCTTGTCAGAGCTGCCACTCAAGAGCCGGGGATGGCTGCCATAGGAGAGTGTGTAGCGGACAATCAAAGCTTTCACACTCTGTGAACTTTTATGTTAGCATTACAAGGTTAATGTTACTGTGGGCCAGAGCTCAAAAACAGCAGGTCGGTGCAGGCTGCGGATGATTCGTCAGTGGAAATCACACGCTCGCTGGAGCAGCTCTTCATAATTGCCCCACAACACTGACACACTGGCTGTTGATGAACTCTTCGCTGCTTACCACAAGATTTCAAATGGGAAACAGAATAAAACCCAGTTTAGCTCAGTTACTTAGCACCCGATCAAGGATTTTGGATTAAAAAAGCAGCAGTGTATTGGGAGGGAATGCTGAGTATTATCGGCATCTGGTTGATTGTTATTGCAATCATGTCAACACGTTAACACACACACACACACATGCCATCCTCCCTCCTCTCAGAATCTAACGCACATTAACTTCCAGCTCAGTCAGATTGGCTTAATACATCCACCAACTCCGCAGGGAAATTACTCGCAAGCCGAGTATTGGCAGACCTCCGTATTGTTTTCCCCCTTAAAGACATATTACTTATGAATCAGAGGGGGAACGGGGGGGAAAGACTGTTATTAGAAAGAGTGAAAGTTATCAGAAAAAGTAAAAGTGAGACTTTAGCACTGAGACGTGGGGGTGGGGTGGGGGGGGGGGGGGGGCTGGGGCTAAGAGACTTGTAAAATCTATTTCAGCGTTTTCACCAAGGAGGTCGGAGGTTTTTTAAGATCAGACGGTAGCACAGGCTGCGTCGCCTCCTCCTCCGGACCACGTGTTAACACTTCTGCAAACAGGTGAGAGCACAGTAAAATGTCTGTGTCCGTTCAGTGCGGTGTCAGAGTTTCACGAGGTGACGCAGGGGATCTGTTTCCTGTGCTAAAATCATCCACAGGCGCTGAAGGCTGCCGAGGCCCCGAGAACAGAACTGCATGTAATGGTTCTCGTAGGGATGTGAAGTCGAATCAAGAAAGAATTCATCATCAAACCACAAGTAAAAGGCTTGGAAGAGATGCGTCTGTGTCAAACACTGTAAACAGTGACAAAACATGGTTGTGTGTGTAGTGAATTTGAAGTAAAGTCTGGGGAAGTCACGACCCCTGTTGTGACCCACAAGTAAATAATGGATGCAAAACTATTTCTGGCCAAAAAAACTGGAGTAACTGTAATTTATGACCTAAGGACAGATTCAACAGTTCTTCATATCAAAGCATTTTTTATTAATCTCTAATAACTCATCTTCTAATCTTCTTCTAATAACTACAAAAACATTTGGCTCCAGAGGGAAATGGCTTTAGGGACGTAAACACGTCTGTGCACTTCTCATTCACCCAATTATTTAACTTTTATTTTGACTCCATGGGAAAATGGAACAAATCTAAACATGTAACATAATATCAACCAAACACAGCGTTTGTACATTATGTTTACAACTGATTTAACATTTAAAGGTCAGGCGCTCCCCAGTGTGCAAAGTGTAATTTCACTCTTCATACCGTCCAGGCCGTAAGTATTTGGACAGTAACACTCAGGATCATTCACTCTGAGCATATTGAGCCAATTGTACTTACGACCACATTTATTTGATGGGGCAGATTCATGCGTGAAAGAGTAAGAGAGTGAACGTGGGCTGAAGACTTAGTACATGGGGCACCAGCTCTACCCGGTGAGCTACTGTATACAGCGACCTCAAATTCTTAATATTGAAAATACCAGGAATATATGAAAATCTCCAACAAGAGGATGATGTTCTTCAGGTGAATTATTTCGTCGTGGCTGCTACAGCAACAAATACAAAGTTAAAGTGAATCTTTGGAAACATTATGTGCAACTTAACATTTCACGACTTCTTCTCATGTGTGTTTAACTTCAAGGTCGTCTACTTCTCCGAGCTTAGAATGGGTTTAATTAGAAGCTTGTATGTTTTAAAGTGAATGTAGCCTGACACTGGCAAGAGTTCATCCTGGAAGTTAGACTTTAATGGCGGCTTTGGCTCTGGCTCTGAACCATGTAGGAAGCTGAACTTCCTAAACAGATCTGGTAATGAGAAGAAACAGCCTGAAGTGATTTTTACTCTTTGTTTGATTAAAAGACTTAGAGCCAGGAAGCTCTGAGTCCGAGCTGCAGGCAGCTGGAGGAGGCTCCTTCATGCTTGTGTTCGGTATTTATATAAACTCTGATATGTTACTTCTCTTATACCGCAGGGGGCCATTTTGTTTATGGCCCAGGCCGAGTAGACCACCACGTCTGTGTTCACAAGCTCTTTCCACCATGAGAGCTGTAACAGGTCAGAGCTGCTCCAGAGAAGTTTCTGTCATGGGTTGAGCCCCAGACGGAAAAAACGGCACTCTGGGGAACCACAGGCACCCATAAATATTCAAACCCAGAGAAGTTTATAGAGTTTGTCGTTAAGGATTTATGGTGGGCTGCAGAGGCGGTCATGGGGTGGGGGTGGCGGCTGCGTTCTGGACTCCTTGCAGTGCCGGCGCTGCTGTTGAGTAACGGAAATAAGTGTTAAGATTCAGTGATGCAAACATCTCACCCTACCAGTGAGAAAGTAATTAAGTCTGGTGGTGTTGGGAGGGTTTAATATTCCTGTTGAGTTGTTGCATCGTGGCGTCGGCCAATTTCATTCTGCTCCATTACTTCCTGTCTTGTGAGGAAAACAGTTTTGTGGATTAGCATCTGTGTGGTGGTTTGAGGGGGTGAGAGGGAAAACCCCAGGACACTGGGTCGTCATGTTTATCCATTTAACATCATATTGATGCACGGATGATACAACACTTGATCACCATGGCCTCCACTCTCACATTATGTTGTGATCATGTCCGGACCAGCGACGAGACATTTCAAGAGCTTCTGTTTGGGTTTTTAACTTTACCTGTCTCTGAGGGTGGATACCTCCGCCTCGGAGCTGTACCTCCCATTAATTATCTAGACTGTGGCAGCCCACCATATTGTTATTTGTCCTGCCACAGTTTTATTATTGCACCAGTTCTATAACTTAAGAGATCTCTAACGTGGTGTTTAGCTCAACTGCTGCATCGTGTGTGTGTGTGTGTGTGTGTGTGGTGCTGTTTGCAACATGCTCACTTGTGCTTCCATCCGTATAGTTGTTACCGTCCACGCAGACAGTCGGACCTCATAGTTTCAGCTGCAGTTGTGCTCACACCCGCAAGTGGCTTTCAATACAGTTCCTCCTTTACACGTGGGAACTTATCTGTCACTCTGTACCAAGTCTGTACCTGTCACTCATAATCAGGTGCACGTGAGGGTGACATTTGTGTGGTTCTTTCGGGGGTGATACACCACCCCTCAACAAAATTGTATAGAAACCTGTTTAGTAGTGTTTCATGCAAAATAATTAACAAACATACAGAAAACCTCTATAACACATTAAAGTAAAGAGAACTGGCAAAGCATCATATCGATTCTTCAGCGTTGGAGCTAAAAAGAAAAAAGGGAACATGACATGTTCGCAAGCTTGAATGTTCAGCTCTTGTTTCTGTGTAATTGTGTGAACAACCGAACCGCTTTTAACTTTTGCGGAACATCGTGGGTTTGGGTCAGCATGTTTCACAACCGGCTTTTCACGCCCATGTGAACTCGCCACAACCACATGATGCTTAAACTAATACCCAACAAAATGACCACTTCATCTCGCATTTCACAACCACTTCTTTTCTCATCTCTCTACTTCCCCTTTCTCGTTTCTCCTTTTCGTCTCCTTCCTTTCCCTCTCATCTGTGTCCTCGGAGCCGTCACCTCTCTCCACGCTGTCTCTTCTTACTCCATAATGTCTCTTTCTCTTACTGGACTTTCAGTTATTTCCAGGAGCCTCTGTTCGACCTCAGCTTCCCTTTTTTGTTGTTTTTCACCAGTCGCCCTCTGCTGTGTCATTTCAAGTCTAACCCACAACCAAGCTTCGTTGCGACAGCGTCATTTCTCTTGTAAAACTCTTGAGTCATTGGTGTTGCCACATCGCGCCAAGATAATAGTCATTTTAAAGGAAAAGGTCACACTGACGCTGTACTCTCCAAAGATATTTTCTCCATTTAGATAGTTCTGAAAGCTTTTAGGAAATCATTTTGCAGTGGCTGAATACAGATTGCTACCTGGCAATGCTGATGTTACAGTGAGCAGCATGAGTGATGTTACCATCTCAGTGAGTGACAGGCAATTTATTAAAATATCTCCCTTCAAGACGCTGAATGTAACCTTTAATGTCCTGGTGTCTTTCCTCTTATAGTCGTATCTAAGCCTCTGTCTTTGCATGTGTATTAATATCAACTAATTGTGTGTGTACATGTGTATTATCAATTAATCTGTTTAATGATTTGTTTTAAATAAAACAGCCAATGCCAATTTACCATATTCCTAGTTGGCCTCTAAAACTTAAAGGAGCAAATTCAAAATATTTAAACCAAAACCATCAAAAGCAGCTTTCCTTTAAATTAATAACTTACTTACATGTTAGTTTGAGATAATTACAGTTTGAATGTTTTAATTAAAAAAAGCCACAGCCTTTGTGTTCACAGACATGTACGTCTGAGACGAGAGCCACGTGACAAAGCCACCAGGGTTTTACTTCTTCTTCTTCTTCTTCTTCTTCCCACAATCCACACATCCTCGGCAGTGTCGTGTGATCCCACCAGAATCCCAATAAAAAGCAGGAAGCTTAATTTCCTATCCTGCCAGAGAATTGCTCATCCGTCCTCCCCTATCTTCACAAGCACTCAGATTTAAATAAAAGAAGACGCAGAAACAAGGCCGATGTTACAAGAGAGTAAACAAGGCTGCCGTGTGAGGAATCCAGCCGCATTTCTGCAATATATAAAAGGGGAATTGTTGATGTCTATCTCTCTGTGACAGATGGGGTTACAATAAAAGCTGGGCCAAAGGAGATGGGGTGCTTTGATACCAGCTCAGATATAAAAAAAAACCAAAAACAATTTAGGAATGCGACAAGCACGTGCTGCTCCCAGACGTCGCTTCCTGAGAGAGAATTTTCAGCATCTTAAGTACGGATGCCTTGACACATATATTTGGTCTTTTGATGAAAATTGTCAGAATATTCTCAATTACCAACGTGTCTCTTCATACTGGGGACGTGTCTTGTATTTGTCATTAGTTCAATTCTTTATATCATGCAGACGTGTGCACGTGTGTGTTTGTTTGTGATTTCACTCACAAACCAATTAGCTCACTGGAGTTTGTGGCTGGATTTGTTTGCTAACTGGCAGTTTGCTAAGAGGAAGCATCCATTTAAAATGAACCAGTATTTATCACACGAAACACTGGACCAGTGCTGATTAAGGGCAACTGTAGAGATGTGTAATGGGTTAGCACCCGGAGCTGAAGGGAATTTACACTCCTGTGTTAAAGGTCTCATTTCATTACCAGTAGCGCTAATGGGACTAAAGAGGACTGTTTTCTTATGTGTCATTAGTTTCTGTTACACTCGCCCTGGTGTCTGAACACAGGAGGACTGAAAATAGACCTTTTCTGCTTTTCATTTGATTAATTTTGTTTCCGTCTGCCAGCCCACGAGTGAATATAAGATATTTCATGTTGTTTTGCCGTCTGTCTTTCTTGCACCCACTCCTCCATCAGTTCTTTCACATGCAATCATGCACATATACAAATGTGTACCCACACACTCTTCTTCTTAGTAACACACGCATGCACACATGCACAAACCTTGGAGGGGAAAATGAGGCCGACCGCCCTCATGAATTCTTATTAAGGTGAGATTATTGGGACGGCAGCCCTTGCTTGTCGATGTCAATCATCGCACCTTATGCCAATTGCGATAAAAACATGTATTTTCAATCTGGCTTGAGGTCCAATTACTCGTGCACTTTACTGTGCATGTGGCAGTGAAATTTAGATTCTCAGACCAATCAGGTCACCAACAGATTTGGCTGTCAATCAGAATTTAATATGAGATGTCGATTAGTACTTGCAGGGGTTTGACAGGTAACTCAGACTAAGAAGGACACTACTTTCAGAACAGCCTCTGCTCCTGCCAGCGTATAATTTCTCCAAACCTTCTCACTTATTCGTAAAGGTTTGTGTATCTAATTATCACCCAGGACCTCCAGAAAACGTCAGTTCTAGAAACTATAAAGTCAATTGGCCAAAACGTTCCTCATATTTTAAAAGCCTCATATACACAGTGTGTCTTACAAGTTGTTAAAACACACATTAAAGTTAGAAGTGTTTGGACTGGCAAAGGAGAAGTGATTTCTGGAAAAAGAAAATTGCAGTTTTATCTGGGTGAAACTACTACGTAAAATATTTTAAAGATGTGGTGTCGGATAGGTCCATAGATTTGCCTACTGGCCGATGCCCCACCTGGTATTTAAAGAGGCATTTTGAATGCTGGTATTAGTATCCAAACCTGAAAACTAGGCTACTCAATGAAGACTCAGCTGAGTTATTATTTTACATGTACTGCTGCCATGGTTTCATCTAAAAATGGCCTGATGTCTGACGGCTGTTCTCAACACGATGAAACGATTCATAAAGTCGCTCTAACATGTGATTTTTGCGGTCATAGCTGACTGATGAATGTAAACTTGCCACCGTAGGAACAGTGATTACAAGCCACAACATAACCGTGCACACACACGTCTCTGTGCACCATACGTTTGGTTCAGTACTTCAACACATCTTCACCTCTCATCCCAGGAATCTTTAGATTCGGATAAAACAGAAGAAGAAGAAAGGGCCTGTGCACATCTTCTTCCTGCGTAAGTCCTCCCAGTCTGTCGGCCTCCATCTGTGTGCATGTCCATCAATAAGTCAACGTTACATCTGTGAGTTGCTGATATATTTATAGGGATTTCCTGAGGCTTTCTCTCTGCATGCTGGATGTTTCCTCGTGTTGCTGAGCGCTGTCAGGTGCTGCCTAAGTGTTACTGGGTGACATCTGACTCAGCCTAATGTTACATCTGAGTTATCCGTCGTGACTGTGGACTGTCTGATGACATTTGTCAGTATTTACTGTTGTAGGTAAACAAAGACTTCTCCCCCCCGACTGTGACTCAGAGTTGACAAGGGCACAAAGAGTTCATCCTCTGTTTGTTGGGAGCATGACCGGGGCCCAGTCAGACATGTATAGACTGTGGCAGGTTGTCTTTGTTAAGGATGGGCTGATAGAGACATTTCCCTGTGGATGTCAAAGGACAACTTCCCAGATGTGTCTGAGTGAAGTTGATTTTGTTGTTTTTATGTCCTCCCTCTCTGTCTTTCTCATTTCCTCCTCTGTCATAGCCCTGCTTTCTTTTTTCTGTCCTCTCAGAGAATGTACAGTATCACACAGTTAATAACAGCTTAGTGGGTTTGACCTGAGGAAGAATCGGGGACGTCTGTCACTTCAAGCTAACTCTGAAAGGCTTTCCGATCTGTTCAGTATCTGTCTACGTTCTGGACTGATTCTTCAAGATAATATATATGAAACAGTTCTGTTACACCCAAGTTCATATTGTAGTTTATATTCTCCAGGTGCCCCCATTAGTTTTGTAATATTTCTCTGGGGAAGTTTGTATTTGGTACGGACCATGACGCCTCAAATTATTAACCCTTGTTTATTAATTCTGGGTAAACACTTTTGGGTCAATCCCCCTGAAGACCAGATATGAATTCTGTTTAAGCTGATCGCGCCTTGATAGATATAAAGAGGCCTACGGGTGAAAGGCTCTAAATTCAGCCTATAGTTCGGGTGTGCATGGACAAGAGGCAGGTATGGTTGTTCCTTGTGGCTGCAGAGGTTTCCAAGCTCAGTCTACTTGATGGCTGTTGTCAGCTCTGCAGGGCCTTGACACAAGGAGCAGGAAACCAGCAGCTCGTGTGAGGAGGAGGAGGCAGAATTTGCGTGTTGCTGGATATGGAGAAGGTGAGAGAAGGTAAACTGGCAGCCAGGAGCACAGAGGCAATGATTTGGCCCATTGACTGAAGAGTGTCGTGATTTAATGGTCGAAACTCTCATTTAAGTTTGGGCACCACCTGCTGACATCACCTGGCCCAAAGGCTATTGTTGCCTTAAAAGCAAATCAGAGATAGGACCCGACAGGTTAGTTCATTTTATTTATGCAGCTGCAAAATTGCTTCAGGGGCCTTTACAATCTGTATCTGACTGTATCTGATCAGTCGTCCAGGGGGCATGTAGCAGTGCAGACAAATGTACAAATTACACGTAAATTATGTAAAAACCTCAAGTGCTGCATAAAAGCTCAAAGAAATTAATAAATGTGATAATCATTAACAATTTCGGTAATTTTTAATCTGCTCTCTAGAACTCTAAATGTTCCTCTGTAACTAGCCAGACTATCCAATCTCCTTAATTCACTTACATAACTAAAATAATAATTATAATTATAATAAGCATAATTAGAGATAATCTGAGGCACTTTTGTCAATTCAAGGGTATAAATTACTCACAAACAATGTGACGCCTGATACAGTAAATTACATTTTTTACAATCTGTTGTAATGAAATAAATGCAGCGTCAGATATTCGGATATTTCTGGAACAGCATTGTATCCTGGTCCATCTGTAACCTGCGACTGAATAAAAACACACTTTCATGGTCAAGCAGCGGAAGCACAAAGATCTGGAGCTGCCACCGTGTGATGTTAAAGGTTTAATAAAAGTCCTCCTCGTGGATAAAGTACTGAGATGTGGTGGAAAGATGAAAAATATAACCCCTTCTCCCTGGAACTCAGCTCGGTGTCAAACTGTCCACTTGTTGGCAGAGGTCACCTGCCACCCCCCCCCCCCCCTTCCTGACCACCACAGGTTCCCTGCAAAGTCTCATTATCCTTTTATTCCAACATTTATCTGACAAGAGAGCAGGGAGGGAGCATCCAGGCCACGTTTAAAGATTAATAACAGGCAGTGAAAAGGAGAGAAGAAAGGCACAAAAAAAAGAAAGAGAAGGCCTTAAACTAGCAATTCTGTCTAATGTCTGCATGTGATAGGGTTGACAGAATTATTAATCAGGAACTAAAGAAAATTCAGACCTTTGCTCTCGGTTGCTTCACTTAGTGTCTTTAGTTAGCACTATTACATAGCAACTGAAGGTCGAGAGGTCTGCTACTAATTGGTTCTACAGGGTTTTGAATAACAGCGAGCGGAGCCCAATTATAAAATCACTGAGACACCACAGAGGAGTGGGAGCGAGGAACAGAGGGAGCATAAAGAAGAGAGAGAGAGAGTGACAAGGGACGTGCTGGAGAGAGGGACCAGGGAGGAGGAGGACTGAAGTGAAGCTGTTTCATCAGTTTCGCTTCTCTTTCCTCAGCGGCGAGCTATTAATAAAATTTATAAATCAGCGGTGGCATAAATTTTAATAGCGGCGGTGGAAAAACAGTCAAGGTCTCTGAAGATGGCTCCACCTCATTTGAAATTCCATTTGCATAAAAGATTCACATAACACGGGCAGATTTGAAGGGACTCTTTCTTTTTTATCGCATGTTCATTTATTAGTAATAGAAGCCTTTTTACACGGCGGGATCTGACACGAGCACTTTGGAATATAAATCAGTGTCTTTTCAGAACAAGTGTCTCCTCCTTTCTGCTCCCTGCGCCTCATGTGTGGCGTGCACGTGTGTGTTTTTCGTCCACGCTTGCATGTCCAACAGGGGATCTGAGGTGGCAGAGGCATTGAGTGCATTGATAGTGTGTTGTGTGTGTTGTGTGTGTGATGAGACGTCAGCAGACAGGTTCAGTGGCCACCTGGTGGTTGTTCCTCTGGGAAACAAAGGAACAACCACTCCCCAAATTAGTGCTTTGTCAGGGAGGTGGAGAAGCCGTGTCGGGTGGAACAGCATCGCCTCCCATCAGCCGCCTTTCATAAACACTTACTGGATATGTGAAGTGACATGTAACCAGTTTGTTGGGCTGGAAGCTCTTAGTCAACTGCTTGGGTTTGTGCTGCGTGAGATTTAAGGAAATGTGCTGTCGTTTCAGTGGACTGCTTTGAGCAGCAGGAGACTTTGACTCGTGGCTCATCAACTGAAAACATCCCTCTCACCTGACATCATTTATATTTATAATTTACAAGCAGAAAACATTTTCATTCATGTTTACTGAGAAAATATTTATTTATGGATTTCATTGACATTTCTTTTTCCACGAAGACAACAGCGATATTAGACAAATTATGTTTAGGCACAGACATGTGAACACGATATCTCAGGAACCTCTTGAGGGAATCTTTACAGATTTGGTACAAACATTAACTCGGACTCACAGATGAACTGATTCGATTTTGGTGGTTTAAGGTCAAAGTTTAAAGTCATGGTGACGTTTCAAATCCCTTTCTTTACCTGATACCTTTACACGATATCTCAAGTCTGTCTTTTTGTTGACCTTATATGAGTCTGGAAAAAAACTGATTGGTGGAGGCATACAACCACAGGGCAGTAATTCTAGTTTACAGGATACAAGGTTTACTGAAAAACTTGAGAACCTCATGTTTACTGGAAACAGAATGTATCTCCAACCCACTTTGATCGTTATGAGACTGGTCACTGTGGAGTGGGCACCTGATAAAAGTCGTGTTGATTCTCTCGTGTTTGTCCACTGAGACTCTCCGTCTGCCTGGGATTATCGTCAGCCTTTAATCAACTCGGAGCAGAGGCCACGTCCTGCTTCCTCACCTCTAACTTCTTAGCCACGATTGTATCGACAGTATTGACCAAGATGATCAAACAGAAGGTCTATACATACACACAGGCCATTACTTCATTTGATCTTTGACAGACCTCTAAGCAGTGAGTCACATTGAATCAGTGTGATTGAGTTACTCTAAGGAATCCAGTCCAGCGTTGGCGTTTTTCCCTCTAATTTGACCAGAATGACCAGTGAATCTCAAATTATTTATTTTCATTCATCATCGGTCTTTGGCACTTCCAAAAGTCATGTTTACAAGTATGTTTATTTTCACTTTTTTCTGCAAAACATTTGCCACAAATACAAATTTCTGCTTACTTCATTTCCCTTTCAACTGTAGAGTCAGAGCAAGGAAGCAAACCACGACAGTTTTAGGTTACTTTCAAAGTCCCCCTTGTTTAGCATTTAGAACAGAATTTACAACACACTGTATATAATGTAAATCCATATAATGTAGCTGTACACAGCTATGAGGAGATTTATGAATGTACATTATGTAATTTACACATATCACAATTTGATATGTTGAGAAAAACATTTTCGTAAAGGTAGATAATTGAAATAGAACCGTAGTTGCTGCACTATTGTAATTTAAAGGCAGAACATGAGTCAGGATTACGAAATATAAATGTCCTTTACATTTATACGCAGCAACAATGTGAAAATTTAACCTTAAAACATACCTGTTGCATCCAATTAATTATGTACAGCTGCCAATATCAAGTGATTTCTTCATCATTGTTAACTTCTGTTTGTTTTCTCTGCTAATTAAGCAATTAATATCTGCCATTTGGATTGTTTGCTGTTTGCCTTAGTGCCGCCATAGTGCTCTGTTTGTCTGTTTGCAGGAGGAAAGCAGAGTGCTGAATAATGCATGGCACATCTCTGTGACAGACAGCACAGCCATTTGAATTATGAACACATCGGGTGAGAGCCTAACTCACTCTGACGCGTTTGAAGGGAAAAGAGAGTGTAAGGCCGAAAAAAAAATAGTCTCATCCTGAGCTTCTGCCGTTTCACCTTTTATTGGATGCGATGGATGAGAGGAAGAGTGGTCATCTTGGATTCTTTAATGTTTCTTGTTGAAACCCCTTTGAAACCTGCGTGGGGAACGTGCCGCTGTCAGGACGCCTCGTTTAGCACATAAACGTGTCTGATTTGCAGGTGAAGTGGACCTTTTCTCTTCTGACCTGCTGCCGGTGGTGTGAACTTGTACATGCATGCAGGTGGGAATGAGGAAACCCTCTTCCTCTCTTTCCTCTTTCACCACTGCCATTAGATTATGAACTTTGGTCACTGTTATCGTTTTGTATTGCTTGTGAACATCACTGATTATAAAACACAACAAAATAAAACTTGAGCACCAGCTCTAATGAAAGATAATTACTTGTATTCACATACTGGAGTAAATACAGTAACAAATCCAAAATCAAATTTTAAGCACAAATTATAGATACATATATACCAAACCCAGGTATTAAACAGGTCCCGGTGCAAAATTATGAAACACTGTAGTATCAATGAGCTCAGACATTATTGGTTCTGCTCCCTGTACTGGTTAAATAAGAATATTATATATTATATTGTTTTATGATCAATTCCTGCTAGGTTAGAAAACATCTTAAGAATTACAGAAAGGTATAATATGTTGATCTAAAACAGTCAAAATTGCTTAAACATTTCTGAGATTACCCAAATGCACCCTATGGAGTATATTCAATAAATATTTGAGCATGGTCCCAAATACTGTTGATGCCAGTATAAAGTTAACCCTAATGCATCCCCATGTTTTCTTCAAAGTACACAGTCACATCTGCATATTACATGATTTATATTGCGATCGTTCCCTGTGGCAGCTTGTCGAGATGTTTTCCCTTGTGTTTGTTCTCAGGTGCTCTTTGATAAAGTTTATAGGGACAAGCTGCTGTTTGATCTGCGGGAAACGTGAGCTTTGTGCAGAAGAAAGTGTGAGTCAGACATTGGGGCGTGCTTCAGGGGCAAACTGAGGTAAAGCGCAGCGTTCTGCAGTCTGTCACCTTGAAGAGAGGCAGAATGTGCAGTTCAAATCTGCAGGGAACAGATCTGTCACGAGAGACGCCTGGGCATCGCTCCCCTGGGAGACAGAGGAGGGGACGAGGGGGACTGTTGGTGACAGACAGGTAACAACGGCACTGAGGGAGAGGAGCAGTGAGAAGGGAGAGCTGATAAAGAAATAATGAGAAGCTGTGTGTATGTGTCGGCACCGAAATCCAGAGAAGTGCTTCTGACAAGGTATTAGCACATTAAAGTGAAATAAGGGGAAACAAAACACAAACAGAGCGAAGCTGCCGCAGCTTTCAGGGACATTTTGGCCTCTTTTCTGCAGCGATGCACAGCCGACGCTATGCAAATCAGGCTCAGTGTTTGCCCAGCTTGAAAAAGCAACTCTATTATCATTAACAGCAAAAGAAAAAAGTCTGGCTGGGGGTTATTTTACCTCTCCCAGCGGGAAGTCTGCACATTAACAGAAAGAAAATTGAACATTCACCTCCTCTATTATTTCTGTATTTCCCATCCTCTCCCCCACATGAGGATGCTCCATCCTCCAAATTAATTAGCCCTGAATATGTCTTAATGATATTTATACTTTTTGGTGTAAGCGTCTAATTGCGCTGCTCTAAAGAAACGTATACAGTATGTTTTAGAAGCTATTTGCAAGGGAAAAGACGGAGAGAGTTTCTCGGCTTGTTTGGGATTTTTTTCCTGATGCTCAGCACATCATTAAGTCTGCTCCCTTTGTGACTGTGCTTAACCAGCCTCCTCTCTCCTCCCCGCTGCTGTCTCTCTCTGGGGAGAGATTCTGCACCAGGCTGTTGGTCACTTAGTCAGTGTGTGTTTCAGAGGCTGAGCAACGAGCACAGAGAAATGGAGAGTGTGTGTTTAACGCTCTGTAAATATGTTTGAAGCAGCGAGGACGGTGGTGGTAAAGAGGAAGATGGGATTTAATGAATCCTGGGCCGAGAGGTGATTCATCTGGACCTTGTGAAATCTCAGACTTTCATATATCAACAGTTAGTTTGCTAATGAGAGAATGATTGAATAAATGTGACCACGACAATATAAAAAGACGACCAGTGTAATCCAATGAATAACTGTTATACTGCACATTTATATCATGAAAATTACATTGTACGTGGATAAGATACTGATGATGAATGATGCAATTCTATTTCTGTTAACATCTTATATAAGTAATGTTTTTTTTATTGTGCTCCTAAACGACTGTGTAGTTATATTGATGAATATTCATCTGAGTGTGGGACGCCACAGCATCTACTTATCATATCTACACAACTTAAAAACAGAATACTACATAAATAATTCTACTGCACGTGAAACTACCAACGAACAAGTAGTTCACTGTGTAGACAAAGTCACTGACACTCGTGCAAAGAAAGAACATTGTATTCCTCCTCTTGCTTTCTTGACCTTTTTAAAATAAGTGTTCTAACACATTTTCAAAGCAGAGTTCTCAGCTCTGAAGACATTCGGTCTTAAAGATCGAAACACATGGTGGCTATGGTTACCATCCACCTGTCTGAGACCAAAAAAAGACAATATATATCTATATATAGAAATATATCTGGTTGTTAGGATATATGTCAGTTGTTAGGATATAGACTGGATTTGAAAATGGACGTAGACTTTGGGTCAGTTTCTATAGAAGTCTATGAGAACGTGAGTAAACATTTCCCTATGACCTCAGTCTTCTCCAGTACAGCAAGGTGTTGGTTTTGTAAATGATTTTCCCATTTAGAGTCAAATAGACTATGAAGTTCAGTAAGCATTGGGATGTGGCTTCCATGTGATTGACAGCTGGTGCTGTCCAATGGACGCAGGTGGAAGTTGTACTCGGGCGTGCAGTGTCCCCTCGCTCGCAGTCAGGCTCCGCCCCCCACTCCTCCAAATAAGGTTACTTCTGGCTTTAAAAAAAATAATTCTACATGGCGCTGGACTAAATGACAAACTGAAAAAACAGCAGCTCACAAACCAGTGGGTGACGTCACGGTGGGTAGCGGAGAAACTGTTCATTGGGCATCAGCATAACAGTGCTGTCGACATTTCATTCTATAGAGCTACATTGGATTCATTATCTGTGGCACATGTTGCTGTCAAGCTGGTATACACTTAATGGCAGGGGTTGATTTCCTAATCATACCTCTGGTTCTCCATACTTCTCATTCATGTTACACCCCAACCTTCAGTTAACCTTTGCAATGAACTGGACATAAATCTGTTGGAGACATAAATCTGTAGGAGGTCTGTACGTTTAGAAATAAATCTGCACAGAGAACGGACCTGATGGCCTCACCTGTCTCTCACCTGTTACGTGATGTCCCCGACACCTCCCGTGTCTTCTCGTGAATATGAGTGAGACCCGTGAACCCGGGCCTGTGTGAATATGCTTATACATTCGCAGCTATATCGCACAGTACAGCATGTAACACATATGAGCTGATTCTATGCTGGGAGAAGATGCAAACAGATGGATGGGACGGAGCACACGCACACACTCCAGCTCGACAGCGACTGCTTGCCATCGCTGTGGGCTCACGGCAGCTGCTCCATGTAGCAGAGAGTAAATGAGCTGGACAAATCAGATGCGGCTCTGAGCACTTCTGTCACTCAATATGTTTATATATAGGATTTTTGTAAACAACGAGACGGATGCAATGGTGTTTGTGGTTCAAACAAAAAACATATTTTGCCGGAGACTCTACTGTATTTGTTAGGTAACTGGTTTGATATCTAGTGGGACGTGTGGTCACGGGAAACGTATGAATGAGGCTAAAAGAGGGGAATGAACAGAATGTGGATAAACTGCCAGAACCCACTGACACCTCCTCCACTCGGCTGCCTGTGGGTGGATCCGTCTCTCCGTCAATTCAAATGCAAAAAAAAACAAACAATATTCTTTTTGAAACAACTTTATGTCGGATCACATTCATTGATGTTCTCCAGAGGGCCTGGATGTGAGTTTCTCCTGCTGGCGCCATAGTAATAACTCTGGATAGTATCGAGATCCTCCGGAGGATTCACCGTGAGCGAGTGGGGGGTGACGATGACGTTTCTAACGCGCGACAGACGCAAAACTAAAAAGAACATAAAGAATGTTAATCTCCAAGGATGAAAGAGAGGAGCCATACACGTAGAAGACGAAGATGTCATCAACAGGATTCTTATTTGGTGACGTCGGTGTTGACGTAAATAAACCACGTGATCCCTGCAGCGTCCTGCCTCCGCCTGCTGCGCCTCCCCTCACCTGGGAGTGCCAAGGTTTCTGTGTTGTTGTGAAAATGGCTTTGACCGATTGAGCAGTTTTGTTCAACTTTCCTGCTCTTGTGAAAAACTTTTCTGACATCAGGACACGCAGGCAGGTTCTATGAAGTGAATACATAATGTGTTTGAGCTGAATTTGTACTCTTATGAGGCGTCTCATCTCATTATCGATTTAATTACAAGGTGACGGTTGAAATACCTTTTAGATATTTGGCCTTCTGCTAATTTCCTCTGAGGCTTAATATTATCTTTCATAAAGGTATGATAATTTTTTCAGATTTTATCAGAGATGTTATTTATTCGAGGCGAGGTGGAGCCCCTTCCTCCATAATTCGCTGTAGGAAGTGTTAATTTTAGGAGCAACTGAGATTCAGATTTCAATAACTACAGTTTTCAGGCAATTTGCCAAACTTGTAAATTTGTGATTTGCCTGTTTCCTTTGATATTTCATCATATGATATCCACAGGTTTGACTTTCTCTACGTCTTGCTTGCCTTGTTTTAACCTATAAGCTTTTATGTGGTCATGTTATGTTAATTCAGAGCTGTGATGCACAGAATCACAAGATTAAGAATGTACTCATCTGAGAATAATATCGATAACCTCTGATGTGATTTAAATAGTGATGCATTGACAGTGATAATAATCATATAGAAAACACACCATTCAAATACTGATTTGTTTTACCGTGGCCAGAGCTTCAAAGTATTGGGGTTGAAATGATATTTAATAAATTGAGATGATAAGATTAACATATTTTTTACTGTTTTGGACATTAGGTTGAATAAAACAACTGTCCTACATGACAAATTTAAGTCCAATTTGACTATTTTCTGTAGCTCTGTGTTTGGTCTCCACCAGCTGCAGGGTGCAATACCTCCTGAGCTACTAAATGCTCCACCACTGAAAACGATCTCATGAGCCTTGAGAGGAAACGATTGGATAACAGTCAAATATCCGTCCAGAAAACCAAAACAGTAAGCTGAGAGGTGATAAAACGCATCGTAGGGCTGAAGGCAACGGCAGAGTTGTTCCTCGCGTGTTATTTCAGGCTACAACTGATTTTTTTTTAACAGGCATATTTTACTGTTTCTTGACATTTTATAGATGTGAATTGATTTATTGGGCTGTTTCTCTGCTCCACCGAGCTGCTGCGTTCAATGTTCAGTGTAAAACGTTGGGACTGTGTTGTAGTAGTGTGTAGCTTCAACTAACACAAGCTTGAAATTGGCCAAGATAAACTAGTCGTAGTTTTATCAAGTGAAAACCGCCTTAACCTGGACTTCGTCAAACTGTTGCCTGAATGTAAACACAGTGAACGAAGACACTAGGCTGATGTTACTTCTCTCCACCATGTGGTTTCAGTGCCCGGCTGAAGGCCCCTCAGTGATTTGATCCTGGGTGTTATAAGCTCTGCCTCTGGCCTCCTCTTCTCAGGTTCTGATGAATCAGGCTCACGCAGGTTCAAGAAAAGTTGGGTCCCAGTTCAAAGATGCGGCAACTCTTTCAAAAAACGTGCCCTGGTTTCACTCTCAGCTAAAGGAAATCCTGCCTTCTCTCCCAGTGTTCACCTTTTTCTTTTCATCTCAGCTGTTTCCCCTCATCCTCGTTGTCTTGTTATCCCTGCATCCAAATACCTCACCCCCCCCCCCCCCCCCCCCAGTCCCATCCCTCTGCTGTGGATATTGCACTTCTTCTCTCTTGTTTTTTTTCTCCACAGCTCCATCTCAATCAAGAATGCAGCAAGTTTTTATGAATTCATCAAAATGATCATGGACAGTCCGGGGAGGCATGCAGGGAGGCAACAAGGCGAGACAATGGCTGTTGGAACAGACGGAGGAGAGAGGAGAAGGGAGATGGAGGGGAAAGAAGAGCAAAGCGAGTGTGTGTGTGTGTGTGTGGGGGGGTGTTGCTGTACTGCTGAATTTTAATGAGTACCAGGGGGAATTTCTTCTTCACTTTTTTTCTTTCCTTGCTCCCGTTCGGTATTTTTTTCCTTGGATGCACCCATCTTCTCCGTGGCTCTAAATCACTGTCACACAAATGAGCTTTAACGCAGTCTGGCTCTGACCTGGACGGCAGCGTGTCACTAAATGGAGCCATCGGCTTCGCACCGAGGAAGCGGCGCTCTGAAAAATGCCTAATTGAACTGCCAATTTGTCATGTTTATCTTTACTGTCTCCCCGGCAGCCACCGAACCACACATGCGGCACCCGCGACGTTCCCCTTCCCCGAAACCAGTGCCGATGTAAGCAGTGTTTCTTAACATGACAGATCTGCTGCTCATTGGTGAATTATTCATTCTTTTCATTAAAGTCTTCCAGATAGCATCACCAGCATCCACACTTTCTATTTCTGGTCTTTGTGTTTTTCTCTTGAAGTTTCTCATCAACTTTCTCCCCTATCTTCCTCCACTAAGCCCTTATGGCCTATGGCTCCTCCTCACTATCTCCCTCTCTCTCTCTCTCTCTCTCTCTCTCTATCTCTCTCTCAGTCTCTCTCTCTCTCTCTCTCTCCTGGGAAGACTTTATTATGCTTTGCTCTGACAGCAAAGTACACAGATAAAAGATAATTGCCTGGCTTGACTGCTCCATTGATATGAAAATAGGGTTTCAATTATTCACAGTGGTTTAAAGGTTAGTTGAAGGTTATTAGTGGTCGATGGGAGTAGAAAGGCACGGGCTGAAACCTTGTGTGTTGCAAGCTGTGGCCGGAAGGTGAGGCGCCTTTTTCCGAAAGGCTCATTTGCAGTGCAGGCAGCGGAGACATCTTGTGAACAAACCACAAAGGCCTCTCAGGGGGATTGGAACATGGCGGTGGAAGTCAGTTATTAAGCAGCAAATTAAGGGTGGCTTCTCCACAGAAAACATTGCTGGTTGTAAAGAAGGCTGCATTCAATCCCAGCCCGCGCTCAAATCCTTTCCCTTTGTCTCCTGTCTCGCCTTGAATTGCAGCTCCTCCCTCATGCACAGCCATCAGTGCATGTTAGGTAATAAACAGTGCCCGTCTCCAGAGGATAGAAGAGGATGGAGTGTTGGGTTTAAATCCGGGTCAATTCTTTTGGGACGCTGGCTTGTTTTGCACTGTGGACATGATGGACTCAGGAGGGGGTGAGGGAGAATTACCTGCTCTGTTCTTGCTGGTATCCCCGAGGACACGTTCACTGATCACAGCAGGGGTTTGAGGGATAAATAGGAGAGAGTAGAGGTTATGAGGAGTCCTTTTTCTGCTCCCGTCGTATTACCTCGGCACTGGCTTGTGTGTCTGAAGGGCTTTGTTATGCCTGCAGACAGGATTCCGACATTTCTTACATGGGAATGAAGCAGTAGGTGGCTTGTAAACAAAGCAATCCTGTCGTCATCCAAAGGTTTGGATGCCACAACTGTCTACTTCCTCTTCACGGTTATTAGACTGTCTGAACAGTGGATTTTCAGTTTGATGCCTAATTTTGAGCTTGTATTAGTGACCTGCGCCATCTTTTGTCTATAAGGGGCTGAAGGAAAAGGGGACATTGACTTTCACACTAAATATTTTGACTTTTTTTAACAGTACAAATCTTCAAACAGGCCACTGGGGTCAGCGAAATGAACTGATAAACCAAAAGTGGCATTTTATCTTCTTACTAACAGACATGGAGCAACATTATCATTCATTTATAGTTAACTCTGTGCCTGCATAAAGAATAAAATCTAATTGTACTAACTTTTTTGCAATGTTTTTCGTCTCCACCAACTCCCGACGGAAACAGAGCGCCGAAAAATCTGAAATACTTAAATGATCCCCGGGGGGGTTAAGAGTTTGTCGAGAAGTTTGGAAGAAATATGTGGATTTTATTACAATATACAAAAAGCTGCTATGCTCCCACCACAGACTTTGTTTGTCGTTTGTTGTTGAGCAGCAGTCGAAAGTTGTTGGTGAACTTTCTTATTCTAGGTTTTTAGCTGAAAACATCTTTGCACACATAAAGTCTAATTTCATTTCTAATAATAAACAAGTTGCTATAAAGCTTTTTTTGAATGATCCTCAGATCAATACAAAATCAGTGAGACATGGTTAAACATCAGCTCCACCAAGAAGTATGTTTTATGCATGAGGGCAGCATATAATCTAAACCCCATTTAAAACACAATAAGACAATTAACACATTACTAAATGTGTTGGTTGTACGACACACACAACACAGAAAGGCATGTGTGATAAAACCAATAAAAGCAGCAACAATAAAGTGGGGATAAGATTGAGGGCTCCGCTGTGCAGGGACCTAGAGGCAGTTTTTGGTGTATTAGAATGAAGAGTTTTTATTGCTCGGGGGACAAATGAAAACTTGAATCTGTTGCGACTGATTTTCAGAAACGTCCTGTGTGATTTGTCTGCTCAAAATATCTCTGCGTAGGCTGCTGCTCTTCACTTGGTGTTTGATTTGAGAGTTGAATGTTTCATCACGGATCTTACAAGCTGTTCACCTGATTTACATTTTTAATCAATAGATAATGATAACCTCCATCTAGAAGGTTGTGTTTTCACCTCTGTCTGTTTTTTTTGTTGGAAGATTATCCAAAAACTACAGGAATAATTTCCACGAAACCCGGTGGAAGGATGTGATATGGATCAGGGAAAGGATCTGTATCAGATGGTGGTTTATTACAGAATATTTCATTCATCTCGATGACAGAAAATCAGCCATGTTTACAAGACTGATTTCTTTGTTACTGAGCAATTTGGTGCAGTTTATTTTAATTTAAAGGGAATATTGGGCCTTAACAGAGGTATGTGCGACACTCAGATTTAATGTGCATCCTTCAAGGTAAATTAAAATCCATATTCATCCTTGATAGACAATGATCCTGCATGGAAAATAAACATTTGACTCTATTCCTCTCATCATTTTGGATTTTATACTCTACAGATTAGTAATTTGATTCCTTCACTGGAAGGCAAATTTGTTTTTATCCAGAATTCAAAAGTCTCCCCCCTCAGCTCCTGCCACCCAGGGAGCTTATTGATTACCTGAAGCCCATCACTTCACAGCAGAACATCCTCAGAGAGCAGCCAAGCACCATTTTCCCTCTTATTCTTTAATTAGCGATACAACCCCTGGGCACTAATCTATGCGTCCCCCCTTCTCTGTTATTCTTCAGATGTGCACCGCTTTGATTTGTCTGACCCAACCAGTGTACAGTATTTGGATTGGTGTGCGCAGCAGGAATGCTAATATGTTCCTGGAAAGGGAGACGCTGTCAGCCTGTTGGCAGACAAGAGGAGATCAAGCAAGACTTTCCTCTCTCCATATTCACACCTGTACGCATCATCCCTCTCAAATAAATTCAGATTTATTGCTGTCCCTGAAATATCCTGAATGTAATACCCAAATTTGGCAGGTGAAGAGACTGCAGAGAGGCAGCCCTACAGGAGCAGATCCAGATTTATGTCCTTGAAAGTCCTGAAATATTTTAACAGGATGACGGGGGGGGGGGGGGGGGGGACAATGAGCAATGCCCCATACGCTGCTTGAATTTGAACAATGTGGTGAGTTTAACTCTGCGTTATCTCCTGTGGTTTGCCAACAAAATGAAATTACTGACTGGCTCATAGTGATTCAGCGCACACACCTCAATACAACCTGCGTTCTGCTGGGAGCTCCACCAGTGATCACAGGTTTGGGGCTTTGCTTAAAGACGCTTTAGCAGGTGTTTGTGTGAGGGAGAGGAATTAGACATGAGAACCAGATTTCTTCAGCTGTGATTTTGAGCCAGTTTGCCCCCCCCCCCCACGATCTGTCTGAGCAACCTTGATAATAAACTGCAGAGAAGGTCCTAAAATGACTTAATCAGTGATTGAATGTGGTACTAAAGTGAAGGTTAAGCTGCCTGGGCGTCCCATTGATGAGGCCAGGTTTGTGTATCAGTCATAAGCCAGCGTCACTACCTAGTACACTTCAAACAGGCTTAGCGCAAAGCCAATTACCATGACTTTGCATGGTGTTGATCTGGCTGTGACAAGAGGCAGAATGGGTTTAATTGCGTATTGCCGCGATGGCTAATGCAAATTTCGAAGCCTCTAGGAAAGCCAAGCCCTGAGGTAAACAAAGCAACGGGGCTAATATGTTGTTAGTGCCATCTCCATACCCCGGCAGAGCTGCTGCTAATCTTCTTACAGCGAGCAGCATGTAGTCATGCACCTTCGGGCTACGCACTCGTAGAATTAATGCACATCTGTCAGCAGCGTTACTGTACAGCTGAAGTCTCTGGTTTAATATAAATTATCTCTTAAGTGGATGCAATGATGAAAAGTGGAAAATGACTAAGATGACATACAAGAAGGTTTTCTGAGTCATTTTAGTCATTTGGGATGAGTAAGTCATTGGGACGCTGACGTCATGTAACACGTCTGGGAAACAGTCATCGGCTGCTGTTTGAAAATCTCTCCTCATAAAGTTATCATGGTGCAAATGTGTGCAGGGCCAATGGGTGCAGGTCACAGGTGTTGGTGGGCGCACATTGTCCTCGGTCAGGCTCAAGGTGCCGAAAGACGAAGCCCAGTATAGGGAGCAGCAGAACAGCGATGGGTGATGATGGCAGGACGTAGGTTTGTCATATAAAGTTCTCAAGTCCGTTCACAAAGCTTCACTGTGTGCATGTAAAGTATATAATGTACAGCCTCAAACCTCCATACTGTGACAGGTAACTACGAAGCAAACCTTTATTTTGAACACACCTGAATAAACTGTGAACGTACAGATTAATGATGCGAGAACAGGTCGATGAGTCACTTATTGGTAAACAAAAGTGCACATGCATGAAATCTCTCCTGATTTGCACTGACAGGTCAACAGAGGAAGTGTGTGTGTGTGTGTGTGTGTGGGGGGGGGGGGGGGGCAGCCCAGTTTCATATCTGTGGAGGCCTGCAGGAATGTTCCCTGCCTTTGAAGAGTCTGCTGTCTGTGCTCAACAAATATCAGGTCCAGAATGAAGGGAATGTGGCTTCACAAGGCTCCATCCAGCCCTGTTTTATTAAGGGATCCCGTTCTCTTTTTCATCCTGCTGCCTCTGTTGTTGTGGGGGGTACGAGGAGAGCACATACATACTGATGAGGTGAGCTGGACTCCAGGCTGGAGCTCAAAGAGACATTCTCCTTCAGTCAAAACACAAACCAGGCCCGACTGAGTCCAGGATGATGGAATCACAATGAGGCTGTGGTTTGTGGCTGGAATGTGAGCTTTTTTATGAATTTTTTTACCGGGGAAATTTACTGAATTTTTCTCAAGACACACGGCTCTTCATCTAAAAGAGAGATATAATCATACCTGAGGACAATCTAGACAATGAGTTGGACTAAATCTGCTGGAGAAAGGATAAAAGATGAGGGAGGCCAGAGTTAATGAATGAATGATAAAAACCCATCAGTGCAGTATAGTGTGTTCATGTTTGATTACTAATTACTGTTGTTTCTATTGGTGTCATTAGTCTGATAATTGGCTCCTAAATCACAATTAAAATGACCTATTGTGTAATTAATGTGATTAGAAGCTAAATTATTATTTAATTTTGTTCCAGTGATGAGTGAAATAAAATCTGGATTTTTCTTTTAACTGAGGCGACATCCCACTTAAAACGAGTCTTCAAAATTCAGGAAGGGAACTGAAATGATTCAAATTATTAAAAAAAGGCTATTAAACAGTTGTATATGTTGTTGAGATATAAAAAAACCCAGTGATGTTTTGATGGGTCGACGTTTGACATTGGAATGGTGTCAATTCAGAAGGGAATAGCCACTGTAATATTCTGGTTTTTACTACCAGCAACACCAGTTTGAATGAATGTTCTCATCATTCATCATTTATTTTCTGGAGAGACCAGTAAGGCCTCCACCTCTTTTTCGTCTTCAGTTATTCTTCCTCAACTTCCTGCAGGAGAAAGTTTGAATGCACTGAAGAAGTATTTTCACGCTGCAAACAAACCAAATCCTGTTTCAGGTTGATCCAGACTGAGCCGGACCTAAATTCTGGTCTGTTGGTCCAGACTATGATTTATTTAAGACTTTGAAATGAACAATATGCCAAATATTAGACAAAGCCTGTGTTTTATCTGTAAAACTCTATTCATGTTTTTAAGAAAAATACTTTTCTGCTGATGCTTCAACAATGCGTCATGTCTACCCTGCTCATTCATACTGAAAATTATTTCAAATAAAATCTAACATAAGCTCTTTCATTAACAGGATGCAGTGGCTGGGATGGATGAAATCTAACTGTAACCTGAAAAGTTTATTGACCTTCAGGATGGATGGAGCTCGCTCACACGGTTCCTCCCCCATTCTTTCCTCCTCTCCTCTCCTCTCCTCTCCTCTCCTCTCCTCCCTCCATCCCTCCCTCCAGCATTGCATTACTAACTCCTGGATCCTGACTCAGCGTCTCACCAGCCCAGACACCGATATTGAGTGCTTTTTATCGTAGCCGCACTTTTTCCTCGTTTGAAACAATATAGCCTGACTGTTGCTATTGATTTTAGTGGATTGTGCTCTGGTAAGCACTCCTTCAAGCCCCTGCTGCTATATTAAGCAATCGTTTCCCACAATAGATGACACTCCTCCTCTGCCTCCCACAGCAATTTGGTTGGCTCTAATGGTCCGGGCATTACTCAAACTCCACATTGATTGCACGGTGGAGGGTTTTAAAAAGGAGCGGTCGAAGTTTCTGTCAATGGGGCTGTCACAAATGAGCCTGTTTTCAGATCCGCAGGAATTTTTCCTGTGGACCGCTTCGCCCTGACAGTTCAAGGTACTCGTGCCATTAAGTGATATTCAAACACGCTGCGATGTTGACGTGAGCGCGGTGCGAGATGAAACTCAATAGTATCTCGGACTTGAAATGAAACCTTGAAAACAGCGATGTGCCGGGATTGATTCCACTGGCCCAGCATTTATTTGCATGCCTTTGGTTCTAATGTGATGTGACTACATTTCCCTGCCAGGCACCGAGGCCCTCTGAAGTATGTCTCTTTAAATCACTGGGGCCTCGGGAGCGCAGCTGCAAATGATTTCAGACGCCGGGCTGCTTTTCACATCAGCTGTGGTGCGTTGGATTCCCACTCCCGCTATCTGCTATCTCCTCCCCACGTCACTGAGCGTCAATAAATCAGAACGCTCTGCTGGCGGACCGGGGAGCGTTTGGGGGAGAATAACATGCCCTGTAGTCACGCATATTTAAATATACAAGGGTCTGTGTTGTCGCTGATTGGGCCACACATCACAGCCTGGTGCACCCAAGACTGTGGAAAGAAATGGCTGCAGTTCTGGAACACTTAAGTGAGGAAGCCATTTAGCATGTGACCCAGCGATGAAATCTCATTGGCTGCACACCACAGACAGAGGAGCAGGTTCTGTGAGAGTGTGTATGTGTGTGTGTGTGTGTCTTTTTCTTTCACAGAGCAGTGTGTGTGAAATTTGGGAATTTCGCACTGCTGGCTCATAGTATGTGTGTGGTTGTGTGTGCAAAATGCCACTCATCGGTAGCCAGTGTGTGTTTAGGATATGATACGGCCATTTCATTGTTCTTTATTTTGGGCTGCAACTAACAATTTCAATTATTGATTCATTTGCTGATTAATTTGTCAGTTAATTGGTTGAGAGCCACAGGTGAAGCGTTCAGATCTCTTGTTCTGTGCAACAGTCTGAGACCCGCAGTTATTTAAACGAGTCACACAACAAAGAGAAGCTGTAATTATTCATTTATTTGAGAAGCTGGAACCACATAATATTTCTTTAAGTGACTTAAACTGTAGGTTTTCTGTTATTTAATTCTTAGACTCTTGCACATACTCGTGTTTCTTGATTTGTAGAAGCGAATTTTTTCCAAAACTCAAAAATATTCAGTTTAATGTCATTGAAGATGAAGAAATCCAACATTTAACATTAGACCAATTAATTCTTGGCGTTTTTACTGTATCGTGAAATTATTTAATTAATATTCAGTTATCAAAATAGCTGGCAATCAAATAATTGAATAACCCCTCCACCCAAAGCACTGACTACTGTCTGGGTAATTATAGGCTGTATATAATTACCAGGGACTGTTGTTGCAGGTTGTTCTCCATCTCACCATTTCTCTTCCTGTTGGCTCTCAACGAGATGAACGTAAAATCACATTGTGAAAAATGTTTTGTGCTCATCACTTTGTCCTTTTGTGTATCAGATGCACAGTGAACCGTCTCCTCCTGATGTGTTATACAGGAGGATTGACTGACACCAGGGTGGGGGGGGGGGTGTGTGAATATTACAGTTGGTGCAGCTGCCCACCAAGCTGTCTGTCGACATCTCTGAGGGGACAACTGTCAGATTAAGAGCACTAGCTTTTTTGTGTCAATAGATCACAATCTGCCTCCTGGCCTCAATTATATTGCCTCTCATCCGCCGAACACCCCCCCCCCCACACACACACACACACACACACACACACCCTCACTGCCGCCCCCAGTGTGGAGAGGCGTATCAGCTGTGAGCCTCATCATGTATTCAGAGCTGTAATGGCTTCTCCGCGCCTGCACTGCATTGATTAGCACCAAGGACCGAGGGGAAGCTACATGTTGGCACAGGCTTTATGAACATTGCCATGATGGATGTCGGGCCCGAGTGTCATTAGTGCTGTTGTGCTGTGAATTCAGCAGTAGATTGCCAGAAAATCCTCTTAGTGTGGCTTGATATCCTGTTAGCGCGGCCACGGCATGGGACATGTGCACATGTGCAGCGAAGACTAATTTGCTAATGGAAAATATTATGTATGTGTGTGGGTTATTACGTTTTTTTTGCTGTTTTTGTCGTTTTTGCAGAAACTATCTTTGGTGTGAATATTTGCTGGTGTGGTCTCATTCAGTTCACATGAGGACTGGAAACATATACGTTGCCTTTACTCCTCCACTCTTTCACACATGGCCGGTCCCTCTGGGCCCACCTCTGCCAGCCAAGGTTTATTATCTATTTGACAGGAGGGCTGGTGGAAGGCATTTGAACACCCCATAAATTGTCATGCAGGCTGCAGTGTGATGCCCACCACTTTCATTCCCCCGGCAGCCTGGCATATAACCTCGGTGCCAGCCCATCACACAGCCATTTGCAGATCCAAGTTGAAACAGTGCAGTGCAGTTAGTGGCGTGGATGATTTACATAGCGGCAGAGCTCATTTTCATAATGTTTCCTTTATTATCGGAGGAAGAAATTAACCCAGGAATATATTTACATACCAGTCGCCAATGGTAACAGCTTGCTAATTGCCTGTTAGATGATTAATAAGCTTACAGCAGATGCTAATGAATCGAGCACTCTTTGTTTCAAAGGTGCTCATGTGGCAGGGCTTCTGTTTTTTTTTGCAGCTTAATTACAGCCATAATTATGTACTTGTTGCATCTGCTTTGAAGCAAATACAATCAAATAATGGAAACGATATATATCTGAGTGAGCGGATGGCTAATTGTGGTAGAGTGTTGTCACAGAGTACTAAACCAAAGACATATTCCCTGACATCAGTTTAATTGAGGACGCCTTCTCGAGACGAAGCTCATTAATACAGATTGACACGGTGTTGTTTTCTCTGTACGACACAGCGAGAACTCTGCTTCACTTCGTAATGAGCAAGTTGTGATTTGTTTAGTTTGCATTTTGTGCTTGTGTTTCACTTTCAGCAACAGACACATCGTGGTGCATCCCACTGGCTGTGCTTGTCCCCAGACTTTTCCTGTAGCGCCACCATGAGGTTGACATTCATGGTTTTGAATGAAATACAGACATTTAGAGGAATTTTTAACAATTGTTTTTATCGCTTTGGTGATTCCCACATGTTTTCTCTTGCGCCACCATCAGGTCAAACGATTGGTTTGTCTAAGACCGAAGTTTCCGAATAAATATCTGTAAAAATCTGAACTTTGTGTTAAAAGCTAATTAGCATTAAATGTAATGTTCACATCTTTGTTTAGTCTGTTAGCGTGGTAGCATTTGCTGTTCACAGCATGTTCACCATCCTGTCTGGTAGCAAGCTAACATTAGCTAATTAGCATGAAACACCATGTTCAAACCTCAGTTTAGTATAATGCAGCCCAACATTTGATAATTAGCATTAAACACCACATTCACCATCTTAGTTTAGTCAGTTTGCATTCTAATATTTGATTAAATGAAATGGAAAACAGTTTAGCGTGACCTGCAGCATTAGTATCCTTATCATTATGATTTTGTTAATTGGGGAATCAGGTCAAATTTTAAAAAATGTTTCACCTCCCACACCTTCACTTTTGTGATCTGTCAGAAAAACTACCAGAGTGACTTTTAACTGCAATTTACAAAATTCTCATTTGAAAAGCAGATTGTGGTTAAAAAAAGAAGCAGCATTTTAACGGCCGTACTCATTCAGACTTCTTCACATTACAACACATAGTTAATTGCCAAATGAGTTATTGGTAAGTAGGTAATGGCTTCCGATCTCTTTCACCAGTATTCTCTGCTCTTTAATGGAATTTGGAAGCATTGTGCCCATTATGCTCCATTCAAAAGACATAATCTCGCTTTAATCATGTCACAAATAATAAGATGCATTTAATTTTACGTGCACAGAGAAACATTCAAACCTGATACAACCACAGAAATGTATCAAATCCTGTCTATTCTTTGCTGCAGTATTATCATACCCATCCTAACAGCCAGATAAGCTTTGGTTTATGGAATAAAGGCAAACTCACCGTTTGTGATGCGGAACAGAATAAATCCCTTTTTCAAATCCGCTTTTTTGCATCAGATATTATTTCAAATATTCCTTGTGCTGTTTTAGAATCTTGAGCTTGAGAAGCCCCCCCATCTCTGTCACACACACACACACACACACACACACACACACACACACACACACACACACACACACATACACACACACACAAACCTGCACAATCCCTTTCCTATTTTACAATGAAACATGCTCATTGCCCATGTTACACATTTAGAAAGAAAATATATCCCTAATCCCTGTTTCTCTCTCTCTCTCTCTCTCTCTCTCTCTCTCTCTCTCTCTCTCTCTCTCTCTCTCTCTCTCTCTCTCTCTTTTTTCCTGGGCTTAAGTTTGCAGTTTAATAAATGGCTGTGATTTAATTGCACCACGGCACACTGCTCTCAGCGCAGCGAGTGATTAGCACGACAACGTCTTCTAAAACCCTGTGCTGCTGTTTATTTAATTGTCCCTATGATGCCGCGGCTATGCTCTATTTATTTTGCTGCTTAACTAAAACAAAAGGCAAGGTTCAACTTTAGTTGAGGCTCATGCAATATTGAGCAGAGTGGAAGACTGCACCGCACTCTAGAGATGTTTCTCCCGAACACACGCTGCACAAAGCCGAGCAAGTGTAGTACTGTTTGTGCGCGTGCGGGTGTTCACTTGTGTTCGTTCACTGTGCCAAGCCTGCGAATAACACAACTTTCAGTCTATGAATAATTTCCTGCGCTTATGCTTTCTTTGCCCCCCGAGTTGCTATTTTTTCCCTCCTGGCTCTTTTCCATTTCCAATGCAGATTTTCTCTCCTCCATCTCCCACATTTGTTTCCCTTTTACCTCGATGATCACTCGTAATCATAACTAAAACATTGGAGCGCTTTTTTTTCCTAAAATTTGTTTTGCTATTTACCATAAAAACATTCTTGAGCTGGTCACATAATATTATAAAAATAAAAACACAGAAACTTTTGCAAGTGTTATTGAAAGAAGCAGAATAGTTAAAGAGACATTTGACCCCCGGAGTAGCTTTTTAGTGGAAAAGATGTAAATCCAAGCAATTCCTGTGTAAATCAGAAATTGTTCAGACCTGCCAGACAACTTCCAGTCCGACTTAAGTTATGTCGACCAGATGTAACCGCACATGCATAGATTTTTGACAAGGTGCCAGGTAGCGGTGTCACTGTAGTCGCTCACGTCACTAAAAAAGTTGAACCCTTTCCAGTTAAAGAAAAGCACATGTTGTACAATTACCTCTGAACTTTGCAACAAATAAAATTGGTTATATACGATAAGACAGGTTGTAAAACAAGAAGCCTGATGAGCATCCATGTTAAAATGAGGTAAAACAATGTTGTGTCATTGAGTGTGCACAATTATGGGAAGCAGCAGTAGGTCAAAGTTGAACCAGTGGATTGGGCTGTAAACTGTTACAGACAGTTCAGGTTGTAATTCTCAGTTTCATTGGGGTTTGAGAGCAGTTTTGCAGATGGAGAACATTTCCTATCCAGATAGAACGAACTACACGTGACTTTAATTTACAAAAGTCCATGTTCGTCCCTTTAATGTGTTTTAACTTAAAAAGAAACCTCTCCTTTCTGCTGGGAAAGGCTAAATTCTGCTCTCACCACAATCATATTAGCTAAATGTTTGGATTTTATGTCAGTGTTGTTTCAAAGACTTCTGGGGCCCCCACGCAAAAGTGCCCACCATCAAACAGCCCTCAAGAAACACACGACACATGATAGATATTCTCATCTTCAACCAAACCTATGAAATTACGGAGCTTTTGGCAGAAAGTTAGTGGCATCAATCCAACCATGTTGTTGTTGCATCTCCTTTACATAGCCGATCAGAGAATTTAAGGGGGTTCTCACCAGATTGTCATTGCTGTGGTTCAGCCGGTCTTGGAGGGCCCCTCTCTACTGCCTGCTTTGCCCGCCCTGTTGCAACACCCCGCCTGTTCTGAAAGGATGTTTGGATTAAGTGGATCATATTTGTGTCGTCAGATAGAAGCCCCTTAGATTGTCAAGGAAGAATCACTGACTGTAAGTTAAGATGTTTATCAGCAGTCACGAGCCCTCTGCGGGTGACACATGTTTCGTATGAGATTTGTCAGGAAATTGGTAATTGCTTCACGATGTTGGTAATTTTAGAAGTTGCTCTGAATGGCTTTATTGTTACCAGAGGTGCCCCGAGTTGAGCCTCCATCCACATGTCTGACAGCAGCTTCACATTCTGACACACACCTCCACCGTTTGCTTCTCAAGCATTGTTGATCAAAGAAAACCTGGAATGAGCATGCGGATGTTGGACCACCTGAAACTATGAGTTGCCTCATCGTGTGTCTGCAGGAAATCTGTACAGAAGAAAACTAATGATAAGGCCATGAAACTGCTATGATCTCTGCGAAGTGGTAAAACTACTAGAATGCTGCTCTTTGATTTAGTTACAATAAATGGTAACTAAATGGAATCTGAATACACTTGTAATAATTGAAGATTTTATGCTGAAGTGGTTTCACATGCACTGAACTTTGGAGGGGCTGTAAATGTCCGATTAGTTTAGTACCTTTTCCAACCAGACCTCAAGTAAAATGTCCGAAACATGTAACAGTGAACCCATGTGAGAGAATACAGCAGAAACAAATCAAACACAGCAAGCAGGCTTGTTGATGACAAATCTCAGGATGAGGTCATACGTGAAGAAGCCAACTTGGAAAGACAACAGGATTCGAGAGCTGATGATGAGGACCAACGCTAAAAACGTGATTTCTGCAGTAGAATTTGACTTTGTGTTCTTCTTTCTCCTGCTCTACCAAGGTTCTACCACTCGCCTGAATGTTACGGACATATTCCTGTAGTTGTGAACACGTCTGACCCGGACAATCTCCTGCTGCGTTCTCCATATATGAGAAGCAACCTCCTGAAACTTGGGTAAGGACATTTTCCGTTAGCACGTTCATGCCTGAAATTGGCAAAAAAAATGCTTGGTGAAAATCCAGGCCCACTCACCTCAGACAGAACCGGGCTTCCAAAGTCATTTTAATGTTTTAGTGAAAACAAAGGCAAAAACAATCCACCTCTGACAAAAGAAAAATATGAATACAAAACAATCCTCTAAATCAGTTTTAATGTTTCATGATTTGAGCAATCTACTCTGTAAAGATTCTACTGTTATCTGGTCCACGTTCAGATGCTATTTCCCTCTTCAAGCCAGTCAAGCTGTTCTTTTCTGCCATAAGAGTTTTAGAAGAGGACAGGCTGCGCATACATAATATTAATCCCCTATTTCCGTCACCAGGGGAGCGTGAACTTGCCTTTCATTGATCTTGTAAAACTATCTGAGTTTAAATCTTTTCCTCTTTCTGCAAAGTGCAGTAAAGTGAACGTCAGAGTGAGTTTATTTAAGAGCCGCCTGGAAAATAAAATAATGAAAAGAGACACAGTGAGATACTGAGGTCATGCTCATCCATCTATACATTCACAATATCCAGGCCATGATACATACTGCAGTACATTAGCCGCAAAGGCTGGCAGGGGATCTCGTGGAACCTCATCTCAGCTCATTAATTTCCAAAAGTTGGCCAGAGTCTGCAAAATTCTTGCTCATAAAATATTAATATCAACAAATCTTCAAGGGATCTGTAAGAAAATATCATAGGGGGACCAATTAGGCAGCTGCGCCTGAAGAGTTCTACGCTTTATTCCTTTCAGTGGAAATCCACACTTTACATTTAGGTTTACATTTTCCTCCATGTTTAACACTGAGGAAATTGAGATTTGTAGATCAACACATTTTACTGGAGACTGGGACCTTTATTTGAAATGTAAATTCCCTATTAAATCTAATGTCACTATGTGCATATGAACGCTGCTCGTATGCACACATACAGAGTCGCACTGAGCTGTTCCATGAGACGAGCGTCCTTGCCTGTGTGAGGCCATGCTGTACGTATTTGTCTGTGTGTGTGGTTTTTTTAACTTGTGCATTATTCATTTATTAATTCAACCAACTACTTATTCATCTTTGATCCTCTCTCCATTAAAAGAGAAGTGGTTATTTGAAAAGAAAAAAGCAAAGCAGATCTAAAGGTAATTTAGGAAATGTGTGATTCAGTTCTTTAAAGGAGGTTTCAAAGGATGTGGTGCTTGATTATATTAAGTGTTGTTCTCTTGTATCCAACACTATGACTAGATTTGCAAAGCGATATGTTTAGTCCCATTCAATTATTCCATTATCTATACTGCTTATCCTTTGAGGGTCATGGGGCTGGAGTGAACTTCAGATGACAAAGGGCGAGAGGTCGGTTACTCCTTGGACATGTCACCAACGTATCACAGGGCTGACAAATACTATCCATGCTCATAGTTAGACATACTGACGAGTTTAAATTCTCCAGCTACCCTAACCAAACTGCACGTGTTTGGACTGTGGGAGGAAGCCGGAGTACCTGGAGAAAACCCACACAAACACGGGGAGAACGTGTTAACTCCAAATAGAAAGGAAGAGCCAAAAGAGTTGTTGTACAGTCTTTGAAAATTCAACTTCAGCTGCTATAGGAACTGGTTATTTAATGTGTTGTCTCTTTCATGGCAACATGGAATTAATATCCTTTAAAAAGTCTGTGAATCTGAAAAAAATTGTCCTGTAGACATGACAAACTCTTTTGCCTTCTTCGAACTGTAAATGAACTGGGCTTCCTCTGGGCTCAGCCTCGGAGACAGGGTGAGGGGCACCAATATCCGGGAGGAGCTTTGAGAAGAGCTGCTGCTTCTAATAAGTCAGACATCTGATCAGGATGCATCCTGGATGCCTTCCATTGGAGGTCTACTGGGTAATGTACAACTGGTGGGAGGCCCTATGGGTATAGATCCAGGACACACTGCAGAGATCATATATCTCATCTGGCCTGGGGACGCCTCAGGATCCCCCAGGAGGAGAAACGTTGCGGGGGAGAGGAACACCTGGTCTCTGCTTGACCTGCTGCCACCGCAACCCGACCCTGGATAGGCGGCAAAAAAAATGGATTGGATGGACGGATGCATGGATGAAAATGAAAAACCATCACTTCCTCTTTTCTGACCCATGCATGACTTAGTTGTTGATTGTTCCCTCTAGATCTAAAACCCATGTTCTACACCTCATTTTGTGGCTCATGCTGATGTTTGCTGCATACAGCGTTTCACATATATTTGCCTCCTAATCACAAACATCTGCCATCAGAGTTTGCTTAGTGCTACTAAACGGCCAAAGCTGTAAAACAAGCATAAGTGGCTGACAGAACTATTTTGTCAGCGCAGTAAAAACGTGCTCGGCTTGAAAGACTTAACATTGTCAGCTGTGCTTTTTGGCCCCGTCCTCAATCAAAGCTCTGACACAGTGATTCGTCTGCCTCAAACTTAATTGCTTGCGGGAAGGAGCCAAGCACAGGGTTCGTTCTCCATTGGCACCATGTCCTAATTATAGATATTGCTTTGGCAACCTGGCTAATTCACTCAGCATTTTCCTTTCTCTTATCCGCTTGTTCCATAGGAAGCTAATGGGAATGTTGTGTGTGTGTGTGTGTGTGTGTGCTGCCATGTGGTTTGCAGCAGAAAGTTTAATGCCATGTTCCTGTCACTTTCTCATGAAGTAAGAAGTAGACGACGCTTCTGCAAAACGTTTTAATTTATGATTTTGTTACTGACCGAAAAAATATAGATAAGAGAGTCATCGATATTACTTTAATTTCAGGTTTACGATACACAGTAAAGATCGATTCTTAACTTTTCAGTTGAATTTCAGTTGCGTAAATCACAAGGTTTGTTATAGTTCTAAACAATCATTTATTTTTCCATCAATTAGCTTTTCAAACCTTGGTTTTTCTGGCACTGTTGTAACGGCCATCTTGTCTTTCACCATAATTTATGAAACCGCTCTTACTCTCTCCTGTTGGGCCCGAATAATGTGCGGTAGTGACGGAGAAGACCGACGGGAGTGAACGCTGCTTGGGTTTGAACTGACCACAACGTTCGTGTCCAGCAGGAATGTTGTCCTTTATATACAGTCCATGTTGTAAGAATCTTAACATGCTGATGTTAGCATTTAGCTTTGAGCACCTCTATACTTCATACAGCTGCTAGCATGGATCTTTAGTCTTGCTACAACAAGAAATGTTTGGAGATTAAATTTGAAGTTGAGCTCTATGGGGGAAAGTCAACGGTTTTGTTTTCAGTTGTACTAAAAAAGAACTTTTGAGGAAACACGAGGATTTGGGGAATTGTTAGAACAAAATCTGAAAAGAAATTATTTTTGTAGGTTGCCTGCCAGGATTATGAAATGCTTCACTGCCCTGAAGTTTTCACTCCTGTTTTTCTTGGAGTTTCTCACAGCGAACATGTAGGTTTATGGTGAAGTATCCGCTGACATCACCAAGGTTAGACTGACAAGTGGAAAACAAATCCTCTCCATAGACTCTCATCTTGACCCTGGCTCTCCTGACCTCCACACGTCTGACAGCCAAGAAGGTGTGTGTGTGTGTGTGTGTGTGGAACCGATTTGTCGAGCAGTTCAAGTGAGCAGCGTCAGTCAGACAGAGCTGAACCAGTGCTTTCAGTCTCTTCTCGCCACTGGCAGCCATAATGGAGACACTTGATGAGATCCCTCCGGCTGCTGCATTTCACTTGGAACATTTTGGTTTAAGCAAACATTCGTCATCCTTCTCTCTTTCTCCGTGTTCCCTGTTCAGGATGTTGTTACATCCTGGCCAGTTATATTAGTATTCACATTCAACATCTCTGTAATTGATTATTCGAATTTGTAAAGTCCACAACTCTCTATAGTGAGGAGTGACTCAATGACGAGGTTACATTAGATTGGTGCCAACTCCTGGCTCTTCTGCAAATGTGTGTTCATAGATGCAGTTGGCATTTCTCCAGACCCCTGTGCCCTTGGCTGATGGCAAACCCAGGGAGGTGGGCAGGTAATAGCTTTCCAGCACCTGCTTATTCATCCAAAAATCCTTAACTTAAAGGACGAAGGAGATTAAGTTGCGCTCAGGTGTCCCACTTCACCGGAACCTGCTGACCTCTGCTGATTGACTCGTCAGCACAGAGCCAACTTGCTGCTTTCGGAGTCAGAGTGCCCCGCACAGCAGAACAGAGTGGCTCACCTTTTGACAAATGAAGACAAATGTCTTTTGGAAGGAGGCCTCTTTTTTTATAAAATGTGTTTTTTCCCTTCCCTTCCTGTTAATCACTCTCAGCAACAAGGATTTCACTGTCTCTATGTGAATGTTGAGTGCTAAGTGGGAGCAAATGTGCTGTGACAACAGCTTTTTGGAAAGGGAAAAGGGATCGAATATTTCACATGTGGGGGATTCTGTTAAATGTGTGAAAGTCGCTTTTTGGCTCTTCTGGGATTCTGGTTGTTGGCTTGCATAAAGCGTATTGCTACAGCTCATTTGCACCGATATTTTGGGATGATAGGCCGACTGTGTGTCCAGCAGGATGCCTGTGTTTCACTGGGGTAAACAAAGGCACAGCAAAGGTACCAAGATGCAAAAAAAATGAAGTTCTTCTGGTTTTTGGAAACCACACAGCATTTTTTCTTTATTTGTATTCATTTTCCGTATTTTGTTTTCCAATATTTTTGCTCCTTCGATTGAAATACTTTACATATTTCCATTTGAAAAACACAACAGGAAACATAAAATTGCTGCTGCTGACACACAAACGCACACAAACACACATCTGTCTGAGTGTGATAATATCGTCTTGTCCTTGGGAGCCCCTGACTACACTGAACAATGTTAGACCTGTGCTCTCTCTAGCATCCTCTGCAGTCCCTTGACAGCAGCTGATTCATACAAGCCGCCTGCAAGGCAGTGAAAGAAAGAGACATCCTCATTGCAAAGTCTGGGCACAAGCAAACAAGGAAATAGCTTGGCTGTGGTCGAACCTGAAAATAATGGAAAAAGCGCACTTTCAATTTAGCCATTCCTGAGGTTTTTTTTTCTTCCCCTTTTTTGCAAGGGGGTGTTGGGGAGGGAGAGGTATATATCGCCCGGGGCAAAGCAACGTAGATGGCTTGGAAGTCACCTGACAAAATACCATTGAAAAATGGAAGCAAGCTATAAATAAACAAGCAGCAATATCCTGTGTTATGAATATATAATTTCTATCTTTAATAACTATTGAGGCCTGAGGGATAGTCTACAAACGGCTCAGCGAGCACTGATATTGTGATTGGGAATAGACCTGCTATTGAATTATTGAGGCACCTGCAGATGGATACCTCTCAACTCGGGTGATCCGCTCTGCCGTCCACTGACACCTGTTTTGGACCCTGGGGTTAGAATTAAACCCCATAATGGTTTTTTTTCTCCCAGGGAAATTAATAGCAACAAGTTTCAACGACCACATATTCAATAAAGAAATGACACTGAGTTAATTTGGAGAAGTGGACCTGGGAGTGAAAACACAGAATTTTGTATCATCAGTTATTCATTTTAAACAATTTTCCAGCGAAAATCCCCATAAAGACCACACCTGTGCTGTTGGTCTTCTGCATGCTGCCATAAACAGCTCAGACTTGCCAAAGTCTTTATAAGACCTGTGATGACACATTCTCGGGACACCAAGACTGTTTGCAGCAGATTATTTACGTTGTGACCTTGAGCTGCAGCGGATCAGATCTTTTCTAACACATCCTCAGACAGCCTGTTCCCATTTCTCCCCCCATCCAACACGTTGACTACGACACCAACTGTTCACATACCATCTAATGTATCCCAGCCCATGACATGCGTCGTTGGTATGTTCGCTTCATTTGAGTGGCCGTAATGTTTTATCACATCTGCGTTTATTTCACTGTGTTTTGGACTGTTGATTAGACAAATTGGATAATTTGAGGAAGCCACCCTGAACCCTGTGAAATTGAGATCATTTTTTACTCTTCTATGACATTTCATTGGCTCAATGGTCCAACAATGAATAATAGACAACTTAATTGTTAATGAAATTAATACATTCCCATCTCCCCCCCACCCCCCTCCTGGCTGGCCATAAAACGCCTGAGACTACACGTAACAAAAGGTTCATTTAAAGCAGATGTAATGTCTGGTTAACCTAAAGCACAGCGTGATGCGAGGATTTATTCCATGAAATCCCACAAATCATCTGTACTGATCATACAAGCTCTCTCATATTAGAACATGTGGTCATTGGATGTGGGGCCAGTTTGTATCTGAACATGTAGCAGCTAAAGATCCAAGTTTCTGTTAATACACTCACACGTACAGTTGTACACAGTTTTCAAAGTATACTCACTGAGGTAGTGCTTGATGTCCTGGTATCAAGACCTTTGTACCTTGTAGCTTTAGACATTTTGTTGTTGTGTTTCGACTCCACTTTGAGGAAGCTACTAGCTAACTGTAGGCTAACATTAAAATTAAGATTAGGTCACATTGTTTGTGGTGAGGCTGTGCGGTTTCTATTGCTTGGAATCACAGCGTCTAGCCACGCTTCCACCTGTCAATATTATTCTTGCCTTAGTTGGGGAAATCTTTCAGCGGACTATTTAATTTGAAAATATTATTCTTGGACTTTCTGTTAGCCCTGGGACTATTGAATGATGGTGTGTCCTGTTTATTTGAATTGCATTCTATATATTGCCGCCCGGGTTGGATGTGATTTAATTTGTTGAGTGTTAATATACATTGTTTACGCCTCAAACTGTGTTTTTTTGTAGATATGTCTTTAATTACTGTGAGGCAAAAGCAGATCTTTTCTGCAAACCTTGATGTCTTTCAAACATTGTGTGTTTCCAGTGAACAGTCATTAATGCAACAAGTGTCAGATCCGCCTGACCTTTAATTTAAGCGTGTGTAGTTTCCCTTAGAGTATCTTAAATATTATGAATTGTTACAACAGTGCAGTGACCTTTTCGTGCTTGCCTTATCTTTTCCACTTCCTGCCATTGTGTTAAGTCAGGTCTTTTCTAACTGTGATTAGCAAATGAATAAGTTATATTTTTTATTCTAAACGTAGGGCCTATAATAATGATAAATCTTTGAATAAGCCTGCAAGAGGTCACAATTAAAGAGTATTTATTGACTTTAGTTTAAAATGTTGAGGGAATCACTTATATTGATAGCAACAGTTAAACTTTATGACAATTTCAATTTGACAATATCAAAATGGAAGCACTTCTAATAGAAACAGCACACTTGTTTCAACGTCTCCAGAGCCAGACACCATGACATTATCCTATTATACAGCCCAGTGGCAGGCTAGTGGAAAAAACATTAAATCTAACTGCATATTCAGATCATTTCCATTTTTTAACGCCATTCCTTCTTTACTCGGTTGCACCAGTCAGTTCCAGTTTAGCAACAGTGCTCCAAGTCTTCCTCCCTGACGATTTCAATCAGGACGAACTTTTCCTTAACTTGACGTAGCTGCGTTCCATCGCCAGGGCATTCAAATTCATCAGCAACCCAACATTAACACGTCATATCTGTGACAGTGCCGAAGTCATAATGCATGTTTTATGGTGATATTTAATGGTCGACTAACAAAGCAATAACAGAGCCTGATTAGATGCAGTAGCCATAGAAGCCCACTATAGAGAAGCCCATTGATTCTCTCTGGTGCTCTATTGATCCAGTATGTTTCCCTTCAACCGCAGCCTGCTAATCGCCAGGCTCTCAGGGAGATGGGTTCAGGCACTACAGTAAATCTCTGGGTGCTGCAGGATATGAGTGGTACTTAGGCTGTGATGGGGGATCATTACCTACCTCTGAAGGTTTTATTGGTTAATCCTAAATCTTTACTTTCTATGTTGAGCATTCTATGTGGCTGTGTGTACACGTAAGGACTAGGAGCAAAAGAAACGTGGATTGTATTCATTGTCAATTAGAAGTTGTTCAGAGATGTAGTTATTTGTGCCGACACATAATAAAAAGTCCTTATATCGCCACTTGACTTGCTGCTGTATTAATAGCTTGTGCAATCTGTCATTGATCATTTCTTTTAAAGGTCTTTCTGAAATTGTGAAACACACTTGTGTGATTTACTTTTCTTATTCTAAGCATTGAAAGCATTGAAGTGGAAACTGTCAGGACCGCAGTTTACACCTTGTTGCTGCAGAATGGAAAGAACAGTAAAAGGACCGAGTCTGAAGTGTGGTCATATTTTGGTTTTGTACAAGTGCTGAGGGAAACTTGATCCAAGATGGACGCCCTGTCTCCAGAACATGCAGACAGAACAATCAGTGTGAAAGGGGCAACAATGCAAAACATGTTAACTTTTAACTCAATGCATGATGTATGGACTCTGGATTTGTAGAAAATGTCATGTTTTGTCTGTCTGACTTTGTCAAAGCACTACATCGTCCTGCTGCTGTATGTGTTGTGTGTCACACTCCATTTTACACAATCACACATTAGTTTAGTCATTCAACCGCCCAAATATTCCAGCAGGAGAAACAATATCGACTCCTCTGTAAAGGAGGATGGTGCTGGTGGCCACTCCGACTGTGACCGACACCTCAATGTGTTTTATAAGCTCTACAATGACTCAATAATGCTAAACACTAAGTTAGAGATCTTTTATGTTATCATGAGTTGTGTAAAAAAATTGGTTCACTTTGGTACAATAAATTGGCCTTTGGCAGAAACAAAGTATAGGCTATTTGCACATGTAAAATGTAACTGTAAATGTAAAAAATGTAAATGTAACATCTGGCTATGAGTGAGAAAACATATCTAAACTTACATCCCATGATTTGAGAAACAAAGTATTTCTCTCATCTAATGAGTCACCGACTTGTTGATTCTTCTGTTAAAGCTAATCTTCAGGTTGCCATATTAAGACAATTTCACCTTCAAATTTGATATTCTCAGCAAACCAAATATGAACATTTGTCTAAATTTCACAGGGAAATACGTAAATTTACAGGACCACACTTCACCAGAGGGCCATTAACACACTGCTGCATTCTGGGCATTGCTTCAGTTCACAATGGGTCATTTCTTGTAATGAATTGCCAAATTATCAGGAGTGTTTTCTTGTCAAATAGGAAACGGTAATGATGATGACACAAGAACAGCAGCAGCATGAAACAAGTTGTATCTTGCCCTGCAGCCAGTAGTTTTTTTCCCCCTCTCATAGACACTTCCCAAGCTGATAATCAGGCATTTACTCCATAAACAATGCTGGAACTGACTTGGGATTTGCCTAACAATGTCTCATTACTAGTGTATGAGCTTCTTTTTTTTTCCTTGAGATAATGCGATTCGTCAAGGAGAGCAGAGGGAAGGAGGGAGGGAGGGAGAGTGTGAGAGAATGAGGGGCGGGGGTGGAGCGAGGGGAGGAGGACAAAAACACTTATTAATTTGCACGAAATGGAATTAGCAGCGGGGAGTTAGAAGCAACGGAGTTTCTAATTTTACCCTTGCCCCTGTGCGCCGATGGTAAATGGAGAATTGTCACACTCGACTTGGCTGGTTCCCCAGCTTGATGAGCTGTTTCTCTTGCAGGAGCTTTGCTCTATCTCGAGCATTAGCCACAGTGCCAGCACTCACATCACTGGGAGTGGGCGGGGGTGCCATCAGATGCCACATTTCACTGGTGACACTGAATAGAAAGGAGAATGTAAGAGGCAAGGGACACGACTTGTGATCTTTATGTTGAGAGGGTGATGAATCAGTGAAGTGTTAGATGCATACATGGATAAAAGGAAGAAAGGCTGGGTGATATCAACGATATAATGTCTGATGGAGATGGAAAGGTTTCCTAAGATATACTGTCACTACATGAAATTGCTTGAGATCATTCATGCAATCAATCATATCATAGAAACAGAACCTAAGTGACGTCCAGCTGTGTTGGCTTAAACATCAGTTGCTGACATTTTCAAGGGGGGGGGTGCAAATGTCCGTCAGTTGCTCCAGACGTTTTCTAAATCTTTTCCTGCCAACCCCCTGGTAATATGTTCAAGTGAGCCATGTTCAAGGTTTTTAGGTTCTGTATCTACTAAAAGAGGATTTTAGTCTTACGGGATTCAACAGAAAAAAGTGGCTTAATTTATATTGTGATATTTATTGATATCCAATAATGTGAAGAAAAAAAAATGACCGTAATAGCTTATTTTCCATATCGCCCAGCTCCATGGATGGATAGACAAGACAGATAGTCTAAGATACATGGTCAAATTCCAATAATGCAATCTGCTGGTGCCCACAGAGCAGCAAGCATGATAAATAGCATGCTGTTAAACTGGAGCACTAATCAATAAGGCACGTACACACACACACACACACACACACACCTACAGTCCCCCTAGCGAGAGCATCCAGGAGAAAATAACCTGTGACCCTCCCGCCCACCTTGCAGCCCTTCCTTGTGGGACGACTTTTCACAGAGTTCAGAGGGCACCGTCGGTGATGGAGCTGATAAACACCACCGGAGCATTTATGGTTGTACAGCCTGTTCAGCTTCTTCCTCACACCAGATAACAAGAGCTGAATTATCCCAGCTCAGCGTAGATACAGCGCTGCCTCCTCTTTGCCCCCCGGCTCCTTCCCTGCATCGATCAATATATCTGTGAGGATGTGATCAGCTGTTAGATGCAGTTTTGGAGCTGGCATTGCTTTCTGTATTTCTCCCCCCATCTCCCTCAAATCTGCGTTTTATTGATCGTGGCGTGCTCTCCAACATTTGGCTCTTTGTTACTGGGCTCCTTCGCATTTGCACGTCTCACCAAGAAAGAAAAGAGAAAAGGAGGAGGAGGAGGAGGAATAACAATGTCATACAGTGCTTTAATTGGAAGGATCAAAAGCACGAGGATGGGGCAGCAGTGTTTGTCTTTTAGAAGATTTTCCTCATTTTCCATGGAGATGGTTTGTTTATCCATTTGCCAAAGTTCCTCGAAGCTCGGGTCAGGTCAGTCTGGTTGCAAGGCCACAGACATCCCTCACTGATTAAAAGGAAGCAACTGAGTCACACACACACACACACACACACACACACACACACACAGCCCCTGCAGCTCTTGCCTGGCGATAAGGATCCCGATGTGTCTGACAGCGAGGCTGACTGCAGAGTGTGAGGGAATTAGAGGGATTAGGGGGTTATAGAGTAGCGTGATAGCCTCTGGGATGATGGAGGGATTAGCCCGATTATCTCACTCTCTCTCTCCCAGTCAGGCAGGCCGAGTTTGAAGCTGAAAGCTGCCAGATGTGGCACCCACAGATTGAGAGAGGAGGAAACAACCTAAGGGAAGGAGGGAGGGAGGAGGAAGACAAATTGGGGGAGCATGAGAGGTAAAATAAGGGGAAAGAGAGAGGGAAACGGTTAGTGAGTGGGGAAAGGTTATAAAGATAGCCAGTTAAAAGAGACGATGAGGACGAGAAATTGGAGGAAATTACATGGGGGAGTGACAGGCGAGCTAATGATAGTGGAGAAAACGAGGGACGGGGATGAGATAGGAGGCAGAGCTCCCTGTTGGCTTGGCTTCACTCTCATTCCCTCCAGTGCACATTGACTCCCTGCTTGGCTTGATATGGGATTTCATCAAGGTGCTGCTTAGACCAGCTTTACATTTTAATTTGCGGATTTCGCTGGCAGTTCTATCCCTCACCGGGGGCTGTATACAGTATGTCGTCGGCTGCTTGTGCATTTCTAATCACCGGGGCTATGATCCTGGGCCACACTTTGTACTACTTTCAACTTATTGTCGACTGTTTTGCACATAGTACTCGTTTGGTGACGTATATATGTGCAAAACATCTTAATCGCCCATGAATGCATGTTTTATACCATCATGATGTGACTGCTGCACCAATAGTGTAAAATAGCCGGAAAGAATCATGGGACACAGATTTTATGTCAACATTCATCAAATAATAACAAATACATTTCTCAACTCAATGACAAAAAGTATTTGTTACTGAGCCTTGATCCAAAGCGTGTAAATCTATAGCGAATCAGATCTTCTTAATGTCTGCCCGCTGGGAAGTTTCTATGAAAACAACTACAACTGTTTTTATCGTCAGAGAGAGATGTCATATGTGCCTCGTAGCAGTGAGTGTCTTTCTTGTGCTCTGCTCTGCGGTGTTATGCTCTGAGTTGGTCAATTTGGAGTGGGTTGAGCGTAAAAGCATCGCATTGTTAAAGATATGTGGTTTTCCAGTCACAAGAGCCGAGTTGAACGGGAGCGAAACTAATGACCGACGGCCAGTTTGGTACCAATCAGAAGAATAGCGATTAAGTTCATGTGAAACCACATGTACAAATTACACTGTTGTCCACTGTAATCTGTCAACACACACTTCATCCAGCACAAAAGGTGTCCTATCCTAATCTTTCTGTACTTTCCTACTAAAACAATGTATTTGTATTTTTGCCATTTTCCCCTGCAGGAATGTAGACAAACTGTAACTTGTTGCCCTGTCACAGGTTCTGACGTTCTTCGTCTGCTCTCATCCAGTTCAACACACTTCCAGCTGTGAGGCCTTTTTTATTACTGAAACTGCGTCACTGCAAACTGAGCTCACTGGTTTGTCTTTGACATCAACAAAAGAATAATTGTTTGTCCATTTCTCTGGTGAAGCATGACATTCTGCATTTTCTTTTTCTCCACACTTGCCATGAAGCTTGTCAGTGTAATAAAAGTTACATGTGTGTTTTCTTCACCCTGGCCTGACAGGCATACAGCCCAGAAGGGACCCCCCCCCCCCGCAGTACATGTCACTCTTCTGTACTTTTCTTTTATCATAGAAAAAACGAGTTCCTTATTTTTCTGTATTCATGTCACCACAACCCACCCACGGCCTCTTCAGTAGTTGGTCCTGCTGTAGCTCTTTTCAATTGACAAAATGTTTGTAAACAAAGTTGAAATACAAGGAATAAGCCTCGTAAAGTTCAAGTCATGGGACGCCTCAGGAAAAGAAGGTTGGCAGTTGAAATCTCACAGACTAAAAAGTGTCCTGACATCTGCAAAAATAAGTTTGTACAGTATTCTGCCTGACTGATGTCATGTGATGTTGTGTTCCTTTAGGTGAACAAACTGAGCAACAACAATACTCACATTTGAACAGTGGCATATGACTGAGGGGTGACTCCGTGTGATTTGTTCAGTGCTTTACACGGTAACACAACAAGTTGTGAGTGGTATACTTAGCAAACTGTCCTTGACAGCTTTCATATTCCTACCTACACCATCCTTGCTTCTGACCTACCTGCCTGCCTATCTACCTACCCTGCTTTTAATCTACCTACCTACCTACTTACCTACCTACCAACCACCATCCTACCTTCTGACCTACGTACCTGCTTGCCTACCTATCAAATAGGTAGAAGTCAGAGATGTGGGTTGTGATTCAGATATATTAGCTTGTTACCCAAAGGGGGCAGCGGGTGCATTTCAATCAAACTGAAGTCTCAGTACCGTGTCACAGACTCTGTATATGACTTGGTTTATACAATGCAGACAATATACTATTCAGTATAAATGGATGTGCTTACCAGGTCAAGTAAATTAAAATTGTTGATACCTTTTAAATGCAAAATGAATATTTTGAAGAATATGCTGTAACTACAGTGTTTTTCTGCTTGTTACACACAAGTTAAAATCTTGTCAAACCTGCATCCGTTACATGCAACTTCAATGAAATGCACAGCAGGACGCCATTGTGACTATTTTTAAGGCACTTGTTTTTTATTTTTTTTGTTCTCAACACATCTGTTATCTCCCCACCCCAGCAGTGGCTTACATGTCCTAAATGTGCTGACAGGGAAACAGAACCGTTATATCTTACACAAAATCCCACAAACCCAAAAGCCACAAGTAGCAGCTTTTCTAAACCCAGAGCTCTCCTCCTCCTCCTCCTCCTCCTCCTCCTCCTCTCCTCCTCCTCCTCTTCCTCCTCCTGCTGCTGCACTAAAACCATTTACGCTTCAAACACACACCTACCGGAATAATTTCAAGGAGGAGTCTGCACTTTTCAACCTCTTCTCAACAGCTTAAAACAGCTTTTTAAGCAAATGCAAAATTAAATGTATTTTTTCTTTAAGTTTCTCATTGTGCTACAGGGATGGTTTCAGTCCGGATATCTGACGTACAAACTGTAACACCACATGCAGTTGTGGGTTACTGTATTCTCATTTGTCTCACATCTACACCGGATGTGCCGACAGAGCTGCTTGAAGGTTGTTTTGTGGTGAATTGGATAGATTGTTTCCGTGCCGTCTGTTTGTGCATGCTGGTGTGTGTGTGTGTGTGTGTGTGTGTGAGAGAGAGAGAGTCTGTGTGCTGTAAACAAGATTTGCTTCTGCCCTCAAACCATGGCTGACAGAGTGCTCCTGTGTGTATGACGGCTACACAAAATTTTTCCACGGGTTATTGAGTACGGTGGGTTGTCATGGCAACTGGTGAGACGTTGTTCACTATGATTCTTTTCCTCTTTCTTCTCAATAAAGAAAGAAGCAGGATGCAAATTAACTCCCGCTACCAGCCGACATAAATCAAATGAACGTAACTGGAATTAGTTGCAAATGGAGGCAAAAAAATAAAACTGTAGAGTTGTGTTTGTGCTTCCAAAGAGACGATGCCCACACAAACATAATGAAGGAAACCTGCACGTCGGCTGTTTTTCTCTTATTTTGTCTGCTGTTTTCATTGTGGAATTTCTTGACACACATTCTGACCAAACACAAACAACAGAAGACCTGTACTGGATATTATACATCTCTTGTTTCTGAATATTTTATATTCCGAAAACAAACTTTCTTTCTTTAGGTTGGTCATTATTTATTAATTCAGACAGTCTGAGCAGAGGCAGCACCACGTTTCTCCTCTCTTCTACCCATTGCTCATGATATGTCTTTCTTAGTGAACACATGTTTCTCAAACATGCGACATCTGCATGTTTTCCGTCCTCATACCTAAACCGAATATATCCGTTATCTTAGATCTGTGTTTGTGCAGAGCTGTCAGAGTTGTCAAGGTAAAAAACCGGCTGATAAGTCAAAACGGATGAGATCTGACTTATCTTCCCACTGCTTAACTGTTGCTGTTTGTCTCGGTGCAAAGTGTCAGAATGTTCACACGCATACTTCACATAGAGACCTTCGTTTGTGTGTGTGTGTGTGTGTGTGTTTGAAGGAGCTTCACTGCATGTGGTCACTGATGTGTGCTGACAGCAGACGTCTGGCTGACGTGGTTGGAAGCCGCTGGCAACCGCACGGCAGAGTAAAAGCTACAAAACAGAATCGGGCAGAATTAAAATTAAAATGATCATCAATCATTCATTAATCGCAATATGTTGGAACGTGGTGCATCACTGTGGTAAAGTGGTTTGCACTGTCACTTCAGCATGAAGGTTCTTGGTCTTTATCCTATGTTGTCTTTGCGTGTGAAGTTTGCATGTTCTGAGTTTTCTCCGTGAACTCCAGCTCCCACAGTCTGAAGATATGCAGATTGGGTTAATCTAAGAATCTAAATTGACTTTAGTTTAAAATTCAGACCATAAATTAACCATAGACGTGGACCAAGACCCCCACAGGATAATTGTTTTATATGGAGGCAACATCAAAAGTGTATTTCACAATGATTTGCTTTTTGCAACTAACTTGTTTTTTGACTTTTATTGAGTCTGTATCACCAAAACTCAAGGAATCTATCTTTGTAGGTAATTAAAAACCACCACAGAGTCAGCTGGGGCTTCAAATTTGGTCCAAAACATGTTTTTTTAAAAGCCTATTTAATTAAAATGATCTAAACAGGTAATCTTTATACGATTAATTGACAAATTTGTGTTGCTCCAGTGTGAATTCAGATTTTTTATTTTGTTTTAAATTCAAACGTTTAAGAGAACGAGTGAACAAGTGAAACTGACAGAAAGAGGAAGAAAGTAAAGTGAGAGAGAGAGGTGTGGAGAAAATAGGCTACCCCTACACAATTGCATAACTGTGACCTATAATACACCACAACCAAGACGAGGAACAAAAGTGGGATGGAAACAGTTTCAGTGTGTATGTGTGAGTGTGTATGAACACTGTGCATCGATGTGCAAGATGACACACTGTATTTCAAATGTGAGAAAAAGAGCAGTGGAGGTGTGTGTGAATATGTGCGTGCACACGTAAAAACACACACCTGCAAGATTTAGATGTATTGGTTTCCGTCCTTTTGCAAACGGCGCTCCACAGAATGCGTTGATAGCACATTGCCGCTGCTGCTCTGCTCGCCCACAAACCCACAGTGACAATCTCATGGCCAAGTTGTCAAAATCCATATATTCGAGGGATTGTTCATCACATCATCTTCTGATCAAGATGGATTACTCTTCATCAGCAGCTCGCAGAGGTTCAGGTTAGGAGATATGAAATCACGTTGATGCATTTGATGGAATAGTGAGGCTGAGAGATTTTAGATTGAGATATCTGCGCCTTATTGAATCCTGTGTGGGGGGGGGGGGGTGTGCATCAAATGACTTGTCAATGCACTGAAATGACTCGAGGCTCTTGTCTTCTAATTTCTACTTTGTGTCATTTGTCTTGTAAAAACAGAGTCGCCTTCTTGCAGCTTTTAGGCATTTCTGCACAAACATCCCAAAAGCTGATCTGCTCATCTGTTTTTAATTCCTGTACATTTGCACTTCCCCTCTCTGCCTGCGGATTCCTTTCACTCATCCTTTACTTCTGAGCATATTTAGTTGCAGCAGCCTGGAGAAGGGAGAGCAAATTGAGCCTTAAATCCAAACATGTGACATCAGAAGACAAAATGGCAGCACAGACGGGCCCTGGACCACCCACAAGCTCTGTGGCTTCCCTCTAACTGAATGTGTACTGAATTAGACACTGCCTCAAACCGTTACCCCAGAGCTTTTATTAACCACACCAGAATCAAATACATCTGCGGCCTGTTTTTGACTTCTCCTTTTTCGACTCTATCAAGCGTGTGTTTCCAGTGTTGAGGAAGTTGTGTGTTCATACGCAAAGTTTGTAGAGATGTCTTGAAAATGGAGGGTGGGTTTCACATTCAGAGAGTGTGAGTCTGAGTTTGTAATGTGAGACATCAGGTTTGCATTTAGAGATGAGTTGTGTGACAAACACAGTATTGCAGTATTTACCACATGGAAACAGTTCTGCATTTGCACAACTCTCTACAAGTGTGTGCATGTGTGATGCATGTGTTTGACTTAATTCAAGCTGTGAGCGTGTGTGTGTTTGTGTGTTAATGAGAAAAGAAGCATGCTAACAAATAAACAATAATTTTGAAGGTGCAGTCAGTAGCCTCCTTTAATCAGAGACCCTACATGTTTGTTAAAAGACCTTTTATTTCGCCGGCCTTTGCTTATTTACACCATCGTGCCATAATGTGGCCCCGGTTTGCTATTTTAAAAAAAATGCCGGTCTTCTGGAGTTGTTGTTTCGGGACGAGCTCTGCCGATGACTTATTGCCTGAGCAACAAACGACCCCCCAATCTGTGTTTGCACCTTTTATATCCAATAGTGAGGCAGAATAATGTGCAACCTTCCTGCATGGCTGTGTAAAGGTCTCAAGCATCCATGCACACACACACACACACACACACACACACACACACACACACACACACACACACACACACACACACACACACACACACACACACACACACACACACCACTTTGTGATCACATTTGCATATAATTTTTTCAACTACAGATTATTTAAAAAAAATATACACAACGATGTTGACAAATATCAATATGGTAAATATAGACGCAAGTGCACACACACACACACACACACACACGGCACACTAACACACCCTTACCAACTGTAGTGGAAAATTACCAGGCTCCCGTGCATGCCTGTATGGTTATGGGAGCCATGGAGAGAGGGAATGGTCTATTTGTGGTGTCCTGCTGACTGGACCAGAGGAGAGCAGACCAGCGCTGTGGTGAGGCTGGAAGGAGGAAAGGAGCGGAGAGTCATTAGGCTGCAGGCCAGAGACCTCCATTTACTCTCTGCTCTGTCTCCCTCTGGTCTGCTGTCGAGCCACACAGCGGGTAGACGCTGGCGAGGACACACACTTTGCTAAGGAGCTGCTCTTCACCTCAGACGTGTGAAATAAATAAAAATAGAACCTCAACAGGCTCAAAATGTGCTTTTGAAACCTTTATTTTTAATGAGAACATCAGTGTGGGGCCTTCTGCCAGATTATGTTAAGCGTTTTCAATCCCAAAATACAACTTTAAAAAAATATAAATAGTTTAATAGTTGTATTATTGTAACAAGGAAAAGAAACGTGTGCAGCAGCCACAGTGTTTTGTTAGCATTAGTTTTTGAACAGACTGAAGTGTTGCTGGTATGTTTACATGCTGCTAATATCTGATTAGTTAGCTTTGCATCTTTCCCTGACAAATGTTGTTTGTTCTCAGTTTATGTTTATGTGGGAACAGATTGTGTTGTGTAGTTGTGTTGGTTTTTACAGTGTACTTGTTTGCTGTGCAATAGAAATAAATGAAATATCAACTTCTTCTTTTTGGTGTCAGATTTTTCTTTTCTCAGCAATAATGAGTGTGATACTAGTATTTATGAAAGTGAAATTAACAGAGTCTTGGTCTCGTAAACCAGGAACTAAGTTAGCTTCCAATATGAACACCTGCCAAGTCATATGGACGTCTGCAACTCTGTAGAACAATAAGTGTTTTGATGTTTTTATAGACATTTGTGAAGTCATTTGACCGAAGGAACTTTTATTTTCTCCGTTTACAACATTGTCACAGTTTGATTTGCTGCTCTTTGTCCTAAAGGCTTTGCTCAAACAACAAATGAGCAGCAATAACAGCATGTGCAACAGTAGTATTGATTTTAATCGCTGCAATTGTTGTGCTGCTTGGCCTGCTTTTATGAACAGCCATAAAATAACAGGGAGGAGATGGCCTGGATGCTTTCCATGTATTACAATCAGAATTTATAAATTGCCCCATTACCCACCTTTCCACTGGTTACTCTTGGAACATTAGCAATTATTTTCACATGGGTCACACTCATAAAACCAATAATCTGCTGATTTAAAGCCTTGGCAGAGGAGCTGGGCTGCAGGCTTTCTGAGGAAAGAGGCCTTTGCCTTTTAGTCATCAATTTCAGGCGGCTGTTAGACAGGCTTCGCAGGCACAAATAGCTTCTGGCTTTTGTAAGGAAAGTGATTGAGGGAGATGGAGAGAGTGACATTGAGAAAGGAGACAGACATCCTCTCAGTTCAAGTGTGTGTGTGTGTGTGTGTGTGTGTGTGTGTTGTCTTTTTTCAGGTGAACGTTCGCCACTGATAAAAAATACTTTTCATTGAAACTTCAGCAGTTGAAGTCCATTGAATAACCTTAAATTGTATAAAGATAAGTGGTGAACTGCCCAAAGAAAAAGAAAACGTTTAGGTCGCAGAAAACTGCAAGACCATAGAAATGTGATAGAATGTGACATTTTTCAGGGATGAAGAGAACAGTGGAAATAAATGAAGCCTTGAAAGTCGAATACAGAGATTTTCCACAACTAAACCAACTTTAATGATTATTCAAAACCTTTGTCTGTATAAATAAAACTTTATTTATATAGCACTTTTCTTAGGCACAAAGGCAGAACTGTGATACAACCATAGATTGTATATAAAGATGGACGACATGCCTGTTCCCCAGATGTGAAGCCAAAGTGTCTCAATCGCCCCCTGGTGGCTGGCTGCAGTGTAGTTCATAAACCCTGCCTCCTTCGTGTTAGTGACCAAACTAAAAGGTCAAAGTTCATGTCAAATACATTTATCTCATTTTAGGGTTGTTCTCACACTGATGTTTGTCCAAGTGCTATTTTCTCTAGTAAGTTTGGTTTTATTCATTTATGTGACACTATAAGAAGGAGTGATCATGATTGACAGATGAGACTGATTCGCAATTGGTCGAGCAGGTGTAAAGTTGGGACCTCGATACGATGACTCTGGTTCCAAATGTGGAAGAGGGCGACGTTGGAATATTTTACCTTCATTTCTGTATAGTGGGAGGAAGAAGAGAAGTGTTGTCTATCTTTATATGCAGACGATGCTCTATATCAACATATATGTAAAAAAAGTGCCTCTCTTTGGTCACTATGTCCTGTGCTACCTCGAACACAAGTGTGTACATGTCTCAGTCAGTGTGTGCTTATTGAGATGAATGGCTGCAGGAGGAGGTGGGAGGTGAGAGAGGGCTCTGCTGCATGGGAAAAAACTCCTGACGACTGCCCACCCACCCATAATCCCATTACTACTCACCTGGGAGGGACAGAGAACAAAAGATAGAGAGGAAAGTGGAGGGATGAGAAAGAAGAATAGATAAAGTGATTTAGGTGTGAGGATGAAAGTGATGGAGAGAGCTTAATGCAGAGGTGGAGTGTGGGAAATGGGCAGGGAGAGGAGAGAGAAAGAGGAAGGGAGGTGAGGGCGAGAGGAAACATTGATGAAGACGGAAGAGAGTAGAACAAAGCCTGAATACCACAGAGATGTTAAGATGAAGAAGGATGGAAACTGAATGAGAGAGGGAGGGACTGGAAAGTGTTCGGATTCTTTACTAAAATAAAAGTAGTGGCAATAAATGAATAAATAAATACTCCATTGCAAGTAAATGCAATGAAATGTGTACTTCAGGGAAAGTAAATAAATGTATTATCATATAGTAGTTTCAGCAAAATGAACTATTTTATATAGTATAATATATTAGTGGTCATTTTGCAGGTAAAATGTCCTTATATGTCATATTTAAATTTGTATACCTTATATTTATGGATTATTACCTCTGCCAAGGAGGTTATTTGTATTTGGCCCTGTGTCCATTTGTTTGTTTGTTGACTTTTACGTTTGTTTGTTAGCAGCATTACACAAAACCTACTTAACAGATTTCCACAAATCTTAATGGGAGGATGGGACAAGGGCCAAGAAAGAACTCATTCGATTTTGGCACAAATCTGAAAAAAAAAAAAAAAAAGCAGATCCAGGATTTTATTTTTCACTTCCTTAAGTGTTGCAAGATATTTTACATCTTCTCCAAGGGAGTAATTCATGGATCTTGATGAAAAAAATCTGGCACATTCAGGGAGCTGATATCTACGAGTGTGCGTAAATTGGTGCAGCTTGATTTAAAGGGGCTGTTGGGCCTTGGTGCTCCACTGATTGCTGTTGTAGTTACTAATGCATCAATATGTGAGCAACATTTTAATGTTGCATTTGAGTTGGGATGGTTTAATTTACTTTGTAAACATAGATCATATTTTCATATAGTCATTGCAGCCTTATAAAATCTTTATTTGCAATGTAACTAGTAAATATAGATGTATACATGCATAGAGATGACCCCCCCCCCCCTTGTGTTTATACATAAGTTGTTGATGGAAATCTATCCGACACAATTGAAGTTCACGGATGAGGTCACATTTTAAAGTTGCATTAATGTAAAGTTACAAGTACAAATTGTGGAAGAAAGAAACAGCCGACTGGCTTCTTTCATCACACTTTGTTTACCCTGGACGTTTTAGCAGAGACGGGCAAAGCAACAGGTAAAGAGGATATGACAGTTAAAAGACAACCAAAATTAAACGTCCCTTTACTTTGAATAAAATTGTGGATTTCTATGATGGAACATTGTTGGACATTTTTGGGAATCAAGTAATTACACAAGTCAACTAAATATATAAGAATACTTGTTTTTATTAGACATTCGAATGAAGAATTGTTTTATATATATATATATATTATATCTTCTTATATCCCCATAGCGAACTCATTTCCACTGAGTGACAGCTGTGTGACATCCAGGGGACTTGAGAGACTCGCTGCTTCCTGCGATTTGCATGCATTTTACATGTATGTATGTACATGTATTTGTATGTGTTTTATATGTGAATAATGTCCTATTTCATCATTATATTCATGCAGACTTTCAGGTCTTGACTTTGTGTTGTCGAAAGTCAACATTTGGCCCAAGGGACCTGGTGCTTGAGCTCAGGAGTCGTCTGTATGTGCATGTATGTTTTTTTATAGAGAGCAGTCGGGTGATGTATCATGAATGTTCCTTGAACTGCAGCATAACCTAAAACTGCCACTCACTCAAGCCTGAAGAGAGTTTTTCTGGTCCACAAAAGACACAGGACGATCTGGTGCCGGCGGTTATTTAAAGATAACTCTTCTATTTCTGAAACCTGGGGTCTGTCTGAACAAGGGTGAAGTCTCTCAGTTGTGGGGACGCAGCAATTTTGGGCCTTTTTAAAAAGTCTTAATTTGCCTTTAAGTGTGGGGAGCGTGCACAGACCATACACACAGACACACATGTTCACCGTAAACACTTAATGTGAAGGCGCAGGTGCATGTGCAAAAGACAAATTAAGACACACACAAGTAAACGCACATACGCAAACAGTAAAACGCATGCAAAAAACGACCGCAGATACACATAGACACACATAAACACACATCCACATGCACGCAGTGTGGTCCAGCCCTTGGCTCCAAAGCCTGTAATGTAGCTTTAGTGAAGGTCTACCGAGGAGGCTGGAACAGTTAGCCACGTTGGCCTGCGGTCTCATTCAGACAACCACCTCGTCTTCGCCAGCTACCCAGGCCTCAGTGTTCAGTCACTGGGTGGGATGGTCAGGAGATCTAATCCAGCAAAGCAGAGGGTGGAGGTTTGAGGAGAACTCCTCTAGATGTGGTTTGTGTGGGACACCAAGAAGGGCCGTCACTTATTTGGAGCCACAAAAGGGCAAAGGTGGCCCTTCCTGTTCCCTACTCGAGTCTCCTGGTTTTCCGATGAGAGGAGCTCACCACAGGCAAGAAGCTGCAAAAAAAAAGTCTACGAAGAAAACTTTACAAATCCTGTGTTTATCCGTCACTTTCCAAACAACAAACACTTAGAAAATGTTTCAAAGTGGAACTCAGACGACTAACAGATGTGGACTCCTCTCACTTTCCGCTGGCATGCCACACAACTTTACAAATACACAAACACACACACACTCGCTGTACCACTGCGGCTTCCTCCATACACACAATACACCCACCACAATGACCTGGCACGGCCTACACCATGCTGGAGCATATACTTACTCCACAGCAATTTACCCTCGGGCTTTGACAGCTCATCGTTTATGCCACTGTGGCGTTGCGAGGGCACCACTCCCTGTCTGTGAGTCCGTCTGTCTGTCCATCTGTCTCCGTCCATGTGTCTGTCCCTCCGTCAGGAAAACGGCTGAAGGCCTAAATGGCAAACCAGAGACTGAGCGATGATGCTGCATCACAGGTTGAAATGGAGTCGATGGTATTTTGAGGGAATACTGATGTTGATGTTTTTTGTAGGATTTAGTTTTTCAGACATTCATGGTCCCCAGAGGATTTAGCCTTCCTACTTTGGTAATTCCCATTGTTTCCTCTACTGCCACCATGAGTTAGATTTTTTGTTTTTTTATACTATTGTATGACCTGTACTACCACTCAATTTCTCAAGCTGAACTGATCATGACTTCTCATCTAAGACTGTAAATAAAGATGATGACGCATCTCCACTTCCTCCCACTTTCCAAAAATGAAACCATAATATCCCGGATACGAATGCTGCCATCTTGCGTCAAGCTGTCATTTGGTTTTGTTCAAACTACCTAAAATGACAGAAACCATCCTTGAGAAAGTGCAGCCAGCCACCAGGGGGCGATTGAGATGCTTTGGATTCCATTTTTTAAAGTCTATGTTTTACGATCACTAAGATGCTGAATTCGTGAAACATTATACCTGCTAAACATTAGCATGCTCTGTGAGCACATGTTAGCCTGCTGACAGTTAGCATTTAGCTGGAGTACGGCCTTTCACAGCTGCTAGCATCACTGACTTATTGATCATCAAAAGGTTTCATATTCCTTATCTCTCTGTTCGTCTTTTAGAATTTAGAGCATTGATATTCCATTTGTGTATTTCCTGACAATATGATTTAATACACTGTGTCCTTAGACAATGACAATTGACAATGAGGCACTGTTGAAATACATTTTTCGAAATAAACTCCTTAAAGTTGTATCCTTAGTGATAGTTTTGTGGTATAGAAACAAGTGTGACCATGCACCATTACACCTCCAGCTCATCGTCCAGGTTCTGGTTCCGTTCAAACTCTGGGGTGATTCGATAATTTGTGTCTGAGAACCATTTCCTTCTCCACCGCCTGATTCCCCCTGTGAACCGCAGTTTTAAATTCACCATTGACACTGCTAGATTGTGGGGTGATGTAATGACACCATTAAACATGTCTGGATGTCTTATTGAAGTAATTAGCCTGTTGTAACCTTTAATCTCACTAAATTCCTCTGCCTCACCAGACAAGATGCCCCTGGCTTTCTCCAAATTGCCACATGCATGTCACGTGGAAATTTCCACAATTTCCAGTTTTTTTTTTTTACTCTTGAATTGCTTTGTCTTCCTTTTCACTCTGATGTTTTCCTGCCCTCCTTTTCATTCTCTCAAGGCTGAAGCTGATAGCTGAAATGCCATGAAAGGCGGCTTCTTGCTGTGCGACTATAATTGCACATTTCATAATGACACTAAGCAGACATGGACACCGATAAGAAAGAGAGCCAGGAAAAAAAAGAGGGGAGACAGGTGTCCCCAAAAGAACCTTGTGTTTTCCAGCTTAATTGATGACAAGCACAAGTGAAGTTTGGAACCTGCGAGCTCCGTCCTGACAACATCACAAGGAGCTGAGACGGCACAGGCTCACTTGTATTTGGATGATGTTGAAGTAAAAGCTGTGTTTTGTGCAAATCCCTGCAGTTGTGAGGCAAGACTATTTTACACACATAGCAATCTGCAGGAGGCTGATTTAAAGATGCCTGTTTCCTTTGGTAAACAAAGCATTTACAGCTTGTGTGGCAGCGTTAAACAACTTTGCCGTGCGGTTGATCTCAGTGCAGGTGATAATGCGTAAGATTAAAAGGGAGCGTACGTTCTTATCAAGCAACAGGTACCGGGTCGTTTATACGGTCAAGAGACAACTGGTGAAGTCAAGTGCTCCCAGCTATGAATTACACAGGGAGGGGGGGGGGGGGAATTGTGTCTTTGACTACATGTTGCTTAATTCTCTCTCCGGGCTCTGGCAAGCCAAGCCCAATGTTAAGTGGCTTCTTGAGTTTATCCAGCGAGGTCAGAGGGAAAATAAAAACATCACGCGAGAGCTACAATTACAGCCCTCGAACATGACAAGCGTCTGTTTTTGTGCTCTTGAACGAGGGCCCACTTTTAATGGTCGGTTCTGGCTGCAAGATAAACAAACAGTCATAGGGTTAGCATAACCCCTGTCTGCGAGCGCTAGCCAGCCCCAGCCAGCGAGACAGGCCGAGAAGCTAAACTCTGCCGCAGCGCTAAGGCAGCAACAGCAGAAGCAGCGGTGGTTTTGGCGGCAGGGCTAAATTACAGCATGGAGCAAAGCTGTGGTTTGTGTACAGCATACTCACACACTCGTTTGCTTTTCCTTTCGCTGAGCTTTCTCTGTCACACACACACTCTCAGGCTCCTTCTGCTCTATAGTGTTTCACCAAAGTGTTCAGGTTCCACACATGAATACACACACATACATGAACACTCGCTGCCCCTTGGGTGGGCCCTTCTGTGGGTCCTTCTGTGGGCCCTTCTGTGGGCCCTTCTGTGGGCCCTTCCTGTCCCACAGGTGTCTACAAAGCAAGGCCAGCAATCAACATCCCCTCTGGCAAGACTTCCAACCTACAGACCTACTGACCTCATCCAGAAACCACTAATCTGCAAAATTATTGGCTCCGGCTCCTGTGGGAGAATCTAAGCTAATGGGATCTCATTATATGGAGATAAAAAGAATCCCATCAGGTGACATTTACATGTTGCATCATTCTGTATTCTCATCCAGTCGGGCCCGAGGGGCTAATCAAAGATCAGTTCAGCTGGATTTCCTCATAAGCCGACACCCTGTTTGGAACAACGAGGCAAACCATGGTGAATGCTGATTGTAGGGTCACAGTAGTTGGGTTGTAACAGCACGCGATCCTTGCGACCACATATTGTGAATAATACACAGATGAACTCTGTGGTTACGGCCTGCTGAACTTTTTAACGTGCACATCATCACTAATTGTGTTAACATGAGATCCTGACATTGTATGTTTTGCATTGATTTGATGCATTTATTTTCTACTGCATGTTATTTATCGTTATATAATATAGGAGTATAGGATTGTCCAGGATTAAATGGTCCCATTAGGACTTTTGTTGGGGGCTACTGTTCCATTAAAGTGGGACAGATACAGTTCAGTTGTGTAATTTGCATCACAAATCACATGGTATTTATTTATAGTATACATATGGTATCAATATATTTTGTGACATGTAGCCAAATGTGTAAATGTCTTTGTAATCTAGACAAACTTTTGAGTCTGATGATTAAACCTAAGCATGCAATGTACGTTAGCATGCATTTATAAATAAATCATTGATATAATAACAGTTGATTATTCCTTTATTTATTTATTTGATAGGAACAGAGCATGTTAATGAACATCAGTTTAAAAATACGACATGTAAACATGCCAGATTCTAGCAGACATTCTAGCTAATTTACATCTGTGGTCCCTATAGGCAGGTAAGACAAAGAAAGACAGAAGCATCACAAGCAACAACATACTGAAACAAATATAAACATCACACAAGTAAAACAGGACAAAACACATTAGGATGTCGACGTTGAATTAGTTCCGTACCGACCCTCTCAAGAAGAAGGCTGACTCCAAAAGCACGGCACAGAATGATCAGTGAGGTAAGAACCAGAGTAACAAGGCTTATAGGAATCATAGGAGCAGGTTTACATCATGAGTCTACATCCAGCAGATCATGGTGCATGGAGCATAATGTCCATGACAGGACACCACAGAGGGAACCGCTGCTCTCCAAAACAAATGTTACTGCGGCCTGAAGTTTGCCAAAGAGCAGCCTGACACCGCACGGCACTACTGGAAAAATGTTTTGTGAATTGAGGGAAACTTAGTTTGAATTGTTTGGGAACAACATGCAGCTGTACGCACAGGATAAAAAGGGCAGCGCATACCAACATGAGAACATCATCCACACAGTGAAGCAGTGTGGGGCCGGGACAGCTCGCCATCATCGAGGAGAAATGACTTCCTACGTTTATCAAAGTATCTTCCAGGATAATGTCCGTCAGCTGAAGATCAGTGGAAGTTCAGGGATGAAGCAAGACTGTGACACTGAACATCAAAGTAAAATTACTACAGAATTCAAACAAAGGAAATCCAGTTCACACCAGAAGACGGTCCAAACCTCCCCCTTCCCACTTGTTTGAGGTTATCTCTGCCAAAGTAGGTTTTGACCAGATGATAAAATCCCACTGGGGATTGAACCACCAACCTTCTGGATAGTGGACAGCCCGCTCTCCCTCCCTAAGCCCCTCAGCTCACCTCAATAACATTGACTACAGCTTAAAATATCTAGAGGAGAAACCTAGTTTAGTTTGTTACATTATTGTCGTTGGGTTAGGTTTCATTTACTATTATGATTTTGCTTTGCAGTTATTTATATTTGTGTATTTAAATCAAGTATACTCTAAACAATTTGCTTTATCAATTAAAAAGCTGTCACAGTTAATGCACTGTTTGGGATCAGAACCGTTCATAAAGTGATTTAGAACAGGTAGAAGAAGAAAACCCAGGAAATCTGCAGCAGTTTGAGCTGCTCCTCATCTCCATTGACTTTGAGTGTGTAAACAAGCTCCTCTTTGAACGTGTTTTCTCGTTCTTTGTTCTGTTTTCACACCTGCTGCTGACTTCCTGGCACAGACCCACACTTTGACCTTTGACAGTTGACAGACTCAATCTCTATCTTCTTTTCAAATCCTTCATCTAATGGTGAAAGGGTTGCCACTGACTTTTATTTACGCTGTCTAATCCTATATATTTATTTATGTGGTTTTGTCTATTTTATTGTTCTGTTTTGCTCACGCTCCTTTGTCTTATTCTCATTTTATCTGCCTGTCTCTATTTCTTCTTGTAAAGCACTTTGTGTTATTGTTAAGAAAAGGCCATATAAATAAATTTTATTATCGTTGCTGTTATATTTTTATTACTTCAGGGTCACCATGCACACTCTGGCGCAGTGTCATTAGCATACAGTTACTGTGTATATTCATAAGCGCACCGTGCAGACACACAAACATAACACTCACAACTAACAGTGTGTTTGCTCGTGATTATTATGTCCATGTACACGAGGGGGAAAACACACTGGCAGAAACACACCCATACACCCCCACACCTGCTGCTCGTGCTCTTCCACAGCTCCTTGTGTTAATGGATGGGAGTCTAATTACTACTCTCACACTGGGACTACTTTCTCCACGCTTGTCTCCCAGGACATGTGTGCATGTTAGCATGTGTGTGTGTGCATGTTAGCGTGTGTGTGTGTGTATGTGTGAGAGAGCTCTGTGCTGACAGGAGCTCACCCCCCACACACACTGCTCATTAGCAGACTTTCTTTCTTCCTCTCATTTCGCTGTCTGCTCGACGCTCTCACACAGAAACACTGTTAAACACTGCGCAGCGCTCAGCTCAACATCAAAACACGTAGTAGCAGCTTCGCTTTGCGTATACATTTTATTTAGATATAGATCCACTCTCTCCCAGAGATAACTAGAGAGAGAGAGACGGAGAGAGATGATTGTTGTGCCTAAAGCAACACAAAACCAGACAGACTCACTTCCCCATTCAAGTTCTGGTTAAAAATAAAGACAAGGAACTGTGAGCTAGTGACTCCCTCTCTCACAGTGTTAATGCACACATGTGTATCACACTGACACACACTCCCTCTCATACTGAGCTCTGGCGGTGGCTGAGGTCTTCAGAGTCTCTGTTTTGACAAAGTCTCGTCTGTGACGCAGTCTGTGTTGAACCATAAACTGTCTCTGTACTAGAGTGACCTCTCCCACCACTTCCTCTGTGTCTGCGAGTGTGTTTCATCTCCCCTGCGGCTTTCAGACTCAAAGTCTAAGTGGAGCACGGAGGAAAAGACAGGTCTTCAGAGGGAAGCACGGCTGTGCAGAACCTCTGCAGCTCACAAACAAAGGCCACCTGGCTGCTCGCAGCGGGGCGGAAATGTGCTCTCCTCTGTGCTACAATGACAAGTGCGCGCTAATAACTGGGTCCACACTCTTGAGGCCTAATTAGCCCTTCAACTAATGTGCTGCTAATCATTCATAAATGCTGAAAAAAAAAGCTTTCATGTTTTTATTTTGGGCGAATGAGTCCCCCTCATTTGATCTGGCGCACAGTGCGGCGACACAGGTGGACGAGTAAAGTGCAACTATTGTGAACACTTTACAAAATGTGGCTTTTATGGTGAGATTGTTTGGTTACTTGATTCTAAACGACCCAGTAAAAATACTGTTTTAGTTCATTTGTGATATGCAGGGAAAATAAACACAGCTTGCCAATATCAGAATGAGTTCACAAATCAAGTAGGACCTTCTGCAGCTCGACTTCATAGCTTGATTAGTGTCTGTATTTATTTAATTCACCGGCTCCTAACATCAAATTGGCTCTTTATATCATCCTCCTCTGTCTTTAACCTCTCAGACTGCTACTTTGTCTTTTATTTTCTGTTCAAGGCCCAATAAGTAATGTCACCAGTCCATGGATCTATAATCTATATACTGCTTATCCTACTACAAGGGGCGAGAGGTGGTGTACACCCTGGACAGGTCGCCAGCGTGTCACAGGGCTGACAGACACAGATGTGCAACCCTTCACACTCACATTCACACCAAGGGGAAATTAAGAGAGAGAGAGAGAAAACCCACACAAACACGAGGGGAAGGCTCTCGTGTTTTTTGACGTGTCTGCATTATTAAGGGGAAATGTTTGCATCCTCCTCAAAATAAGCAGGTTTCAAAACATTTAGTTTTCCTGCTTCACTCTTGGGAAGCACTCATTTCATCCATCTTTACGTACAGTCTGTGCCTGAGAAACTTTTTACAGTACAACTTTAAATCCAGCTTTTTGTCCTTAAAATGAATTAAATAGATACTATGAAGGTTGCAGTAGATAGACGTTTGTTGATGGGGTGACACTTACTTTAAATACACAAACCTGACGTTCATGATTTCCTTTTGCTTTCTGTTCACTGTGGGTGGAGCTGCAACTGCACACAACAGCGACCTCAAGACAGCTGCTTAAGTATCCATCAAGTGAAGAGCTGCTGCCAAAGTCACAACCTCTGGATCAGATTGTCGTACAGGCCGACAGCGTTTGGTCCACAGATAAAGAACGAAAAACAGGAATTGAGTCATACAGGTGGCCGTGCCAGCAGAGTATGGATTCATCTCTGTCTGGCTGACCTTATCGGCTGCTTGCTGCTGATCTGCGATGCAGAAGGAGGGGCAGACGGAGGGTGGGCAGAGACCAGCACCCGAGTGGACCCCTGGGCCGCTCCATTGCTCAGCCAAGTCGAAAATGTGTTCTCAGATCTTTGCCTGACATGCTGTCCTGTGGGGTTAGGCATCTGTGTGTGTGTGTGTGTGTGTGTGTGTCTGAGTGTGTCTGTGTGTGTCTCTATGGTCGCGTGTATATGTCAGGAAGTAGAGGAAGCACTGCTTGGCTGGAAGTCACTGTGATCATCCTTGACTGGTGTGTGTATGTGTGTGTGTGTTTGTGTGTGTGTGTTCAAAAAGCACAAAGGTGAGTTTGTATGAGAGAATCTGATGTGTGACACTTTTAGAAATATGGACTATCCGATTACAGGTGTCATGTGTGACTATCGTGTTATATGTTTGGAGGTGATGTGTGTTTATGCTGTAGGAGCATTGATTTTTACTCATTAAGACATTTGAAGCATCTCACGTGTTTAACTCATGGGAAAAATTAGTGTGTGTCTGAATTTGTGTGTTTGAAAGGTTGAGTGTGTTTCATGTTGCAGTGGAGGCAGTGGAGCCATGATGCCTCCCTGGGCCTGTTTCCAACTGGAACACTGTCAGATTGAGCGACCTTAGGCTGACAGGCCCGGGAGTTCACTGGACCGCGTGTGTGTGTGCGTGTCGTGCGTCTGCGATTGTATGGTCATGCATGTGTGCGATTATGTGTGTGAATATGGGTGAATGCACGCATGTGTGACTGCGTCTGCCGTTTGTGTGTCACATTGTGTGTGTGTGTGTGTGTGTGTGTGCGTCGGCAAATCTCCCAGGGTAGCAGTCCATCTTGACAGTCTGTGTAGACCCATCACATCACTGTCACGCCACTCTCTCACTTGGACGAGTGATGGAGGAAGTCCAGAGGGAGAGAGAGAGAGAGAGTGAATGACGGAGCGAACGACAGATCGCGTTGGACTCATCAGGAAAAAGTGCTGTGACACACACTCTCCTCCACAGAGAGAGGAGGGCTGAGAGTGCGACTCAGGGCAAAACAAAACAAACCCAGTCAGCCTCCCTCTTATCCGTGGATATTGACTTAATTGGAAGTCTCCGCTCATTCCTGTTTCCTCGGAGGTAAACGGCGTGAGGCTTCGATTGTCACGCTTTTCGATGCTGACACAAGATGAACTTGTGATGAGAGCTTCTCTTTCTGCGCACACAAAACCAAATGTTAGAGAACAGAGTCTTCATGTGTTCCAAGGACACAGTGTGTTGAATATCATGGTTACCTCCGGAGGTCATATTTTCATCTGTGTTTATTTGTCTTTTTATTTGTTAGTTAGCAGGATTATGCAAAAACTACTGGACAGATAATCATGAAACTTGGTGAAAGGACGTGGTATAGATCAGGGAAGAACCCAGTACATTTTGGTGTGGAACCAGATTAGGTTTCATTCATTTCTCAGTGAATAATGTGTAAATCTTGATGGAAAAGATCTGACATATTTCGAGGACTGACATCTAAGAATGTTTGCAATCTGGTGCAGATTCAAATTGAAAACTGGATCTTGTGGATTTAGATGTGGTTTCATAAGGGGGCCGTTGGCGGAGGTTTGCACTTTACTGAGAACCAGTCTAGTTAGTTGTATAATTTTAGAGTGAAGAAACCATTTATAGAACATTGCAGTAGTGAATTATTGATTTAAACTGTTAATGCTGCCGGCTGCAGAACTGGCTTCAGGCTCAGGGTATGTCATTAAATCTCATGGATTTGTCTGTATAACATTTGTTTTCTAACCAACACCTACATAAAGTTTCATAGGAGGATGCTGGTCCGTCCATGTTTTCAAATCATATTTCAGGTTTGATAAAAAAATAAACACTGAAACGTTGTCAAGGTCCCCTTAAATTCAATCTCATAGTTATCAGGTCCCTAAATGTGCCTGAATAATTTCACCAAGATCCATTAATTATTCACTGGAAAATTTAGAAAATGTTGAACATGTCTCGCAATGTTAAAGAAAGTGAAAAAAGACATAGAAGACTATGACAAAATGTCAACAAAACATGTGATCTCCACAACGGGATTTATACGTTCTGCCCCCTGCTGTTAAACAGAAGACAGCGTTTAGACGTCCCCCTAAGCTTCAGTTATTTCTTGAATTCAAGTAGGATTCAGTGGATTGTTTGGTAAAGAGTCTGTACTCATATTATTTTCCACTTGTGTGCATCGTCTTATTATGTGGGAGCCTGCAGACAGCTGAGAAACTGTGGTGACACCTGTGCAGATCTCATTAAGATGTCCGGCGAGGAAGCTGCTTACTCGGCCTTGACACCAGGGTTAAGCACTGTTGCTCTAAAACCACAGCATTGCTGAGGACGTCTGAGGGAAGTTAGCATCCTGCAGCTTCAGCTCTCGGGAGTCTAAAGCCAAAGCATTCCCGCCACTGCCGAGATTGTTTTCTCTTCATTCATCCCTGCTCGGGACTTTGTCTCATAAATTATCCCAAAACTCCACGAATATCTGATGAAATCCTGGTGCAGTCGCTAATTTTAGTTCCTTTCATTGTAGATTTCCTCGTAGTTTGTATTTCCCAAACACAATGTTTGGCCTGGTCCGCACAGAGCAGCGCCAGCAAATGTGATCGCGGCCCTGTTCCCGAGTAATGGTTTACAGAATTGCTCACTTTGTAAACTTTCATGACTTCATTTCCTCTCCTGGTGCATTGTCACTCAGCTGTGAATGTAATCAGTTGCTATTCCAATTACATTCAAGCGCAGCCTGTCAGTGTTGTTTGGAGGAACAGGACTGCGGTTAGCCGGGACAGAGAGGAGACTCTTGGCTTGTTCGTCTTGTCAGCTGCTGATTTTAATCGAACTATCTTCTGAATAGTATCCAGCCTGCGCCTGCACTCCTTCATCCAATCCTTTTATGTGTTGGCTGCCTGAGGCGCACAAGGAAAATCTCCTTGATACGCTCGGCTTTTTCAACCTTTGCTCAAAATGTGGAGCGCAGATGGTCATTACTGGCTGTGAACCAGGTTTGTAGTTTTCTAACACTGTGGATGGTCCAGAAGTTTAATTGAAATGCAAGAAGTTGGATGAATAAAAGAAAACGTGTGGGGGGGGGGACTCAGCAGGATGTCTGCTCGTTTCATTAATTTATGTTGATTTGCTTAATCACTCTCACAGTCTGTCAGGCCCAGATCACATCAAGATGTTTACAGCCGCCGCACTCAGCAAAGCGAGGTGTTATAGTCCTGAAGTCAGATAATTAAACCAGTGCTCTGATGTGTAATGGGGTTAAATTGGAAACAGGGAAGAGCTGCAATCAATCAGGAATTGGCAGGTTGTACCTCTGTCATTGATCCAAGCAGAGTCCTAAAGCCCAACGTTTGGTGTTTGGCTGCGAGCGAGGACCTGAGGAAAGTGGCGTCGTCCACTTCCTCATCAGGATCCCATTTAATATTGATTAAATTGATCGCTCCTTCCAGCGTTAATGTAGACATGCTCTCCTCCCATCCGCTTGTCATATCCACTCACGATTGTCAATATAGCAGCGTGAATGAGCTGCTGTTCTTCTTCTACTCGCTGTAAAGAAGCAAAGGTATTTTTGGCCCGGCCCCTTGTGTCAGTTGCCAAGCATTGAAGGGTTGGTGTGGAGTCCTGTGCCCACAGGGGCTTCTGGTTGTTTCTCTGTGTGGCAAAAACAAGTAGAAGAACAGCAGCAAAGCCAAATAGAGAAGGAATTTTTTCATCTCTGTGGAAATCCACAGAGGTTGTGGAGCCGACACTTAGAAGTGTATCACAGGAGCGCCTCCGGAGACAGATCGCCTTTTGTTTTCTGCACTATAGGCGAATATGTTATGGTTCAGCATCATACTGCTGCTGCTGCTGCTGCTGCTGTACGTTCACTCTGATGTGAGGACTTCTTCTCAACAGCTGAGCTCCAGCTCTAACACAAGAAATATCTGTGGTCTTGTCATGTTCCAGTTGTTTTCTTGTTTCCTGAAACGTTAATGGTTTAATTTGCCAAACAACAAATGTAATCTATAAAACGCTCAGCAGAAAAGATTTGTTCATATTTTTGAATCTGCCTCTTTTCTGATCTACTTTTTTCTTTCTACTTTTTTAATAAATCAATTCCTTGTCAGAACAAACAGAATCAACAACATCAATGTCCCGGACGTTATTTGACTTAACATTGATTATTTCCTCTCAACAACAAAGTCCAAAGAGATGAATATTACTGCCACATACAACTGAGATGATCAGCCTGTTGAATTAGTGATCAACAGATTTAATATGCAACTATTTTGATACGTGATTAATCATTTCAGTCATTTTGAATTAAGTAATTGCAAATATTTTTGCAGGTTTTGCTGCTTTTCTTTGTCATATCACTGTAAACTGAATATTTTAGGGGTTTTTGAACTGTAGTTTGCTGTGATTGACATCTTGTTTTTTTATTTTTGTTTGTTTTTATTATACTTTTCCAAGACTGAAAGATAAGAAATAATTGGCAGATTGATTTAATACTGAAATCATTAGTTGCCACCACATCAACAAAACAAACAAAGGCCGTTTCCCGTTCTAGAGTCTAGGTTTTTAATGTAATTGAAAAACAAGAGGAGAATCAAATTTTAGTTTTAAAACCTTGTTGTGGAAGAACAACACACTGGAACCCTGATTAAAAATTAATTGGTTTCCATGTCAACAATTGCAGCTATGTTTCCATGAACATTATTAGATTATAAATATATCTCTCTAATAACGTTAGTTAATATCATAAATATATAACTCTATAAAACATTTGATTTCATCATAAAGAAGAGACTGTAACCTTCCTCATATTTATACACATAATATACGAGATCTCTAAAGAGCCCTTGACAAATTTCACTGTATCTAATGACTAATTCTGACATCTGCATTTCCACCCTGATTTACTCATAGGACATTAACACAGTGATATAAGCGCGTTCCCCGCGCGGCTGCTTCTCTTCTCGCTCTGAGCCAGTACATCGTGTCTCCATCTCCGTCCAGCGATACGTCAGCTGGCAGCTCACAGCTCGATCACAGTTCTTTAATCTAATTAACTGCATCTTAGGAGAACATCTAAATGACTTTAAGGCAGATGATGTGGTTTAGTACAGATTTAATTGTTGTAACCTCTGTGACCGGGGCTATTGTAACTCCATGCTCGTTTGCTTATAGCAGCTTAGCAGTGAGGCCGAATCCTCCGGCTCCACCTGCCAACTCTTTATTACGTCTTAAACTGTGACCTTTGCTGTGTGTGGCTGTTTAAATATGAACTTGTTTTATGTGGATCTTTATGAGACGCTGCCTTTAAGAAAATGTCAGTCTGTCTGTCCGATAGTTGGTTGATCTTCACTTTGATCCAGATTAGAAATAACTCAACGTCCATTGAATGGATTTCTGGTTTTCTACAAACGCAAACCCCCTGACGTTTCCTCTAGCGCCACCAGCAGGTTGACATTGTTAGCTCTTAGTAAAATGTACTGACTACGTTTACATGGACAACAATATTCCAACTATTGATCTTACTTTGAAAAAGACGTGACTGGGATTATGAGTTACAAATACAATATTCCAGCTACAGCGATGTCAGACATTTAAAGTGTTTACAGTTGTTTTGAGTGGCTGCTTTTGAGCGTGCAGTGAAAAGACAGCTGTCAAAGAGAGAAAGGAAAGGTGATAGTGTTTAAAGACGTTTCTGACTTTTTTCACATTCTCAGACAGTCTCTCCAGGAAGACATTTGCTCTCGGCTGTCGAACATAAAAAGTGTCACAAACAGCCTCTACTTCCACAGTACTCATCTGTGAATTTTAGAATAGCTCGTCTCCTCCACAGTATGAAGACTTCAGCTGCCAGAGCCACTTAAAAGCAGCCCGACCCTGGGTGAGGTGCAGCTCTTTGTGTGTCTCTCTTTGGATGAGAGAACTGTCTGTTGTTTGAGAGGCACTTCAGTCCGTCTCTAAAACATATTTGTGTGTGATGCTACAAAGAGCATGAACTAGAATACGTACTCGTGTAGGAGCTAAAGCTCCACATCGTGACCCCTGAGAGGCTGTTGAACACGTTTCCTCTCATCTGCTCGGGCCTGGAAGATGGAGCGGCTCGAGGAATTGCTCTGTCATTCACTAACAACCACTTGAACCTCGCTACCAAGGAGACCCAGGTACTCCCCAAATCCCAGTTAATGAGAGAAAGGCTTGAAGAGGCTCTTCTTGACTCTCGCTGTGACGGCTTAATTGTAATTTTGGTGAGGCCCCTCCGGCAACAATCTCTTGTACTTGACAGCTTTGTGCTCGTGTTTGAACCGACAGCCCTCCTTGCATATTCATTTAGTGACAACTGAATACAGCGTAATGGTGGAACATGTGTCCACTGAGAGGATGCGTGCAGGCCACGCAGTTTTCAGGGAAGAAACCATTTTGTGTCTGTACTCAACACGCCTCCATAGTGGATGAGAAAGAATGAAGAGACATAAAAGTGATTGTGCATGTTATTGGCAAATGTTAAGAAAGCAAATAACTAGAAATATAAAATGTACATCATTAATCACACATTAAAAGCACTGATGCTAGTATGCTAGCATCGGCAAGAAAAAAAACTATCTTTGAAAGCATTCTTGTCAAAATGTTAATTTTAACTAGACAAACCTGATTCACAAACACATTTGTTTATTGTTTTATTTATAGTTATTTGAGTTATTTATTTAGGACACATGATCACACTGTTTGTTTCCTGATATGACTCAAATATAAAAATATCAAATTCTGTTAGTCAGTACTCATCCAACAATAATTTTAACAAATATGAAAACTTCGGAACCAGATGGTGGTAAAACTGTAAAACATGGATCATTCCTGTGACGGCCAATAGATGATCCACTTGAAAAGGGTCATTACCTGATCCGGTGAATCAGCTCAGGAGCCACACTGATTTATCTAAAGCTTTAACTACTGTATTGTACCATAATTTGTTCTTTTATTTGAGGAGCGACAGCTTAGAAAAAATTGCTTTTTTTATTTCATTGCTTTTTCACAGCATAATATTCACTTTCACTGTGAAAGTAAAAACAGCAACTCGTAAAAATATATTGAAGTGCAAAATAATCACATGAAACAAGAAGAAATGCCCCCAGTGTGTAAAGACTGTAAAGATATAGAGTTCATCCAACAGTCGTTACTTGGGTTGTAAAGTCTGATGCTTCTCAATGGGAGGTGGGATGAATGTAACGCTGCTGGATAGTGAATGCACATGAATAGTTTGTACTTAAATATGAGCATTTTTGCGTATTTGTGTCACATATTCATCTGAAGGAAAATGACAGGACTTCAACTTAATCAAGTAAACATTTTATTATCGTGTAATTTTTATTAGATCCTGACAACCTGCATTGTTTTCTTCTTTATTACTTCACCGTCACTTTCTGTGAACAGCTACAACTCTGACCATCATCTGCATTCATTTCTCTGATAGACACTGAGTTGTTGGTCCGGATTCACGTGAGATAACTTTGACCTTTGACCAATGAAATCGAATCAGTTCATCTTTGAAGGCATTCTCTCAAGAGACCGAAAACATGATTTGTGAGGCCATTGTGACCTTTGACCTTTGACCAACCAAATCTAAATCATGTGCAACATCCTTGACCTCAAGCCACTCTAGATATACCATTATTATCAAACCTATGTATACATAGCAAAATAGTTTTGGCCCAGAATTGGCCCACACTGTCATCCGGCCCACACTATGGAATAATGGCACTTGGCCGGTCTGCTCCTGTTTGCCAGATCTGGGCCACAAGTAAACCATAGCAATACCACGTATCAACCATAGGTGCCAAAAGTGGCCTGAATTAGTTTTGTGCTTCTTTATGCCGTATTCACCATTGCCCACATGGGACACTTTAGGTTCACATCCAGATTACAGTTTGCTCAGAGCACCACACGTTTGCCAAAAAAGCTCCAGATTTGTTGTGGGATATCTGGGCCATATTTGCTATTTTACAAGTGGGGCCACTTAAGGCTCACATCCATTTTGTCCGGGCCACAAGAAGGTCAGAAGTTCCGCCTCATTGCCTGAAGTGGCCCACATCCGACTGCTGTCTGGAGGAGCGAAAAAAGCAGCAAAGTGCATGAACAGTTTTTAATGTTCATGGTAGAGTATTCTTCCTTGTATGAGTGCACTGGTTCTCACATGATTCCTGCTCCTTATTAACATAATATTAGGTTTGACCCGACTGGAGCCAAATGCATTTCTCTGCATGAATAATGCAAGTGTGAGACATGTCAGTGGTCCGCGTTTCTTTTCCACGCGGCTCTTCCCTAAAAGCCTTCCCTGGGAGACGGCAGTGAAGTGGACAGCACCGCAGAACAAACGGTTGTTTTGTTGAAAGAGTCAGAGTGGTGACAAATTATGAACAAGTCATTACACTGAGGTGGCACTTTGCAGAGCCGTGCAACACAATCAAACACAGAGGACAGATCTCCGGGGGAGTTGTTGGAAGATGCTAATAGCCCTCTGTCAATGACAAAATGAATTGCTTTAAATTTCCCTTAAGACAAAAATCTCATTAATACTTTAGTTTGCTTCATGTTTTAGGATTATGATTTTTTTATGGGGATTCTGCGCCTTTAGATACTGTCCCTCACAACTTCAGAATAAAGATACCGAAGGTGAGAGTGTTTTTGTACTCAACCTGCTAAAAGTGACTTTTATATGCAACTTAGTAGTTGTTTTTTTCTAATTCAACTGATATTATTTATTGGTATTATCATTATTAAGTATTATTACAAGTCTTTCACACCGTAATCAGTGTTTATGTCCTGCGTCCCACACGTGGTTAGTCTGCTGAAACACTGACGTTATGAACAGATCCTGGTTCTATTTAAATATTTAAAAACATGTTGTGTGTCGGGTCACCGCTCAATATTTAATCAACACCAAGATCGTGGTTAAATGCACTTGCACCCATCTGAGCACCCATGGGTGAGTTGGTGTTGTCCGGCATTCATCTGACAGTCAATACTAAACTCAACACAACTAATTAAACTGAATAAAACAAAAGAGCTGTTTGTATTTTTCTCTGCAATTTGTACAAAAGTAAATTGTTTTAATGAATACGAAATAAGACATTTGTAAAATAAAGCCTCTACAATCACTTTTGTTGTTGTAATTTGAGTTGGTTGGTGTTAAATTTCATTAAATTCCTGATGTTCCTCATATAAATAATCAGTGAGAGTGAAGATATTTCAGTGATGATGACAGAGAAGATGAAAACAATATTAATAAGTATTGTTTTAGATGTTTCCTCACTTATTTTGCAGTTTGGATTATCTCTTGTCACGGTGCTGTGGTGGTTGTGGTGGGAGAAGCCGTGGAAAGATGAACCCGAGCATAGAATAGGAATAAAAACAGCACCATGTGAGAATGGTGACACGGGTCCCGCCTCTGCAGCGCTGTCATGGAGCTTAATCATTTGCTTCTCAGTTTCCTCTTGCAGGGCTGTGGGGCGAAGCAGCGGAACCCTCCTCCAGCCTCTTGGATCGAGTTATCATCTGTTTGGATGCTATGGTGTTAAAGAGAACCAGTGTGCGGGCCAGCACATGTTTCCCTGGTGGCATCATGAAATCCCTGCAGCTCGACTCCCCACTTTGCTTAATATCCCTTGTCAACAACTGCTCTGGGTTCAGTTCTGGCCTCTGGTATTCTAATCAGTCACTATTATGGGCTAAACAGCTACACTGGCCCTGAGGCTGGCTGCTGGGCATGTTTGGATATGTGCCTGCATTGCAGTGGCCTGCCAGTATGGGGGCAGCACAGTTGGATAGAGCTCACACACACACACACACACGTATACACACCCATGGCTGTGGGCGAAAACCAATACACACTTCTAAGCAACAAGAAGCCTCCTGGACGGGATTTAACTGTATTCATGTTATGTTGGCTGTAAAGACATGACGAGTTGTGTTTGGTCAGACAGTGGCTGAAAACAAGCTCACACTGCTTAAAGACTGACATTACAGGAGCTGATGTATTACCGTTCAATGAGTTGAAAACTTGTGCCAACAGATAAAGGAGATGCCTCCGACTGAATTAACCTCTTGACTCACCATGAATTAGACCCAGCCCTTGGAACAAGGAGGAAGAAACACCCTGTGTCATATCACATAACTAATTACTTTACCCCGTGTTGACAGGTCACGTCACACATGCTGCTGCTTCTTCAAAGCTTCCAACGTTTAACCCTGAGATTTATAGTCTCTTGCTCATTTTTTTATTGTTTATTTATATTGATTCGCTGGTTCTCAAACAATTTCTTAGCTTTTTTTTTATTTTATCACTGCCACCTCAGCCATTGAGGATTTGGTTTCACCCCTGTCCATTTGTGTGTTTGTTTTCAGCAGGATTACGCAAAAGCTACTTGAACGGATTTCTTGGTGGGGGTTAGGGACATGGGCTCAGACAGAATCTGAACAAAGGGGTGGATCCAGTCATTTCTCGTCACTTTCCTTAACATTACAAGATTTCTTGATGAAAACAATCAGGCATTTTCAGGAGACTTACATCTATGAGTGTGTGCAATTTGGTGCAGATCCAAATGAATAGTGGATTTATATGTAACTGCAACTACCACCAATGTGTCGCTGAGATAGTTTGGATTCAGTTGGAATCGACAGTTGGAATCAATGTATCTTCAATCGTTTTGGAACTATGTAATAAATATCATGTCAGGTTTGGTGTGGAACTTAAAATGTTGGACCTTGGTGGAGGTACGTGCTCTACTGTCGTTCTAGTTAATATAACAGTTGGAAATACATTTGCCATACCAGCCCCTTGATGTGGTGAATTTCGTGGCAAACATGCACTCACACATTCTGCAGGCGGAGAGCAACATTATCATTCATTTGCGGTCGTGTTTCTGGACAACATTCGCTCTTCTTTTAGCTCCGTTCCACCAGCTCCCAGTGGAAATATCCGACTGTTTAGCTGCTAAATGCTTCATCACATTCACCGGTGCATCTTTAACTGTGTTTGTCTGCTGCCTGGTGCTGAGCAGGCAGTGCACACTTCTACCTACGTGGAAACAGCTCTGTGCTGCAGCTATAAATGATGCTGTGAGAGCGGTGAACAGTGTCTGTGCGGGAAACTAATCAATGAGCTGACACTGTAAAGCTGAGCTGCAGAATCAGGAGATAATTATCTGTAGGTTCATTATTGCACGGGACTCTTCACATTGTCACATCGCCTTCACGTTGTTGTAATAAAAGGGACAATTTAAGATGATCAAAAAATAGTAGCACAATATTATAATCAGTATCAGCTGATGCAACAAAAAAATATCATAATGAGATTGTTTTTTGCGCCTGAAACGGACACAGTGGATCACAACATTAGAGTTTCATTCACACGAGCAAGTAGCTTCCTCCGTCTGAGCGAGAGAGAAAGTGAACAACATGACATGATGGGCAGTGGGCTGCGTGCCAGCCTCAGTGATAAGTGGACCACTGCAGAGTTATGAGTGTGTAGAAACCCGATAGCAGGATGGCAGCACTCAGCATGTTAGAGGTGAGGGAGGGAGGGAGGGAGGGAGGGCGGCACACTGACAACAGCATTACTTTTAAGTGCACGGCTTGAAGATATTAACATTCAATGCTGTGTGTGTGTGATGAGTTAGTGACACACAAAGCAATAGTCGTGCTGAGAGGAAATCGAAGTGGACCAGTGAGCTTTTTTGTTTTGAATCAGACAAAGACTCAGAATCCTGTTCTCAGTTATAAACCAAAACTAGTTCCTACTCTCATGTTAACAAACCGTAGACGTATATGAAAATGGACGACGGGTCTCCACTTCCTCCCATTGTACAAACGTATCGGTGATCGTGGTATCTAGTCAGTCTCAGCTGTCAATCATGGTGTTTCAACTTGTTTTTAAATCATCAAATAACTAATTAAAGCCAAACATACCGGAACAAAATTAACACAATGAACAGAAATCAGTGTGATACCTAAAAATTGTCTACGTTCCATCCACTAACATGGTGGAGGTGGGATTTATAACTAAAAACACAACAGTAACAGAATGTTTGCACTATTCCACATCTCACGATCACGTCTTTTTCTGATCAGTGATTCAGAGATCGTGTATTTTTCAAAATGGCCTTGACACAGGAAAACGTCTTTTTTTTGGTATAATTTTCTTCATTGTTGTGGATCTACTTTTTGTTTTCCATTGATGTTTGTTTGTTTGTGCAGAGACGTTGTTGTGGTGGTGTTGTTCGCGCCCCCCCTCTCTATGGCCTTCGTTGCACCATTTCTGTTGTCTAAAAACTACAATTGGAAATATTTGTAATTCTACAGCTCTTTATTTACTTATATAACCCTGATAAAATATAAATTAAACAACGTCTATCTGGTTAAAATAAACATGTATTTTCAGTATCAACTTGTATATATACTATGCCATATATGAACTATATCAAAAATCTGAACAGCAACTTGAATTAATCAATCATGAGTGAACCAAGAAATCATGAAGGTAATGTCTGGATGATGGGGCGACAGAGAAACGACTCTCCGGTCAGAACATGATGCTAAAACAATCTGTATCTTCATAAAAATTCAGTTAACTTCAATGTGATTACATCAGTGATACTGTGCTTCCTCGTTCCAGCTTCTGGAACACAATATGATAGGTTCTGAATTTATTGCAGCGGGTGCAGCAGAGTAATTAGAGCCATTGATCTGGCTAAACGATAGCCTTTGCCCAGGGCTGAAGGGCATGTGCTCAGCAAGCCCCAGTGTTATCTGATGACCCATGAAATCGATGACCTGGCTGCAATCTCCCAGGTGATTTACCTCATTCCATTTATCTCACAAGGCTGAGCGGGTCCACGTGCACGAAAACCAGCACACGAGGCCACGCACACGATTGCATACCCTCCATAAGCGAGCATAAATACAACACAATTCCCCCTGAGGTAAACGTAGGAAAACACCTCATCTTGCCTCCAGACCTGAGGCAGTGCATGTGGGGGCTTGTTCCCTTGGAAACCACATTTTGTTCTGGTCCATTATGAACTCGGTTATCTGGCAGCCTGAGGAGTGACTGATCAAAAACAAGATCATTACATGGAGGAGACATTTGAAATGTCACCAGGATGTCAGGCTGCTCTCACATACTCACATTCCTGTTTTCTTCTGAGGGACAAACTTCTGCCAATGAAGAACAACCTCTACTTCTCATAATGTAACAGTTTAATCATTTATTCTCAGATATCTTTTTTCTGTTTAATCTTCTGAGATGCGGGAACAGATCATGTCCCAACCACCACTGTGAATTACAGAATATAACATTAAAACCGAATCAGCTTCATGAGGTGGAACAGATGAGGTTATGAGATATAATAGATTAACAGGCAAGAAGACACGGCTACAACTTTTTTCTCAGAATCAAATCAGCTTTAGTGGCCAAGTACGTAAAAAAGCTCTCAATGTGCTAACGTTTATTTTCACCAAAATTAAAATACATTCAAAGGAGACATATGATGCGTTTTCAGTCTGAAACTGTAATAGCTTATGTTAAAATTGATCCATGGTTTATTCATATAAGAACCACATTATCTCAACATAAGAGTCTGGTCACGATATGATAACAAATAGAAAATACACGTGTGCCCTCAGATGAACGTCTCTGGTCCTGTGGACCAAACCCTGGCTCCTAGAAACTGTGGTTAAATACAACTCATTTGTAACAGCCTATATGTTTTAAAGGGAATATAATGCAGACCATATTGTGTTTTATTAAGTTAACGAGGAATAAACTAAAAACTCTGAATTGTGTAACTAAATAATAGGATAATAATAATAATAAGGATGGACTTTATAATACTTTATTCATCTTTAAACTAGGAAAAGGTTGTGGTCTGATTTAATACGGAAATGTCTGCAGTGAGTTGATTCACGACACTCAATGTAATTGTTACATTTAACTTAAACCACCATCCTTCCTTAACCTACACCAAAGTGCTTTTACTGCGTAAACCAAACCACAGACGGGATGGATGTGAACCCCGGCCTTTTGAGTCACATCCTGTGGTTTTCCCTCCGTCCAGTCACTCTGGTGCAGTACATTAATGTAGTGCTTCAGTCACTCAAAAGAATGTTGCCTGTTAATGTAATCCAGAGAGCGATTCGATTTGTCCGCACGACATAATAGAGAAAACAGTATATTAATGTAAAAAGGTCATTTCTCTGGAACAGGATTGTTAAACCAGGCACTCTCTTGTTTTTCATTGGTGGTCGTAGCAGTAGTAGAAGTGGTACTTGGCACCTCGCTGGATGTGTTATCAGTCACTTGGTAAAGTGGGTCTCACTGTCATCACTAGGTTCCCTTTCACTCTCCAGCTGAAGGACGGGATAAGGTCACTGTGTTGACCTGCCTTTTACAGCAGCCACTTGGACGGTAATCACAAAAAATAACACCAGCCCACTAAAGAGGCTCACGCCGGGCTGGGCTGTGGACTCAGTCACAATGAGTGCTGACTAATGAGCTTATTAATCACAGACAGCACCAGAGGCAGAGTCATTCTGAATTCATTAATGCTCAGCAGAGCCGTGTGACAAAAGGCTCAATCCTGTTTTCAGTATCAACAACTGTGAACTTGTCTCCAATTGACACTGCATCAACAACAAACACTCAAACTGCATGAGCTGCTTAATATTATGTTCCAGGGCAAAAGGTCCATAGAACACAACAACACTTCAATTAACCTGCATAAGTGAGCTGATATTTTTATTACAAAACTACAAAACCAAATAAAAAAAACACAATTTAATCATAATTTTTTCATCACTTTTAAAGTGATTGATTTTTCAAGCCATAGATGGTGCGACAGTCGTGCTTATGAATAAGTCTGAGCATCTTTAACCTGTGATGTGGAAGCTGGAAATAAGTCTTTCAACTCAAAGTGTCAATGTCTCAAAGTTCTCACAAAGAGACGAGAACAAAAGAAAAATGTGTCGAGGCTCTTTGAGGAGTCTCCTGACTCGTCTCACGTCTTCCTCTTGTTTACCTTTAGTACTTTAACAAATTGCCCTGATAGACATCTGTGTTTTTTAAAAGCTCATTTGTCCCTGGTTTTCTTCTCAGAGGATGGGCTCAGCTTTTAAAGAAGGATTACGGCAAATTACCAGATAGGATTGATGTAAATGAAATGAGTACAATTCTATTTACTACCTTTGTTGCTGGTACATCATAGATTTTAGACATCTCACTCTGGCGGTGCTATTCTCTGTGGCCATTATAAAATGATGATAGCATCAGAGACTGCACATGTTCTTCTCCAAACATGCATCATGTTTCCATGTACATATATGCAAACATACAGTAAACACACCAGAGAACAGGACAAACAAGTACAGGGCCTCCAGCCACAAAAAGCCGTCACCCTTTTTGTTCACTGCTCACGTCTGTGTTTGCCTGTTTTGATAAAGGCCCCTTTCGACTTGTTTGCATTGATCACAGGCTGACGAGACACAGTAGCTTCTCCTACACAGCCTGTTAAAGACGGGGATGTTGTGCCTTTTTTTCTTGGTTCTGTATAAAAGGGACGTAAACAGGAGGCAGTTGTTGTTGTGCCTTTGTGTCGGGCCGGCAGAGGTAGTCACAGAGCCGAGTGGATTCTGTGGTAAAGGACGAGCCGGAGGGACAGACGCTGACGCTGTTGTGTTACATGTCGCACCTCTGATACTGGAACGTCAGCATGCCATGTAAAATCACACACTGCGGTGGCACTATGCCAGCGTGTTTGGATCAGTGTAAACAAGCAAAGAGGGCATAATGAGGGGTCTTCTTAACGGCAATATAGCGGGATCTGTGTATAAAAGGGGCTATTGATACACTTAGGGGCCCTATTCAAGTCCACAGCCCCCGCGACACACACTGGGTCCATTGTGACGAGGAATGTTTCCTTTCATGGCCTGAACTCCCCTGTGAAAGCATGTCAATAATCCTGAGTCAGTGGGTGCTTCACAATACCGCTGTGACCAACCCACCAACCAGACCAGTATGGAAATAGGCCTCATTTTGTTCTGCGCCCAAGGAGACGTAACTGGGACGGTTGAAAGTACGGACAGTTGAATAAATGAAGCAATAAATCTGATGCTGATACATAAATAACTTCACAGAGGTGAGATTCGTTACACAAAAAGAGGGGGAAAAAACTCATCAGTGTTTTGAAGAAGTATTCAATCCCTCTTCATTTATAAGTTCACATGCCACACCAGATATCTCCAGAACAGCTTTATGGCTCTGCACAGCCCCTCCTTGTTTTCACACCGCAGGTCTCCAAAAGGCGAGAGAACAGGGTTTCTCTTCTCAGGAAGTATCCAGACCCTTGTACACGGCAGAAACAGGAACTAGCATCGGTTCACTCTTGGTATTGAGGGTTAGTTTGAGCAAAGAATGTGATATCATAAGCAGAGTAAATGGGAGTTGAGTCTTTAGTGGCCACGAAGGCTATTGAAAATATACATCAGTTCTATTTATTTTGGGACTGGTGTGAGCTGGGTGGGGGGGGGGGGGGGGGGGGGCATAGACGGCTGCAGGAATCCAGTGGACGAGCTCGCGCAGAGATGGGAGTGAAAAGAGCCAATCATTGCTCTGTGAAGAATTAAAACCACCTCTGCAAATAGCCCCAATATTTGTGTAGTGCCTCAGAGTGGGAGTTTCACAGCGTCTGGGTTTCCAGTGCAAATAAACAGTGCAGAGGTCTACAAGGGTAGAACCCCCCCCCCCCCCCATCCCAGAGGTGAAGCCCACCCTTTGGTGCCCCACTCACTATTGAGTAGGATGAAAAGTGGATCTGTGTGTGCGAGTGTTTACGTGCTAGTGTGTGAGTGTGAGTGACACATCCACAGTCCTCAGATGAAGCCATATGATAATGTTTGTATGTGGTTCTTAAATCAGAGACGCAGGGCCTGTGGAGACCACCGCTGTGTTTGCCAGTTCCCAGATAACCCACATCTTCACACTGCACCTACACATACCAGCGCCAGGATCCTCAGCGAAGAGCAAACTGACAAATATCAGCACTGCTGACCAACAACTCTGCATAACCCAACAGTACCTGCTCACTCGAGTGCATGGTGAATAGAGGAGAATGTATGAACTGAAATACAGTCTTCTGTCACTGCGATGTAGAGGTCACAGAAACTTCATTCATCCTGAAGTTCACAGATTCACTAAGTTACTACTTTAAAGAGCTGGCCTGTCTTTAGCTGCCTTTAGATTTGCACTTACGTTCGGCCATTATGCTGAAAATGTCTGTATGTGAGAAAACAAATGGCAAAGCAACTTTCTCAGGAACTCTAATGTCTGACTTTGTGTTTTTGGTTTGATGAGGGTTTGTTCTTGGGTCGTCTCAGTATGTATTCTGTCTATTCAGACTGGGTCTGGCTGTCTCTTGGTCCCTTTCAGGTCGGCTCTCTCTCTCTTTTTTGCAACATCAATTTATTTTTGACAGGTTGGGGTATTTTGGGGGGGTTTCCACAGGCTAATTTCAGACAGGATCAGACAAGATCCAAAGATGTTGCAGGGATGATTTTACTTGGCTCAGGATTGTGTGGTTCTTATTATGACATGAGAGAATATCCTAATTTATTCCTTTATTTATTCCTTGTTCCTGTACAATATAAATCCTTTTGTGTGAAGGCGACAGATAAAACGGTGTAAATACCTGAGTGAGACTTGTGTAAACAGTCAGTAAATATAAAACTAACAAACCATCTCAATGTCATTTTTAAGTACAGTGACATGGAAATGAGTCGGTTGAAATAGTGCCTTGGCAAATGACTCTACTTATCATAAAATATTTAGGTTGCTGCTCCCCCTGTAAACTTGGCAGAATCCCATATTTGAGGTGGAGGAAGAGGTTTTTAAGCATTGCCACTCTTCATGGACACTTCAGTCGTGCAAACCTTACAAAAAACACGGTGGTTGATTCTGTTTTTAAACAACCTTAAATCACACTTAGACATTTAGTCATCCCAAGGGTCGCAGTGAATTTATACACAACACACTGAAATTGAGAAGTTTAAAAAACGCTGCTGGTCCGTTTTAGTTTGAAAACTCCGGGGATGGTTTGACTCTGGACGTGCAGAAACTGTAACGTTTGGAAACGATGATGGAGACAAACACAGCAGCTTGCTTTGTCTTACTGTGTCCTGTAAGTCATGACGTAGCACATGACCGTCTCCTGACAGAAAACAACTGGCTACTAGAACGGAACATGGAGATTTGGTTACAGGCGTTGCTGACCCTGTTGTCTTTGCTAACAGCTGTTGCGCAGTTACATTCTGCATTTTACAACGGTACAGATGCTGTCGTGTGTAGGAACTCCGAGAGTGGTCATGTGATGTGTGTTAGTATGGACGGGGATTCAAAAATTATCCAGTGCCAAAATGCTTGTGTAGTCAGAGATCATATTAGATTGAAAGCGCTGTTTTGAAATGAAAACCGTAATAGTATCGATGTAGGAGAAGTCTGTCATGTCTCTGCAACATGAGTGAAACAAACCTGGATTCATTTAGTATGTTCTTCTCTTGTTCCGTGTTTCTTGAACATGCAGGCTGAACTCATACAACCGACCAACAATGTGTTCCAGGTCAAAGGTCACACAACAGGGAGGCAGAGAGGATATTATTTCAGTCGCTTTTTTTCCCTTTTACTGAAAGATTGGTTGATAATTAGATTTTCTTTTTCACAACCCAATATTGAACTTTTCAAACTTTTTTATTAAAGTAAAGATGGGAATATATCACCATATTATAACTTGGATTATGTTATTAACCTTTGTGAAAACTCTCTGGTATGATTCCATTGTTTTTGGACGGATCTCTGAAGCCTCGTTGGTGAAGTTTATATTCAAGCACATCCTGAAACTTAACCTGTGACATGTCTGCAAAATGTCCTGGAAATGCAAGTGCATCCTTGGTAAGGAAGGACGATGTCAAAAGGTTGTGCACAGACATTTCATGCATTTTTGTGATTCACCTGAAATATTTGGATGTGTTTCAGCTTTATTTTGAAGCAACAACGACATTTGAATACACCTTTATTAGAACTGATGCCATAACATGAAAGCAATGGTCAATGTGTGGAATCTACACGTCAGTCAATGATGGATTTGTCTGTGCAACTCAGTGATTATTAGTTTTCTCAGCTGCCAGTAACAAAGTTCCCTCAAGAGGTGCAGCACAGAAAGTCTGATTATATTCAAACTACTATGATTATAACGAACTACTAAGATAGCTAATCATTACAAGTTATGTATGACAGACCTGTAAAGTCTCCCAGTGAGTGTGTAGCTTACTGACATGTCCTCAGTACATGAGTTATTATCCCAAATCATGTCAGAGCATCTGCAGGAGGGATCCATTTGTTGCTAAGCAACAGCTCAAGCTCGCAGCACGCTAGCTACACAGTGATGTTTAAAATTTGGCATACTTTTTGACTTTAGGGCAATTTATTCTGCTGTAGATAATGTGAAATGTACTAAAATTGATTTTGAGGTATTTCTAGACACCAGACACTTTAGTACATGTCACAAATAAACATGATTAATTAAAGCAAACCCAAAGGTTAAAATCAAATGAGGCGATACAAACTCGTGTCAATACAACATATGTAACATAAGAGATGTTAGAAAGTAAAACCAAAATAGTTGCTCTAGCTAATGTCTCTGACTTATTCAACATCCTGTATCATGTTATTCACAGGCTATTTTAGAATCTTCTTAACTTCCCTGTTTACATCTGATAATATGATACGCATGCATATAAAAATACTTCACTCTTAAATCCTTCTTGAGGTACATTTATTTTTAAGTAAAAAAAAATACCAGTTAAATGATTGATATCTTAACTTAAGGGGATTTAACTACCGGGCCTAACATTTAACAACTTCCTAATAGATCAAGTAATAAAATGAAAAGGTCGTAGAAGCTAGTTTTAGTCTGGACGGATAGAAACGGTGATGTTTTGAAATGATAATGGAGAAACTCACCGCCTGCTTGCTGATTGGCTCTTTCCGGTCATGACGTGGCCTTCGCCGATTCGTCAGGCTCATATCACATGACCCTCTTCCAGAAGAAAACAATCTGCATTAGCCTTGGCTACCAGAGTTGAGCCCAACATGAATAATCAGCTACAAAAAAAATTAAATACTAAATGACTGATCTCTTACCTTAAGGCGATTTAACTACCGGCCCTAACATTTAACAACTTCCTAATAAATCAAGTAGTAATGATGTCTAGAAACCGTTGAAACCTGGTGCACTTGTTCCAGGGAGAATCCAAAAAGCAAAAACCGCCTTGAATTTGAATGTGAACGAATGAACAGACACAAAACAAACCAACATATAGATTTTTTTAGATGAAGATGTGGACAGATGAGTGAAACCATGTTTGATGGAGGTAGAAGCTTTGTTTTGCAGCACATGTTTTCATGGGGGAGGGTTTGGGGGAGGAGGGGGGGGGGGGATCAAACTGATATTTAGCCCCTGCTGGCTCTTTCTCTTTTTTTCTTTTGTTTTATGCACGGCTCTTTTTACCACATGGTAGTGACAGATTGTTTGAGCTGAAAGGAAAAGCCATTCGAAGCTAATTAAGCAGCCATTCCGGGCTCTGTTCGCAGGCAGGAGGGAGAAGCGCAGCCATTTGTCAGCGCCCGAGACCAACGTGGCTTTAATTGACAAGCGGGGCTCCTGACTGACAGCTTCGGCGGCGCTCGGCCAATCGCGGGCCGCGCAGGCAGACAGCGGCGACGCCATTGGATGCAGAGCGGCGGTGGGGGGGGGGGAGGTGGAGGGGAGGAGGTGGAGGAGGAGGAGCGAGGGGAGGGAGAGGAGGCGGGGAGGACCCACGTGGGGACGGGTTGCAGCCGACAACACGTGATAGGCTGAAATCCTGGAGCACAGACGGGGTGGTAGTTTACCTGCTGATGAAGATGAATTGATGATGATGATTAAGATAATGATGATGAAGAAGATGAAGATGAAGATGATGGTGATGATGCTGCTGCTGCTGATGGAGATGATAATAAAGATGCTGATGAAGACGATGATTAAGATGCTGATGATGAAGATGAAGCAGTGTGTAGATGCTCCAGGTCTGCTTAGAAACATCTCGATCAATCCACGTCACTCAAAGGACATGAACGCTCTTGAATGGACATTTCCACGACCTCCTGTTATTCTCAGGATCACACATTTCTTTCTTCTAGATATTTGACATGAGAGCAGAAAGTTTTATTTCTGGGTTCAAACACCAGACGAGCTCCAGATAAGATTTGATCTCATATTAAACACATTTAAAGCTCATGTTAACACAGCGGATCCTCTTTACGATGAAGATATTCTTCTGTTTAAAGGAGCAGAGTTTGAATTGTCTCAACTTTATTGACAGAACTGATCAAGTTGGACCCGAGCTGCTCCAGATCAGCTTCACGTGTGATTCATTCTCCTATTAAACACATTTAAAGCTCATGTTAACACAGTGGATCCTCTCCAGCGCTGACGACGTTATTCCTGTTTAAAGGAACATGTAGTGGGTTTGAATCGTCTCAACTTTATTGATACACCCAATTGTAGAGGTGCACAGTTGGACACTGGCTGCTCCAGAACCAGCTTCACGTGTGGTTCCCTCACATGTGAAGAACATATAAAGCTCATGTTAAGATGCAGAAACTCTCCCTGGCCTCATTTCTCCGTTTGAATGATCCGGAAGTCTCATTTAAAGTGTGTTTGACTTGACTTGATGAAACTAAATCACCGACGTGCACAGATGCAGCGCGAGCCTCCAGAAGTGATGGTTATTTGAAGAAGCTGCAGATCCAAAATGGCGAAAGGGAGGGAGGGGAGGGGGGGGGGGTTGGTGAGGTCACGGATCTCGGACCAATCGCAACGTCGCGGCAGAGGTGCCCCCCACGTGGGAGAGCCGCGCCGCTATTGGCCCGCGCCGCCGAGCCTGTCCGCGGGCCGTGATTGGCTGCTCGCGCTGTGGGCTCCTCGTGCCAGGGAGCAGTGTGTGTGTGGTAGCGCGAGCGGCGGAGGAGCGGGTACGAGCTCGCGCTGTGTTTCACCGACGGACGACATTTTCTCTCAAAAAGCGTCGAGGAGCGTGAAAGAAGCGACATCCGGAGTCACCGGAGGATTCTGCCGCCGCCGCCGGACCTGACGCCCGCTTTCTGAGAACTTGTCCGCGGGCAGCAACTCGCCCTGAGACCGAGGGGCTTCCGACGTTTCAGCCGGACGGAGCCGACGCTCTTCTCCGCCGCGGGTCACCGACTCTCCCGAGGAGGAGGAGGAGGAGGAGGAGGAGAAGAAGAAGAAAGAGACGCGGAGACGGACATTTTTTTTTCTCTAGCTCCCTTCGAGAGGATATTAAGTTTCGTGTCTGGATTATTTTCTGTACCTGAGACAAAGGTAAACAGGGAGAGAGGCGCTAACGAGGCGAGAGGAGGTGGTGGAGGAGGAGGAGGAGGTGTTGTGGCTTCATGGCAGCGGCTCCTTGTTTTCTGATCTTCCCGGACACCGAAACACCCCCCGTGTGTGTGTGTGTGTGTGTGTGTGTGTGTGTGTGTGTGTGTGTGTGTGTGTGTGTGTGTGTGTGTGTGTGTGTGTGTGTGTGTGTGTGTGTGTGTGTGTGTGTGTGTGTGTGTGTGTGCGTGCGTGCGTGCGTGCGTGCGTGCTCCTGTTCGTGGAACGCATAGATTTTACGAGAAATAGCCGTTGTGATCAAAAGTCTCAACTTTGGGGATTTACTCGCTTCGCTGCCATAGTTGTTTCTAGATTTATAGACATTTTTTTTAAGTTTTCCAGAATTTTTTTTTTTTCTTGTAGGTTAAGTTTCGCCTCATGTCGGAGTCCGGCTCCTCAGCTGTGCCCCGTTTTTCTGTGTGTCCAGGTACAACCCAGGTGATCGCACATCCAGCGGTCGGGGTCTGAGGGCGCCGCCTCGAAGCCGAGAACAAGGCTTTGTCCGCCGCCATCGTGCGTGTGCGGGGGAGGGGGTGGCGGTGATTTTCCCGCACCTTCACTGGGACTACACACAGAGAGCGAGAGAGAAAGAAACCACGCAGATTATCTCGTGTTAAGGAGCCGACATGTATCCACAAGGCCGGCATCCGGTAAGTAGCTGTCTTTGTCACTGTGAATTGATGCAACCGCACCGCCCTTCACAACAGCCTAATTAGCTCGTCAGAGAGGAGCTGCTGATCCACACCTTACTATTTATGGTCTGCACCGCTGTGGCAGCGCAGATTTTGCAGCAGCAGCAGCAGCTCATATAGAAACACACTTAATTCCTCTTCTTGTTGCTGTTGCTGCATGTTTTAGTGCTAAAAGGTTTATTGTGCTTGTTGCACAGCACACACCGAAAACCCCACAACTGTGTTTGATTTAAAGTATCCTCCCCCCCCCCCCCCCATGTTCTCCTCTGCTCACTGTGTAACATTACTTTGAGGCTGGATGAAGTGACCCTCCTCTCTGTCATGGCACATGTTGTTGAGTGAAAGCGGCTCCGTCCTCCGCCAGTCAGGGCTCAAGGGAAATGTGAGGACAAACCATCAAGAGAAGGAAAAGAAAGGGAGAGAGGGTGGAAGTGGCAGGAGAGACAGATGAGACTATTATCCCGGCTGTGATGGCGCTATTTACACCTGTGGTATTTCCAACCTTGCACTTTCCAGGCACCTCATCAGCCAGGGCAGCCTGGCTTCAAGTTCACCGTGGCAGAGTCCTGCGACAGGATCAAAGATGAGTTTCAGTTCCTGCAGGCCCAGTACCACAGGTAATGATTGTCCCCCTGTAAACAACGCTGTCTTCCTGGAAAGAATAGGAAGAGGAAGCTGCCTCTGTTTAGTTCCACTTCACTCACCAATTCTACACTAATGAAACACGGACATATCTATGTTCCATATTTAGTTTTTCTCGTGTCCATAAATCAGTGTGTTCACTCCGTTGTTTGACCATCACCAGAAATTAAACACTACTTTCCTTCTGTCTTCAGCCTTAAAGTGGAGTACGACAAACTGGCCAATGAGAAGACAGAGATGCAGCGTCACTACGTCATGGTAAGAGCGATCCTCATAAAACTCTGAATCTGATTTACTAGCATATCCTCCTTTTTGCCTCAGGTGAACAGTCACAGGTGGTGCGGCCCCGGTGTTTTGCAAAAACCATGTTAGCGTTTGTTCCTGCTCGGTGCTGTTGACTCACACCTGTGTTTTCATTGGATAAGGAGGTGGAGGGTGGGGGTGTGTGGAGAGGCAGCCGAGACTCTAGCATGGGGTCAAATGTCCAACTATTGATTGTGTGGTGTGACGACCCCCTCCCCGTGGCTCTGGCTCAGGGGTCCTCTTTATGACCCTCCGCCGCCCCTCCCTAACACACCCAACATGACCCACTGGGGGTTAATGACTGGTCTGCTGGCTTTGCACATGAATCAGAGGGTTTCCTGTACTCTTTTCTTTTTTTCTTTTAAATTCTCCTAAGTTGAACCGTGCGCTCGTTCAGACACTTTAGACACACCCAGGGGTTCTTAGATATTCGGTGACTTATGTCTTTTTCTCCAACCATAAAGATAACAGTGCTTTCTGGGGCCAGGCGTTTTCTCCTGATAGGTGTTTGATTTCCATCAAAGCTGTGTGGCAGGTTAAATGCAAAAACAGCTCATCATTAAATCATATTACATTCAGTTCAAGGCTCCCCGGTGATCAGATAGAGACAATGAAATCTGTGCATGTGCAACAAAATCTCAACTCAAAGGTTATTTCTGATACCGGAAAAGCTGCATTGTGTGCACGGAAAAAAGATCAACCTTTTATCTTATAGGCGATGTGGCTAAGAGCTCACTCGTAGTTTGTGTATGTGTGTGCTTATCTTGTTTGTACTTGCAAGGAGTTACTTTAACCAAGCACAACAGTACGTTTGTTAAATATTATTTTCCTCGTGAGAAAGCAGAAGGTGGTGGGAGTAGCTGTAAAAAATGGAAACGGTTTAGTGTGTGTTTGATAAACAAGGCAAACTATTAAGTCTCAGTTTGCATCTGGTGGTGGGCTCACAGGCTTTTGGCACTCGACAGCAGATAATGTTGTTTTCAATAATAGCATTGGCGTTCCTCTTGGTTTCTGAAGCCACAGACAGTGCTTGTGCTCGGAGACGGGCAGCCAATCGTCTGTTTGCAAAAAGTACATGAAGTTTTCAACCTCTTTGGTTAATCAGTCATTGTATTTTTATTTTTTTTTTAAAAAGCTTCACTCGAGTGCTGCAACATATAGTCGACTTCTCTTTTGTTGTTCATGTCAACACCAAGTTTTTGTTTTTACAGCTTTGATGCACTAACATTCTCTGTTCCTCAGTTGACAAAAGTCAGATTCCTATTTTGTGTTGTACATGCAGTGTATCATGCAGCGGCACATCTAGCCTCTAATCTCTTCTTTGATTCAATGTACAAATTAAAATTTGTTTGGGGACATTTTTTTAATGTTTTCTCTTCTGTTTTACAGTACTATGAGATGTCCTATGGGCTCAACATTGAGATGCACAAACAGGTATGTAGCCATATCAGAGATGGTCTGTATAAATCCAAAACACTGTTTTTTTCCCCCTTAGTGATTGAGGAATATAAACACACCTACTAACACACACACCCTCATCCTTAAATGCCATTAGGAGGGATACACATACCGGTTTCCTGTAGTGAAAATGCTGACGGGCTAAACAACACGAAGGGCACGTTGCCTGATGGGGATGGTTTGATAAGATTAAAGTGAAGTATTTGGCAGACAGTCTGAGGGAATGTGGTATTGTGTGGTTTGTCCTTCTGTGTGTGTGTGTGTGTGCAGAGACATGTCTGCACCATTGTGTGTCGGCCTCCCCAGTGCCAGCTGGGCTAAAAGCTCATTAGTTCAGCTGCCACCCAGCACTGGGCATCACGCTGCAGTGGAAAGACTCCTGATGAACAGGGCTAAAATACCACCACACCCCCAATGAGTAGTTTCAGGCTACATCCATACTAATAAGTTTTCGTTTTATCACAGTGTTTAAACAGATGTAAAAGTAGCAAGAGTGATGCACTTAAAGACTAACACGTAGTCGTGTGGATTCAGCATCAGTAGACTGGAGGCATGCAGGAACGGGGGAGGTGATAAAATCATTTTAGTCGCATTTTTCTTTTGTCTTAGCATAATCTTTTATTTTAAAAAAGAAAAATAGATTTAAACTATTTCACGATGTCCCTCTTATCTTTGACACTTACATATCCATTCTCTCAGATTCCGTGATGCTTTGTTTCCCTCGCTCCTCCTCAGTTCTCCTCTCCCACCTCCTCCTGGTGCCCTTATGTCTTTTCATTATTCCCCCCCCCCGCCGCCCCGATGGAGTGATGTGAATGATGGCCCTCGTGTCATTAGCTGTTTGATATGATGTATGAAAGTGGGAGTCTGTCAGAGAGGGAGAAGGCGAGACAGAGAGGTGGGGCGGAGGCGTCATGGCCCTCAGATCCAGAAGGTTAATGGCGTCAGTGGGAGGGGAGCCCAGTTGGAACAGCAGCACGCTGCACAATTCATCAGGTGTAGATGTTTTTTGTAGGCATTGGGTGTCTGTGTGGTGCTGCTATGTGCACTAAGTAGGTGTGTTTTCTGTTTATCATGGAGCTCGCTGTGATTCAACCCCCTCCCCATTCTTGAGCATTTTCTGTCAGGCACTTATCACCCACAAGGAGGCTGAAGCGATGCCGGGAGGGGGTTGAGCTGGTTGTTGTGTGTTGATGCTGGTGGCAGTGGATGAGACAAGCTGGCAAACAGGAGGGATGGAAACAGGAGAGGAGTGAGAGGCTTCAGGGTAAATGGGTTAATCGACAAGTCCTCTCCCGTGCATCTTCTGTGTTTATCAATAAGCCCAGTGAAGTCGACGGAGTCCTGTGAATAATGCATGATTCCTGCCACCTCCCTCCCTCTCTCTCTCTCTCTCTCCTCTCCAATCCCTGGTGAACGAGTGTTTTTGATGACATCAGCGAGAGGTAAACCGACAGCCCATAGCCGTCCCTGTTATTGGTAGGAAGAGAGGTGGGCTGGATTATTGGATGCAGGCAGGCATATTACTCTGCTTGTGAAGAAGATTTATTGCAGTGACAAAAAAGACGCGATAAACTCATTTTGTGTTGTTATAGCTACAAATCAGGATTGAAAAGCGAGGGAATGGGCACAAACACACACACACACACACACACACACACACACGTGCATATAAATAAATACTCACATCCCTTACATGGTAACACCAGTTGTGACTTTACACAAACATTGTAATTCAAGTTCCGACAGACACAGCTTCCTGCTGATCTGAATGGTTTTGCTAGCACAGGGATCTGTGTGGCTGCTGGGGGGGTAATTTGTTTTGACAGTGTCTCTTATGATGGCAAAGAGTGCGGGGTGGAGGTAATCACCCTCAGTTGCTGTCAATAAGTGATTTTAATTAGCGCAGCTCATTAGGCTGCCTCAGCAACGTGCCCTGCTGACTTTGTGGTGTGGGTGTGGTGGGGGTTGCTTTGTTTTTCACTCCCTCTCTTCTCTGTTGTGGTCCCAGTTTATCTCTTGTACGCTTGCTTTCGTTTTGATTTCAGTTCTCTTTGGTGAAATGAAAGCGAAAGGAACATGAGTAGAAAAAAAACATCAATCCCAACAATTAACCATCAATTTGATCATATTCCTTAATATGCATTTTTTCCCACCTTTCGGTAGCCATTTTGTTAATCGTGTTATGCATATCCATTTTCTCACCTCGTTGACTGAATGAGGGAAACCGAGGAAAGTGCTTAATCAAGGAGTCATGTCCGTTTCCTGGATGGAGGATGAGGATGAAATGAGGAACGGGGAGAAAGAGAGCTTGTACAAATGAATAATTTATACTGGATTCCTGGAATTGTTTGCCAAGGTGATGATGGCCGACCTCTCTCTAAGCCAAAACAAACTGACTATGAGAACACACACAGTCTCTCAAGGGAGGTTGACGAGGTTACCGGAGGCTGTGAGACACGCTTTAGTTTGATAGCCAGGCTAGAGGGGCTGGTAGAACAGAGTTACACAATTAGTGTCTGGCCGTGTGAGTGTGTACTCAACCAGCTGATGATGGGTTTTGTGTGTCGGTGTTGATGTGGTGAAATGGAAGTAAATACTTGTGTGCGTATGTCAGTGCACTTGCATAATTCAAAACAAGAAATATTGTGCATGTCATGAGGATTTGAACTCTTAGTGAAATCGAACGCAATCTGTTGGAAAACGGCCCATTTCCACTTGCTCCCCCTGCAGAAGAGGATGTCACTTCATTTTTGCGTGTACCAGCTCAAAATAGAATGACATGCACATGCAAAATATTGTTCATGCATTTGTAATGAACCAGATACCTCTAAGTGCCTCTTTCTTCCTCTACTCTGGCTGAGAAGATAATTCCCAAACAGCCATCTCTGCCCTCCTCCCATCATATGCCACTTGTTTTCCTCGCCAATTGAAACCTCGTCAGAGACTCTGCTCTCCACTTGGGGGCTAATGCCTGGAGCGACAAACAGCCAAATGGCTTTCAGCGCACCATAGACAGAGGGATGCAGTGGGGAGAGAGAGAGCCCTCTCCAAGCTCTGGTGCTACTAGAGAACCCTGAGTACCTGTAATTGTGGAGCTGCAGTGAAAAGCTTCTGCTGGTTTAAAGGCTTCTGTTTTCACTGGCTTTAAGTGTCAATAAACTCTTTCCAGTGGCTGTCTCTGCACTAAAAGCTCTGTGAAAAATAGTGCCTCCAAATTAAAGTTGGAGTCATTGCGGAATGCTGCAAGTCATTCGATGTGATGTGTTATCTGTATTTTTCCCCTTCAATTTAGCTGTCAAAAATTCATTTAAATAAGCCATGTGTCCATTTGGTCTCCGTCACACGTGTGAACTGTGCCTGAACAGAGCGGAGAGATTTGAAAGGCAAGGACAAGATGTAGCTGATAATGGCTGTGATTCAGTTGAGGGGTTTGACTGCATGTCTCTCAGGTTGGTGCGTCAGTCATGTTTGGCCTCATGTTCTCTGAAAGTGTTGCTGAGAAATGACCCAACAAAAAGTCCAACATCAGCACTACAGTAGTTAGAGCTCAAACAGGATGTCTGCTCTATTGTTTTATTTCCTGTCTTCAAAGCAATCATTTAACTTTGGGGGAAATTCTCAAAGGAATTCAAGAGGTCGGGGACATTTAACCTTAAAAAAAAAACCTGGACCTGACTCAGCGTCGCCTCGGCTCCCGAAACACCTGGCGCTGCAGCTCATCTTTCAGAACGAACCGCTGAGAGAAACCTGTGTTTTTAGCACAGTGTACCTGCATTCCACAAATGCTTTCGGCTTTAAGTGATGGCTCTGGAGTGATGATTTGCTACGAACAATCAGACGGCTTTTCGTTGGGAATTGGTTTGTGGTGAGGGTTTGCAATGTTGTTGTTCTAATAGCCGAGTATCAGCATACCACTGTTTCCTACAAGCCCCATGTGGCTCCCCTTGCAGCCATTTCCAGAGAAGTGGTGTGATACTGAAACAATCTAATCCTACTGTGTGGCATTGTATCCAGCCCCCGCTAATGATGATGGTTTATGAGTCTCCATAGAGCTCTCTCCCTCCCTCCCACCCTCTCTCTCTCTCTCTCTCTATGCGTCCCCCCCGTGCAGCCTCTTCCCCCCTCCCAGTTATCCCTCATTAATTTCCCGTGCCGATCAGATCGACAGGCCGAAAATTCAATTTAATGACCTGCCTCTGTGCTGCGCCTAATATGATTTTACAGGCTGTTCTGGTCAGGGCCCCAACCCAATTTACATAACGATCAGCCGCGCCAGATAGCGTTGCCCCAGCAACAGAGGAGGGGGAAGATGGAAGAGGGGGAGGAAGGAGGGAGGGCACAGAGAAGAGTAGTGGAGATTAGCATGGAGGGGTGTGAAGAAGGAAGGTGAGGGGGGGAGGATGGAGAGAGAAAGCAGAGTGTGTCTAAGGTCAGGCAGGAGGTTGTGAGATAGTTCCTGACAGGCCAGTAAAGATCTGTCCCTCTCCTCTTCTGTCCTTCTTTTCCTGTCTCACCTCCTCCAAAGCGGACAGAGTGACACAGACGTTGTGCAAAAGGCTACCGGCACCTCCCTCTCCTTTTCACTTGCTTTCTCCTCCCTCCCCCCTTTCACAGTCAAACAAGGTTAAGGGAGAAAATGAGTGGAATGCAGCGGCGTATAAAACGGCGGGAAAGACCTCTTCACCCCCCACACACCTGCTGGGCTTTCACCCCTAATCTCTCAGAATCAATTAGTTCACCTCCCTCAGTTCAGTCAAACCACATTACCTTAGTGTCAAATCATAGGGCTTCACTTCACCATTCATCACCCCCACACAGCCCACCACCCCTTGTCCTTTATCATGCTTTCTACTTTTGTGTGCCTCGTTTTTATGCCTCCCCACTCTCTGTGGAAAGTACAGATTTAAAAAAAAAAAAAAAAAAAAAAGGAAATGGGTTTGGGCAAAATGTCTTGGGACGTTCGATCGCAGTAGACAGGCTGCATAGCACATCCATTTGTCCAAATCGAGCACAGTAAAGTGCTCGCTGTTTGTCGAGGCCTGCGGTATCATCTTACTCTCCCAGCTAATATTCCGTGGTCGATACCAAAGATGCCTCTGATAGATAGGGCCAGAGAGTTAACCTGTCTGCTTCAGCATTCCCCACCCTGCTCTCTGTGGGCTGTAATTATGAAGTATGGACCTCATTAGGGTCTCTCCAGCCAGATGGTATTAGCATATTTCAGCCTCCTAATGAAATAAGACCTAATGGAAGCAGGAGAGAGGGAGGTGGATGGGGGGGTGAATTTGTTCTAAGGCTGTCCTATTTTAGTTAAGAAATACATGGTCTACCCAGATGGACACTGGACACATTTGTGTGTGCACAAACATGTGCCCTTTTGTATTATAGGTAGGTTAACTGCTTAATTACAGTGTTGCCCGTGGCATGCAGTACACTGAAGGACTATTATTCTAATTTTCTCTCTCTCTCTCTATCTCTCTCTCTCTCTGCCTACAGACTGAGATTGCCAAACGTCTCAATGCAATTCTGGCTCAGATCATGCCATTCTTGTCACAAGAGGTGAGTGTCAACCCCGCTAACAACATTTAAAGAATGTGAATGAGATTCATTTCATTCATCAAGTGTCGTTACTGTACAGGAAAATGTGAAAGTGGCTTATTGTACAGAGACCCTGTCACTGACATATTATATAAACCAAGACATTCATTATTGCTTAATAGGAACAGAAACTGCTAATATCTTAATGATGGAATGTAACTGAATCAAGTTTAAGCCACACAACCACACTAGCTAACGTATAGGGATCATAAATCAAATAAAAATGTTAATTAGTTTAATCACTCGCAATTATTAAAACATGCAGCTCCCATTTCGTCCCCACCTTATTTAACCATCTGCCAAACAAAGTACAAAAAATTATAAAAGATAGTTCTGCCAAATCTCCAGACTTTTTCTGAAGAACGACGACAAGTTTAAACATGCATGAAACTTAAAAATGGCTGTACCCATTTCTCAACAACAGATTTCTGTACTACTGGTATATATTAACTATGATCACCATAATTACCAGTATACCCAGTTTTTGTACACCCAAGTTAACCTGCTAAAAGAAGCAGAAACTGGAACATTCACCCAGGTGTCATGTGCCCATCAGTGAAGATTGGAGCCAGAGACAAAACCTGTATCTGCAGAGTCAGTTGTTCTAGGAATGAATGCTGAGTGTATCCATTAATATCACAGACAAAAAGCCAGATGTTAGTGGGTGTTAACAGGGTTTTCTACTAGTGGAAAAAGGGCTACAGAAGCAAAGGGTGTTTAGTTGGCTGTAGCATCATTGAATCAAATGACTTCTGAGCATTATATTTTTGTTTATCTCAGCTACAGTGTCTTTTTCTCGACTTGTGTATGCAAACCATCTTTTGTCAGTCTTAAGTTATGAATGCTTTCCCATCCAGAGTCTCATCTGTGTGTTCATGTGTCCTGTAGCATCAACAGCAGGTGGCTCAGGCTGTTGAACGGGCCAAGCAGGTGACAATGACTGAGCTGAATGCGATCATCGGGGTACGTGGACTTCCCAATCTGCCTCTCACTGTGTGTATACCCCCTCTTCTTCCTTCATTTGACCCGAGGTCGGGGGCAATACTGCATGCATAGAGGAAAACGGCATATAGGCTATTCAAGCATGCTACATTACGCTCACAGGCTTCAGCTGAAGTGTTGTATGTCAAGGACAACCTGGGAAAGGGCAATAGATTCCGGAGGAAAATAGGGGTGAAAAGGGAAAAAAAGAAGCTTAGTGTATTAATCTGCTTCAATTTTCCTCCTCCTCTTCTCTGTGGCATTTGAACGTTCATACTGAATACAAACTAGCAACGTGCCTCGTCCTCTCTCATGCAGACTTGCCCTCGTCTCCAGTGGTTTATCATGTTTTTATTTGAGTTGACAGTGTTTGTAATGTGCTCTCGATGTGTTCAATGCTGTAATTCCACTGATTGTTGGTTATAGGCTGCTGTTCCTAACGGCTGCTCCGCTCTGATTTTCCCCGTCTCAGGCGGAGTCAAAGAACATCTGATACAGAGTAACACAGTCCAGGCTGAGATCAGATCATGGTGTTTTTCACGTTTCACTTTGGCTGCACTTTAATTACATAAAAGGTTCCAGCCAACAGGCTTACCTCTGCCTCTGACCCAATAGCAAGAGGAATTAGAGCTTTCAGGTTAGGACAAGCATTGTGATTGCAGCAGCGATTACAGCAGTATGGACTTCACAGGCACCGATCATTTGTGAGGTGTCGTGGAAAAAAAGATTCAGGCCGCATTCAAGCAAAGTCGTCAAAGTGGGAGGAACAGGAGAATCAGAGTCTTCCCAAAGTCTAAAATTGAATAATCTGAAATTTAGGCCATAAAAAGTCTTGAATATGTTCAAATATTATGTGTTAAACACGTTAAGATTGTCTTAAATATGCTTACGTTCATTTAACTTCTGTTGCCCTTTAAAGAACTTTTTTTTTGAGCAAGTATAGTTTGTAACATCATGTGTATTGTAGTTTTTTCTCAGCGATACAGAAATTTGTATGCTGTAATAAAACTACAAAAAAGACCAACATGGAGCTCATAACTGATCACCTACAAACACTCTGGGCCGAATTACTCGCAGTACACTCAGCTTGGTTGTAGGAAAGACTATGGATTCCTACTGTCTCTGCCTTTAACGTTTTAAGCCTTAAATTTCATTCATTATGGTCTCAGAAAGACTTAAATTCAACTTGTTGAAACCTGCAGAAACCCTGCGATAGATCATATGCTCACATTACTCCATGATGGTTGATAACAGTCTCATTATTTAGCCAGGCTAAATGGACTACTTGTTTCTGTCACGTATTGTTTGCTTTTTATTAACGAGTGAAACTAGATATTAACAAACACTGTGGTATGTAGTTCCTTTAATTTGGCCATCTATTAGTGTCAATATTGGATTTCATTTGCATGTAACTGTGCACTTTGCAATTTCCCAGTTTGTTATCTGTAGTCATTATGACAAGACTGTTGTGAACATTTTTATTTACTTTGTCACTACTCATACTCAAAATGAAGATGTGAATAATGTGACATCTATGTGGCATCATGTTTGATCTAATTCTCACCAGTTCATAAGGTTTTTAGCGCTAAGCTTTAAACTCAGTATCCTTATAATAAAAGTTTAATGTCCTTAATTTGTAAATTTCATTTGAGAGCATCTGTGGCAAACTAATCTTTATTAGAAGAAGCATTTAAAAATTCAGTTCCTGACCTTTTTAATTTTAGCCACAACCCACAAACTCCACTCTGGCTAAAAATACTTTTTAGTGATTTCTTCCATCTGCTTTTGTTTAAAAAAAGAGGGAGATGGTTAGCTCTTTTCTAATAGCCAGCTTGGACCCAGATGGAGAGCTGACCCTTTTGATTAGCCCTCTGTAGCAGAGGTTAGTTAGCGGTTAGCTTGTCCCAGTGGTAGGGGGTCAAGTCTAATGAGAGGCGGATATCGAAATTCGATTAAGGTAAATGAGCCAGGAGCACAACCTCCAGTTTTCAAGGTAATTACTTCCTATTTCCTCCTGCTTTTTTTTTTTTTTTTTAAACCTGGCTCAGTGAGACTGTCTACAACAGGAGTGACCCTGTCTTCATTAAGGGTTGGCAGGGCCAGATGCACACACACAAACAAACACACACATGGCAAAGACATGGGAAGTGATCAATCTCCAGGTCCCCACGGTGTGAGACTTGTCAGTAAAGTCTCAGGCTACATCCATAACACTCCGTTTTCATTTCCGTTGTCAAACTTAAACGAACGTAAGTGTTTTGGCTCTGTATCAGTTTTAATCCCTTTTCCCAAACCCCCGTAAAAAAGACCAAACAATTTCTGCCTGAATCCAGCTGAGCAAAGGGAAGAATTTTATTCTTATTTCTTTTATTACATTTAAATTAAATGTCTTTGAGTTTTGTCTGATGGTTGAATAAATCAAGGTGTTTAAAGTCACCACCATGGACTGCAAGAAATTAGACATTCCCCATGATTTTATCATTATTATTTTCTTATTTGAAAGACTTAACGACTAATTTTACATTGAAAGTCACAACCCTATGTTTCTTTTTATTGTTTAATAAAGCAACTGTACAAAGATTTGAAATAAAATACAATCTCTATAGAAATCTACCTGGAGTAAAATTCAAAAGTAGGTCCTTAGTTGCTCTGTGGCATCAGGACATATGAGTGTAATTTCACAAGTGATGCACTGTCCAAAGTAAACTAGGAGTTAATGCCATAATTTATTTTTTATAAATGTCAACACAGTGTTTGCCTGACAAATAAATTTCCAAAGAATATTGTCTATGACCCCAACTGAACTGAGCACAAAGACAAAGATGCAAACAGGCGTCACGCGCCTGCCCTGGTTTGCATATCGCCAGAGGTGAGACATGAATTTGATTTGACAAGTGTCGGGGCTGTCGTCTCATTTCCATGATTTCCACACAGGGTGAGATTGTGCTTCGGTAATGGTTAACGAGTCAGTTACAGGTGGGGTGCTGCTTATCACCAACCCTTGCACAAATGCTAATCTGTACAACACAGCTTTTACACTGCCTGGTTTTGTCTGTGATGTCACTCTGCTTCATTTCCTCACAGTGATCTCCTTTGTGACAAATTTGCATGTGAAGGTCATATTTCCATCTGGTCTGAGTGTGTATACTCAGTTTGATTCATTTACATCCACACGTTTGTTACCAACAGTTTGCAGTTCCCCTTTTCCCAAACAGTTATATTTCCAAGTAAAATGCTGCTTCCACCGTATTAAATGTTAATATTGTTGTTTTTTCTTTGTTGTCACTCTGAATATCTTTGGTGATCTAAATGCTTCACCTCAGACTCTTTTCTTTCTTTTTTTATATATAAACAAAATAATCAATAGATCACTGAAGAAAACTGAACAATGCAGATAAAGTGATGAAATAACAGTTATAATATTTACTACCCATGGCTTGTTGCTTGTATAATTTCTGGCTGAATCTCTCCCTCTCTTCTCTGACCCAGCAGCAGCAGCCGCCGCCTCATAGTGCCTATCCAGCCTTCATGGTCAGTGTTCAGGGAAGTTACGAGACATAGAGGCTACATCCACATTACTGCGTTTTAGTTTTAAAACACATCAGTGTTGCTACATTTGCGCTGTTGGCCCCATTTTAGTTTGAAATAAATGCAGAAAAGCTCCACCGCTAATTGTCGATTCATGAATATGAATCCCTCATGTTACTTTTCCCAACGTAGAATTTTCTCTTAACAACCAACTGCAGAATAGACAATCTACTCTCGGTTTACACAGCCGCGCACATGTGCAGTGTATGCAAATGGAAATGGTCATGTTTTCAGACGTGTTAGTGGGGATTATTACTGACGCTGAGCTAAAACGCTCAAGTGGTTGGAGATCAAAACAGAAACGTATTAGTATGGATGTAGCCAGAGAAACTCTTTTGCATTGCTTGCTGGCAGCCTAACACACGTCTTTTGTGAAGGGGGATGATGGTGCCCCTTGAAGACCACAACTTGGGTGTGTTTGGATATTTTTGGCATCTTGTGTGTTATCTGCCTTACTCGGGTGTCAGACACATGGCAGCGCGTTTCTTTAACCGACGGCATACATCAAAACCCCTCGTGTCAATCCTACTCCAATACTCGAGTCAGCTCGGTGTTTAGCAGAAGGCGTTGTCTAATCTTTTTCGCAACGACTGAAGAGAATGCGTTTGAGTACAGAAGACAAGTAGGTAATGTGACGATCGTTGCCAGACTTATTGAGCCGGTGTGCCAGCTGGTTTGTGCCGCTACTGTTGATGCTTGTTCCACCTGACAGTACAGTTCTGCAGGGAGCCAGCTTCGCCTAGTTAACTTTAATTGCCTGTTTCCTGTGGAAGTTGCCTGAGCTGAAGCGGCATTTACACATAATGAAAAAAGATAAGTGTGAAAGGAAGCCAGCTCTTTATCCATGAATATTGAATTGGAAGCAATTTATTTTCTGAAATTTTCTCTACCCCCCCCATCCCTCGCTACCTCCCACTCCCCTTCCCTCGTCCCTCCTCGCTCCTCTCCTCAGCCATAGCTTGCTAATGAGGCTTCTTGATAATGATCCCTGCACGCTTTTCCTCATTAGGCACACTCAATAGGGACGTCCCTGCCTCAATCCCTTGCTCGCTCTCTCTTTCATTCTCTTGTTATTTTTTCTGATTCTGCCGCTCCCCCCTCTTCTTGTTCTGGCTGCCCCCTTTCTCCCTCTCTCTCCTTTTTTTTTTTTTTTTTTTTGCTCGCTTTTCCTTTTACACAACAAATAGGCTGCCGGGCACACCAGCACAATATCGATTAACAATGCCGCCCCTCGGTTGCTTATATCCATTGTGCGATTTCAGGTCCAGCTACACATAATGAGCTGACTGAGTAATGGCCAGCTGCTAAATAAACCTTTAAATGTGCTAAGCCACTACATATAACCTTGTCTGGGTTTTTTCCCCCTGTCGTGTAATGAATGTATGGATGAGGTTATTGAAGTTCTATCTAGCAAGCAGAATAGCAATCATGTTTTTTCTTTTTTTTTTTAGAGAGGCAGTTGATGGATGTGCTAAGTGTTATTTAACCTTGTTTTAAAGCACTTGCTTCCCTCTTGCCTGAGTGGCTATTTAACTCCTGTCTATCTACTCACTCCTCTCTGGTTGCCTCTCACGCAGATATTCATGGCCTCTTGGGTGTGTGTGTGTGTGTGTGTGTGTGTGTGTGTGTGTGTGTGTGTGTGTGTGTGTGTGTGTGTGTGTGTGTGTGTGTGTGTGTGTGTGTGTGTGTGTGTGTGTGTGTGTGTGTGTGTGTGTGTGTGTGTGTGTGCTTAACAGCGTTTTGCTAGAAGAGTGGGCTGGCTTGCTTGCTTGGTTTTCCAGAAGGTTTTGAGGTTTTCAAATATAGATCTATTGATTTTTATTTTCTTGTAACAGTTCCAACTATGATTGAGGCGCAGAGTTTGGGGGAAAATGTTCCGTATCATTTCTGGCGACCAGGGGGACACATGTCGTCAAACATGGTTGTCACATGAAGGTCTTGCATCCTCAATGAGAAACAACAGGCAGTTTGTAGAGCAGCAGCGATAAGTGTGGCAGGGTTGTAGTAAGTGAGGTGTGATATGAGAAGAGAAACACATCTGTCATGTAAACCTGGAGGCAGCGTTTTCATAGGCTCAACACTGAGGAGCATTCATGTGCAGACGTTAGCACAGAGCTGTGTCAGTCGACCATACTTTTATTCAACGCACAGAATGAACAACAGTTTAAATGATTTATTAACGTCTTGTTCTTCACTGTGATGAGTTGCTGTTTTTTATCATGATACATTTTCAAATGAAAAATGTGTGACCGTGCCCTATGATGTGTTAATGATGCAAAGACAAATGCTAAAGATGATGAGAATGTGAGATAAATTAAAGACTAATGCTAATTAACAAATGATTCTACTGTTTCAGTTAATCCAGCATGTTGAAGCAGATGATATCTACACTGTTTATCTGCAGATACAAACTGAATCAGTTTTTTCCCTCAGACAGTGAATGAGCTGGAACAGCATGTTGGGAGTCGTCATCATTCGGCTATTATGCATAATCGCTTTGGCCTTGGACTAAATATTGTCAGATGCAGCTGTAACGCTGGAGTAGAGTGCAATCATTCACAGATTCTCTTCCCAGCCGACCCATTTGTCCTCTGTCTTGTCTCTTGTCTCTCTGCATTTGTTTATAGCAGCAGCAGCTCCAGGCCCAGCACCTCTCTCACGCCACCCACGGCCCCCCGATCCAGCTGCCCCCTCACCCCTCAGGCCTGCAGCCGCCTGGCATCCCCTCTGTGACAGGCGCTGGCTCCGGCCTGCTGGCTCTGGGAGCTCTTGGCAGTCAGGCCCACCTGCCTGTAAAGGATGAGAAGAACCACCACGACCTGGAGCACCGAGGTGAGGAGCACAGCCAGCCGCACAAAGCGCCCGTAGCATTTTACTGCTGATTGTAACTGCCAAGAACAGGTTTTACCAGCCAAACACATTTATCATAAGAAACATGTCGCTGTATGTTTTAAAACTGTTTGTGCACAGAATTACTGGGTGAGGAAATATTTATAAGGGTCATTTTATTTGGCTTTAATATAATATATTTTGATGTGAAAATAGTTTATATCAGGAAAGAAGGAAATTTTAGATGTTTGCACACTCGAGGGTAAACATATTTTAATAACATGCAAAAATAAAGACAGTGTAGAACTGTTCAGTTTCGATGTTGATAGTAATGTTGGTCTAATTTTAAAGAAATTAAAATTACAACCTGTATCTGTAATTTTGTCATTAAATGTTATGGTACCAATTAGTGAGTCAACTTTTGCACAGGAATTTGATGTTATTAATGGATTTATTAATGATTATATCAGAGCAATAGATGTTTAGGTTAATATTATCTACTAAACCTTTCTCACTTTCTCACACGCCGTCAGGTCTGCTGTTTAACAGAGAAACAATACATGGTCTTGTTTGAGGCATCTGTCATTTTTAAGTTTAAATCATTGAAAAAGGAGTTTTTAGTATTTCATCACGTCTGCAGTTTTAAATGTGAATATATATTTTTAAACGTGGACTTGGTCCCACAGTCCGTCAAGCTGTCCGTTAGAGAGTTCACCTGATGAACTGAATACCTGATAAAGATAACGTCTTTGAGAACAATCACTATGTTTTCACAACCTGTCAAACTAAAGCCAAAGTTCATAGAGATATATAATGCATCAGTGTTTGTTAAGCATTAACACAGTTATTTTATCACAACTTATGAACCCTTTATAAAAGATATAAAGTGGTAACAACCTGAATGATGCTGAGCTGCACATATGAGAGCTTTGTTTTACCTGAATCATAATTGTTATGTGATTGAATCTCTCAGTTGTGGTGACACTCGTACTAATTTGTGTTTTGCTTTTCTCTCTCCTGGACCCTCATCTTTTCACTCACCTCTGGCCATTCCTCTGAAAGAGCGAGAGTCGAGCACGGTATGTTGACTCTGCTTCTCCTGTGTGTGTCTTGACTTTGTCGGCCCCCGGCTCTCTGTGTTCAGGTGTACTTTACAGACTTCAGCTTCACTGCTCAGTAGAAATTAATGCTCTGTGCATAAGAACATACACATTTTTGTACTCCGGGGGTATAAGCTGGCTGAAATCAAATAATTAAGTCTGGTCAAATAAGCCAGTGCCATCTAATCTTGGTAGAAACTGATTGCAATCACTGGGTGAGGATTAATAGTCGGCTACCTCCTTTAATTTCAGCACAATTAAAAACGACTTTGACTCCTTTTCTTTCTTCACCTCTGTAGAGGATTTACTGTTGCATGTGTCTGATACCTGACTCCTTTTCATCTCTTTATCTGCCTCTCTCCTTTTATTTACCGTATATCTTTATTTTCTGCTCTCTCTTCTTCTTCTTATCTCACTCTTCTGTCCCCCTGTCTCTCTCTCTTCCTTCTCATGTTAAAGTCCCTGTTTATTGGACTGGCTTAAAGCTCTCAGTTAGCTGGAGCAGAACGCTCTGTTGGATCTGCTCGACCAGATTGAGTTCCCATTGACTGGCCATCCTGAATAGGGCCACTCATGTCTGAAGGGAACCCAAACTCTCATCTCGTATGGTGACGAGCGGCTGCCAATTCTACCTCACCTAATCTCTCCACTGCCGTCTCTCCTTCCCAGTGCACGCACACGCAGCGTCTTCCTGTCCTGTTGTCTCAGGTCATCTGATACCAAAGTTGGAGACAAGTGCAGGGTTATTGAGTCCAGACGGTCCTTTAACGGTCACAAGCGCAGATTCATAGTCGGGCTGTCATGATGTCAGAGATTTCTGTCCGTCAGGCAGCTTCGTCACATCAAGCTGCTCAAAAACGGTTCTTGTTGCTTAATTTTCCACAACTGTAGCTGAGCAAATGTCAATATTTTGACCCTGGAAGAACGGGGCGTGAAAATGGAAGAAAGCGTCGAGGCCAAGGTGTGTGTGTGCGTGTGTGTGTCACTTACTGCGCAACCACAGTGTGTTGTTTTTTAATTGTCACTCTCCACTATCCTTGGCTCGTGAAGTTTCTTTTAACATCATACTTTCACTCAGACTACATCCACACTACTACGTTTTCATTTGAAAATGTTTTGGATACATCTGGCAGAAACAGCGATGTTTGGAAACGATGCAGTAGACACTTTCAACCATTTGCTGATTGGGTCTTTTCAGACACAACGTAGCCCTAATCACCTGTCACATGACACGCCTTGCATTAGTCTCGTGTAGAATGCAAAATGGATAATCCCTTACAAGGTGTTGTGCAGTTAAATTTTTATTCTTTCTATCTTTATTTTACAATGATATTACTGCTTGCGTAGGAGACAAGCTCTTGTTTAAGCTAACTTCATGCATCCTGTGTAAGCGAGTGGTCACATGATATGCATTTCCAGCCATGTTAGTATGGGCTGGGATTAAAACTGATACTGAGCCAAAACGCTCGTGTGGACAGAGACTGTTTTGCAGCAGTGTGGATGAAGCATAAAACTATTCTTGTGGCTTTTTGTTTAAACCACAACAGCAGATGAGCAATTGTCCATATTTTGAAGGAGGCAGTGTGGAAATGGCTTCTTGGTTGGCTGAGGCCTTCAGGAAAAGTCTGACTCCCTGTGTGGAGGCAGGGCCAGTTTCTGAAGGGGGTGCTATAAGTATGCGTGTGTGCCATTAACTGCCCAACCACAGTGTTTTTTTTAACATTTGCTTCTCTCCACTCTCCTTGGCTCACGAGGTTGTTGCTTTTTAATGTCACCCTTTCACTCAGTTTTCAGGCTGTTGCCTTCCTCTCCTCTTCTTTCTCTTTCCGTTATTTGTAGCCAAGATGTCAGACATCTTCCTTTTCCCTCTTTCACCACATCTCTCTGTCTCTGATGAAGGCAGGGATTTGTTGAGCTGCCCAACATTGTGGGCAGGTTTCAGGGTTTGCCTCCGACCCCCCCCCCCTCAATCCCTGCCTCCCTGCCTGTTGGGCTGGTTGGGCTGGTTGGCGGTGCCACCCCACCACACCAGTGCCCAGACTACAAAAACCCCCGTTGGCTGTTTCTGAGATGGTGCCAGCCTATGCGGGCATTCCCACTAGTAGGGAGAACTCATTGCCACACTGCTACGCTCTCATTGCTTGCCAAGTTCCTTTCCTGTTTTGCTCTCTTGTCTTTCTTCCTCTTTTTTTCTCATTTTCTCACTCTGCCTCTTTCATGGCTCTTTTCTCCGCTGGCAACATCCTCTTTGTGTCTTCACATTGCACTCTTGTCCAGTTTCCCTCAAAGGCGTCTTTCTGTCCTTCCTCTTCTTTATTCCAGTTGGTTTTCATGAACTTTTCTGTCAGTCATTTTATGCCGTTTTGTCACTGACCTGCCACAGTACACACACACACACACACACACACACACACACACACACACACACACACACACACACACACACACACACACACACACACACACGTTGCATGTTGTCTTGTTCAGTCAGGAATGAAAACTGTTGGGTTAAATGTTGCTTCAAGTGGGTCTGACCTTAGGCTCTACAACAGGATCCAATGTCACGTTTTTCATTTATCTGTGTTTATATACACCAAATATCCCATGATGCACTGGGCTTCCACCTCACATCTTCTCGTATGTTCTGATCAATTTCTGTGCTGTGAGACATCCGGTGTGTTTTGTCTTCAGTGGTGCACTGTGTGTTTGTGTGTATGTGTGCTCAGCTGTCTTGTCTGTTTCCTACTTGCTCCACTGCCACGGTGGCAGCAGCGGGGCTAAGCTGTCCCAGAATCCTCTTCTGTCTGTTCCATCCTAAATCAGTCCAGTTCAGTCTGGGAGCATTGTACGTTTAGCTGTACAGTCAATATTGTCACTGCTCTGATAAAGGAAAAGGCTCCAGAGTCATATCTGGGCTTAAATGCACCATTTGTCAGTTCCTGGCTTTTCTGGTTTCTCAGGGTTTGTCACGTTTAAACCTCAAAACATTCACATGACTGAAAGAGGACATGTCTGGACAGTGGCAGGACTGTGCTTTGTTCTTTTTTTTTAAGGCAACAAAGAAGTTTCATTATTTGCAAGTCTCACAACATCACATTAACACAATGCACCACTCAGTCATGTTCATGGATGTTGACGCGTATCACTGTACACTGCAGGATTTTATATGAGTTAAATATAATAATAATATAAAGCAGGGAGCTGGACACTGATTGTGTGGTCTGTGTGTGTTGTCGTTGGCAGAATAACTCAGTGTCGCCGTCAGACAGCCTACGGGCAGCGAGTGAGAAGCACCGCAGCTCTTCAGATTACGGCCTCGACTCCAAGAAACGCAAAGTGGATGACAAGGACAACATGAGCAGATACGTGAGTGTTTTTCTCCACTGGTTTCTTTGTTTGAAGCTGATCCTGAGCATGTTTCTGTTTGTATCTTTACATCGATTAACTCTGTGGCTTCATTAGGCCTCTCTTCGCAATGATCTTCCCTGGAAACTTTCAAGAAATTATAAATATTCTGAAATAATTGACCGGTAAAATAAAGAATTATCCAGTTTCAGTTTATGTCTGGTTACAGTATTTAAGGTAAATAAATAAACGCTACAGTCTAAAAACATGTTACAGATGCCGGGTTATATTTTGATCCTCCAGTCAAAACATTAAATTGCACTAGTTCATGTGAACCTAATTTTGACCACCGTTATCGAACGACCAGGAAACTAAAACCTGTGACTCCTTCATTTCAGGACAGTGACGGAGACAAAAGTGACGACCTGGTGGTGGACGTTTCCAACGAGGTGAGACTTCATTTGAACTAAGCCGTTCAGTCACATTCCAGCGTGAACGCTGCGTCGAAACCAAACACGGCTCTTTTGTCATTTGTCTGCAGAAACCTCAACACTTTTCACAGCGCTGCCAAAAAAACTCTGTCACAATATTGGCTGTGTGCGCCATGAGTGTGTGCTTACTCGCTGTATTTCCTTTGCCGTTCATGCAGAAAGTAATAAGACAAAGAACACAAAGAGAAAAGGGAGTGACAGGTGAATGAAAAGCGTGTGTATGTATGTGAGGGAGAGAACAAGCACGCATGAGTATATTTATCTGTGTTTGCACATGAGGCCCCAGTTTGTTTGACCCACATGTACATGCCGGTGGCTTTCCTCTGCTCTGTTTGCTCAGTCTTGCTCTCCGTCTGTCTCGTTTAACTCTGTAGGATCCGGCCACCCCTCGAGCCAGCCCCGCTCACTCACCTCCAGAGAACGGCCTCGATAAATCACGGGGCCTGAAGAAGGATGCCGCCCCCAACAGCCCCGCCTCCGTCGCCTCTTCCGGCAGCACACCGTCCTCCAAAGCAAAGGACCACGCCCATGTGAGTGCACTGAAAGACAAGAGACATGATGAAATAAGGAGGTTACAGTGGAGGGGGTGATGGGTGAACTGACAGCCCTTCACACAGACGCCCACTCCACTTGACAAATGCCCTTTAGTCTAATACGCAGACGGCTTAGCAGTCGGCTGCTATGAAGGGTCTTGAAGGGGCAGAGGGTGGATGCACTCTCAGGAAATCAAACGCTGTGGCTCACTCCTCTCAATCTTCTTTATGGCTTACCCAATAAATGGTCATTTCTTCCTCGGCCCGAGGCTGTAAATAACCCAGAGACACAGTGGCAAGGGAACTGCTGTCTCCTCCTCTTCCTCCATCTCATCTTCTCTCTCTCTCTCCATCCCCCATTTTCTCTCAGACACTAAAGCTCTTACACACCAGGCTAAAACAGTCTGCCTGCATTGGTTCTACATAACGATTGAACTGCGGATTAGGATAGATTTATAGTCCGTATCACCACCCTTCAGCTCCCGTGGCACTCAGCGTGACTCTGTCCCTCAACCAGCTAAACCCTTGTCTCTAACTTGATCTGCAAAGGAAGGAGATGGATTAATTATGAGAGGAGTGGTTGGGTCACCATCTTGCTTGTCTAGCCACTCTTAACAAGCTTGACTTCTAAGTAAAGGTTTATACTGCTACCCCTGACGCACGCACACACACTCACCATAGCTGTAATGAAGTGTCAGTGTTAGATTGGATTACCTTGAGCCGTCCACTCAGAGTGTCACTCTGGATTTTCCTGCCAGTGGGGAAATATTTTTTTTTAACGCTGACATGGATGCTGTTTCGTTTCCGTGTGTGGGGCTGAGAGCGAGAGGAAGTGAACTTGAGTGTTTGAGTAAGAGGATACAAAACAAGGCTGCACACAAAGGCTTAAGAGCATCTTTCTGCTTTAGAACGACAAGTCGTCCACACCGAGCCTGAAGTCCAACACGCCTACACCCAGGAATGAGGCGCCGACACCAGGAACCAGTACCACTCCAGGATTACGACCTCTAACGCTGGGCAAACCACCCGGCATGGAGGCATTAGGTACGTCAACACACATAATGTACCTCAACATCCCATTGATTTATTGGTTGACAAAAGAGTGAACAATATAATTATCTTTCATGGAATTTAATAAAATAGAGTTAGGGTAAAATAAAGTTGCAGCCCTACGTTCATTGTAATGAAACATATTTTAATATTTCTGAATTTAAATTATTGTCTCGTGTCTTTCGTGGTCTGTAGCTGCTCCTGCCCTGCGCACACCGCTGTCCATCGCGGGTTCCTACGCCACCCCGTTTGCTATGATGAGTCATCACGAGATGAACGGATCCCTCACCAGCCCCAGCGTTTATCCGGGTCTCATCTCACCCCAGATGAGTGCTGCAGCTGCTGCCGCCTACGGACGCTCACCAATTGTAATTATTCTCACCTCCTATGAAAAATTTATGAATGAAAATGTTAATTTATTGTTTACATGTCTTTCTAATTAGGTCTTAGCGATGTTAAAACATTTAATGATCAGAAATTTACCTTAAAAAGTCATAAATGTGTTCAAATATTACGTATTAGGTCTTTAATATGTTTAGGTAGGTCATAGCTACTCGGCTAGGCTCAGGGAAAGACTGAGGGTTATTAAAGGCTACTTCACCTTTTCTTCAATTATGCTGAAGTGTAAATAATTATCTGATAATCTTCCTTATCTGTTGTACTTGACATAGATCTTTAATTTCATTCGTTTGGTTTTAAGAAGTCCTAAATTTAACTTGAAACCGTCTCACGTACAATATACATGTATATTGTATATTCCACCTCCATCAGTTTGACTCAAAGCCGTCACCAGCATGTGTATGAATTATCCAGCATGGCTGTGGGTTGTAAAGTACAAAGAATGACTTTGAGAAACTTGGGTATTCATCGTGTATTTTCCAGAACTCATTGTGAATATTTCTGCTCGGCTGGCTGCAGCATGTTGTGTAAACATAATGAGAGTACAAAGACGAGCCGAGCTCCTTTACTTTGATGTTACTTCGTTAGCATTCTAAAGGCTTAAAGAAAAAAGAGAGACTCGCCCCCAAAATGCATCTTGTGCATGTTTGAAAATCTCCCAGGCTTTCATTAGCATTAGCAAGTGGGATGTCGGAGCCTTGTGCAAAGCTTCCCTGTTTGCAATGAAGCTGAATTTGCACCTTTTTTTGAAGGGAATTGCCTGGAAACGAGGGTTCCTCAGGGCGTTAGCAGCTTAAATGAAGCATAGTTTTCAATTTGAATATTAGTTTAGTCTAATTTATCTTTGCAGGTTATTGACTGTTTAACTCTTGTTTCTTCGTGCTTGTGCAGGCGGGGTTTGACCCTCATTCTCACATGAGAGCTCCGGGCCTGCCAGCCAGCCTCACGTCCATTTCTGGAGGAAAACCGTGAGTCTTTGTTTTTTATTTGAAATGTGTGTTTTATTAATTTTTATTAACAGATGACTTATTTTAAACTGAATGTCTCTCTCCCCCCCCCTGTCCTCTGCAGAGCTTATTCTTTTCATGTGAGTGCAGATGGTCAGATGCAGCCCGTGCCCTTCCCTCCAGATGCCCTGGTAGGCCCGGGCATCCCACGCCACGCTCGCCAGATCAACACACTGAGCCACGGGGAGGTGGTGTGCGCTGTCACCATCAGCAACCCCACGCGTCACGTCTACACCGGCGGCAAGGGCTGTGTCAAGATCTGGGACATCAGCCAACCAGGCAGCAAGAGCCCAGTGTCCCAACTCGACTGCCTGGTAACGACATGTTATTGTTTTTTACAAGTCACGACAAAAGAAAAGACAGAGTCTTTTACGTGTGTGTGTGTTATTACTGCAGACGGACATGATGTTCTCATGTTTCATTAGATGACGGTGATTAACTTTCTTGAGCATCATATGCTGCCTGACTCCACACTTCACCTTAGTTTTCCCCCAGATCCCAGCAGATAGAGATGTAAATAATTCAGTTACGTGTCTCACTGCTGCACTGAAATAATCCTTAGTGAGAGGGGGAAAAAAGCCTGCTGAGTAATGATGCTCTGACTGGCCTACCCGGTCTGCTATTACCCAGCTCATTACTTCCTCCCAACTGTCTCCCATTTCTCATCCTGATGCTGTGGCTTCATCCCGCTCCACTCTTCTGGCCTCCAACACCCTCAAGGTGTGTCCAGAGTGCAGCTGGGTCTTATAAAGCCATCAGGGTGCTGTTTTAATTCGACCCAGCGCTTCCACAGTCCTATTGATCTGTCTTCCTGCTCTTCTGGAGCCTGGCCAACAACTGCTGCCCCATTCCCTCTTTCCCTGAATCTCTTGTTAGAGCTGACATCCACATCTTCACTGTAACATGAAAGAGCTGCAGTCTAAAAACTGCACACGTTAAAAAGAACAGCTCCTCCTGAGTGGCAGAGGAGACTTGAGCTGCTTTCAGACATGCACTGAACACTGGATAGTCTCCTGAGAATATCTGGAGGGGCTGTGTGTGGGAACGCCAATGTCTGAGTCAGTTGCTGGGGACGTTCTCCGGAGTTTCTCCTGCTAGATCCAGAGTAAAAAACTCCCATAGAGCAGGAGATCCTCAGGATGATTCACAGGGAGAGAGTGGGTGTGTTGATGAGGTTTATAACGCGTGAAAGACATGCAACTGAAAAAGAGAGAGGATGAAAAACGCAAAGACATAGAAGTCGCTGTGCTGGAAACAAAAACACTTGATCTCCGCAGCAGAATTTATAATTTACATTCTGCCTCTGCCTGCTGCACCCCCCCCTCACCTGAACGCTGTCTGTCTGAAATCAGCTCTAGATACACACAAGTATCCTGTTAATCTATTGGTTACTCTACAGAATTGTAATTTAGTTTCTTCATGCAACTATTTGACATGAGGGCAAAATATACAGGTAAATAAATTAGATCCACTTATCCTGACAGCGCTCTTCCTTTTTGTTTCCCCTGCAGAACAGAGACAATTATATCCGCTCATGCAAGCTGTTGCCTGACGGCCGCACCCTGATAGTGGGTGGGGAGGCCAGCACGCTGACCATCTGGGACCTGGCCTCACAGACGCCCCGCATAAAGGCCGAACTCACTTCCTCTGCTCCGGCCTGCTACGCACTGGCCATCAGCCCTGATGCCAAGGTCTGCTTCTCCTGCTGCTCCGATGGAAACATCGCTGTGTGGGACCTCCACAACCAAACCCTCGTAAGGTCAGTACCGAGCAACGAGGAGTTTGGATTCGAGGATTAAAGCATGACCACCAACGTGAGATGGAAGAGCTGGGAAGGTTTCCTGCCCTGTTCCTGACCTCATGTTTGATTTTGTGTTATTCCAGGCAGTTCCAGGGCCACACAGACGGAGCCAGCTGCATCGACATCTCCCACGACGGGACCAAGCTGTGGACCGGAGGCCTTGACAACACTGTCCGCTCCTGGGACCTGAGGGAGGGACGACAGCTCCAACAACACGACTTTACCTCACAGGTAGAGAAGGAGAGAGACTAAAACCAGCGTGCTCTTCATTTTCATGTTACCCACCACAAAGTGGACAAACATACATTTCAGATTCAGTCCAACTGTAGCAGCTTCAGTGTGTGATCTACTTTGCAGGCGAAAACTGCTGAAAGAAACAGTCAAAAATACATTTCCTATGATGCATATAAACCATCTGTACATCTCATCTGGCTCTAAAAGGAAAAACTTTGCAGACGTTGCATCTGGACCTGACGTGTTAATTGATCTTTGGTTGTTTTAAGATGATGAAACACTGTAAACACTTGTTGAAAGAACACTTTCCTCGTTGCAGATCTTCTCGCTGGGATACTGTCCCACCGGAGAGTGGCTGGCTGTCGGCATGGAGAGCAGCAACGTGGAAGTGCTTCATCACACCAAGCCCGACAAGTATCAGCTGCACCTGCACGAAAGCTGCGTCCTCTCACTCAAGTTCGCCTACTGTGGTGAGTAGCAGACACACACACACACTTGTCTTAATGCATTCACGAGCAGGAGGAATACAGGTTTGATTCCTGCTGGATAAGAGGGTTTTTGTCTCGTTTGTGATGGAAATTCAAAAAGCCTCCGCTGGAGAGTTTGGCTGAATTCCGGCAACGATTAAATGTGTTGTTGATATTCAAGGTTGTCACATGAGGATTTTGTCTATTTGTCTTTTCCACATCAGGCCAAAAGTTTCCTGGAATCAACCCGTGACCAGATTATACAGTTTTGTTGCTGTTATTGACATGGAAGTTATGACCTTTCCGGGAATTAATAGGGTTTATTCCTATGGTTTATTCACATCAGGAGACATTTCACATTTACTACCCGTATTACATATGTTGCCATTTATGGCAAAATCCAGTATTTGTTTGACAATTTCTAAACCTGTGGATTTTGAGGCAAAGCTGAAAAGATTATTTCAGCATTGAGAGACTTTCAGACTGATGTTAAGGAAATAAAGTAGGTGTGAAAGATTGCCTGAATAAATAAGAAATATGGACATTGTGGGAGTCCATATATACTTAGGTGGGTGGGGGTTGTGTTGGATTAAAATCCCCCCTGCTGTCCTGAAATGTCCCTGAGGCCTGTGTGGTGGTCAGATGAAGTCTAGATGAGCACAAGCTGTAGCTCCTGTATTTGACTATTTCCATTGGTTGCTGGTCAGTTCTGCGGCCTAATGAGGGAACGACAGGTTCTGTAGAAGCTGAACGGACTCAGACATCCAGTGACTCGTTTAATCACTTCCACAGTAGCGTGTTTTTTAAATGCTGCTCTTGTACATTTTCTAAATAGCTCATAATGCAGTTGTTTGCGTGAACGAGGAGGCTGTTACTCTACGAACATGCACGTTCATGGCCTGTTCGGTTGAGATCAGTGTGTGTGTTGTATCTCCGTTGAGATCAGTGTGTGTGTTGTATCTCCATTGAGATCAGTGTGTGTTGGGCAGAGCAGCTGGTTTTAAATTTAAAGTTCAGACAATTGAAGTTTTACAATCGCCTCAGTGACATTTATCCAGAAATGTCAGTTTTAATTTCCCCCTCAGCTCGGTCTCATATCTCCGCCACCGCACAACTTGTTCATTCAAATGGCGCCGGCTCTTTCATCAGAGCTCTCACTGTCACTAATTAAATCATTACCAACTAGACGGTCGGGTAATTAATGAGACAGTGATTTAAGTCATCATCAGAGTGTAAATGTGTGAGTGTCCTTTTTATTATGTGCTTTTTTATTGATTGTTAATGGGATGGCATTTTACCACCGTTAGTTTTTATGGCCATTGATGAGGTTATTACAGAATCACATGTCCATCACTCAGGTGTGTGTGTGGCAGCGCACACGTGTTCAGATTATATTGTCATGACGTTTGTTTCTCTGTTTGCAGGTAAATGGTTTGTGAGCACAGGGAAGGACAATCTGCTGAATGCATGGAGGACTCCTTATGGTGCCAGCATATTCCAGGTGACTACGAATTACACACACACACACACACACACACACACACACACACACACACACACATGCTTAACTCAAACTGAGACAGATTTATTTCAGAATAATTAAAACATGCTTCAGATTCATGACAGTATAAAGAAAAAACTAACTCTTAACATAATGAGATGAAAACATTTATAAAATCGGTGATAACCTGAAACACAACGGGAGGATTTAATGAGTTTTGTGTTTTCTTCCCCGCAGTCGAAGGAATCGTCCTCCGTCCTGAGCTGTGACATCTCAGCAGACGACAAATACATTGTGACAGGATCCGGTGACAAGAAGGCCACCGTCTACGAGGTCATCTACTAAAGAGAAGCAGTCAGCTGCTCGGCTCCAGCACTTCTACTGAGATGACTTTGACTTTTTCTCCAGGCCGAGACGAACTGAGGATCTAAACCGGTGGAAATCAATGGATCTCTTGACCTAAGGATGTTAATGCTGGAGAGAAGTGAACCTTTTGTTGTCCTTTTGTTTTGGAGGGTTCCTTTTTTTTCCTCTGAGAATATTTGGGTGCGACCCCGTGAAGCAGCGCTTCATTTCGGAGAACCTTCCTCAGACATCTTGTGAAAAGTGTAAATATCGGATTAAATAAAAGACATTTTATATATATTATAAGAATATATATTTTCATGTCCTGGGTGTACTTGTGATGTTTTTTTTGCCCCCCCCCCCTCTCTCTTTCTCTCTCTATGACGCCGGAGGGAGCAGAACCTACAGTAGACTAGAACTTTTTAAAAAACGTTAACTCTTTGATTTTCTTAAAGCACATTCTCTGGGCTGACTTTTTCACAAATCAAACAGAGGGGTGTGAAACATGAAACAGGACATTTTGTGGAGATTTTCAAAATGGCCTTTCGTCACTCCATAATCTCTGACATGGAGCCCCCCCGACTCAGGCAGAGCCTCGGCTGGTTTGGACCACTGTGGGACAGAGTGGAAAAGAGATGGATGTAAATTTAATTCATATATATAAAGACCTTTTTAAAGTGTACCGCTCTGTCTGTGCTATCTTTCTCTGTTTGTTTTACCTTGTTAGATGATGGGAGATGGGGACGTTTAATGTTTAGCCTAACCCTTGGACCTCAGTTGGCAGGAGATTCACTGCTGCAGGCACAAACTGAATGACAATGTGCTTTTTGCTAACTTGACGTAATACAGATGTTGAATTGCACCATTGATTTCTTGGCTACAGACTTAACTCAAACAGTCCAATCTGCACTATTGGAATCCTTCTGCCCTTCGGTATCTTATCGTTATTCCTGGAATATGTTTGGCTGGTCGTGATGGGGAGGTCGTGACATTTGTCCTGATTAAACGCAGAGATCAGTCTGTCTTAATAAAACTGTTCAGTGCCTGTAAATGCTCTTGAGGACGGAGGGAGTGGCACTTCATGTAAACTCGAGAAAAACCCACCATGAGTGAAAGTGTCTTCGATGTTGATGACGACAGTGAATAATTCTGGTTTCTACACTGTGCTCCGGATCAAGTCAGCGTTTCCAACAAGATAACTAACGGGGCGAAATGCGCTCTTCCCTCTGAGTCACACCAAAGTATGTAGCAAATGCTGTCAGCACTGAAAAAGAAATGTACAGTTGTTGATAAATAAATAAAACTGTTTTTGTAGAATGGCCCATGTCCTTGTGATTGACCTACTGCTGATTTTGTTGTGATGTTCTTCAGGAGCTTCTGAACAAACGCCTTCAGGTTGTGAAGCATGTGTTTTACCTGAAGCTGCTCAGACCTGCACTGAACTCCAGATAATCACCTGAATCGATGCAGATAGAACACAATGATCTGAGTCAGATGCTTCGATAAAACAAATACAGTTCTCTCAGGATGAACTAGAAACAGTTGTGTGCCTCCAGTAACCACTGCAGTTTCCATCTACAGTCTTCTTTTTTTTATTTCAATCTCAAGCCAATCTTAAGATTTTGCGTTCGAGAAGCCAAAAAGGTCTTTGGGGAGTTCACTGTGACCATTTGACAACCAAATTCTAACCAGTTCATCCTTGAGTGAACATTTGTGCCAGATGTAATGAAATTTTCTTAATATATCACATTCACAACAATGTGGGACAATTGAATGTTTGTATCAAATTTAAATTTCCTCAAACTGATCTGAAGATATGTTCAAGAGAAACATAAAACATGTTTTGTGAGGCCACTGTGACTTTGACCTTCTGGCTACCAAAACCAAATCAGTTAATCCTCGAGATTTGTTGTGTTAAATGTTTCCCTCAAGGCTTCTTGACATATATCGTCTTCATAAGAATGGAACAAATGTTCGTATGCAGCGATGAACCAGTGAACAACCTGGAAACATCATGTCTCCTTCCAGGAGGCAGGAAATCATGTTTTCTGTGCATAAACAGAACAGTGATTGTTGTTGTTGTTGTGATGCTTCTGAGCAGAGTCTCCTGCTGTGTTCTTCATATGGGAAAAGTCAAAGTCTGTACAAGGGGGGTCTGGACTTTCTCTGGATGTCATGTCTGAAAATGGTTATAAAGAAAGATCAGGTCAGGTTTGAGTTTTAGCAACTGAAGGGGAACTTAACATCATCAACAATTAAAGTGAAATGATTTGCTTTCTTGCCGATGGTCACATGAGAAGGTTGATACCAACACATCTGCACCGTAAATACAAAGCTACAGCCAGGAGAGAGTTAGCCTAGCTTAGCATAAAGACTGAAAACAGAGGGAACCTGTGTGTGTGTATAACCTGAATTGTTAACATCACACAAGGTGATGCAACATATAGTGAATGAGGGGGAGTAGAACATGAGCTTGATTATCAAAGGGACTCAAGTGGCCCTTTGTTCTAACCACTGAGAAGAATCTGAGCTGTTATTTTTCCTTAATGGGAAGTTGAATGTCGTGGCTGGGACACACACCACAGAACTTATTCGTCACCGCACACGCTGACATGGAATAAGTGAAGTGCGACAGAGAAGACAGAGGAGTTTGGAACTGAAGGAAAAGGTGTGAGAGAGACAGACACGCTGTTGTGAGTTAATGTCTTTGTTTCCAGACGGGATGATTTGTGGTTTCAGGCCTGTTGACAGGAGCAATGGTGGGAGGGATGATACACACAGCTCAGGATCAGTGTGGCCTGCCAAACCACACACACACAAACACGTACACACACACTGAGTGGCTATTCTGTTGCTTCACTTGAATCATAGACACATTCAGCAGCGCTCATATTTCACACACTCCCACTCGTGACTTAGAAAAAGACAAACTACTTTGGGAATTTGCGGCTTCAAGACGATCTTGTGATGATTGTGAAACAGGATTTGTTGAAATAAATGTGTCACAAAAGATGTGTTGATAAAGATCAGCACACGATTACGAAATTGCAACTCTTGACTCTTTCTGTTGTGTATTTTTGCGGCTTCATACAGTTACTCGTGATGTATGTGTCCTGTCAGAGTGTTTGGTTGCTGTTTTCCTGACTCACCGCTCTGAGCAGTTGTCTTTCCCTTCTCTCCTCTTTCTTCCTCTCCCACGTCCTTTCCCACTCTCTCGCTCTGCTCCCACCACAGGTGGTGAGTGCTTTCATTTTCACATTTGTGGGGGTGCTGGCTGTGAGGCTGTGATTTCTGACTGTGGACGAGAGAGTGAAAGAAAGAGTGAGAGAGAGAGAGAGAGGGTGGTTAGGGATGCAATATCAGGCGATTTCTCTGCCACACATTTCACCTCCCTGTGTGGGCTGGAGGCTCGGTGCATATGGTGGAGCTATGAATCCATACATGCACATATTCTGCTCAGATCCTCTAACATCAATCGTACCAGCCTGAGGAGCAGTTGTCCTTATGTCACCCGTCTTCTGGAAATCATGTTTATTTATGACTATGTGATTTTGCTTAATATGTTTTGGAGGAAACGATTGCAAGTGCGTATTTCTACTGTGAGTCATAGGAGACAGATTGTGGTCTCAAACAAAAAAAACAAGAGTTTGACTCTTTAAAACCAGATTTGTATTCTGAGTATTCGTTGCAATCTTTGTTCAGTTTAATCAATAACACCAAGTCTGGCCAATGTCTTTAGGAAAACTCAGCCAACGAGGTTCAGAGATCAAGTCGATGTGTTCACAGAGAAAAATTTATAAAAAGCTCCACGTCATCAGCTTGGCATAAGGGGAATTGGACTTTCTTGAAACAGAGCCAAGAGGAAGCATATACTGTGTGATGCAAAGAAAACGGGCTTAAAATGGAACCTTGGGGTACACCACAATAAATTCCTGCTCACTGAAACTGATCTCAAAGCCATGAATGCTGACTGCACAGTTGGAGAAATGCAAGAGTAATGGAAAAGTCAGTTTTCTAGTGTAGGAATGGAGCATTCATGAGGCAGGACATGATGTATACATTCTGTTTTGGAAAGCATAGTGTTTTACTTGACGGCACATCAACACCAGTGTCTGTCCAGAGTCTCATCCTTCCGAGTTGACATCTTCTACGTCTGTGATTCCTCTTTTTCATCCTGAGATATTTTCATTCTCTGATATTTTACTTGGGCGCTGGCAGGAAAAGTTCTGAAAAAAATATCAGAGCGACTCACTCGGACATGTGTTCTCACATACAGCTAACAATTTCCGGAAAATCTTCGGACTTCAGCTCTTTTTCTTCTGTTTTCTTTAGGTATTAAATTATTGGCACGTATTTCAATACCTTACGGAACAAATCTTCCATTTAGGAGCCATTTTCCCTCAGTTCATAAAAACATTCTCTCTCAATCTCTGCTAAAAGCCGACTGTGCACCAGTGAAGGCTCCTTTACAACTTTGAAAGGCTCTGCCTGTAAAATCCTGATGAAAGGTGTTTTTGTTCACTTGACAGTACCGAGCTTCGGCTGTGAAGGAGAAGTGATGCAGGGGCACTCTACGTCTCTCCTCTGCGTTTCTCTTCTCAGCCCATTTCAGCGAGGGAGGCAAAGGTTTTACTCTCCTTTACCTGACAGCCGTCTGATTTCATCTCTCTTTTATAGCACCACGAGACGAGACGGAGAAGCAAAATGATGAGACTTTTCTCTCATTTCCCATTTCTCTTTTCCCCACCAACACCGCCTTTCATGTTTTCATCACCACCACTTCCACCGTCTCCTTTCTTCCCATCCCATTTTCAGCACTCTCCCCCGGCCACGTCTTTCTCTTCTGTGTTTCCTGTCTTCACGTCTGTGCCTCTGCAGCAGCAGCTCTCACAAACACACCGTATTAGCCTGAAGAAAAAAACGAGAGTATTGTTTGAGGGTGGTGTATTTTTTTCAAGAGAGCAACAAATGTGAAAAAAACCTCCCCAGAATCTCTCTCCTTTCTTTCTCTGTCACTCACTTGATAACCAAGTGCGTGTGGAGAGCAGAGGGAGATTAAAGGGAGCTTGAGTAGAGGCAAAGAGTGCTGGTGCTTCAGCTCCCAGAGGTCATTTGGGTTCCTTTGATAGCATTGAGGCCACCCTCCATCATCTGACCTGTCCTAAAGATGAGAAGCTTTCATCAGTGTCTGCTGGACACAAGAGCCCACTCAGAATCAGGGGCTCAAATTAGAGGACTCTCTGAGTGTGTGTGTGTGTGTGTTTCAGATTCTTATGTATAATTCAATGCTTTTACTGTTATAAAAGCATTTCTTTTGATCTTTGATCACACAGACTGGGGAGAACAGTACTTAAACTGGATCTTCTGAATTATTTGTCAGGGAGAGATTTGCTTTGAAAGGCTTTCAGGTAAAAAACACGACAGTAAAGGAGGCCGTGGAAAGCTAACAGTGCCCTGAGTGTGTACTGGACATGTGTCAGCACTGACTGGATAACAGAGGAGGACCAGAGTCACAGAGACATCACGTTATAATGCAATCCAATGGATCTTTACCATGATCCTCTTCTCTTATTCATTCCGTGTTGGGGAGGTGGAAAAAAACAAAGCGCAGGAAAATGTTTTCTTCTCTGTTTTATTTGTTTGCATTCTTCACAGCAGCCGCTTTTACTGCCAAGGTGAACGCGGGGGTTAACAAGCTCAGCAAAGCAAATAATTGGTACAAATGTGTCATTAGCACAGTGGACGGGCTCGGATAAAATGCGATGGAGCACTAATTGAACATGATTATAAACTTCCTCCTCCATCAATTGGAGCTGTAACGAGGAGGTCCTCAGAGAAAATGAGGTTCACAGGGCAAAGGAGACTCTGAAACTCAGAGGGAGAAGAGTGAAACAGCAAGAAGAGACAATCACACATAGAGAGGAAGACTTGATACCACACACACACACGGACACACACTCACTCTCTCACAGTAACCAGAGTGAAGACACAAGCTTCCTCAGTCGGCCCTGCAATAAAAACATTTCTCCAAACAGACGTAGCTCCTGCTGAATGTGCGTGCATGTTATTTCAGTGCACGAGATTGTGAGTTTAAGTGTGTATATAGTCAGGTGAACATCTGTGTTACTTCTCAGTCATTCAGTCGACCCATTAATCCCTGTGTTGCTTGTATAAGCTGGAAGTGGGTAAACATGTGGTTCCTTGTAGTTGTTATGTTTCCTGCAGCTCAACTGTAACCTGACCTCCAGTTACTCATTTGTACCTGACGGTGTTTTGCAGGAGACAAATGTGTTTGTGCTAATTTTATTCTAAACTTAACTTTGTACTTTACAATGTTTTCTTTTTCTTTTTTTGATGAAAAACAAACAGGCATGTTAAGGGGACTAATATTTATCTGTAATTGGTGCAGATCCACATAAAAATCTAGATCTAGTAAATCGAAATGTAGTTTCTTAAGGAGATTGTTGGACCATAGTATCGCAAATGTATTTTTAAATCTGTGGTATTGTCTTTGCTTATATGTTTATTATCTGGTTTTTATTGTAGACATTCTTCTGATATTTTTAGTCCTTTCAAAATATATTATTATAAGTATGAGATTTGTTTACTGTTGTTAAACCGGAGCCACAGTACATGACGCTGGACGTGGAGATAGAACAGGTGTTATTATGGAAGTTATTTAAAGTTCCTATCTAATAAAACTAACACATCCAACATAATTAAATCAGTTTTGACTCATAACGAAAAGCAACAAACCTTCAGAAGAAAACAAACGAAGAGGAAGGAAGAAGAGGAAGGTTGGAAGAGGTCACGGCAAAGAGGAAGAAGCGAAATGAAGCCGGAAGGCTGACACGGGGTGGGGGTGGGGGCGGGGGGGTCATTGTGCTGTATGAACAGGTCATTTGTTTGGGTGGTTCACTGTGGTTAAAGAGCCAGAGGAAAGTGAGGTGCCAAGTTAATGTGACAGGAGAAAAGAGCGTGAGCCTGTTCCTGGGATTTCTATGGGCTTTGTGCAACGACAGAGACAAAAGGAGAACAGCTCATTCAGAGCAGCAGAGGAAGGGGAGTCCGATCAGAAAGAATTCAAAACACCAGACTCAATAAAAAACTGATTTAGAACTGGATTCAAACAATCAACTCATTCTGCTGCTGACGATCAACCCTTTGAACTCTTTGATCTCCGCAATATGATGTGAAACAATGTTCCAGTGTCCACAGCCGTGTTTTTACTGACTGTGATTGTGTCACTTCCTGAAATAATACTTCATATCTCTGTACAACCTGAGATAAAAGATTAAGTAAGTCAGTTAACCATAGTAAATGAGAAAGGAAATTAAATTGTATTATAAATTAATACAGCAATCTAAAACAATCTAAATATACACACTAAACATAATGATCCAAAAGATTTCTACACTTAGAAACACAAACACAATGTTTCTTAACCCTTCACGAGCTCACAACATGATGAGGTAGAAGCCAGATTCTTTCAACCATCATGTTGTTTGTTTTGGACAAGTTTCAACAGGGTCATTGCAAACAAACATCTCCCTGGAGGTCAGCTTAGAGAGGTTTAAGGTCTCTGAACAGCAAATCCGTTTTGTTTTTTTATCCATCATCCGATAAAAATCATCACGCACAGAAACCTTGCAAACTGAGTCCAATGTGTTTTATTATTCTATTCAGTAGGAGATAAAAAAGCAGTTGAGCAGTGAGGATGATTTTGTGTAGAAATAGAAACATTGGGTCCATCAAACAAGAATTTCATCTTCTGATCAGCGAGATGTGAAATTCTTGGGATCATTTTCAAGTCTATTGCAGGATGTCAGTGGTCCAGTTTGAGACGCTAGTGGCTACACTGGGATCACACGTTAAAAAGAAGTAAACTAATTTATCCAATTGATCCCAAACAGCTCGGACAACTCTCTGGACAAATTCAACCTGTTCTAAAAAAACGATGTAGTGTCGATGTGTAAAAATAATTGACACAACCTTAAGGTCGTATTATTTTTAAACGTGCAACAATTTCAAACACAAATACGGACTTGGTGTGCAGAGAACTTTACCTCTCGCTCTGTTATTCACACTGACAACGTTCAACAGCCGAACGAGCCAACAGCTGCATGATCCGACAGCCTGATCGTGCATTGACACGGTTAATTGCACGCTGACACGTCACAATGCACCAGCGTGTTAAGTCCTGAGTGAACAGAAGGACTGATGTGCAGGGGATTGAACCCTCGGACACAAACACTGAAGCTACACAGCAAATCTCTGTCAACACATGAAGTGAACTGACCACTGGAAACGGAGTCACCTCTGACACTGAGAGAACGAGAAGCTTTTAGCGGCGCAGCTCCCTGCTGGCCATTGAGACAGACATTTTCAGCTCAGCTGTGATTCACAGCGCCACAGAAAGATAACAAATAATAGACTGCTGAGCCATTAACCTCACATGCAGGACTGGTACACGCTGGTGAACTGAACCTCACTGACTATCAACAGAGTGGAAGTACAACTGAACTGAAGACTGCAAGGTTGTAGCCATGGAAACCAAGATCATTTCACTTAATGTTGTTTCCACCACCAAGAAGAGGTTTTCACCCGTTTGTTTGTTTGTTTGTTTGTTTGTCAGCAGAAATACGAGAAAAACTCCTTAAGGTATTGACATAAAACCTGGAGGATGGATAGAACATCGGCCGAGATAGTTACCCAATACATTTTGGGGTGGATCTGGACGATTTTCTTGAGAAAAATTCAGTGGAAAAAGAAACCTGTCATGTTTAGGGGACTGATATCTATGCGTGTGTGTGATTTCAGGAAGGAATCTTTCATCAGATAAGACTAACAAGGTTAAGTGTTCATTCTGAGCCTCAAGTTAGCATTTGCTTGGAGATTGTCCTTGACTGAAAGATGCGAGATGTGATCATACACACAAAAACACATAGACGTTCAGGGACAGACATGGTGGACGTGTCCCAAACCAAAAAGACGCTCCGGATGTCTGAATAACATCCGCTGGCTGAAAGTGTACAATAAAAGTCAGAGGTTTGAGTCTCTGCAGTGGTTTCATGTTCACGTTTCAGTCTGATTCAGAGGCAAAGAAAACCCTCAGGTTTTAGAGTTTTTCCTAATAATAGGTTTAGGAATGATTTTTTTAGAGACCGTGATGAGTGATGTTGTGTTCAATCTTTTTTCAAAATGACTGGAAGTACAAAGTTTTGACTTGAAAATAGTGGTAATTGTAACGTCAGAGGCTTTTTCTGCTTCGTTGTGCCTGAAAAAAGAAACAAAGGAAACAGTGGTATTTTAACAATGAGGTCAAAACTAATGACACAAACTTTACAATAAATAAAACTCTCTTGAATTGTCAAGTCATAATAAATGTGAATCTTTGGAAGAAGATGGATGTTGTAGAGATGTGAGGGAATAAAAGCATTCATGTGAATAGAGAAACACAAGTTCACACACACAGACACAATGATTGTTATAGAAATCTGGACATGAGTACGTTTGTTTGAAAACGGTGAATGTGAACAGTAAATCACAGTTTGTTCTGCTAGTGACATTGTGTCGTTGAAAACAGGTCATTTCTAGAAAAGCAAAAAGCTCTTCCTCTCCCTCAGTGACTCTTCTGTTTCTCAGTCTGAGTTTCTCTCTCTGTCACACATGCCCAGCGTATTCCCTCTCCCTCTCTCGACCTGTCTCACACACCATTACCCCTGTGAGGCGAGGAGACAACCCCAGCCAGGGGAGAGGGGGAGGAGGGGCGGCATCATGGGTAATGTCAGTAGACACATGTCAAAAGTACAGCCTGTGTCCTGAAAAAGCTGTGTGCGGTGTGACAGCGGTCCGCCCGCCGCTAACCCACTCGCCTGCCTGCCTGCCCCCCCCCGCTGCCCTCGCCCCACCGTGACTCTGTCCAGGCAACACAAAAGCTTCCTGTTTTAGTCCCTGGAGAGAAAGAGAGTGAGAGAGAGCCGGCAGGGAAGGTCATCAGCACTACTCCACCAGGATAAATGCTTTTCCTCTTGCAGTCTCACCTCACTGCACAGCTATTGTCCTCGGGACGAGTGCAAAAGGGTTTTGTGTGTCTGTCTGTGTGTGTGTGTGTCAGAGAAAGGCAAAGCGTGCACAGGTGTGAATGCATATACAGGTTGTGGGTTGGAGTATAGTTTACCACTCAAATACTCACACACACACAAATTGATTATACACTATGTGGCCAAAAGTATGTGGACATCTCACCAGTGTGCATGAATCTGTTGCTGTAACAACCTCCACTCTTCTGCTTTCAGGTTTTCCACAGTGTTTCGGAACATGGCTGCAGGGATTTGCTCCAATTTACCCACAAGCACGCCAGTGAGGTCGGGCGCTCATCCGGCGTGAATAGGTCCGACTCACTGAGGCTACGTCTGACCAACTACATTCTCATCTGCTGCAGATAAACACCCACACGGCCCCCGAGTGTTAGAGCCACTAAACCTGAGAGGTTTTGGAAACACTGCCTTCACCGATTTAGGTATAGACACAGTTACCACAGAGCCAACACTGGGTAAGAGACGACCAACGGTGCAGACTGCCGTGTTGCAGGGATCAGAGCTGAACAATGGAAAAGAGCTTAATTTTGGAGTGCGCTTGTATTTCTGAGAAGGGCTTGGATAAAAGGAGATTTGAGATTTGTTCATAGGACACTACACTTATTACAGTTTAATTATAAGAGATGATTAAATATGACAATTAAACTAAAACATATTGAGAAGCTGTTTACAGTGATGCTGTGTGGCCTTGATCATCATGTGTAACGGAGACGTATAAACGTTTTTTCACTTTAGAACTAAACTTGACTCAGTTTCAATCCAAACCACTTAAAGTGTCTTAATGTGCAGAACATCTGAGAACACTGAGGCTAAAAGGTGCCTCTTAGGTTTTTGCCAAAGAAACATCCACAAACAACATCAATAGTCACTTAAAATGTAAGTAATGTCCCGTGGAAATCCCTCTCACTAACCACGTTTGCATGGATACCAATGATATAATGACATGTAAACAGCATTTTTCTAAATGTACATAATTAATTATTTTACACGAAGATATGCAGAGAGAGAAGGTGGCATAATTAAATCTGTTCTCCTGTTGAATACACAGACTTCTGTCACTGTAACATCATATATAAGGAGAAGTGTAATCATACATCAATCATCTAAGCACACCGACACTTCCCTTTTACTTGATGCAGCTCACTGATTACTGTTCTTGTGACTATATATGGAAGGTGGTTATATGTATATCACAATTTTACCTGTGTGACATTTGACAGTGAATTATGTGCAGTACTTAAAATGGGATCTGCTGAATGTCGTCTCAACAACGTGTATTTATCTCCGAGCTCAGTCTCCTTCACTCAAAATGCAAATTAATTCAAATGTGCCACTCGGCTCCAATTAAGAGGCAGTGTCAGAAATAGCAACAAACTGAGATGTTTACTGGCTTCATGTTCCTGGTCTGACAGTAATGATTCCTATTCACCAACACTTATACATTTCAGGTTAAAAAAACATCATTTATGTTATGTTCATTCTCCAGCTCATAAAACAGACACCTAAAGAAAAACTTTACGTGGAAAAATAAACCGAGACGTATTGAAACAGAAATGCTCCAGTTGCCTTTTTCTGTGTTAATTAATGTGTTTACTGTTGAGCTCTTTAACATTGTATCCTCCTACTGTAATGTCTATAGCGAATGTTTGCACATGTCGACAAAGTGCTGCTCATTATGGGAACTGTTCGGTTTCTCTATCATGTTTAAGGTCTTGACCTCCTATGTAAAGTGCCTTGATATAATGTACATTATGATTTGGAGAGAAGACAGTGGAGAAGCTCTCATACAAATCATTACAGAGATGACAATGTCTCTCTATGTTTAAATCCGGTCTGGTTCACCTTGACCCGATGACCTCTGTTATTCTGTCGTGACCAAACAAAAAGTGTGCGTCATGAGTAGATGGAGAGAAGCTGTACTTAGGCAGCAGCCCTTCATATTTGTCTTCCAGCCTGTCCGCAGCCAGATGACAGAGGACACAGGTAATTGCCCTCATTTCTGCCACAGACAAAAAGCCAATGCTCCGGCTGCTCTTAAGTAAACTGTTGAGTGCTGGTCAAGGATTATTCAAGGCTGCACAAAATTGTATGGCTCTTTTTGTTCCGAGACGACTCCCAAGCTGAGGATATTGTTTCCCCCGTTTGAAAACCCTTGGATTGACAGATTGTTTTGGACATATTTTATTCCATTACCTTCTGTTTTACTGACTGATTTTAATATACCTGAATGGTGCTTTTCTTAAAGAAGACATATTCTTCTCATATTTAGATTCATAATTTTAATTTGGATAATTTGGATCTGACGTTCAGAAAACACATCACTACTCAGCCTGTCCATCGCTGCAGCTCCTCCTTTCAGCCTTTGTCTCAAACACCTGGTTTTAGCTCCTGTCTCTTTAAGGCCCCCCCTCCCGATAAAGCCTAGTCTAATCTGATTGGTCAGCTCACCCGTTCTGTTGTGATTGGTCAACAGCTTCCAGCATGTATATGAAATGTCAGCTGCCACTCTCGCTTTAGCGCTTGCTCTCACCGATACTTCAGCCGGGCCACTGATGAAGTGAATCTTCAGGTCTAGTGTTTTCAGGGGGGAAGAGGAGCTTCCTTTGTGGACTTTGCAGAACTTCAACATACACAGAAAACTTACAAAACTCACTGGAGGACCCAACAATCCACAGTAGATGAGGCAGTGCAGACGGGAAAGGACTTTTTAAAAATCTGTGAAAATGATGAGAAATGTCGTTACAAATATAGTTGTGTGAGAAGAGACAAACATTTGGAGACTTTTGAATTTATTTTGCGTTGCCATTGGTGTGAATCACTGCCTATTTGGCCATATAACTTCAAACACACACAACAATGATTTGACTGACACAGGAATCATTGTTTACCTTGGTTAACAGGTGGCATTTTCCTTCTCTTTTGGCAACAACACTTTACAAACTATCCAAAAATACTGGTTTGGATGGAAGCCATTCATGCAAAATGCTGTTTTCCACCTGTGTGAAAGGGGCCCCAGAATAAGGATGTGTAATTGTAGCTGTTTGTCACTTTAGCTTTGAGCAGGTGTTTAGAAGCTTGTGTGTGTTCAGTCCGACAACATCAGACCAAAGTCACCACAGATTGTGAGCTCGTGCTTTGACGACCCGACCCATTTAGGGAATACAGAGGGTATTAGTTGGTGATGTAGGTCCTAATGAATGAGTTGCCAAGCCACACACACACACACATGCACGAGCCGAACCCCCCCCCACACACACACACACACACACACTCACATGGCCGTGTCCTCATCAAATGCACACACACTAATCCTTCAGTGAATTGTAACCAAGCATTACTCTCGCACCGAACCCTTCCTCCTGCCACACCACACACCAGCTCATGAGACACCATCTGGTACCCCCCATTCAAAAATGAGATCTTATCAATCCAGCATGAATAAACACACAATGCAAAAAACCCAAAGGACAATAAAAGGCTCCAAAAGCTAACTGAAGATGAGAAGCCCAAATATTTCCCCATTACTCTTCCTCTGACCCCAAATGTGATGTCCATTATAGCCCAGCAACCACCGGGGAAGAACCAATCCTCACCCAGTTCCATTTGCATGTGAAAGGCTGTGGCCTCAGAATATAGCATCCAGAGAGGTGGCTCTGGCTCTGATTTCAAGGGATATTTAGCCCCCTATTCAGCCACCAACAAAGGACAGGCATTCAGACAGGCAAGGAGGGAGGCAGTGCTTGCTGAGCTGTCACAGAGCTCATTTGTTCTCTTCTGTTTACTTAAGCCTCCCCCCTCTTTTTTTCCTCTCTCCCCTCCAGAGGCTTCAAGCACGGATGGGTGGGTGATTGGGAACCCTCCTTCCACGGCTCCATCCCAGTGGGAGAGATAAACAGCAATTTAAGTGGACGTCTGAAAAAGGTTTTCATTTGCATGAATTTATCGGTCAATCAGCGATGCCGACAATCATTATCAAACTGTCGGAGGGCTGTTGAACACAATTATTTATTTATTTCAGCTCATTCTTCTTCACTCTTTGTCCCAGTTGTTAGCCTTGTGTGTATCTGGGAGAAAGAATGTACTTTGGTGTGTGTGTGTGCGTGTGTGTCCATGTACTGTTTAAGTGTCTTTAGTCTCTGATAGGGGTACACTTGATGAAGCTGAGAGGCCTCCTAATCTGATTTCTGCCACCACCCGCCTCCAGCCTCCTGTGTGTTTGCTGGGAGATTGCTGAGATGTCTGAGGGGAGAGGTATTTGTAATTATATAGGAGGATTAGGGGGGGTGGACTGAAGGCCACATGGACTGGCTTTGTCGTGTCTGAGAAGTAGGTGAGGTCAAGTCGTACTACACGTCCCTCAGGTATTAAACGAGGTGCTGGAGAGAATAAAGCATCAGCTCTGGATAAGCTCAGTGTGGTGGGAGATGAAGTGAGGACAGGGAGGCAGGTGCCTCACACTGCCAACGGTCTTATTGTGAAATGTATACAGAGGATTGTTAAAGCAAATAGAAGGGAGATGGTGTTTTAGTCGTCAGGCAACTTACAACAGTAAGTAGAGCCCGAACAATAATGGATTATTAACACATTGATACTGATATTGACAGATTTTTTATCTAAAACACTCTTGATTATAGATATTGTTTCTAATTGATCAGTTTTAATCCTGATTCAAATGTAATAACTTTTACAATTTATCATTTTGATTGACAAAATACACAAATAAACAAATTGTCATCATTGGAAACGTATCTCTGCTCAGCTAAAGATATAAACTGATAACTGTCTACCGGACACACTGAAATAACTTCCATGCACGGATGGATGTTGAAAATGTAAGATTCATATCTCACTAAAGGCTCGTAAGTACTTTTTAGAGAGGCTGGTGGTTATTCATGGATTAATCAGAAACCACAACATCCTGACACATTCAGATGATGTATGAGACAACTTTCTAAGAAATTATGGATTAGTCTTTAAGCATCATCTCTCCAGTAATCAATATCCCTTCAGTTCATTACAGTCACAGGGCGTCACTCATTATTCTAACTGTCATGTGAGTAGACTGTGTATGACCTCAATGTCTTTTACACCGGCAGGGTAAGAAAAACCTGTTTAACCCACATATACAGTGATTAAACACTGTGTCTCATACTGGCCTGAGGAGCAGATTCCAATGAAGTTCCTTTCTGCTGTAAAATTCCTAAAACAGACACGACTGTTTCTGGTCAAGATATTTATTTTCAGGGATTATTGGCAGATATCTGAAAGCCCAAAGAGGAGAGAACTCGACCACGCGACATGTGCACCCTTTCTTCTCTGGGAAAATAGGCACTGTCCAAGGTGCTGAATGAGTTTCCTCTGCTATAAGAGATGAGCATTGTGTGTGTGTGTGTGTGAAAGAGAGTTTTATAGATTGTGCTTACCAGGAACCATGGTTTAAAGACAAAAAAAAAAAAAAAATCTTAACAAATAAGTCAGTAAAGGTATGAGTATAAATCTGATGTGAGGATATTTTCAATTTAACACAAGCCCGACCCAGTGTCACGACTTGGGAGCGGTTGTGTCTCAGGAGGTAGAGCGACTTGTTCACTAACCACAGGTTTAATCTCACATCCAATAGTTTAGAATTTCTTTTTTTAGAACTAAAACAATCTCCATCCACACAAGAATCTTTGTACCATATCAGTAATAAATCCTGTCTGTACTAACACACCTGAAAACGCAAGACATGGTGGAACTGACAGTAAGTGATGCAGGTGACTGAATTGTTGATTCCAAATGTCTGTGTATTTTGCCCGTCAGTACCACAACACAGCCTGTGACAAGCTTTTCCAGACTTCTCCATTTTGGGCTCTCGAAAAACTAAGGAATAGTATCAAATACAAAATACAGCCCATTCCCTGAATTCTGAATTACATTGTGAATATTAAACATGCACACTTGTATGCCACAGTGTTCAAACTGAGTGCAAACAAGTGAGAACCTTGTGGCAAAGGGTCGATGTTTTGTAGTCAAGCCTCTTGTCTCTGTGCTTCAATCTCTTTATCCCTGGACTGAGCTGGCCATGGACCAGAGCCTGTTCCCAGGCTGTGTGTGTGTGTCTTTATCCTCCCAGCAGGGAGTAATCTGGGGGTAAAGGGCTCACTACTGTTTTTACATAAACAAAGACTTTGGGATGAAAAAGAGAAAGCGTCATGGCCAAATCCCTGTGCCTGGCTGTTGGCCACAGCGTCATGCAGGTTTCACCTCAGGCACCTCGTGGACGCCACACTGGTCCTGGTAATTAAGCAGCACAGACAGGCACCGTGATTAAAACAAAGAGAAACCACAGAGCGAAGTGGGGCCATCGCACAAAGTGCTGGTCAGAGCATCACTGGACTGTTTCCATCAGATCAGTTACAGCTCGAGTCCCACATGTAAATCACAGCTTTAATATTTAATAATATATTTGAAAAACAATAACTCGCTGTGTGATTTCTCTGTGCTCTGTGAGACAATTCATCACTGATAGTTTGTGGGCACACAAATGTGAATTAGAGTAAGTATAAAAAGGCAAATACTCAAACTCCAAATCTACAGACTGAACATGTTCCAACTCTCTGCTTCCATCTGAAAACCTGCTAACTTTATCTTTGTTACATAATCTTCAAACATGAGCCCAATGTTTGTCAGATCTTCAATTTTCTACATTCAAAATCACTTGACTGTTATATGTGAAAAGAGATTTTGAGATACAAGTTTTAGATCAATAATATTCTTCCCCAAAAATCTCTTATTAGGATAAAAAGTAGAAAGTCTTGCTGAGAGCAATGATTCCTTTATTAAAGAAAACGTGGTCTGTTTAAGCTCAAACTGTGGGATTTTATACAATGATTATTATTGGATTATTTTGGAATTAATGGATTTTCGATGGAAAAGAGAAAATAACTTCCGTTGCAATCAACAGTGTAAAATGGGACCAGGATCAATCGATAGTGTAAAAGCGGGAATGTGCATCTACTTCCACCAAATTAAAAGAGGCATCTAGTGTTAAATTACTCTTGATAAAGGAAAACTGTTCACACTGGTTCCCAGAACAACCACAGTCTGCAGAGCTCAAACAGCTCAAGCAGCCAAGGGATAAGTGCTTTGCCCAAGGGCAACTCAGAGAGGGTAATGAGAGGGAGGCTGTGAGTGCTGCTTCAGATTTATCCAGTCCAGAGATTGAACTAGCATCCTTTTGGTCACAAGCACACTTGCTCAACTCTTAGGACAGTCCTCTCTAATTTACCATTGATTGAAGAAGTTAAAATGACATTAATCATTTCCACAGAATTTTAGTTTCACAGTGACCTTGATGTTTTACTGATGACAGGCCTAAATAAAAATAAGGTAATAATTGATAATAATAAGGTTTAAATAATACATTGTGCTTCATCTCTATGTTTTATCAATGGTATAATATGGGATGGATTAAAAATGATTTTGGAGTGTCAGACTAGCTGCTAAGTGTGCAATTCACAAACGAGGGAAATCATCACGTCATTCCCTGAAAGTATCAGACTACCGAAGAAGCATTTCGGGCTTTTTACCTTTGCAGAACCGTTCCATTCACGACAAACCTACATGACACACGAGGAGAGAAACACTGAAAAGAAAACATCATATGTCTCCTCTCCCAGTCACAACACTAAATTAACAGCATCATGCATACGTGCATTATAAAGGAGTCTGTAAAATGTGCAGCATATATTCAACAACCTCTGACTGTGGTCACAGCGGTTTTCCTTCCGTCAGCACCGCCCACACACAACAACGATTGTTGAAGCACAGTTGTGTCAGCTCCCTCCCACTGAGGAAATTGTGCATGATTGACATGCTTCTGAGGGAGCCATGGAAACCACAGAGGAAAGATTGAAGCGATAATAAAAATGGCTGACATGAGTGACTCTTGGTGGGGGTATTGTTCAGGGCTGTGTACATGGAGAAAGAAAGTGTCTGGGGTTCCCACAGTTTGCTCGCCTGTCTGTGTTTGTGACAGTTCTTTCAGCTTGTAGCTGTCAAACATTTATTTGCCAACCACCCCCCCCCCACACACACACACACGCACCTCAGTTCCTGCATCAGTGTCACTACATCCTGCTTGTATTTAGTGGTTTATGTGAAGATCTACCTGCAGCCATCTGCTATCTATGCAGATAGAAGGTGCATCCAAAGCACTTTGTTTGCATTTATCCTGTCAGTGGTCAGAAAAGTACAAAATCTTAAATGAACATCCCAAGTCACACACGCACACGAAGATGAAGATTTGACGGGCAAGTCTGTGCATGGTGTGATGGGTGGTGTGTGTGTGTGTGTGTGTGTGTGTGTTCATACCAGAGTGACTGTTTGTACCTGTTGTAACATGCAAAGTAGAGGATGCAAATGATAGATAGCTCTGTGTCCTGCAGGTGTTTGTACTGGACACTGCTCATGTTCATTGGAGGCTCCGCTGAGTTTACTTAATTCTGATGCAACATTTAGAAAGCTGTTAATTCAACATCACACTTGATTGCATTATTTTGAAAGATGGGAACATACATTATATCAGATTAAGATGGAAGAATGAGGCAGTTTGTGTGTTTGTGTGTGTGTGTGTGTGTGTGTGTGTGTGTGTGTGTGTGTGTGTGTGGATGTCACTGTGATGACAAGATAAGCACAGATAGAACAGTATCTTTACCACCCACATTTATTTTAAGAACAGATGCTAAAATAGTCAAAAAGAGGAAGGTTGAACAGGCAGTTCAATTAAATTTGAATAAAATATGTATTTGCTGGTAAGAGAGTGAGAAAGAGTCGTCCTCCACTGTAATATTATTATGGGACAGTGACTGTGTGGTCGCTATGTTTCACTTTTGTATGAAGATCTGCACACGAGTTTGATTGCAATCAGTTTTATAGACTGATGTAAGATCAATAACTCTTACTTTCAAAGTTATTATTTAAATTTTGATCCTCAGACCTTCATTAGATCAAATTATACACACACACACACACACAGCACCAGCATATATATGTAAATGTAATCAGGGAAAAAACTCACCAATCAGAGAGTGACTGCAGCGGCTCCCCGACATTCACATTAATCAAGAAACATAAATAAAGTGAGAAATGATTGACACTTTGTTTTTTCTTCTGGTGTTTTGGTGCTTTTGTGTTGCAGTTTTGCTTCAGAACACAAACAAGGACACAAGCAGAACAGATACTTTTACTCCTCTTTACTCCATTAAGGAAAAACCCCAGCAGTTGTCCACATGGAACTGGATCCTCCTTTTCACATGGTGATTGTCTGATTGTTGGCTCTACTAAGGAGTTTGAAGGAGCTCTCACACCGACCTCATCTAAACCTTTGGACCTTTGCAGTGTGAAAACACTTTGTTGAATTGGTCAGACTATCGCGCCTAATGCAGGAAGTTGTATGTATGTCATACTAAATTCTTCGGTGTAGTCCCTGAATGTAATGTGAAACCAAATCTAAGCAGATCAAACCTCGGTCCACACTTTGAGGCGTGAAAACGCCCTGAGTCAAAATCATCACAAAAAGACAAGCCAACTCATTTGAGTGACACCGAACAGGTCGGGTGTGAAAGTCTCTTAAAACAAGAGTCTACAAACACAAATTTTCAAAAGGCACCACTATCACTGTCCGATTAGAATATTTCTGTAGTTTTATGAATAAGTTTCAAAAGGTTTAACAGAGAAGAGGGAGTACTTTGTGTTTTTCTGCCTTGTATATGACTAAGTTGTCAAGGTTACACTGACATCCCCAAACCACTTACCTTAAAGCTGTAATAACAAGCCGTCTCTTCACATCTCATAGCTTAGATATATAAAAAAATCACATTCAATTTGACTTCCATTTATCAGGCTGCAGTCCTCGAGTCTTGGGTCAGAAATCACACTTTTCCTCTAATTCGCTTGTGGCATCTTCAAAATCCCCCCTTTCCCCGGTCGATCTTGTTAAATTAAGTGTGATTTTCTTGCAAAAAGGAAAAGAATTGAACTGTCACTCAGCTTCCACCTCTTTCCAGTGGAGTGCTATTATGTGGGCGCGTGTGTGGATGTGTGTCTGCATGCGAATAAATCTACGAATCCAAGTCTGCGATTTTCAAACATGTGTGAATATGTTTTTGCAGCGGCTAATTATCATCAGCAAACGAGGAGAACGCGGCAAACAATGACCTGACTTCTTTTAAACAAGTGCAGTAACAAATGCTAGATGTGAGGCTACACACACACGGACACACACACACACACACACACAGTACGTTACACGGTGCCTCTGCAGCTAAAGTAAATCCTCTCAGCAGCTAATCGCTCACAGACAGGCTGCGAGTCTGTGGGTACTCTCATCCATGTTGTAGGTTGCTCCTGACATGAGGCCGAGTGGGAAGAAAGACGACAGGATCTAGTTAAAAAGCTCTTTATGGCCGATTCTCAGTCCAGACGATGGACAGAAAATATCCAATACTTTGTTGAGAACACACTGCCCCCCCCCCCCCCCCCACCCACCCTGTGTGTTTTCTTCAATCTCCTGCCGACTCCTCTTGTCTACAAAGTGCGACAGAAAGAATGATCCAGGGGGATTACTCCTCTCTCCACAGGCTGCCAAAAATACCTTCTCTGTCTTGCAGTTGATCTCTTTCACACTTTTGTATTCACTCGTATAACTAAGATGCTGTTGGGTGAAAATCTCGTAAATTTAAATTTTGCAGAAGCACATCAAAGCCTAATTTGTAGTTTTACACACACAGAGCAATATTCAATTTAACCACTGGGGATTAAATGGTTGTAGTAAGAGTGGTGGACATTCTTCTGGGGAAAAAATCATATCGCAATGTTTTTAAACATACGATCACATTGTACATAACATTGGTTTATTAGGAAAGGATATTAAAAGTTGATCTCACTGTGCATCCAAGGAGTCTTAGATCTCATGTTGTCCTCTGAAAAGAAATCATTCTGTTGGCAGGAAACTACGTTTGTCAAGGCAGAAGAAGCGTGCGACACCTATCGCTGAGGAGAAGACTGCACCGAGTCAAAGTATGAAAGGGAAAAGGAGTTTACTCAATGTCAAAGTTGGTGTGTTCAAAAACATTATCGAAGAACATGGTTTCTATGGAGGACAGTGGCTGCAGTGCTCGACTTCAACAATTTTCTTACTACTTCAGGCTTTTCTCCATCTCGTGGATGTTTTGTAGAGGAGTCGTATCATGGCGATTTTACAGGGGATCATCGTGATCACCCCCGACGTGAAGGCTTCAAATACGACAACAGCAGCACGAGAGAAAACGCTGGAATGCGTATTCCTCTCCTCATCAGGCAAGACATGAGGAGATTTGGCTGCTTTGAATCCCTAATCTGGGGGTAAAATAATCTGTCTCAGAATGTAATAATTCACATGGTGTGTCTTTTGATTTGGATTAGTGGCCTGCAATCCTCTTAGCCCAATAGCTCAGTGGAACTTCTCAGTGACAAGTTCACAAGTCCACATAGCTTGCATAGACTCCCTCTCTTGGCCATTAACTCTCACAGTTTATATGTAATCTTCTTATATCTGGCTCGGACTGTTTTATGTACATTTTGGTGTGATATTGAAAAACAATTCCACGATGATGCTTACAGAGCGTCTGCAGGAGGTCAGTCTTACCTTGTTTTAATGTGTTGGTTTAAAGGATCTGCATAGATGCCTTCTGCGATGTGAGCAAACATCTCAGCACACACACGCACTAAATGTCCCTTTTTCTTGTGTCGACACTTCAAAGTTGTCAAAGGGATCAGTGACACTCGGGATTAGTAGCACGTGGGAAACACTTTACACTTTAATACCCACGAATCAGAACCCAGCCAATGCCGAGTACGTCCTTAATGCAGGTTCGTACTTAGAGGGGAGAGAGCTCCATGTGTAAAAACAAAGTCTGTCACAGCTCTTGCCTGCTGCCATCTTTAAACATGATCCAGTGCTATCAAATAACTCGCACTAAGACAGGAAGGGAAAAAAAACCCTGAATCATTTAAATCCTCGACTCAGTATTCTTTATCTTTATCCTTTAAGGTTCTTTATAATTTAATAAACAGGATTAAAGTCATTGGGTAGAACAGAGCTAAGAGAGGCTCGTTCCACATTTTCTGTTTTAGCCTGCACTCCGCATACTGAGTCTTATTAAGCCCTTGCAAGATTACAGGGCCTTAATCTCTGGGAACACATGTTGTGAAGAATAAAAGCAATTTTATTTGGGAAAGCAGAGTCCAAGTTTAGCAGGAAATGAGCTTTCTCCAATAATCTCATCTTTTGCTTTTTTTCTTGAGTAAATGAAAAGTCCCCTGTTACAGAACTGAGCTCTGTGTGTTGAGGAATTAAATGTGTATTGTGTGCAGTATGATGACTCTCTCTAACACACGCATGCATAAACGCATACGCGTGCACACACACATTACCAGTGTGCTTTCTGGTTCATAAATACCACAGCAGCCGACCAGGTTTTACTCACCGAGCCTGGCTTTGATTCCGGAGGAATGTAAATCCACCTGTTTCTGAATAGACAGGTTTTCAGACCAAGGTATTTATTGTCACTTGTTCCCCCCCCCCCCCCCCCCCCACCCACCACCACATCCACCTCTCTCCTCTCCCTCCACCCCCACCCTCCTCCTCTGTAAATTCTATGCAGATTGCTGGGCCATGCTTACTGCACTTTGCAGAGAAAGCTTCGTAAAGATGATGATAAGCTAAAGCTCTAAATCCCAGACTTAGCTTTCTTATCAAGAGCTGCAGGAGCGAATGGAGCACTTTAATATAAGATATGTGCATTGCAGTGTGCCTGCGTGAACGTGTGTGTGTGTGTGTGTGTGTGTGTGTGTGCGTGCATGCGTGTGTGTGTGTGCGTGCGAGAGAGAGAGTGTGTTGTCTGGGTTGTAAATGCAAATGCATTAACACTCCTTTTTCCTCCACACTGGCACAATTTCAGAAGCGCTGCACAGGCCCAGTGAAGCTTAGACCATTTTAAAAAGAATTAAGAAACTCAGCTCTAATAAATTAGAGCTGAGTTTTGACGATGCACTGTCATCACTGCCACTGACGACGTTTCAGGATAAATAAATCCATCATGAGTTGTTTATCACACATGATTTTGAACTTAACGATGTATTACCCTTTGTCATGTTCTTCAAATGAAATGTCATCCCAGTTTTTCAGTTGGACGTTGTATGAAAACGGTTTGAAGGCAAATCAGCTCACACTGAGGAAATACAGTTTATAATCAACCTTTGAGAGACTGTCTATTAAAAAGATTGAAAACAAGTCAGTATTTACATTTTCCTGATGATGAATGATTGTCATCTCACCATTAAAAGGTGGAAAACACGTAGAAATTAGGTGGAGGGAATCCAGGTGAATGGTTGCACCTACTGCAGTCCTCATCCAAGAATGTTCTGCCAAAGTTCTGGATATTTCACACGAGAGATTTACTCTTGTAATTCTCCTTGTAATCTTCTCACTAGTTTTGGGGGGGGGGGATCATTAAATTCATATTACATTGACTCATTTGGCAGAAACCCTCATCCAAAGAGACCTGAGGTTAAACACTGCAGCTTCAATACAGAAAGAAACATTGAATTAAGTACTAAGTGCTAGATCCGTTTATTAAAACAAAGTGTAGGAGATCAGTTAAGAACTTTTTTAAAACTATTTTATATTTTCTATGTATTTCAATATGATCATTTAACTTAGAAATGCTTCAATATTTTGAAAGGGCTTCACCTGAACTATTGCCACAGTGTTCCCAGATCAGAAATGTGTTTTGCAGCAAACTTGCAGGTCCATTTGGAGGATGAGAGGACTTATTGACTTTTTCAGCTACACACAGAGCAGAATAATTGGTACAGATGGAGAGACTGGATATCGTAGGTGCAAGGTATTTTCATTATGAATTAATAATTGAAACACAACCGGCTCCAATGCAGACGCTCTGTTTGAAGATAATTAACAATGTGACGGCACAAAAGGGAGTAAACACGCAGGAAAATGTGTCAGGTTGGAAACGTGGTTAATGAGGAGCCTTCATTTTCCTCCACAGTTGCCTGGTACCATCAGACTGCATTTAAAAAAAAGATCTGGTGCATCAAAACAATCGTTTTAATCTTAACTACAGTTTGTCCTTTAACAGGGTTCGTTATTAGACGAACGGGAAAATCGAATAAATGGCAATTGGAATTAGAAAGTAGAAAATGCAATAAGAAGTATTAATATCACAATGTAAGATAAGACAAGGTTGATTTATTAATAAAAATGGGCAATAAAATAGAAAACTACAGAGATATGTGCATAATATGTAATATATCTAATAACATACCTGTTATGTTGCCTAGAGAAGAATAATCTGCAGTGGCACAGGGTGATGGCAAGAGGATGTATACGGTATATTAAACTACGGAGATAGTAAAAAGATATGGTTTAATAATTGTTATATGCTATAAAGATGAAATACTCAAGTACTGTGGCATATCCGTTTTACCCATGACAACATGTATTTTACAGAACCCTCACCAGGAGCCATACGTGGATGTTCTGTGTCTCGGAAACGCTTTCCAATGGTTCACACTGTTTCCTGAACATGAACAACAATGCACACGTTTGAAAACATGGCCTGACAGCTCCAGGTTAGCACTTGGCACACGGAGGTCTCCCGGCCTGGCAGCCTCTCGGGGGTCAGAGCTTGTTGCACTGCCAAGTAGACAGTTTTGTGGAGGCAGCATGACAACACCGATGTCCGCTACCGAGCTATCTGCACTGGCACACGCGCCGCCTGCCCGTGCCCCCGCTCCCCCCACCTGCATCCCTGATGCCTGTCCTGTGCACTCAGGTGCACGCACATCAGCATAATGAACTCCAAGGTAGACTTTACCACTTCACTGCCTCCTCACAAGACAAAATGCCAAAACAAATCTTGTCATAATTAGGCATAATCCAGCTCATTACCGTCTGCTTAATTATCCTATTAATAACACTTCCTAGGAGAGCTTGTTTGCGGCAGCAGCAGTGCGCTCGGGCAAATGTTTGTTCCTAAATGAGCAAACATAGAGAAGACAACAGCATTGTTCAAACACGGGAGCTTTGACAATGGGAAAAAAAACAGGGGCAGGATTAATAGCGTGCGAAGCTCATCTTCCCTCTGGGGCCGTGCTTAACCACCGGGGCTTTGCACTGCAGGTACCAGGCAAATGTGGGTGTATAGGTGTTGATTTACCTTGTATATTTGTAAAGAGATTTCAGAATAACTAGCTAAATTTGAAGTAGAGGTGCCGCTGATCACTTTTTATATAAATTCTAAAATATTTTACCAAGCGATAATTCAAATTGTTTATTTTCATCGCATCTAGAAATCCTTATATCTGTAGTATAACTATATGAGAAATGTGTTGACTAATCTACTGAATGAATAATGTTCCCCCTGCATGAGGAGCCTCTTTTAATCTCATAATAACGACTGTATGGACTTTTCCAGTCGGAGCAAAGCAGAGTAATTTCAGGTCAATGATTTAATGTTTTCTCTGAGGCACTGATGCATAACTTATGCAGTTAGTTTTTCAGCTGGAATGGGTTAATGGATTTTTTTCCCACTGATTGTTTCTTCTCAATTTAGATAAACAAATGCTTCTGAGAGCAAATAGGAGGTTTAATGATATGATTAAGATGCTATTAAGCTCCGTTTGCTCTGTTTCCACACGACCGCAGGCTTTCATTTTTTACCTTCTTTCATTTCAGCCCACGGTTTGATTTGTGAAGTCTTTTACGATTTCACAAAAGAAACCAGGACGTTTTTAATTTTTATGGAGTCTCATTCATCCGACTATGTTTACAAAACAGCAGAGTAAAGCCTTCTCATCTGTTCTCATCTGTTCTCGAGTTCGTACAGATTTAATGCATCTTGCCTCAACTGCTGTGTCGGCAGAGAATATGAGCCAGCCCTTTTGTAGTCTTTACGGATCTTCAATGTGTGTGTGGTCAGTTTCAGTCGAGTCCTCGGTCACATGCAGCAAGTAGAACAGTTCTTATCTCTGCAAAGCTTCAGCAAACCCTCAGATGTGATTTCTCCAGAAATGCCTCTGATACTGCAAATCTTAAATTTCAAAATTAAATTTCACGCAGACAAAATAAACCAGGGTCAAAACGGACTTCAGGCTTTTGTTAAGAAAGAGGTTTTTTTGTACTGTATATTGAGCTGGACTTGAATGTGTCAGATTTTAGGTCAACTGGATTTATGGTGTGTGAGCCATGGTTTGGATCCTGGTTCTTGGGAAGCCATCATTTCCAGGTAATGAGCAGAATTATACATTTTAGCTCATTCCGACTAAATTTAGAATTTGAAATTTGAACATATTTGGCATCAATAATTATAAGAAGTCACACAAACATTAGGGTTCTGCTTGAACCCTGACTATGCATAAAGATTTGAGAGTAAAATAATCTCTCAAACAATTTGTATTTAGCACCTACTCTGCTGAAAACCCACAGACACACAGGAAGCTTCCTTTATCTCCGTCTGACTCTATTCTCAGGTTAACATTTCCTCCCTGGTTGTGAAACACTATCGTTTGACCTCTGGAAGCAGAGGGTGAAGACAAAGCTCTGGCAGTACCCACTTGTCTTTCCTCTGAGAACACAAACACACTCTCCTCATCAATATTTAAACAGGCTACACTTTTATCAGACCTAAAGCTCGTGCTTACCCCTGGTGTATAACATCAAACATGAAACTATAAAAGAGAATTTAAACTGTTAAAAGCTAACTTTGCTTTCAGTACACTCAGTGATGTTGTGTTTGCCTTGCTGCTATTTTTTTTTCAAAAAGCATATCCAAAATCTGTAGGAGATCATCTGTAATATAATGTAGCACACTTTGCTTTTGATGTCAACTGGAAGGCAAATCATAACAGGATGCCGTGTTGGGGATACATGCTTTATCTTTTCCTCTGATCTTTGGAGAAAGAGCGAGCGGGAACAACAGACAGACAAACAGCGAGAAGAGCAAAGACTGCCACCTGATAGAGGGGGGGAGAGAGAGAGTGGGTGAAGGGAGTGACAGTGGCACTGCCATATCAAAGAGTAAAGAGAATGAGTTATCAAAAAAAAACGGATCAACCGATTCACTCCATGCAAAAAACAGCAAACAGCAGACGTACTGAAATCCTGTTATGGGGAGAAAACAGAATAACCGATGTTTTCTATTTACCAAACAGATTCAGTTGTTTTTTTGTGCATAAAGGAATCCTGAATCCATCCCCTTAACTCACCCACAAAAATATAGATATTAAGTGAGAATCGGAAAAATCCATTCAGACTTCCATTCCTCAAATTCTTCACATTCCCTGTGAGGTCGTGTCAACACTTTGACAAACACGCAGGTCTGTGCCTGTGCACCTTCCAGGCACATTGTGCACATTTTTAAACCCAGAACATCCTCTCCAGCTATTTCACGCCACCCAGCTCCCTCAGGCCGAAAAAACAACCAGACCTCTGCAATCAGTCATCATAACACTGCAGCTCACTGGGCAACAATAAAAGATGCAGTTATGGATGGGCTCACCCAAGTGAAGCTAACATCCTACAAATGCTAATGATAGCACGACAGCGGACATAATGCAAACTGTGCTCTGCCTTCTCAATGAGAGACATGAGCTGAATGAAAAGACAGCAACAAGGGGGAGCTAGAATTTACTGAGGTCTAACAGAGGATAACAGTACCGAGCATGGCCAGGATCGCCATCTGCAATTTGCTGAAACGAGGCCTGAGTGCAGAATTTATTGGACGATATTAGTTTGATTTATGCACTTGTCAGTGCAACATACTCTTTCTGCTGTAGGTGAAGGGTTGAAAAGTTGGAGAGAATTTTAAGGACTCTAATAGCCCAAGGAAGGAAAAGTCATTCTGCTGTGTTCCAGACTTTCAGAGATGTGTGAAGGTCAAAACTACCCCTCACACTCTCATGCATGGCTGCTGCTCCTGTTTTGTTTTTTTTCACCAGTGTATTGAAAACCACTTTATCTTCTGTCCTGTTCTGCTCGTGCCCTGTGTTACCAACTGCTCCATGATGTGATTCTGCATCCTAGAATTTTACAGGACACAAAATGATTTGTCCTCTACTGGAGGTCCCTGATGGTGAATCAAATATCTACTCAGTATGCTTTGATTTAACTTCCATTTGGACAGTTACACATGGGCTCTGTGGTTCAGTTCATTTTGCATTTGCATTTTTTTTGCGATTAAGTCTCAGCTTAAATGCTAGTAGGTTTTCATCAATATAGAAAGAAATGTGTGGGAGATATATTCCTTTTAACACATAGTGCCAATTTTTCAAGGGTTCACAGATAGTTGGACAGATACAAATAAAATCATCATATTTAAAATCCTCTCTTCGATGACTGTCTGCATGTCTGGGAACCACAGACGTCAGCAGACATTTGGTATCTTGCCTGGTGATGCTGACCCTGAGCTTCACTGCAGTCACCTTCATCTCCTGCTTGTCTCTCTGCCTTTAGTCTTAAGCAAGTGGAAAACTACTCAGTTGCACAGTCACTATGAAAATCAGTTGTGGAACTTAATTCAGTTCACTTTAATTGAGCTCAAATGGCAAAGCAATCATATACTAACCACAAACTGGAACTGGGGCTGTCGCAGTGTCAGTGCCTGTTGTGAATGGTAAAAACTTAAATAATGAAGCTCTACGTTATTATTATGAAACTCTGGTGGGACACGTAACAAATATGGTTTATATTATATTATTATATATATATTATATAGGCTATAGCAACGTGTGTGACACAGTAGTCTGATTAATTCTGCCGTGACCATGACGTGAAGCGATCTGACATGCAGCACTATTCATCGTCCAAATGATCTAAGTGGGCTCAGAGTGTGAGAGCAGGGATCTTTATGTGGCTATCAAAAAGACTGCAAGACAAACCAAGAGCCACCTCATGTGCCCTGTAGGATCATTTGTGTTGATGCTGACGCTCTTATCATCAGGTTGGAAACTGCTAATCCACCAGAAAAATAGCCAGGACCCACAATGCACCATGCCTGGCAGGCAGGAAGCAGATGGGTTGGCTGGCCTTACCGGATAGCAGAGGCCCAATAGTGGCACCGGTTGTTGTTTTTGATGAGCTATGCACATAAGAAACCAGAACATCTGGTCTGACCATGTGGCACCTCCATTTGTCCAAGACCCCTTGAAGCAAGCCCTCACAACACACACACACACACACACCTTCCACTGCCAGCTGCATTCACGCAAATGTGAGCTAAATCCAATGAATGATGCATGTTATTCACAGTGGGGGGGGGTGAGGGTGTGATGAGGGAGGGGGAAGGTGTGGCGAGCCCATCGGCCCTCAGCAGAGCTCCCGCTTTCCCATCATCCCTTTCTGCGGCTTTGATTAAAAATCATCCCACTCTACCCAACAACAACTCATGAATATGCAGCAGGGTAATAAGCCCCGGCTCAAAGCAACTGATTTGTCAATTGTCTGCATTTCATCAAGATTGAGTAACACCTCAAGGGTGCTATAATCGAAAGCTGTAAAAAGAAGAGGGAGGAAAGAGCCTGTTCGCCATTAGATTGCTGCGTTATCTTAATCATTAGGCACTTGGGGAGCTTAATTAACGACCTGACAAGAGCTGGGTAGAGAATTTGGAGTTGATTGGTTGTCGGAGGTGTTGAGTGAGTATACCGAATGCTAAGTCAGGGGAGGAATTCTAGTGAGAGGCAGAGAGAGAGAGAGAAGAGCGGCTGATTTGCTTTTTAAAAACCAACTCAGCAGCAGCCATTAGACTGTTTTAATTAAGCATAATTAGAGATCTGATTACAATGATGGGCTTGATAACCAGTATTAAATCATTCATCCATAAATGTTATGTTAAAATAGATGAGGGGGGGAAATGAGAGGGGCGGAGAGGAGGTGGAGTGAGTTAGATGCAGCGAATAAATATGAGCAAGAGAGAAGAGTGTGAAAAAGAAAAAGAGAGAGAGAGGGAGGAGGTATGGGTCCAGAAGTGAGGGAGAGAGAGAGAGAGAGAGAGAGAGAGAGAGAGAGAGAGAGAGAGAGAGAGAGAGAGGTGGGGGGGCTGGAAGGCTGCCACCAATTAGCTGGGTGTGCTCAATTGCAGGAATTCTCTGGTGTCGTGACTCATGTTGACAGGTGTTCAGGGTGAATTACTTCTACTGGGGAGGCAGAGTATGCACACTAAACACACACACACACACACACAACACACACACACACACACACACACACACACACGGCCGGCTCATCCCATAACCCGGCTTTGATGACAGTAAATCCAACATGTTTATTGCCCCGGTCGGTAAGAAAAAAAGGAGATTGGACATTCCTCCTCCTCCTGCCTCCTCCTCCTCCTCCTCCTCCTCCTCCTTCTCGCTCTCTCCGGCTCCGCTCCCCTCTGCTGACCGGCTTACTGGGTCATTTTTAAATGCCTTGTAAATTTGTCAGCCATATTAAGTGCCCATTAAAGGGCACCAAGCTGTAGGAGGAAGCAGGATAGAGAGGCTCATATTGCAGTTCCTGACTGGCATCGCTCCCGCATCCATCCAGCTTAATGGTGCCCGCCCACCGTGCACCGGGGAGTCATAGCTGTGATGTATTGTTGCACGAAAGGACACAAGAGAAGCACTGGAAGAGGCAGATTAGCTACTGTATGCCAGGATGTTTTGAGGTAACCTGGCTTGGACCTGCTACTTGGCAGCGGTTATCAGGCCCTGGCACGGTGATCAGCGGCCCGTTGGCAGGAGGTTTTCTGATGTCAGGGGAGTGTGAGGCACAGTTTTAGTTGCAGCCATACACTGTGTACAGAGATGGACGACATGACGGCTCCCAAAAAGTGAAGCCAAAGCTTCTCGATCGCCACCTGGTGCCTGGCAGTGGGAAAGGTCATAAATCCTTCCTCCATGTTAGTGGGTGGGACGTGGACCACATTAAAAAGTCAAATAACATGTTAAATACATTTTTCTTAAGGGTGATTTCTGTCATTTTAGGAAATTCTTATCACACGGACGTATGTTCAAGTGTTTAGTTTTGTCTTAATTACTTATTAGATGGTAAAAAAATGAGGTGAAAAAGTCATGATTGACAGCTAAGACCGACTCATGATTGGTCAAGCGTATGTATCGGTGGGATCTCCCTATCACGGCTCCATCCCCCCCATCACTACTGCTCAGACTCTGGCTCTAAATGTGACGGATGGCAGTGTTTGTATTCAGTATATTTTGGCTTCATTTCTGGATATCTGGGAGGAAGTGGAGACATGTCGTCCATCTTTATTTACAGTCTATGGTTGCAACCTGTCGCTGGAGAAGTCGAATAGTTGGGATCAATATGTGGGATATAGTAGATGGTAAGTGAATGGCTGGTTCTTATAATCCATGTGTTGAATGCAGAAAATATGGGCTTACTGTTAAGTGCATCCAGAGGGACATCAGAAGATAATGTCAGTTTATTCCCTACAAGTCATGGATGAGGTCCATGGATTAGAAAAGAGTGTGGGAGTGAAGCTAAAGATCAATGTGCTTCATCAGACCAGCATATTCCGTACACATAAATAAGATGTCCTCATTTACGTCAGCTCCCAATTTTGTGCTAATTAACAAAGAAGAAAGTGGTCGTAATCAATCCATGTAATTACCACCATTGAGCTCTGCACCACATATTTTGTCAATACGGTCAGTCAATAAATCTTTAGCCTTCTCTAAAATGAAGTAGCCACAGTCCGTGGTCTAATGGACATGACATAAAGACACTTTGCTCAATCGATGAAGAAGACAGAAATAACAACTCCTGCCTCATAAGTTTTGCTGTGGAAAAAGAGCTCATGTTGCTCTGCACTGAGTGAGGCCTCCCAACGTGCTGGTGTGGGTCTACAGTGCATCACAAAAAAAGTAAATACAACATAAACTTTAGACTGTTGGTGAACATGAAAATGGCCCTTGAGGGTTTCCAGTGAAGACTTAAATTCACAGTGTTATAAGTTCGAAGTCAGCGCTCCACAGTAACAGCCACAGAAGAGAAGTAAATTGGATTTTACAAACTAAACAGTTTTGACCTTAGAAAGTCAGAGAATTTGTGGTGGGTTGATCATGAATGCATGTTCTCAGTGTTCAAGTAAAAACGGAACTGACACTTTTTACAGTTCACCTGCAGTCTCAGCGAGTGTGCTCCAGTGAGACTGGCAGAACTTCACCTTAAGAGAAACTTTGACCCCAAATTCACTCACCTCCAGAATGTGCAAAAAATAGTCCTCCAGCATTCGACAGCAAGAAGGAATTAGGGTGCCGCCGATTTCCCCGTGGAGAGGACGGAGAAGTAGATTTTGTGCTTGAAATTATGAATAAAAGAATCAAGAAATTACTCAGAAGATTAAATGATATTGAAAATTATTATTAGCTGTAGTACTACATGGTTAAAATGCACAGAGCAGGGCTGGTGTTAGGCTGAGGTCTGCCTGCTGAGAACTCTTTGCTTGTCACATGAACGCACAGTGGAAGCAGCCGAGTTTATGCTGAATCCTGCCAAGGACAGTAAAACTTTATGGGTCAGTCTGACTGTGACAGACAATCAATGTTTTCGATGTGATCTATCTTTACATAAAGCAGTTGACCTTTTGCTTTGCTTTGTGCAAACTGTAACGCCTTGGGAATTTGCTGTGGAAGCAGAAGGAGGCTTCTTCTAGATATTAAAGTTTTGTGCATGACTTGGAATATGTCATGTGTTGGTATATAAGTGTGCTGAGTGTCTCTTGCTGTCTTGACGCAATCTTTTTCTGTACTTTAAATACACATCCCTCTTCTTTATCCTCTACTCCCTGCCACTGCTTTAATGAAGCTGTATGGAGCAGTATTCTCCCAATGCTCAGGCTGGATATGAAAGAGAGCCCTCAGAGCCATGGTGGCACTGGGCTATCTCCCTCCCACTAATGAGCTGAGCTTTCAATGCGCCCACTAATTAGTTCATCTATAACTCTAAGCACTCAATTACTCTTCACCAGCACCAGCACCACCACAGAGAGCCGAGAGAGGCGATAAGACTGACAAATGCCTTGGCAGTATGTTCAAGAACTCCCTCTCTCTCCCTCTCTCTCTCTCACACACACACACACACACACACACAAAATGGCTGTAAGCAGGGTGGCTCAGGAGAAGTTTTTCTGAACTTCCCACGCTCAAACATGCTGTTCAGGCAAAGCACATTGATCTCCAGTTTCACCCTCTCTCCCTGGTGTTTGTCTCCGTCACTCTCCCACTCTCTGGCTTCCTCAGTACATGATTCACAGATTAACTGAGATGTGCGACAGACAGTCTGCCCATAACAATCCATTATTTGTTAGATTATTACACCTCAGAATCATTCGAATCTTGGCAATTTTCTGAAGAAATAAAGTATTTATTGCCTCATGCTTTCTCCAATTTTTAAACTTAAATCAATGACTATCAATAGAACTTGGGTTCAAGCTTCCGTATATGTGAACAAAAAGCTGGCAGAATGACCACCTAATTTGCAAAGGAGCAGCCGTAAACACACGCACACACACACACACAACAACTGTACACCGACAGTATTGACATGTTGACATGTTGACCTGTAAATCAACCTTTGTCAACGCTTTGTTATTCAAAGTTACTAGGAAGCTTATAACTTTCCGCTGTCTTCAAATATAGATATGTGCTGTAATAAGAGGAAGGTCTGTGTTCAGTCTCTTCTTTACAGGTGTTAATACATAATGAACAGTAGTAAAACATAAATCCAGTTGTGAACAGGAAACCTGACCCACTTTCATTTCCTTTGTCCTCTGACTGGACATTAACAAGTAAAAGCAAAATAAAGAGACAAGCTCGGGGCTCTGCCTCCATTGAGAACAGCTCCTCTACCTCACGTCTCATGGGACAGAAACAAAAGCCTGTTTCACACTGGTCAAGGCGGGAATGTTGCCCCTTTATCCTGCCTCCCTGTTCTGTATAAACTGTATGAACATGGGGGGTTTTTGTTTTGTTTCTGCCTTCATGTAGAGGTAGTCACAGAGCCAAATCAATGTTTGTGAGAAAGGGAGAGCCAGCATGGAAGGACGGAAGTGTAAACAAGCAAAGTTCAGTGTAAACAAGCAAAGCCGGCATAATTCTTCTTCCCTTCGTCTGTTAGACTGTTGATGCATCGCACGCGCCAGATGCTGCAGATGCTAATTTGTATAAAATGTGTAAACATGATAGAGTCTGTTTATTGGGCTTCTCTGGGTTTTAACTCATTGTTCTGGGCAGCATTTTTAACCATCAGGCTGTGGTCTAAAGCCGACATGGAAAAGGTCTTTCTCCATTATCAGGTTTCATTACGTGATAAAAATAAGGAAACATGAAGAACAAAAAAAGTTAGATGCACTGTAAAAGTCAAGGGCACTGCTCTGGATTGGATTGGAATTACAGGAGGACCAGCAGGTGCACTGAAAATAACAGTAGGTAATTGTGGATGTAATTATTACGGCGGTGGAGATGAAAAATCCCCCACGTGCACTCTAAGGACAGGATTAAAATAACTGACCAGAGGAGGTGGTGTAAAACTCACCTCCCCTCCCCCTGAGAAATAAATTAAATCCAACTGGCGGTGTAGATGAGTGGGTGGGATCATAAACTCCGACTTTGGAAATATTAAAGAATCCTGTTTCCTTTTGAAGGTCTGACAACAGAAATTTGAACAAAGCTGTAATATACAGTTCAGTTTGTTAGATATGATAAAGGAAACATTTTGAGAAATAAGCATACTTTGTAGTATATGCAATTTTGATTATCGTGGTAAAACCATTTAAACCAATATACATAGCAAGAAAACAATTTAATATTTTGTAATATGTCAAAGAACAAAGATATGAAACCTTGTGTCAGGTAAAACACGAGTGCAGATTTGCTGCTGTGGTTTCTCGGTGCATGTAGTTATTTTCACGACCCACACTGTGCTCACTGCATTACTGTTTTCCTTCACTTTCTCAGAATCTAACTATAGAAGTGCGTGTATGTGTGCCTGTGTGTGTTTTGTGTGCATGAGATCAGTGTTACAGCGTGAGTGTGATTATTCTCGTGTGTATGTGCTCACACTCTACATGGTGTAATAAGCTACGGGGGTGGTTTTCATAGTTTTAAACAGAATGGATGCAAAATCCACATTACACAACATATTCCCTCTCCAGAATAGTGATCCATCAAGCCCCTGCACTAAGCATCTGTACATAAACCTCAATTATGCTAATGCTAATCCCTGGGACATCGACGTGAGTAGGCAAGGAGGCTAACAGCTAAAGGCTTTGATGTGTGCTGCCATTTGGCAGGGTCTCCTGAAAGACTAGCATTGGACCCCAAACTCAACCAGGGCTTAAGGAGGAAAAACCAGCTCGGCCTTGTCTGTTCCTCTACTGATTACAAGGGCTCAGGGGACTTCTTTTATTTGCTTCTTTGGTATAGACCCAATCATGGGTGTCAGTTCTCTCCCCTGCTGCCTGGCAGTCCTTCCACATTCAGTTTTTGTTTTTACTTGCCCTCCTCTGTGCCAGACTTCTGCTTTGTTTCGTTTTGTTTTTCATTTTCATCCTGTGGTTGTCTTCCATCCGCGCTTTTACATCTGACACCTTCTGTTCTTAGTCCCATTTTGGTAACTGTCAAGAAGCACTGTACCGTGCAGAACATTTTACTGATGGAGATTAATCATTTGTCTGAGAATAAAATGTTTTATGATGGTGTTAATCTCTATTCAGTCCTGTTCTAATTGCTAGGATTTGAAATAACAAAAGTAAGTTCTATCATCTTGTCTTTCTCGGGCTGTAACTGGAGAAATACTCTCTTCAGGGACTTAGTAGTAGACACAAAACACAAAACAGGGACCTGTTTCCCATAAAACCTTGTGAACTCATTGCCTGTTTCCATAATGAGATATGTGTGATTGCAAGTTGGTTTTTGGAAATCGAGCATTGCAGCACTAATCTTTTCTCTTGATAAAAATTTAGAAATCAGACAATTCCTGGCATAGAGCAGCATTGTTAACAGAGATTTAGTTCCATTAATGACAAGTGGTTTTTGAAGTACTCTGCCCCTGCCTTACTCTTATGTTCTAATTTCTCTGAGCTTTCAGGAAAAACCCTGCCACAAGAGAAGGATTACAGCTTATTTTCAGTGAATGAGTCGACACACGAAAATGGGAAAAACACTGCAGACAGTTTGTGTAACAAAAGAGATTATGAACATTTAAGAGGGATTTTGGAAAATAATTGGAGCTTTTTTTAATTTTAGGGGCGAGGATTGTAAAATGGTGGCATAACCTTTTAGGTTCGGATCAACAGGGAACCAGGAGAGAGCGCCATGAGTTCGACCTAATGGTACGTTATAGTACAGCCTTATACTAGTATGAGTTCAGTTGCGACTCTAAACTCTTGAGTGACTTCACTGCAAAATTATATTCGATTCAGAGGGAGGGCTGCTGTGTGTGGAAATTGCTTTGAAAATAAATTGAAAGAAACAATCGATGACACCATCAAGAGGAGAACATTTGTTTGTGTAATGAATTACATCATGAATGTAATAATCTTTGCTGAAGTTATGATTGATGGAGGTGATGACTGACAGTCAATTGTGTTTCTTCTTCTAATATAATGTAGTGTATTTGTATTTGTGTTTGCACATTTGTCTGAAAGGCTGAGTGGTTTGCTCTGAATGTTTGTTCACCTTAAGAATAAAAGAGCAAACTTTAAGGCCGGGGTATGTTTGAAAAAAACGAGTTCTTTGGGCAAAAATTCATGTATATACATAGCACTTATCCTTTTGAGGGTCGCATGGGGGACTGAAGAGGGACGGGGACAGTGGGGAGTGTTTTGCAGCGGCAACATACTGAAATAAACAACTATTCAATCCATTTCAAAGTATCCACATGTGGGTGGAAGATGGGAGAACATGCAAATACACACAGAAAGACCAAGGCAGAACCGGGATTTGAACCAGGAGCCTTCTTGCTGTGAAAACAAGTGTTACCCACCATGCAGCCCACAAACAGTTTCTACATGAATGAATCTTCATTATTGTGCCAACCAAGGAATTCTTTTTTTGTTCCATCAAGACTTCAGATTGACTTTGAATAGCAACTGAATTGCAGTTGTTGTCTTTGTTCAGACTTAAACTTAAATATAACTTGAATACTGAATACTTTCACACAATAGTTGGTTTCAGAAAATTAACGATACTCGTTGCCCCCCCCCCCCCCCCCGTGCCTGACACAGAGTGCTTCAGATGCTGTTCAATGATCTGGTAAGCACTTGGCTTGAAGCACACTGAGTCCTATATGAGAACGGCCAGACACCACGGACGAGCTAACACAACAAGTCTAAAGGGTTCAACACTGAGTCACACAAATTGCACAATGGTTTTCTACATGTGAATGTCATGAATTGTCAGTCTCAAGTCAATGTACTCCATTGTAATATAGCCACTTACATGTATACTGTGAAAACATGTGCAAAATACTGCATTTAGACATAAATACCTACAAACAGTTTTGAAAATGTTTTTTTGTTGATTGAATAACTGTGACATCAAAGCTTTGTTTTGAAGTTAAAGCAAGTAGATCACGACCTCAAGAAAACACTCACTTTGTGTTTCGTAATTAAAAAAGTACACACTTGTAAACATGACCTAACTGACAAAAACAATTATTTCCGTTGACGGGAAAATAAAACCTAAGATAATAAATGAACCATCAACAACTCATAGAGTGGATTATACAGTAGATTGGCTCCCACCATAGACTGTATATAAATATGGACGAAATGGATGCTCCCCAAAAGTGAAGCCAAAACATTACAATCCCCCCCCTGGTGGCGGGCTGCAATATAGGTCATAAATCCTGCCTCCTCCATGTTAGGAGATGGAACATGGACCAAACTAAAAAGTACACATCAAATACATTTTTCTCACAGATGGTTTCTGTTTTCTGACGAGACCTCGTTACCACGGCTCCATTCCCTGATGGCTACTGTGTGGACTCAGGCTCCAAATATGCAAAATGACAGGTATACCCTCATATGCAGGGTATGTTTGCTTCATTTTTGGATAGTGGGAGGATGCAGAGACGCGTTGTCCATTTTCATATGTGGGCTCAACACACAAATTGCAGGTAGGCAAAGCAATAGTCTTTCTGTCAAGTGCCTAATCCTCCAGTATAACAACAAGCCACTGCATTTTAAGAACAGCTCAGGTTGGGGAAACAGTGCCTAAGAGCTTTAGTGAACTGGCTCAACTCAATCATCCATCTCCACATCTCCGCCGCTCTCCTTTTCTAAATCCAGTCTTTTCTTTGGACGGGGAAATTGAAGTCATTGTCCGCCCTTGTGTGGAAACACTGTGGCTTTTTCAATTAAGGGAGTCAAAGATTATCAAGATCTCCTTTCACAGGGAATGTAAATCTATAAAGGCTTGTTTGTACATGAGAAGGACTGAAAATGTGATGAAAGATGACATTTCTGACTGTGGCACTGGGAGACCTGAGCTGATTCTGCAGCGGTGTGTGCACTGGCTGACTGACTGACTGTCTAATTGGCTGAATGACAGTGTGTCTGTCTGTCTGACTGACTGACTGTCTCTCTAATTGGCTGGTTGGCTTGTGCTCAGCCTCCTGATGCGTTGACAAACAATTATCCTCGATGACATTATCACATTTGTCTAATCAATTAGATGTGTTTGCTACAACAGCAGGTAGTTAGCAGTCACACGACAGAGAGTTTGGGGCTGTGTGTGACGGAGATGAATACCTCTGTAATTGCTCTCCAAAAAAAAAAAAAAAGAGGAAGACGTTTTTACACAGCGGAGTGATCTGTCTTTTATCAGCTCTCATAAAGACAAACATTTGAGAAACATCCATGCTCAGTGAAGCGGTGAATCAATGCAGTCAGACAAGCAGACAAGGCAAGCAGCAGGTACCTCTGATATGTGCAGCACTCCCCTGACACTTAGCAGCACGGGCAGACAGTTTTAAACTTCTCTCGCCAATGCTCTCAGTCATCCAGATTTGTCTGTTTCTGCATGAGGCTTACACAACACTTACTCCTTTCCCCTACATGGAAACATTTAGAAATGCATAAAGATATTGAGGGGGTAAAATGGTTTTGTTGGCACACTTGCTCCTTTTGAAAAAAAATATCCAATATCAGTCACTAATGCAAGTGAAAGGCTCAAACAGTTGAGCTCTAATCAAATACATTTGACTCATCTGTCTCTCGTCCTCTCTCAAATCTCTTCTCATAACCAGCTCTTCACACTCTTGTATCACTTCAGCCAGCAGTGCCTGGAGAACAGCAAGAGAAGTGGCGTGTGTGTGTGTGTGTGTGTGTGTGTGTGTGTGTGTGTGTGTGTGTGTGTGTGTGTGTGTGTGTGTGTGTGTGTGTGTGTGTGTGTGTGTGTGTGTGTGTGTGTGTGTGTGTGTGTGTGTGTGTGTGTGTGTGAGTGTGTGAGAGTGTGTCAAGTGGGCCTTGTATAGCTGTCCCGGCAGCAACAAGCTGTCATTAGAGTGGGCAGGAAAGAACCCTTGTGGCTTGGTTCCATCAAATTGTAATCCCCACCACATTATTACCATGGCAGGGTCACCTCTCCACTACTGTGCTAGGGCAGGAGCAGGTGGACCGTGGCCACACACACACGCGCGCGCACACACACGCACACGCGCACACACACGCACACACACACACACACACACACACACACACACACACACACACACACACACACACACACGCACACACGCTTCTATTTCCACTGTTTTGCTAGTGTTTTCCTTGACAGTCCTTTTATTACCTGGCGAGCCCCTATAATGAATCCATCGCAGGCGGCCTAGACGAGGCTGCGTGTCATGCATAATTCAATATCGAACCCACTCCCCCCCCACATCCACCGCAACCCTGAGTCTTCTTCTCCATAGCCCGCATTCATGTCATGCCTACATGCCTCTAGTGGGGTCTCTGTAATGCCCAGCCTGACTGACTCTATTACGCAACCCTGAACATTACAATCTTGTGGAAGAGTGTGTGTCTATATTTGAGTGTGTGCGTGTGTGTGTGCTCCTCTCTTCTGTGGTTTCAACGGAAACCAGCATTAGGTTATAGGTTAGAGTGTGTGTGGGCAGAGAGGAGACATATTTACTCCCACTAAAGGACAACTTTCCAAAAGTAGGCATCAACACCACTACACTCTCCTCCGGTGTTTTGCTCCTCTTAAAGTCACACACTAAACAAGGTCAACGCAGACACTTTGTTAAAGCGTCAACATAGTTTCCCAGTGTACATCTCTGCGAGCCTTTAGCAAATTCTAATTGAAGAGAACATTTAGATTTATATCGGTTTTCAGACATGCACTAAAGTACAGACAGGAGAACGTTAGGCTGATTTTCTTCTATCTGGTTTTCGTTCTAAAAGCGAAAACAATAAAAATATAAATCAAAAATAAATTAAATTACAGCTCTACAGCACCTTGTTCTTTTTTTTAACTTGAACTTAAATAGGGTGTAATATGGGTAACATTTACCTGTAATTAATGAGTATCACTACAATTGATGCCGCAATATACAGCAGTTGTACACGTGGATCAGGAGAGTGCGAGTGTTTAATTGCCTTTTTTATGAGGCCCTTTCATTGTAAGAAACAGTTTTCTACTCAGTTTCTAAACGGCCATTAATAACAATGTTCCCCCGAGGAGCTGTAAGAGAAATGAAAAAGCTAACCAGACTATAGGGCAGTATTTTCATTATGTTTAAGCTATTTCCACCTGCTGCGCATGTCTGCCACTCCCAAAGAACTGCATGGAAATATAGTTTTAGGTCCATATGAATGTGGATCATCATTTTCATCTGATCTGTGGGGAGAATAATTATCTGGAGATGCACAACCAGTCAGTCAGTTAAAAACAATAGGGGTTGAGCCATAGTGTGTCACAGTCATGTCAAAGGAAAAAAAACAACACACTTATAGATACAAAGAAAGTAGAATGATGATAGAATGAAAAACAGGACGAGAGAATAATGCAGGAAAAGACACAGAAGGTAAGATAAAAGCAAATGAGATTAAATAATGACATCAACAGAATTAGACTGAGTGAAACCAAGGGTGAAATGCTATTAGATTAAAAATGAACAATAGTGGTATATAAGACCCGTGTGGGACAGGAGACTATTAAAGAGCTTGAGGGCATATTATATATTTTCGGTTTTTCTTTCCTCTAGTGTGTTGTGTTTTAAAAGTTTGGCAAAGTAAAAAAAAGACCAAAGCTTAAAGGTAGGTCTCCTAAAACTTCCCATCAGACGTCTGACCGGTACCTCCTCGCCACATTTTCATAATGACCAATCAGAGCAGACTGGCCTGTATTTAGAGGCGGGCCTTAAAGAGACAGATGAGATGCTTCAGACAGAAGCTAAAACGAGCTTCTGTCCTTAAAGACGAGAATGAGGATAACCACAGATGGGGGCAGATTATGAAATCAGGGAATCAGTGATATAATGAAAGCGATTTGTATAGTATTTTCTTACTTGACTATGCAGTTTAAATTTCCTTGTGCACAAAAAGCAGATTTTTCGGAAACTTCTCGGTGGGGCTGCAAAGCCTCCAGTACAGTTATGCTTTTAAAAGATTATGTTCATGGCGACAAAAGAGACAGATTGGCTGTTTTGTTTTTTTAAGTAACAATGATTACAGGGTGAGTTTGAAAAGTCGCTACAGCCACAAAGTAAATGTCTGAGCCGACAGTTGGAACATTGGTCTATTGCTGATAATGAGCCACATATTATTTCACACTCACTATTCTACTGCCCAACACAGACGACGGTGCTGTGAAGTACTTTCCATCATGCCAATTACACAGTATTGTTGCTGCTGGGTGCTGATTTCCACAATATATGCTTTTGATTACTTAATGGCCTATTTAGATTTAAAACAAGTCACACTGGTGCCTAAATTCATACAGAAAGGACAAAATCACACCCATTTCATCTGCAAACAATCAAAACAGTACGGCACACAAGTGATTCATGGAGTGTATCTGTGTATGTGCAGAGACAGCGGGGCACATTTCATTGTGTCATTAGTAGTCTAGCGAGCAGAAATTACTTTTTCTCCACCTAGGAACAAGGCTGTTTCAGATCAATGCCTGTGGCAGTTCTTAAATCAATGAGTGATGTTGTAACTAGGGGAAGCAGACCCCTGGGAGACAGGGAGCGAGCTAGAGAGAGATTGTCAAACAGTGGGGGGGGGGGGGGGGGGGGGGGGGAGATAGGGAGCAGGAGACAGAGAGATAAAACGTAATACATAGAGCTGAAAGTGACAGGACGATAGTGGGCAGCAGAAGAAGGACAGAGCAAGTGTGTGTGTGTGTGTGTGTGTGTGTGTGTGTGTACAAGGAAATGAGATAGAGACTCATCCAAATGCATTGACCTCTCTAAGTGCTTTTTGCTACAGCACAATTCAAATATGATTGTGCTGCTATAATTGCCCATTTGATGAGGCAGGTGAATCTCTGCGGCATGGCCAACCTCCATCTCTCCCTCCCTCTCTCTCTCTCTCTCTCTCTCTCTCTCTCTCTCTCTCCCCCTCTCTCTCTCTCGCTGTCATGCGTTCGTGCAAAGTGTGTGTCTGCATGTGGGGTAGGGGAGCAAAGTAATGGGCAGGAGGTGGAGCGTGAAAAAGGTTAGGGAGAAAAATCACATCACCAGAGAGAGAAGCGATGAGAGTGCGCCTGGCTCCCAAGGCCTGATGTATTTACCTGGGTAATGATAGTCATCTGGACTGACAGTGTGTGTGTGTGTGTGTGTGTATATGTGCATGTTCTGTATGTGGGTATGTTTGTGTGGCACACAGCATAGTGTAGCGCCGGATGCTGTGGAGGCTAGATTTCTGTTTGGCTGACTGACTGCAAGGCCGAGGGTCTTTCTTGCCGATTTATTTGCAGAAAAAAATAAACAAATCTCTTGATCTCTTTTTCTCTCTGGTCCTACCTTCATCTCTGTTAATATTCCGTCTTTTTATTCCTCTTGCCTCTCCAGCGTCCTCTCTCCCTCCCTCCATCACACTCTTGCTGCCTCGCTTCAAAAGTGGCCTTTATTAATTCATAAAAACACATTGCACACATGACTGAGTTCCATAGGCACTGGAGCATGATCCAATTCGCCTGCACACACGCATTCACACAAACCTTTCCATGTTTATACACACTGCTGCCTGTTGCCGCTCTCACACCTCTCCTTCTAGTCGCCTACCTCGCCCCAGACAGCTCTTCAGCAGGCATGAGGCGAGGACCAGACCCTTCTTTTGTTTTGTTATCTATAAATAGTCAGCATCTCCAGCACAGGAGGATATCAGGGAAAACCATTGTAAATATTGTGCTTTGCCCCGATTGCACACTGTGTCTCACTACTGCTACTGCTACTCTGCTCACTACCTTCAAACACTTTTTATAAAACATGTAACTATTGTGGCAGCGAAGGCATTTGCGGACAAAAATGTGCACGATTTGTTTGTTCACCTAACTTCGTACATGCAGGTTTTTTTTAATTCATTCTTTCCAGAAAGGCTTGGTTGTGACAATGCTGTTATCGAGGGCTGCCACATGTGAGCCCAGAGGTTAAAGCTGGATTCCCACATGCATGCACACACACACAAACAACATAGGAGCAACCAGAAAAACATATATATATATATATATATACATGGTCTTTCTCAGGTCCCCCCCCCCAAGAGTTGGAAGAGAAAGGAAGGGGTGCTTAAATACGATTGCTGGGACTGAATTAAAAAACATCAGCTTGAGGCTGTGCAGCTGAATCCTGATGATGAGGCCACCGGGGCAAAATTGAGAAAATGGGCTTTTGCTGCCAGGGCCTTGAAAATCCCTTACTAATGGAATGAGAGGAGGCAGAGAAAGATAGCGAGAGTGAGGGAAGGGGAGGACGGGATATCACACAGCCACGAAGACAATGCATTGTGTTTGTGTGCTCATGTGAGAGCAAAATGGGCTGAAACTAATGGAGCAGAGAGAGGAAGCCTCCGATGAAACATCATTACAAGCAGCTTCAGAAATATTAGGGCCTCTGGCGTCACTAGCAATACTGCCGTGCTACAGGTTTGACGCGGTTCAGTGGTTTCAACTTTGGACACGAACTCGTCTGGCTCGGTTTAGTTTGCCGTGACTTATTTTGCCAACATATTCAAAAGATCTGTTTATTATGCCCCTACACTGTGTTGTCATTCCCGGTTGCCACCCTACTGCAGCTCCAATGATTCAGGTTTTGTTGATCGGCGAACCAAACATTGTAGTGGCAGGTGCCATGACAACTGTGTGAAGGTGAGCCCAGACACTTAAAGTCAGGTGACGTTACACTTTTCATTTGATGCTCTGCCAAATGTGCCCGTTTTTTTAGCTGGTGTCCTGTTGGAGGAGTTGGACACAGGACAAGTCTGTTCTGGTCATATTTAGCACACACGCCATGTGGTGGCACATCTGCCAAGTCTCCCACACTCTATGCTTGACCTATAAAACTAGAAACTAAACTTTCTGCCATAATTATTGTTTTGTTGATACTGAAAAATCATATATTCTACTCATGGAACCGTTTTCAAGATACTTAAATGCTTTTCATTGCAAGTTAAATAAAAAATGAAAAAGAGCTACAGGCATGAAGTAGCAATGGCAACGGCCTTTCCTTAATCACTGGCTTTATCCCTATTAGAAACACTTTTGGACTGCAGTATGAGAAACACATACCAGATGGCTAATTAGAAATAAAAAGATCTGAGTGCACACTTAAGAAAATGTGTATTTTCCTCCTCGTTTTGCTTTTCTATGCGACCATCATGGTTGAATTCTCTGCTTAATTCTCCAAGCGGTGGGCATTTCAGCCCCCTCATTTCCCTGGGAGATGAATAGAAGCATATGACATCAGCTGACATGGGCTTTAAATGTACAATCTGGCTGTCTTGTGATGGGAACAAATTAATAAGTGAATGTTATCTGTGGGTAGCAGAGCATGGTGCCTTGCCAGGCCTTTTTGTTTCTGCACCTCTTCCTTTTTACAATAAATGACAGAAGACACAAAAACAGACAGAGCTCTTGGTTTGAATTGGATTTTGACATGAATATTGTCGCATTTGCTGTGTGTGCAAGCACGCACATGTTATACATTGTGTGCATTAAAGTGCATGTACTGAATGTGGCTCTGCATGCGCATGGTTGTTTGCATGGATTTATTTTAATGTGTTTCGTACGCAGTGTTTTAGGACTGGACTAGTTTCAGGTTTGATATACGACATGTGGCTTCAAAGAGGAAACACGATTTTCCAATCTTTAGCAGGCAGTGGATTAGGCAGGCCGAATAGAAATGAAAAATAAGGTGAGACTGAATGAAGAATAGGTAGCCAGCAGTGTCACGCTCCCCTTTATCTCTCAATATTGGTATTGTGAAGTCACTGAGAGATGGCAATCAGCAGGAGATGTGTCTTGAAGATGAAAGCAGGGAAAGAGAAACAGACGGAGAGCGAGAGAAAGGAGAGCCTCTTAAGGCACCTCCATCAGCCTGTCGTTAGGAGGGTAATGAACCTAGCACCACTGCTGCCAAGCAACCAATGACTCTCTCTCACACACACACGCACACACACACACACACACACACACACACACACCACACACACACACACACACACACACACACAACAAAGAAATCTCTCAAGCATCCATAGTCTGTCTCTGCTACTCGTCCTTTATCAGACAATCTTTGCAATTACAGTTTTTATACACAAAAGATTCTTGGTACTAAAATCATAAGAGTAAAAATAATAAATCAATGGCCTGTTCATTTACTTAAATCCATCTCTTTCTTGTATTTCATGTATTCTTCCACCAGCTGCTTGCTTTTGCCATATGTATGTGTTACTGTACTTTATGTATCCCACTTTAAAAATGCAACCGAAACATGTGCTTACAGAATAATTCAGATTTTTTTATCAGTATCTACGTGCTGTGTATATGACGAGGTGGCCGAGTGGTTAAGGCGATGGACTGCTAATCCATTGTGCTCTGCACGCGTGGGTTCGAATCCCATCCTCGTCGGGCATTAACATATTGTTAGAAGGGAAACAAACAACTGACAGATGCACATGTTTATGTTCAGAGAGGAAATGCAGTGTTTATCAAGCAGAAGTTTTCTCCTCAGCCGGAGCAAAATGTCTGTTGCTTTGATAGAGAACAATAGAAGCTGATGTGATTGTCCATCACTGAAACTCGCCTTAACTCCACCAGCTGACACTGGATATATACCTGCTGTGACCTCTTCTTCAGATTGGATAACAGGATTGGGTCTAAAAAAAACCCCAGAATAATCACACTCATGTTCACTAGTAACTAGAGTTTCTCCCAGTGTCAGAGAAAAAGAGATCATAATAATAGATACGCTAATTTATAAGCTTGAAGAATTTTTGTATAGATTATCATGGTAAATAAATGATTCAGATATTGATAATGTAAACATTGGTGATTCTATCCTGACTTGAACTTATACATGATATCTTCACATCTGTCTGTGTTTCTGTGTGTGGCTTTGTTTACGTGTCAGCAGTCGCCACCGACAAACCACCCCCTGAGGACGTGGGTTGGACTGTCAGCCTCAGTCAGACATCACACACACACACACACACACACACACACACACACACACACACACACACACACACACACTTGATGTCTGTCACCTTCTCTTGAGAGATCAGGCAGCCATATACATGGCTCAATACCTCCATGATCTTCTGCCAGAGAGAATCCAGCTCAGACCCTTGTCAGTTACAGCTTTGTCACAAAGCTTTCTATAGTATTAATCTCATCTTCTCATTGCAGGGGGTATACTGATTGTGGCATAGTGCACTCTCTCTCATTTTTGCACTCTCACACACAAGCAATTATTGTCAGGAGAAAAGAAACACTGTCATGCCAGCACCGCATCAAAGTAAAGCAAGGACACAGCAGATCTTTCCCACGGCGAACAATTGACATATGATGTCAAGAAAAGTTCAGAGGCAGCTTAAGCATTGATGAGGTTAATTGAGCTATGTCAATACTTCACACATGTATGAACAACTCAGAGCCCTGGCACCGGCACACGGGTGCTTTTATTAGTTTGACAAGTTTGACGAGTGAGAGTGTTACTGGAGTGATATGAAGCTGGTTCCATGAACTGAGGATACAGGTAGAATGTTGGTTTGTAAGATTTAGGTGAAAGGGCAGAAATTGATTATAAAATGATCTTAGGGATGTTTTCACTAGTGTTTAATCATCTAAATTGTATGAATTGTTGTTTTCTGTACCCTCTAATAGGACCTTTATATCTCAATACTTCACACTAACAACCGGAGCGGCTCCTCTCTACGGAGGCCGCCATGATTTTTATGTTTGAGTGCAACCTTTGAGTCAACTTTCCACTGAGTTCTAAAACTGTCTCCTAAGCCCCTCCCCTCAGGACCGCGGGTCGGAATCGAACCCGTTCCGCTGCGGATGAGGCATAGCCTCGATGGGGCAGCAGCTCCATTAGGTGTCAGAATTACTTTAAAAACAATGCTAACCAATGCTATGATGCTAATGTTAGTTAATTTTTTATCATTATAAAACAAGCTGACATTAGCCCACCTGCAACACCAAGGCAACACCAGATATTTCCCACCGAGTGCAAACGTTTCTGTACCATTTCCATCTTGTGGCTTGTTGTGTATTCTGTTGTTAGATCATAGTGATAGTTTTAAGCAAAATGACAAAACCCTTAAGGTAAACCTAGATAAGTTCTACATTTGGTTGTGTGTAAAACCCAAAACTCACAAGCAGCTTTATTGGTAGTTTCTAAAGTCAGCAACAGCACAGCAAAAAGAAAACGAAGCAGCAAGAAGTGCCTACTGTTGCTCTTTGGTTTGTCATCTCCTTCACTTGTATTAGTAGGCACCAACACTTCTGTCACAGCAGCTGCAGCTTTTCATGACATTTTGCTGGATGGCTGCAGAAAAACACTGCTGACTGTTTTATTCATAGCAGCAAGGAGGATGCACTGCATGGTATCGAAGGCTTCATGCAAACAGTTTAACCATAATAAGAACGGAGCCTCATCCACTGTATGGCCACTATCAAGGGTCACAATTTAAACACAATCCTCATAACGCAGTCTGCACATAACCATAGGTACATTTTTTCCCATCATTTATATGACAATGTTTACCTTGAGGCTGAATACAAAAATTATCTGAACTAAAATATGAGTCCAGTGATGTAAGGGTATTCACGGCCTGCCCGTGCATATTCATAGACTAACTCCTCAATTCTGTGGACTCGTTTGTGTGTCTCAGCTCATAATACTCAGACAGCAGCTTGGTGGCCGAGCTGTGTTGCTGATTGTAGGTGACAGGGACACTGCTGGCCAGAGGGACCTGGAAATGTTGGCATGGCAGTGGGGAAAAGGTCACCACCACAACACTGTCAGCATCATCGCTGTGACACAGTGGGAACAACAAAGAGACTGGAGCACATTCACACGTCCACTTTTTTGGGAACTGTTTAGGCCAAACACAAATGTCTGTAACAATCAGTCCAGCATTAATATAAAACTAAAATAGAGCTTCGTCGAAGCGTATTCATATCACAACATCAAGATCAGTCACTTTGAAAACACCAGTGGAGGAAATTACAATTTCATTTGAGTAATAAAGAAAGGATGTTGCATTTTAATACAATGATCTATAACTGCTACTCCTTCCATTTTCCTTCCGTTTGGACAACTGTAAAAAACATGGCAGCCTCCATAGAGAGGACCCGCTCCTGATTTAAATATAAGGTATTCAGATACAAAGGCCCCATTCTAGGGTAAAGAAAACAACAATTTGTACAATTTAGGTGATCACACACATTTTATAATCAATTTCTGCCAATAGATCCCTTTCACCTAAATCTTACTGGACCTTTAAGTTTAGATGGAACTACATGTATACTGCTCCACCTGTGATGCACAGGTTGAGCACTGAGCATGAACATGAATAATTATTTACATTGAGTTGAAAAAAAATAAATGCATGTATTGATGTATGTAGATGAAGAATTGAATTATTCATGTATTTGGCCAATTTGATCCAGAGGGTAGAGAATTTGAGTGACAGGGATGATGTTATTCTGCACTCAGCCAACACATGCACTCACTAGATAAATACAGTATATGGTCGGTTCATCTTTTAAGTATCTTCTAATGCAAAATGTAACAGCTGCACATGGACTCCATTATACATGGTGTGTGTATAAATTACACCTGTCCTTCAACAGTTATTTCATGCCATTTTTTCTCGTGTTGCACGTTTAATATATTACAATGATTTGCAAAGAATATTTTAGTTACTGAGATTTCTGTATTTTATTCTATTCTTTCAGACTCAGCCTTTTTTCAGGCTTAATTTTCTGTGTCTGATTCTCTCGCTGAACTCTTCTCTCTGTAACTGCTTTGCGCTCTTTGTCTCTCCACTCTGCTCTCTCCTTATAACTTCTCAAGTACAAGTGGGAGCAGAGGGTAGGAGGAGGGAGTGATTGGAATTCATTATGGTCAAATGATTGCAAACTCTGGAAGCCGAGAGGCTTTTCTAATCACAGCTGAATGAGCTGCAAAGTTAATGTGGGCCGGCTGTGGAGTGGGGGAGAATGGAGGAGTGAGAACTCCATCGTCAGTGTAGAGCTCTCAAGGGCTCTTCACACAGCTCTAATGGTGGAATTGTTCTGACACTGAATGGATACATGAGATGCTGTGTTTCACAGCCATGACTCACTCTAAAAATGTAGGCAGGTTTTCTGCAGTGCAGAGAGTTCTTTATTGAAATGTTTTCAGGGGAAAGACCTGTTTCCTGTTTTAAAAGGTCAGGCTATTTAGGTTCACTATAGGATTGAGTACTGTTGGTTTCATACGAAGATTTCAGACATTTTAAAATCTCACGATATTTTCACAATTCCCTCAGGATCAATAAAGTATCTCTCTATATGGAATTTTAGCGGAAAAACGCTTCTGATATTAGGGAGTAAAATATTCCTGATACTCATACATATATTAAAATATATTTTGCAATGATTCCTAAGAGGATTTTCAAACCCTTCTAAGAAAGAAATGTAATTTAGGCTATCGATCCATCCTTCCTAAATAGCATGTTAGTAAAGACAAATAGTGAAAAAGCCAAGTAACAACAACTTAATCTAACCTGCTAGCTAAAACTGGACCTGGTTGTCAGCTGTGATTATTTTAGTAACATTCAACAACACCTACATCGCAGGTTGTTAAATACAAACAATACCTCACACATGTGAACAGATGCCTCGTAGCATACTGTCATTCAGCTCTTCCTCAGGCTTATGACAGTTTTTTGGTTTCTTGCAGTTTTATATTAGTCAAATAAAGAACATCAATAATATCAGTGTCGTAACCATGCTGAACTAAATTGATCAATTATCATAACATTTCACACTGATGTATGGAACTGATGAGGACACGTATGATCGGCATGTCTCCAGTCGAACCCTCTCTCATCCCTTTTCCCTTTTTTTTCATATCAAGATGCCGGACGAGTGCTGCCCCAATAAAAAAATTCCTGGAATGGCTGTGTCCTCTTTCTAATATGAAGCGGTGGAGGGCTACTGCATTTCAAATCCTGTTTGGGTCTCTTTGCTCCTCCTCTACCCGTCTGGGCAAGTTGGCACCTACTACAAAGCAGCTGAAGAGTTGGCACACAGTGGAGATGTGAGGGCTGGGGATCAGAGACGAGGAGATCACTCATCCTGCCATCAACTTGGCGCAGACTTTTGGGAGAGACTCACTACAGATTAGCCTGCAGTGCTAACCTGTGCGACTGCAGACCTTTGGCGAAGTACATCAATGGCTAAGAGACTCCCCGCAGACTTTAAAGACATATGTGCACATGGCAGATCAAATTAAAATGCTGACACTGAGGTGGTTTCATCTTTTGGCACTATCTTCCAAAGAGCCACCTGGCCAGTGCTGCGTGCCTGTGCTCATCACAGAGTCCTCATTGGAGATAACTGCTGGTGTTAGCCCGGAAATTTCCAGCTCTCCAATCCAAAGCCATATGTCTCTGTTAGGCTATGCATAATATTGTACATATTATGCTGCTCTCTACCGTTCCATCTGAAGATCCAATAATGATTGGCCCTATAAACAAGGCTACAAGCAGTTTAGTTCCAGAAGTGAACAAAGGATAGATGAGCAAGGGTTTAAGATTTACTCTTTATTACCACTAACCAAAGACTAAACACAAACATTAGTCAAGAGAAATAAGTTACCAGATCTACTACAAAGAAGTGAATACGTGTGACGCGTGGGATGCTGTGGTTGAGGAGGTAGAGAGGTTCGTCCACTAATTACCAACTAGGTCGATGGTGCGATCTGGTTGGACACTCTTCTGTAGTGTCCTTGGGCAAGATACCAAACCCTATTTTTCAGTTAGGACAGCTTTCTGACTGGAATTACTTTCTTAGTGTTCACAAATAATTTAATTAGTTTAATCAAACATATTTATAAAGATAAGATAATCATTTATTAGTCCCACTATGGGGAAATTTACAACACACACAAATAAATGAATGTGCCATTAGTTTATATGACCAGTCGTTTAGCCTTAAGAGGGACATCTTATACTTGTATAGTTCAGATCCAAATCTGATACAAGAGGCAGAAAGACAGATTTACAATGATAAGTGTCTGAGAACTGACACACGGTGCTGGGGGTTTACCCAGAATGCTTCATCGTTCCTGGATGAACATCTACAGTCACACCACGGTGACCTGAGATCAAGTGTCTGAGTTTATTAGACGTCATCAACACAGGGGCTCAGCTTCTCCTCAGTGCTCACATACAGGTCGTTTAATACCACGGGAATGGCACAAATTCAAAAATGATCTTGCCTTCTGAGTGTAAATCTGAACGGTGTTAAACTGAGCTGCAATTATGAGGTCCCCTGTTGCTAATGAGACAGTTTAGCCAGAGGAGGCCCCACATAGCTGGAAAGCCTCTGACTGATCGCAATGCAATGCTAACTGAAGTTGCCGGATCTTATTCTCACACTCCGGGCAAACCCGACTCCTGGTGTGAGTGTGCAGGGGTGTGACGAGTGTGTGCCAGCTGCATATCACTGTTGATGGACACAAACAGACTGGTGGGAGGCCACATGGATCTTTGCCTACATCGACGAGATTTAACTGGCCCCCTGGTTTCTGTCAAAGTAAAAGTTGTGTGTTTTGTGCGTGTAGTGATTTGATGAGGGCAACAGAGAGCACATTACTATTATTTCTAGAGGGAGACCACGATTAATGCATTTATTAATTAAGCCGAGACAACAGGGCAGCTGTCCAGAGCACACGCTGCCCCGACTGCTGACTTAATCAGAGTAGCAAGAATGAGATTATTAATAACCTCAAACACCACCCAAGGACAGCTCACAGCGCTGCATCCTGCTTCGTCAGCACTGTTCCACGGGGTTAGGCTGAGATGCACAAGGTACACAGTGTGGCACTTTTATAGGTGCGCTTGATAGCTATGAAAGCAGATAAAACACACTGCATTTGTCTGGGACTTGCGGTGGAGCCTGCGTACTGCCTATATATAGAGGTGTAAATGCCCGCCACCGGTCCAGCCTCAAAACATCTGACAATGCAAATCTAATCTAAGCAAACATGCTACAGTTATGTCGCGCCTCATTTTAGCTCCGTACCAGTGGCCTTTAACTGGGCCAGCTGTATTTCACGTCAGCCACCCTCCTCACGCTCTTCACTGAGGGGGAAAACAAGGGGGCTGAAGGGGGTTTAAAAGGAAACGACAGGTGGATGCTTGGGTGCTGAAACTTGGGATTGCCAATGGGGGCCTGCTGGTTGCTTTCAGCATGGCTGTGTTGTCACCTCCCCCAACAGTTTTGACTGCCGCCCTCCCAACCCCCCCATTCCCCCGCTCCACCTGCCCTCCAGCAGCGTTAGCTCGCCTGTCTGCTCCCTCTCACCCGAACAACAACAGAGACCCTCAAGCAGCTGGAGCTGATGACACTTGTCAGCACAGAGATAGTGTATCAACTGTGTCTGACTCCAGACCAGCCCCTCTCTCTGACCTCTGACACGTGCACACACATTTATGAGCTTTATACGTGTGCATGTCCATGTTCACACTCTAACGCACGCACTCATACACACACACACACACACACAGATAAATACACAACATATAATTTGATGGGTGCTGCACACTGACAAGCATCACTGTAACACAAGAGTGCAACACAGTGTGGGCTGCAGGCCCGTTTATAATAGTTTGGTTTTTAAAAATTATTTCTGTATTAAAATGTCATGTTTTATGTATGAGTTTTGGAAGACCGGGATGTGCACAATATATATAACACGTGCAAACCAGTGCACCCAGTGGACAAATGGCCTGGAACACACTGAGCATATTGATGGAGAGTATCACGGTGGATTATGGTGCAGGACTGGGTCGGATATTCAAATGCTCATTATGATAAATCCTCCAAATGTTTAAACTGTTTAAATACATTTTAATTACAGTAGTTCCAGGCCATGGTGGCACGATGTTGCATTGGGTCGCACTCTTGCCTCAAAGCAAGAAGGTTCTTGGTTTGAATCCTGGGTTGACCAAAGTATTTCTTTGTGGAGTTTGCATGTTTGTACAGCCTATCCCAAAAATATAGTTATGTTTTTTCAATCAAACATTTTGTATATATTATACTCAAATAGTATATAGTCAACAGTATTATTATAGTAGTGCTTCTTCAGCTCGATTCCCGTACCCTTCACTTGGCATGTATACAGTATTTCAGCATACTATGCAAGCTTGACAGCCTATATCCGTGTCCGCCGTGCGCTCTCACAGACGCATAGTGTCACATGGCAAGCTGAATTAAAGCGATGTCAACACATTCACCCCGGCAGGGATACATTTCAGCAACTCACTGACCATTTTGTCACTGTCATGGAAGGGCAAGCACGCATTCTGTCCCCCCCGACCTCTCACCACACAGACACACACCAAGCTGCCTCATGCAATACACCTGGCCTAACATACAAAGTTTGTACCAGAGCACACAACAATATTATTGCAACAGATTGAGTTCAAGACTGTTTTAAATGTCTTGTACAAATACTCGACTTAAAAGCTGTTTTGTATTTCGTTAAATAACAGTAAGAACCACAGATAAATAAGATGTTAGCAGGACAGATGACAATATTTTTGTGATGACAGATTTGTGTTGTGACAGCACTGGAAATGAACTAACTTTGTTTTGCTGTAGCCGACTCTTGCACAGAATTTGAAAGAGGTCAGCGATGGTAAGAAGTTTGACACATGACCATCTTTAACTGGGCTCAGAGTAGGAGTTTGGATATTCCCACAATGTCAGGTTTCAGCCAAAAGCTCCTTTCCTCAAGCCTCAGCTCTCTGATAAGCTTATTCCACTTGTCAGACAGACCTGAATTATATTCTGCATTGGAGATGCCTTCAAACCGCAACTCTACCATTTGGGCCAAGAATATCTCCGTCAATGGCGATGATTGAAAATGTCAGAGGATGATGCTTTGTGACAGTAGCTGTGGGTTATTTATATTGCACAGCTTGTTCTATGTGATAAATAAAAGTGTGCTTGTGTGGATGTTTGCCTGTGGGTGGTATCTTGTGTTTTGATCACTGTTCACGAGTCAAAGCTCTGTTTTTATGCTCATGTTAGTCATGCAGTACATTCCATAGTAGGCAGGGAATCATGAAAACTGTGTCGTAAAGTTGCACCTACACGATCCCTCGCCAAGAGATTCAGGTGTAAAGTCACACCCTGTTGTCAAGCTTGTCTTCATCACCATCCCCCTAATCCATCATCCAACTGCTGCTTCAAGGAAGGAAACACAACACTGAAATCTGCCACAAACACAAACTGCTTGATCTGAAACTCTTCATCAGGAGATCATCCAAAGGGCTGTTTTAATTGGCGAGCGAGCAACCAGGAGGCAAACATAGAAAGTTAGAATTCAACCCCATCTGATAAACACTGTTGTTTGGCTGTTTGTCTTTGCTCCCTTGTTTCATCTACACACAAGCCAGAAACACACACCCTCCACCCCCCCCCCCCCCCCCCCCCCCCCCCCCCCCCCCCCCACGCGTCCTCTCATCCCTTCCTCTCATGCATCCACAGCACTTTGCAGCTTGTTAGTGGGGCAGGATGCTTGGTGCAGTGCCCCAGAGGTGGTGGCATGAAGGTGACATCTATCACTTAGAGCGCCGGCGTGCTATAAATACCATCAGTGGGCTCCCCGTGGTCCCGCCTTGTGACAGCTATAGCTTGGCTTGGGAGGGAAGCAGCTGACGAGGGAGGTGGGAGCTGGGCGGAGGGGTGGGGAGATGGGAGCGGAGATTTAATGCTGAAAGTGAGTAGGCTGGGGGACTGGGGAGGTGGGGGGGGGGGGGGCTTCTCATACCTCCCATGTATGCTGTCACTAGCAGAGATATCTTAATTATACAGTTCAGGAACAAAGCTAACAGTTTGTTCACTATGAAAATTCACACACACAAACAACAACTTGAACTTGACGTAAGAACCAAACACACGACAGGTTCACATGAAGGAAACATCGTCCTAATTACCAGTAAGGACGTCTCTAACCATTTATTATTGACCAACTGTGACAAGAGACTGAACAAGAGACATTTAATTGTTGGAGCAGGGACATAGAATCATTTCCTGTGTGTATTTTGAAGAATACAGGATTTGAGACTCAGCTTTCGAGGTGATAAGGACAACAGAACCGATGACTGTATGTAAATAACGTCTCTGGATAACAAAAAAAAATAATTTAAAACCAGTTCCAGGATCTGATTAATACAGACCGATAGCTGTGTTTTTAAATTTTATTTCATTCCCAGGATTAGACCAGCTTAACAAAGGATCAGTGTCATCTTTTCAACAGGTGAGCCATTAGTAAACACACAGGCCTAAAATCAACAAACCAAAAGAGGTGAACTTACAAACCTGTCTATCCACCCACTCATCCTTTCTGCCGCCTTTTCTCTACATCCTGTAAGCACAATACTCATCTCTCTTCAGCTAGAAATCCGCCACAGGCATTTTCCATCAGCGTCAGATCGAGGTCTGAAGCATGTATTTATGTTGTGATTTACGAGATTCTCTAATCATCACTCTGAAGTACCTAGTTTGTTTCTATCACGCTTGAGTTGTCTGGCACCGTACCAGTTGAGAGCTATGAAAACCAACTGACATGTCAAAGGAATAAAGCGATCAGGAGATATTCGTAATTCCCATGTGGTAGATTTATCATTTTTCCCCACAAGAAAAAGAAATGAAATACAAGAGCCAGAGACGCTGAGTGAGCCTGACCACATTCTGACGGACCATACAAGTTAACACTTGCTGACAACACTTGCTTTTGTTGTGGTGCATTGGTAAAATATTCATCAGTTGCAATGGTTGTTACGGTAATTACACGGGGGGCCAATAGCAAGACATCATTGTGTGATGAAGTGTGTGTAAACCTCAATCAGTGAACAGGAATAGCTCAGCTTTTGAGTGTAGCAAAGCCTTTCATGCAGTGATTACTGAGTGTGATTTATATAGTTTGCTCTCTAATCATAACTCAAATCCAGAAAGGTTACTGGTTTGTGGTGGCAACAGCAACATGGATTTGAACTGCAGGGAGACACTACAGGCTGAGATGTCTCAATCCATCTTCCCGACACGGACTCCGATACATGGACTTGTAGTTTCAGCCGATACCAATGCATTTAAAAGAAACAACAACTTATATAACGTCTTTAAACAGCTGTATGCTACTTACTCTGTGTGGAAGTGATGATTGCTGTCATTTGTGAGGCCTGGCTCAGGTTAAACCCTTCGAAAAACAAATACATACAGAGAATAAATCACATTTAAATTATAAAAGAGTGCAGAAACAGTTTATACCTTTTAAGTGTTGGCATATGGTACACATTATTTTACTCGTGGGACTTTCCAGTAGGAAATATGGCTGACATTTTAGCTAGTACTGGTTAAAGCTACACTACTGGAAATCACTTGTCCTCCATCGTTCTAAAAACAGCTATTTTTTACCAGTTACTGTAAAACTGCTGTTTTGGACTGGAGAGGTGAGGAAAAAGTAATTTGTAGGAAATGAAAATTGCAGTTTTATCCGAGGGCGAAACTAATACACTTTGAAGATGTGGTATCGGATCGGTGTATATATTCCCATAAATGACCAACCCTGCACAACCCTGCTGTATCAGATATATTTAAATTCAGGAAATAATTTGTCTGCAGCATTTTTTTGTGTCCTTCTGAATTTCCACCAATCCAAATCCAATATATATTTAGACATTTCGTAAACATATCTGGTGTAAGGAAAAATGTTCCCCTTAATTCTGGTTGGAAAAAATGTTGAGGCTGGGGATACCTGCCAACCACAAGTTCAACCACAAGTTCATAAAAAAAGGGAATTGCCAAGTTCTAAAAAGCTTTGAGAGAAAAAGATCATGTTTATGTTCCAGTATTCGTAGCCCAACTGTTGTGGTTGGGTTTTGAATAACAGTGGTTTGGCTCAGGATGCAAAGCATATCAACTTGATGTCTTCACTGTTTTGGCTGAACAGATGCTGTAAAAATTGCTTCAGCGGGAGGCCGGGCCTGACTGTGGATACCAAACTTTGTTTATGGTGTTGTCATGTAAAGGCAGGAAAAAGCTGCAGCACATGAACACACAGTGTGTTATGATAAACTACAGTCAGCACTTTTAAATACACTCCTGAAGAGGGTTTTCATTATATCAACTTTATGTTGGCTGTATGCTGGAGTTTATATTCATGTAGAAATTCAAGGCACACCCGTTTAAAACATTACACGCGAGCAACAAAATCATAAAACAAACCTACATACTGCTTCACTTTAATTCTACCAGCTGACATCCAGTGAATAACAGAGGATGTTATTGAATTTTAAAGTTCTCGCTCTGCCAGTCCTCTCTGCTCTCTTTGTTTTAGCAAAGTGCCAACGGAGTGGAAAGAACTTCTTATAAAAACGAAAAACTTAGTCCAAAAACAAGGATTTGATGGACATTTTGTGGATGATTGCTGTCTGCTAATTGGGCGTGGGTGATTCTGGCACATACGATGTACAGATTGGCCAATATAAGCGCTCCAAGTTGTGGGTGTGGCAAATGGATGGGGGCAACCCAACAGTTCGAGGATTTATTAGTACAAATGCATACAAATGAAATAAGTAATTAGAATTTATTTTTCTCATCTCATCTTTTGCTGCAACTGTAATGAACGTCATATCATCATGGCTTGAAAATCCATCCATCCATCCATTATCTATTTGTTTACCCTGTGAGGATCACAGGGGACTGCTGCCAATCTCAGCTGACAGGTCGCCGGGATTTCACAAGGTCAGAACAAACAAAGACTCACTCTCACGCCTACGGTAAATTTAGAGTCCCAATCTACATGTGTTTGGATTGTGTGAGGAGACAGAGAGAACATGGAACACAGAAAGGTCTCTGACCGACATGGGATTCAAACCAAGAACCAAGAAGAAGAAAAATAACAGATTAACGTCCTGAAAAGCTTGTACCATGTTTTGCTTTGTCTTGTCTCAGCTGCTGCTCTGATGTTTGTGTATTAGTATTAGTTTTGGAATAAATAATGACAGAAAACAAAGAGCTGTTACATACAGGTTCAAGGTGTTAATGTCTGGTAGACAGTAACATGGCTGTGTGTGGCAGTTGCAATATTGTCGATGATAACCGTGACTAAGAAAAGACGATGATGATCAATGACAATCAGATTAGAGGTTTATCCTTCTACTACTGTATATTGTAGAACTTCTGGGAAGTGGAGACTGGCTTTTTAAAATTTTTAATTGGCCAGGTCGTCGAAAATGTCTCAACGGTTCCATTTCACTTCTATTCTTCAGTCTGAAACCTGCAAAAATCTGATTGTGACAGGACAGATTTTCACACCTGTTTCAGCTGCTTACGAAGAAGCCAATCCAAACCAGTCTGGGTCCCCTGCTGTAATTCATCTGGAGTGTGCAGCTCAGGGTGTCACCTCTGCTGCTACAGGCTTCTTGGCCTGGCGAGCACTCTGGTTGGGAGGGCTGCCTTCTGCCATTAGCATGGCTCTGATCAGATTAAAAGAGTCAGGCCTTTTGCCAGCCGAGAGGCATGAAGAGGGGGAGTCTGGCCTGGCATGGTTTGGGTGAAGCATGGCACATTTAGCAGGCTGGAGTGACCACTGATGCACCACATTTAGCACATTGAAATGATTATGACACAAGTGGTAGAGCCTGTGCCAGTAAGGGGAAGCAGGGCAGGTGTCTCAGGACATCAGTGCCGCTTCTTGGGTTTCACCCTTTTATTAGAAATCACTGAGTTTAATTATTAATTTGTTTTAACCTTATTTGGACTTTGAGCTGTTGAATATATTTTGAAGTGCATCTATATTATGAGGACTTTGAAATGGTTTGTTTAATTTTAAGCAGCTGATTGTCATCTCAACAATTATTTCCATATTAACAATGAAATGTCAACAGGGGCAGAAACTGCTTGATAAGACAAACAAGAGTGAAAGAGGATTTTAATGACATGGAGTTAAAAAGAAAAGATGAGGAGTGAGTGATTGTGTTAAAAAAAAAAGGATGAAGTGAAGAGATGGAATAAAAAGAGGGAGCGTGTGTGGAATAAAAAGAGGGAGCGTGTGCAGCCCTCCCACAGCTCTACCTGTGGTGGAACAGATTGGACCCGCCGCAGAGCGTTCTGATTGCCGTGGCGACCAAGCGTCAGCTGACAGATGGCTGCCTCAAAGCGTAGGGCACCGGGCCGTCCGTAGCTTCCACTGATTGGAAGTCCATGCACACACAACACCTCCCACGCCCACATGCATGGACTGGTGGCTTCTGAAAAGGAGAGGGACAACGGAGGACACGGTTGTTTTGATCTCCGAGGTGTCAGGCATCTCGACTGTCGCTGTTCCTGCAGACGATAACCGGCCAACTCCAAAATAAACAGATCCAATCTGGGCCACATCCACCGTTCACAATCTGACAACCAGATTCAATATGTGGCAGCTCCGAGGATATGAGCGTGCACCAGTCACACTTAACTGTTTGTTTGGGTATAAAAATCTGGAGTTTTTGCTTCATCAATACAAACCACATTTTTTATGAAATTTAGAAAATTACTAAATCTATCTCTTGGAGCTGTCAAGCTTTCCATGACATTCCTACGAAGTCACGCATAACACTACCAGAAGCCTTTACACTGTTGATTTTAAAACTTATAGTTGCTCAGTAAAATATGGCAGAGGCAAAAGGCAAAAGAAGCAGTTGGCACAAGGCATGTGTTGCCAAATAAGTAGCTAGCAGCTATTCTAAATGGTACCAAAATAGTGGCTCCAGCTGAAGCTATGTGCTGCCCACTGCTGAAGAAAATCCTGGTGGATAATGTGATTATATTCAATTCACAGCTTCATTAATAAAAATAAAAAATATCAAATTGCTGTTGAATCAAACTGTATCAAACAAGACTGTATATAAATATGGACATTGCATCACCGCTACCTCCCAATCCAGAGATGAAACCAAAAATATCCCAGATACAAACGCTGCCATCTTGCACTAAACACGTCATTTGAAGCCAGTGTCTGTGCAGCGGCGACCGGGGGGGGAAGGGGAAGCAGTGGCGAGGTACCATCGATACTCACCTTTGACCAATAGTGTGTTAGTCTCAGATGTCAATGACACTTCAGATCATCGACTGGATCTACATAGATGATCTCAGAGATATGTCTGAAGAAGATAGTGTGTCAACATTCGTTAATATTTACTATGTCATTAATCTGGACTAATATTGACGAGTGCCGTGAGTCACCTGAGTTTTGTAACCGGTCTCAAACCGCACCTTTAAACGATCTAACTCACATTCTTCAACTTAGACATGCCCCTGTGAGAAAAAACACCCTCAAACAATCCACTCAGCAAAGTCACACAGCTGTGAAATAGACAATAATATAGCATATCACAGCAGCCATTTCCCTGCACATTTCACTTTCTTTCTGCACCATTTATTCTCGGTCTCACTCTCACACACACACACACACACGCACATGCACACACATGCACACTGGGCAAGGGATCTCCGAGGCAAATGGGTTGCATGTGTCTCATGGCTCCCCAACACCTCCAGTTGCCATAAATATCTTGTTATGAAAGGCAGGTAATGAAAAGCGCTGCCTTGGTAATCCGTGACGGAAGGCAGTTTCATGCTAGTTTAGGTTCCATCATCTGCCTCGCTCCTTCCACCGCCCAACTGACACAAGGCCTTGTCTCTGGCGCGCGCTCTCATTTCCGTCTCTTTGTCCCTTTGTGCCCACAACCTGCACGGGTCATCATCTACAGGGGCCGTTTATGCAGATTGCAAATGTGTTGTTTGTTTTGCTTTTACTCAAATTTGTCTTTGTTGGTGACAGAATCACAGCATGGTAAAAATGTATTGGTCTTTCTCTTCAACACTTTGGTAAATTGCTGAGAAATTTAAAAATGAATGTTTTTGGTCTCTATGAGATGTTTCAGTGAGTTGAAATAATATGATAATCTAAAAATTATTGATGCCCGTATCTTGTACATATTGAATAAATTGCACCATAAAACATGGTTTTTAAAGCTAAATTAGAAATAATTCATAGTTTGGTAGCTCACACACACATATAATATTGAAGTGCTCATTATATTGTGCGTATAAGGATAAACTTGCACTTAAACACATGCACAAATCCTCTGCAAAAGCGTACACGGGAACATTTGTGATATGAAACCTTACTCTTTTGATCTTATATTAATGTTGCTGTGGAAAAAACGCTCCTCTTTTCACCTTGTTTCCTTTGCCCCTCAGTCGGCGAGGGAGTGGGCTCATCGCAGAGCGAGCCATTGATCAGGCTGGATTGGTGGAGACAGCAGCTCAGTGCTACAGCCCTCAGAGGAAGACCCTCTCACAAATCCTGGCAGCCCTTCCAACAGAATAGATAATTCTGGAGCAGCAGCTCCCACTTCACTGCCAACAAATTTACAATTCAAACATGGACCAAGGTGGTGAAGAGGAATGTTCGAAACACTCTGATTTGTTTTTATATGAAATTTGACAGAGTTTGGATACACAGGAGGCTCCAGAGTGCAACTATTCAAAGAATTTAAATTGCTTTTCTCCAGATATAACTTTTTTCTTTCACTTCTGAGCGCTGATACTTCAACTTCAAAAGTCCAAACATGAGTACAGCATCATAAAATGAGGTTTGTAACAGATATTACCATTAAACTAGTGTTTTGATTAAATTAATAAAAGTAGATGTTTGTCTACTACATATAATAAAAATAATAAACCAGTCAAGCAATCGTTAGAATCATTAGTGCGAGTAGATATTTAATATTGTCTGTAAATTTACAGTACATCTAAACCTGGTAATCATTATCAAAGCTAAATAATATTAGATGCCTGTTTTTTTTAAGTGTAAACACAAACATCGCTTGTGGTTGAAAAAACATTAGAATAAGTCAAATGTAGCCGACATAATTAGATTATAGAGCCTAATAATTAATATTTCATATTCTTATCAGATGCCCTTTGCCATAGTGTTTTCATTGAGGATTATTTCTGCTCTCTCTGTTCCACAGGCTGGAAATGAGTTTGAGCTGGGACTTAAACCTGCAGCTGCTTATTACCGTCCCAGGGAGATGGGAATAAAAAAGAAAATGATACTAGATAAGCTGCTGTAGATACGAGAAGATACAAGCCGATTGCCTTTCCACACAACTCCAGCCAAATATATGCATTTGACGGTTGTGTGTTTGCAGCAGGCTTTGTGTGTCTCGACATATTTTGCCCGGAAATATTTGTATATAGTATTTGTTTAGGGTCAAAATTGTTCAGGGGAGAAAAAAAGTGTCGATGTTGCCGTCGTCGATGGCGCTGTCGTCAAACTACATCCAGACTTGGTGTTTATATGTCCACCCACTCTCTCCAGACTATGTTTATCTCTCACTGTGCCTCACAGCCTCCAGGCATGAGAGCTCAGGTTCCACTGCCCTCCCAAAATTGAAAAGCTCATCAGGAGATAATTCTGGGAGCCGCCACAATGCCTGCTATTTGCCACTGTCACCTTATCTTCCGGGCCTTTTGCGCCCTGCTGCTCCTGTCCATGCCCTGGGGAAGACAGCTTAGTACCCATTCTGGCTACAGCAGCAGAGGAGAGCGGGGCAGCAGAGATCACTCATTTTAATAGGCCTGTCACATCTGTTTTTAGAACCTGCGGAGGTCTCCTGCTGCAGGCCCCGTGAATGAAGTGACCCCAAAAGGATGTGACAAGCTGTGATGAGCTCGGGGAGAGGAGCTTTAGGGCAGAGGAGGAGAGGAGGGGATTAGATACAGGGTGAAAAAGTAAAGGGATTATATCAAAATCATAAAATCTAGACTATAACACGCACCACGGTTTCAATTTTTGGGAGAATGATGAATGGATCTTTTTAGTTACTTTAAATTGTCTAGAGGAGAAGGAAGTGAATCTCTTGATACTTTTCTTAAGTCCAACTCCCACCCTCCCCCGAGTCCATGTAATTCAATTGAGTGAAAGTTTTATTTAAAACAATTGACTATAACATATTTTCCGATGCTGATAATCATAAACCAGCTCTTAGTTCAGGGTAAACTGATTGATTTAACGAGACAGAATTCTTTCAACGCCGCTGAAGATGTGAAATCTTGTAAAGCACCATGACATCTTACGACAGTTCATGATTTATTTATGTGTGTACACAGTAAATATGTGAACACACCCCTGAAGTGTTGATGTAACATTATGATAGAGGGGGTGGTACACACTTCCTTTTCCCACCTGTGGCAGGTAGTCATTATCTCTGTCGACTGTCAGTTTGACACCTTTAAACTTTTGAAAAATCCATGTGAGAGTTCTTCACAGTCTTCATTTACTCAGCCAGATTCTGACTGTTGGACTGCTACACAGGATTTTCTATTTCCCCCCCATTTTCACTGTAAAGGCGATTTCATAGTTGTAAGTAAAATGTGGGAATTTACATTTTTCCAGAGAGCAACACTGGCCATAGTTTTTCCGAATGAAGGGTTGTTTTCACAGCATCCCCTTGTTTTAAAATTCCAGAGTAGCCTCTTTGTTCCTTGTTTTCCTCACGCCATGCTCTCTAAAGATTTTCAGGTTGCTGTCGGAATGCGCCCACATTAGTGCATTGCCCCCTAAACATCAATAAGGGTGCTCTTATCTTTGAAGGGTGAGGGAAAGTGCACACAAACATGACTGTGAGGGCAGCAGGCTCATGAGCATGCAGAAAGCTGTGCAGTGAGGGACTCAGGCACAGACACACACAGTCACGATATAAAGAACAACCCAGTGAATGAGTGTAACTGATTAAAAAGAAAATTCAAGGATTCAGCGTTTATAAAGTCTACAGGCATTTTGCAGTGAACAGAATATTGAAACCCTTACAACGTTTATATTAACAGTACTAGCATGGTAATACAACTTGCTTAAAATACTCTCAATACACACACAGCTTCAAAGTGTTTTAACAAGTCCTCCAACGATCATCACCTCCGCCACCTTGCTGTCCATCTGTTGGCAAGATTACTCAAAACCTACTGTACCGATTTTCTTGAAACTTGGCAGAATGATTCTGGAATTTATTATAGGGTGTTTTTTTGACATTTTCATTCACCAGGGATGCACCTGCTATACGAACACTTGCTGAGTGTTCATCCTATCTGCTATCCCTACTGTTAAAACATGGTAACACACAAAAACAACTTCCTTAAGCTTAGAGACGGATTGTTGTTTTGTTTTGTTTAAAAAATAACTTCATAGCTTAGACATAGAATGTGGACTGGGTTAAAAGAAAACTGTCTGTAGGAAACAGGAAATGAACAGCGAACACACAGTTTGTTGATCCATTCCCCTCTACCCCAGTTCTTCTTTAACAGGCTTTGCGATGCCAAAAACAACAATATGTTACTTCTGCAGGTCACGTGGCTCTCAGGTAAACACAAAAGTTAGTTGTGTTGCTCATTTAAAAACAACTTCTTGTTCTTGTGAGGATTATATAATGCACACAGCCAGAAATCTTATAAACACCTGAGAGAAACAAAAGAAAAACAAGTGCAACATATATTTGCAACTGAAAATTCATTTCTCTTTCTATTTGTAATGCAGTGAAATTAACTCACGCAATACGAATATATGTGAATACTTGTTTTCTATGGTGACATTAAGATAGATAATAAAAGAGGATGATAGCAGCAGCAGCCACATCTACTGTCAGTGTCCTTGAACAGCTCACTGAACACACTCGCTCAGCTGTGAGTCACTTTAGACAAGAGCATCTGCTACATGCCTGTAACACTGACGGCTTGTTAACACGGACATTTGTGCTGCATTCTACACCTTTTGCTTGATCTAACCATTCACATGGAAGGACAACGATACCCATCAAAAGTGAGCACAACACAAGCACAGCATATCCATGTGTGTGTGTTTACCTGTGCTGACAATCATGCGGGAGGGTGTGTGGTCTGCTTCTTTCAGGGTCAAGTAATGAGCCATCAGATAAAGGCAACCACTGTTTTGGTATCATCTGCTTACAAGTGGCAAAACAACCCTTGTTTAATCACAGACAACCAAACATGAGGGTATGGGAACGACTGCTGATGATTATCTGTGTGTGTGTGAGGCACGAAACCCAGCGGCAGCTGTTCGTTCACATCAGAGCCTCACAACAATAAGACACATTCCAGACTTCCTCGTACCATTTCATCGCTGGTTTGGTGAGTGGGAAGCGATGGAATGGTGGCTGTGTGTGAGTGCCTGTCTGTCAGAGGTGAGTGACGATCACGAGGGGTGGCGGCACCCGAGTGCAAAGGGGTGTGTGAGCCTTTAAAAAAACAGGCTAATTGAGGATTAAGTATTTCAGTTAAGTGTGTGAGTCTGGGAGCACAAACAGATGTTACACTCTGGGCTTTCAACACAGACACTTGTATCTTTTACAAGGTACAAAAACAGGTTTAAATGCATGTTGTGTGTAGAACATCTCTAGATTACAGTGGTAACATTTCCAATTGGCCATTGCTGCAAATAACGTATGGGCTCTCACTAGTCACTAGATGTCCTGTTAGTCAGGAGCCGACACTTATTACCATAGTCGAAGAATGTTATGCTGTTGAAAATAAATGTGAAGAATAAACTGCAAAGAGAAAGACAGCTCCGGCGGTTTGTTTCCTGCTGGGCAGAGAGGAGGAAGATCAAGGCCGCAGGAAGAGGTGGGATATGACTGCTTTGTCTAACCTGTGGTTACAGCGGTTGTGACATGACAGGACAGAACATAGAGCTGCAGCGAACTACATAATTAGCCAGACAAGAGCGCTCTCATTCCACCAGACTACTGACTCTACCTGGCTTTATTGCTCTGTGTTTCTTTCTCCTTCTCTGCAGGCAACAAGTGCTGCTGCCAAACCCCCATTCTCTTCATTCTCTGTTTCTCTATTAAACATTAATGCACAGAAAAACACAGATGAGCCACTGTTACCTTAAAGCTACATTCTCAGGGTGGCACGGTGGTACAGTGGTTAGCACTGTTGCTTCACAACAAGAAGGTTCCCGGCTCAAATTTCTCTGCTGTGTTTGTGTAGGTGTTTCTCCAGCTTCTCCCACAGACCTCAGATTGAGGTTAGGTTCATCGGAGACTTGACCGTAGGTGTGAATGTTTGTTTGTGTCTATGTTGGCTCTGCGATACACTGGCGACCTGTCCAGGGTTTACCCCGCCTCTCTCCCAACGTCAACTGAGATTGGCTCCCGTACCCTGCACACAGAATAAGCAGTATAGATAAGCAATGCATGAATGGACTCACACAACTTATAGAAACTTTGATTACAAATTATGACTTTTTTAATGAACCAAATTTTAATAAATATACAACTAAACAAATCACAACACACACACAGTATGTGCATATATATATATATATATAGACTAATAAATGCAAATACTAAAATATATTATGTCAAACTCAACTCAACTCAACCTTAACCAGTGTTTTCATACCTTCAAATTTAAGCTGTGATGCATTATGGTCCCATTTTAACCTCCTGCCCCCTGCTAACAGCAATATGCACTGCTTCACCCGGGGAAGGGATAATTCTACAGTGACAAATCAATTTCTTCCACTCCCCGTCAGCTCTCTCCTCCAAACAGACGCTGGCTTTATAAGAGGGATTTCCTATAATCCACAGATATCTGGATGCATGCTATCTCCCCATATTTCACTCAGACCTCCAAAGCTCCTACGGTGCAGAATGGCGACCAGCAGATACCTCTACTCCCTGCTATCTGCCTAATGATGACGAGCGACGCTAAGACCTGAATGCCAGTGAAATCCACAGTAGCCATGCGAGAAAAGTGGATGTTTATTTAGTGAAGGAGGTATTTGACCAGTAAAACAAACAAAGAAAGAATGTAAATACCATTTACCATTTCTCTTTATGAAATAGTGTGAAGTAATTAGTCCTACAATATTTCTGACAGATATAATTAGGGACAAAAGAGACTGATTGGCTGCTTTACTCTTACTATTTATGCAAATTTGACAATAATTCAAAGCTTAACCTGCAGTAGTAGGACTCCCTTCTGTTGACCCCCTCATGAATGTACCTCAGAGTAATTTGACGTAATTGTTTTTACCACAGTTATGTGAAAGAACAACAAATGTCTTAGAAATAGATATTAAAAATGTATGAATTCAATTCTGTGGCTATCATTGGATTGTATCTAAGGTAGATCTAGGATAGCAGTACTGTGTACAGCTAACATCATGCGGCTCTTTGGAGTGTTGTGGTTTTGATGACAGTGGGTGTTCAAAGTGTGGGCTAAAGCAGAGCTGTTAGGAGAACTGTCATCTCGGGGACAATAGAAATATAAGACTCAAACCAATTCTCTCGGCAAGAGAACAAATCTTCGCCTGTCAGAGAGATGCGGGGAGGAAAACTTCATCCGGCTGACAGCCTGAGTGCCCCTTAATGGCTGTGACCTGGCTCAAGAGCGCACAATAAAAATACAAGGGCTGTTCTATTGTTCAAGCTTCCTGCTCTGAGTGACATGAGTGTCTGCTTTTAAGACACTGGGCCTTGAATGTGCACCTGTGCCCACAGACCTAAATAACAAAGCCCTTAAGGGTACTGCTCTCAATTTCCTGACAAGCTGTTGGATCTGGACCTGTAACACCTTATTTATCCTGCACTATAAATTAATGTGATAGTGTGTGATATCGATTTTACTAACTACCTAGGTTGGAGTAATTAAAAGGCAATTCTGGATGAAGAGCATGAATTAAACGTTAATTACATAATATGTCTTTATGTCTCTGTGGGTAGGGTTAATTTCAGCTGCATGTATGAAATGATACATCCATTTTAAATGACGAAACCATCACTCCCAGTATATATTTCCACGTGTCCTTTACGTAGGCATGCTCTTCAAGAGGGAAACCAAGAGTCAAGAGTGTTTGACAACAACGAAGATGACAACGATGGAGGAGTTTCTGATAATGTACCCCTTTGCATAAATGAGGCTTAAGACATAGACAAAATATATTTTAAAAAATGACATTTCAATGGTTTGTCACACCCAACTGTCAAACAGAAATAAGAGAACAGCAAGCAGCTGCACAAAAAACTACTAAAACCTTTCAATTTCTGCTTTAAATCAGTGAATTATCAATGATTAATGATCACATAAATCCAGAGTTTGATCTATAAGCCTATTATTCCACCCAACACGCCTACATTTCCTCATAAAGCATCCATTTTGACAGCATTTTCCAATATCCCCACCTTGTTTTCATTGTCACCTGAAGAAACGCAAGGCAAGAGGTTAAGGAAAGGTCGGGATTGGTGTAAAACTCTGACAAAACTGCAAATTCACAGCAAGTGGAAAACAAAATAATTATGGTTTGGGTTCGGGTATATGAAAACAGGAGAAACGTCAGTGTGTCCAAACAGATGGAAAGGAAAACCGTACACTTAATCAAGTGAAATCATTGACACTTTCATGACGTTCCCTGGTTTTCAAAGGAAATATGGCCCCATGCCATTTCACCTTCAATTTCAGACTAAACATCCAAAGAAAACAAGTGGATGAGTGGAGTCCCAGAGAGAGTTGCACTATGTAAGCAAAACTGCATTCCAGGAAATAATAACTTCGCTGACGGCCTGAACACAGAAACAGTGATACACAGGCTCTTCAAATCACCCTTTTCCTGTTGAAACCACAAATAACATGTGAGGTATTCATCTTTATGAAACCCACACGTCTCTGCACAAAGAAGGAAGGAAACACTACACCCAGAGACAGATTGCTTAGCTTTGAATGTGGCATCAGTAGCGATGCAATTTCTATTAGCACACTTAAAGTCTCTTAAGAATGTGAATACTTAGCGATTTTATTGAAGTCTTGATGGAGGAGGACAATAATCATGAGGTCTCTAAAGAAACATCGCAGCCTAATAGAACAAAGTACCATTTAATGTGAGCTGCTGTAGTTTTCATTTGTCATTGGGGTCTATTGGGATCATTTCCTCACAACAAAACATTGACATTATTTTGTAATGATTATTTAAAACTCACTGTGACACTTTCATGTTAATTTTAACAAATACAGACAAAATAGACGAAGCACCACAAATCTTGGGGGAAAGTGAAGCCAATAGTTCAACTGAGAACATCAGGGCATCAGGAAGAAATTTCCACAATGGCAGAACTTTTTGAGGAGAGACCTTTATAGTCGATAAGTAGGACCACCGCCGTTTTTACCACAAGGCCACTTTTGCCTCTTTCTTAAGAGGAACATTATCACAACCTCCTCCACTGTCACCTTGTTTGTTGTTGTCAGAGACCCTTGACTCTGCGCTGCCCTCTAATGGGTGTATGGCTAAACAACCATGCCAAGGTACAGGACACATGGTAGTATGTGGGCAATGATTGTTACATCATTCCAAACTAATTAATCTCTTTTTGTACATAAAAGCAGGATAAATGAGCTTTTCAGATGGGATTCAGTATATTTAATGGGATTAGCACTAATAGCAACCTTAATTAATTGGTATTGGCTAGACATAACCAAGCCACATAAAATACTATTCCTTATAGTGACTGGCTTCATTTAGCTGTTGATCACCACACTGTTAAAGCACGTTGAGGAGCACAACTGAGCAGAACCCTGCAAAACCTCTCGCTAAATTCTGTCCATAACAACAGTAAAATGATACCAAAACGATCCCACCGTGATTTGTAAAATGCATCATTTGTGTTCACTCTCTGTGAAACTGTGCCCTGCAACATATAACTGGGAGGTTTCTTATTCCCTATGAGCTACGGTCTCCCAGAAGGGTCCTTATATTTATATCTGTTGTCAGTGCAGGGCTGGAGAGCCCTACTGGCTCATAAATCTGGCCATGCTTACCAAGCACAAATTTCCCCCTCATTAGAGCTCCACACCCTGAAATACACACCAGTTCTGAAGCTGTGCCCATCAACCAGGAGTATATGGCTCTAGTGGGGGCATTGACATCTAATCTTAGATGAATATAATATTTCAAAAACAAAACCAATCACTGAGCTCTTGAAGACAGTAGTAACTACCTCTCATCATGTAAGAAATCTGTGGTGAGCAGCTTATTCCATAAGTCATTAAACAACGAATAACTAGAAATCCATCCTATTGCATATTTTCTTCTCTTCTACATTGAATGATTGTGAAAAGAATTGACAGCTCTGTGATGTCCACTTTGATTATCATACAGGTTTTTGCCTTTATCCTGCACCAGTGTTGCCCTGTGGGTGGATACACCCCATCTTTAAAGCCAAACTAGAGCCACAGGGAGGTCTGGTATAAAATAGGCTCAATCTGTCACCCCCTCTCCACCTCCCACACTAAGCCCTAGTCCTTCACTCAAGCTTCACTCTCTTCTCTCAGGGGAAACATGTATGTCAGAGACAGCAGGTGTGAAGTGAGATTAGAAAGCACAAGAAGAGGAGGAGGAGGGCAGGGAGGATGATAATGGGAATGGAAGGGGAGAAAAACACAAGGACGGTGTTGCGCCTTTGTCTCACTTTGTATGCAAGCAAGTTTTGTTTAAGTTAATTCTGTATGCCCGTGCATCAGCTGTGCACATTCACATGCACTGTTAATAGCTTTTGTTTCTCCTCAGAGAATGTCAGTCAGCGGGCCGATGTGATGGACAGCTTGGTGGCTGGCACCGGAAGATGAAGAAAGCTCCCAGGCCATCCACTCCTCAGAGCAGCAATTATCTCCTAGCCTCAGCCCCACACCATGGGCCTGCATGAGAATGAGCCCAGGGCCATGCCTCAACGTCTGGCATTCTGTCTTTGGAGATGCAGACCACGTACACATATACATGCACATAGTTTTCTCGAAACTGACCTGCTGGAACTGCTAAATGTATGAAAAATGCAGCGTGTCAGCAGAGGTTTAAAGTGGGAAGCCCGGGGCTAGAATTGAATTTACAGAAATTGACAGGTGAGGCCCTTTGGCCAAGAGCAAGACCAGGTTGGCATTTCTGCTGCAGCCCGAGGGTAAAACAAAGGCAAAATAAATGTATCACTAGTTTTGACACAAGGACCTAGAGTGGCCTACTAAGTATTGTTACTCCTCGGGCTGTAGCAGCTCAACAAGCCGACTACCTGATGTCTGTGAATATCATAGCAAAATTAAGTCCAACTTAGTAATGCTCGGTAAAGACCATTTTTAGATCCCCAACATTAATTCACATTAACATTTTCTGACGGTACATTCAGACCTTTTTGTCTGTAATAACCATTCTACACAAACAGTGAAATAAAATCTTGTTTGACTTGTTTGGCACATAAACAAACACAAAACTACAGCCAATATTAGCCTGTTTACTTGCTTGCCCGGCCCATCACTTACTTTACTGTTTTGTGTCTGTGCCCAGGACAAACAGTATTTCAAGAGAAGGCTTTTCAAACAGCTGAGGACGCTTGTACTTCCCTCCCGTTTCCCCAGAGATAAAACAAACAAACATTCACAGCTGCTCTTTCTGTTTACAGCTGACAGTGAATTGAAAAGTTCTCGAGTGCTGTGATTCTTCGTACGACATGAATGAAATCAGATGTACGAGAGAGGTGGGGGGGTATCATGCCGAGGAAACTGGTCCACAAATTGTAATAACAGGTGAGCATTTGACTCATTACCACAGAAAGCAGGGAGAAAAAAAACGAATTACTGGTCTTTGTGCCCATCCAATTTCTATGACCCACTTATCCATCCAATCATTATCTATATCGCTTATCCTTTGAGGGTTAAGGGAGGGGGGGGGGCTGGAGCCAATCCCAGGTTAAATTGGGCGAGAGGCATGATACATTCTGGACAGGTCGCCGGCACATCACATACAGAGAGAAACAATCATTCTTTGACAGCAGAAAAGAAGTGATAGAAGCAAGACAAGATTTAGCGATTTAGCTATCCTTGGTGAGAAAAGGAATAGTCCCTGAAATCCTTCCTCTAGATTGGTACGTAAACAGCTAGTCTCCTGGATGCTAACATTGGCTATGTAGCAATAAAAAAAAAAAACTACATCTGACTGCTTCAAATTCACTCTTTAAAGAACTGAAATAAGTTGTATATTTTAAAGTTTTAAAAAAGTGAGAGGCCTCTCCAGTGGACCAACTATGTAATAGAGACATAGTTTTGAAACTACCTCAAACTTGCAGTATCTTTTTTTAACTGGAATTTGTTTTCATTTATTGTTGAAATAAGTTTCTACTGATACTGATACATTATAATCCAATATTCCCTGGTATACAGTATCTAGTTCTAATTCAAGTATATAGGACCAAGGCTTCTGTTTAACTGACCAAAATACCAAAATGCGTGCAAGGTTTCTGGCGTCTTTTTATATAACCATTAGCAATGTAACACACTATCACAAGAAGTTCACATTCACTGATTTCTATCGTGACATATTTTTAAGAAAGGCCATGGTTAGTGGATACTGCCAGTCGTGATTCAGGGTAGAGCATTTCCATAAACACCTGCCGCTAAACAAACTTTTCCTCAGAGATGAGCAAGCAAAGCCATTTCTACATTTGTCGTTGACTTCGCTGATGATCTGATGGTCAGTGAACTTGTTGCACAAAATCAAGTTCAACAGATGCAACGACAGCTCTTCTTTACAAAGCGCCAGCCCTGCTCTTGTTTATGTCATCACTGGGTGACTTCTAGGAACAGTGTGTTGGCAGGATACATACTTTTGTCAACAAAGCAAAGAGGTTAGCGTTCATCTATTAGCATAGGGGTTGCACTGGGGGAAAACGATTGCTTTGTCCAATCGTCACAAAAGTAAGACAAAAATAAACACAGCAGCGGTAACGGCAAGAATTTGACTGAAGCACCGACTGCAGCAGGGAAAACGTGGTAATAAGAGGAACGCTGTGTGTCTTTCTTGGTCAAACAAGGAAGCGCCTGAAGCCAGAATGAACACAAATTCCTTTCTCTTTGTTTTTTCTTCCCCTTTCCTTTTGTGTCTACAAACTTTATTGTTGCTGCTGTGTACTGTGCAGACAGAGCTGACAGAGAGATGACACTTAGCACACAGAAACACACATAGCAACTCCTGCTTCTCTGTGTGCTCTGCTAATATTTACTCTGCCAGGCCGAACACTGCCACTATTGAGTTTGGCCATTCAAAATAATGTTTGACTAGTATTAGAACAACAGTGAGGGAACACTGTCTGGGCAATAGGGCCACTACTGCTCAGGCTGTGGCCCAGATAGAAAGGGGAAGACAGAGGATGTGGGCTGATGGCTCTCTTTTCACACTGGTTAAACATTTAGTGAGTCAGTGTTTTTGTGTTGTTGGTGTTTCTTTGTTCAGGCCATTTGTGTTTGTGTGGGTGTGTGGTTTGACTAATGCTGCGTGTGGATGTAATATCTGACATTTCGCTTTTTTCTTGTTTGTCACGTGCAAAACAAAGTTGTGAAGGCAACCCCCCCCCCCCCCCCCCCCCAGAACAATCAGACATACATGTTATCTCAGATGTCACAGAGCTATTCTCAAAATCAAAAAAACTACTGCGAATGTTTGTGGAGAATAAAAAAAATCACATCAAATCAATCATCCAGCTGACTGGAAAAGGAAGGTTTAGCAGAACAACCCGGTCTAATGGGAATTGCTTTGACTTTGTGAAACATTAGCCTGAGTTTGCGTTGGCTCAGGTTAAGTGTTTACAGTCTTTGATAGGCCAGCAAGTGGAGTTCACTGTCCATAGGTCTGTCATGATCATCACCAGCGGAGACCATAAAACCTCACAAACAGGTTAATCAGTGTCTACCGCTTAAGTGTTAAGCCAACACAGTGTGCCCCTGCTGCAGTGCTTCCTCGAGAACAAAGGAACCGGCTCATTTTTCCAACACCCTCAACATAATATCATGGAAGATGAATGAGTGTAAAACTAATGTACAGGCAGATTAATGGGGAAATGACAGCGTTTTAATATGGACCAAAGAGCAACAGGGGTGGGGGGGGGCAGGATAGGACAGGTCCACAACATCAGCTACCACCATGAGCACCTTTCATGGTTAGTACTGCCATCTCCTGGTGATATGATAGACATTTATTATTCATCATATTTTAACACTGTACTGTATGTTAATAATAATGGGTTTATTTTTCCAGATTTGCCGAAACTGACATTTGGGTATTTTAGGGAACAAATATATTTATACTATAAAGAGGAGTTGTGTGTTTTTGAATAATTACACTATTAACACAAAGTAGTTAATACTGTGCAAATATCAGTCATGAGTCACAAAACTAGGATACACAAATTATTACCTCGATATAACATGATACTGCACAAAATGTGCTGATGCGAGCACCTGAGGCAGTTGTTAGTCTAAGCTCCTGACTATAAACATTCTCCATGTTAAACAAAGCATTTTATAAAAAAAAAAATCAAGGATGCACGTTTTATTAGTAGACTTTTTCCCATTGTTTTGCAGAGCAGTGCCGTGATGTGCAAAATGTCTAATAAAGAGGAAACATATTATCTACTACATACAGCTCTACCTACTGAAATCTCCTGCTTCAACTTTACCGTGTGTCTCAGATGAAGCATGTTCAGTAACAACAGTGTCACTGCACAATATCACTTCCTTATATGAGCTCAGGCAATTACTCCTCGAGCTTGGCAAACACTACGACGGTTAACATTTTATTGCTGGTGGAGTCCTTTTTAAAACAATGACACCACCTTACCGTTTTTTTAACACGTGACTACCAATAAAATGTTCAGACAAATATTTGCTTTGGCAGAACATGACAGCCTATCAGAACAATGAAAGTCAATGGCCTTATTGAAAAGGTTTATGGATGGACTATGCTTTTTCCATTTAGTAGGTGAAAGACAAAGGGCACAGAAAGGAAAGAGATGTGCTGGGGAGGAGGAGCATATGATTACACTACGCTGTTAAGTATGAGCTAATAAAGGTGATGCAGGACAAACATGCACAGTGAAGAAATTACAGTGGCAAACAGTGTATCTGTAAAACTGTCTGGATTTAAGGTTTATTTCCAAAAACATTCCACAGTTACCAATAAATACACAGTACAGCAGTTTGTTTTTATCATAGCTCAGTCTGCCTGCACCAAAACCACTGTCCTCATCCAGTTTGAGTGTTGACATATTCAAACACAGGACCCATCGCTAACAGATCCGACACACGAGACAGCGAACACAAGCAATCAACAATTTGAAGAGAAAACAAAGCAAAGTGAAGAATCATAACCATCCAACACAATTTGGAAACTAATGTCTGGGTTCAACCACTGTACTTTCCATTGTTGTAGTACTTCAGGGTTTTATTTTTTATGTGCATTGGTGTTTTTCTGTCTACATTACAACTGCACTCACTTTCACTTTTCAGTCGTTCAGCTTTTATGATAAAGTTGTGGCTACTCTGTCCAAACTGTTGGTTTATTTACCACAAGTCTGATCCAAGGTTTCAGTCGTTACATCAAACAGATTTACCAGATTTATATAAACCATTATTTTCCTTAAAGGAGGCCTTGGGTAGAGAACCACAATTCTGAGAACCGAGTGGCCACCTTTAACAAAGAAGTTATTTCTATAGCAATCACTGAGCTAAGGAGTATTATTGTTTCAGGAAAGAATTTATACATAATTCAATTATTCATTTTACATTAGAAAAACCAGCATCTGAAATGAAAGCTGTGTCGTTTCCAATACCTTATAATAAGGGTTATTGTGTGATTTCTACTAATCGCATTCAATGTGACACTGCTGGCTTAGTTTTTACGAATGTTTTTTTTTTTAAAACATGAGCTAAAAAAGAAAAAAAAACTTGGTATGCTATTTTCTTGTAACCAGTGTGAGCTCAGATGAAAAGGAAAGCAATTATGTCTCTTTTGAAAAGCCACTTGGACAGCTCTTGTGGCAGGCTGTGAGTAGCCCCACTCATACATGACTCATTTGTACTCATTTTCCTTCAGCGACTGAAAATGCACCACACTCTACTGCTCCTGCCAGCTTTTGGTGCAATTATACTCCAGGCCCTCCACACACTTATCGTCTCCATGTGGGGTCAACTCAGGCACTAATAACCACATGTTTTCAGAATCCAGTCATCTTGGAGCAGTGTGGTGCATTTCAAAAGAAAGAAAACCAGTGTTCTTACCGAGGGTTAAAATATGCAGCATATAAAATTAAAGCTGCTTCATGCATTGAAGACCGGACATTATCCTGTGATGTTAAAACGTAGGTTGCTCTGGACATTTTCTGGAACTTTTCCTGCCTTTTCCTAGTGAAATGTCCACAAAATGTTTGAAAGAGCCGATGTGAGAATAGAGCAGGATAATAACAGCAAGCGAGCGAGTGAGTCAATTACTTTTCTAACACACTATGGCTGCAAAGCTATCTTGAAGTTGTGCCTATCCACAGGATTACACAATTCCATTTTTTTTTTTAAACATCAGGCTTGAAAGCAAATGTTCTTGAGCCCAAACCTAAGGTTACAATGGAGAGAGCCAGATATCTATATTTATACAAAAGCAAGAATTTGAAAGCACCACAAACTCAAGTCAATAGCACAGTGAGAAATATGCAACTCCAAAAAACAAACTTAGACTTTGTGTCAAGTTCACTTGTACTGTAAGTGCGATGATTGGAAATGGCAGCACATCCCATTTTCACTGTGATCCTTGGCAACAGTGATTCATGTGTTAGATGTTTTACTCTATAGGTTGTGATAACAAGTGAGACCACAGACATTTAGGCCTGTCTCTGATTTAGAATAGCACATCATATAGATTTGTCAGTTGAAGTATTTGCTCAGCTGTAGCTTGGTTGATCAAACACTGACCTATTTTCTAAGTAAACACGATGTGTACGTACAGATAGTACGTCTGCTTCACCGACTCACCCTAAAGTAAATTAGACTGACAGTTAATAAGGGCAAATGTGCAGAGGGCCTTCATTTGCAGCCCTTTCCAAGAGGAGAGTTAACCATTAATATCAGCTATTTACATCTAGCCGTCATGTTTTGGGGTCCTAGCCTCCATGGTGGTGTCAATCTTGGCCCAGTGACTTAAGGTCCTGCCCCACACTGTGAGATAGACCAGCCCCAAAGATAAGATAGGACAACATGAGGTTGTTTAATAAGTGTTTTAAAAATGAGGGGAGTTAATCATCATTTGAACAATAGTTTGCAAAACCAATTGGGGAACTGGTTCTGTGCTGGCTCAGACATCATATGGTAACAAATCCGACCGAAGCATGAGCGGCAGAACAGACGCAAACCAGAGAAAAGCTGCTGATACAGGCGCCGCGGCGGTTAAGTTATGATGCACCGACACTTGACTCATTTCCTTTGAATGTTAGCTAGTCAAGGCCTTACAAGTACTCTGACCTTGTACATATCAGCTTCGGTTTATTGGCTTAATAGAAACGGGGGTGGGGGGGGGGGGGGGACATAATCGCCTTTGAGAAATGATAAATAAGTGACTTATTCTATGATTACAAATACGCTGGCCCTTTTTATTTGCCTTTTTCACAGTTACAAGGCACATCAAATGCCTCAATGCAGAGTGCATTAGGTTAAGCTGTTTCTAGCTGCCATAGCTTTGCTCTTTGAAGATAAGAAAATGGTTGAAATGTTGCGTGTGACTAAAATCTAATCTTCTTATTCAAGTGTGTTGCAGTAATTGGTAAAAAAAAGTGTGTCAGACATTGTGCCTCATACTTACAGTACATGTCCTGTTTAACCTACATGAGGTTAAAACTAAATGCTGGTAATGCTTTGGCTCTCAGACTAAAAAGAGATTAACAAAATTTGATGACTTTCTTACTTTTAGCCGACCAATCACAGAGAAAATAGTTTTTTTTACTGATTTAAAAAACTGATGCTAAAAACGATCAGGTTCCTGAGGGCTTTATTCTGAAAATGCTGGTCATGAATGATTTCCTGAAATTATCATTTATATTCACAAGCATCAGTCATCATCGGCATGAGAAGCAGTTCGAGTTAAGGGGACATTTTAAGTTGTGCCCAACTCTGTAGTTGTTTATCTAAACTCACAATACAAATGTCTTTAACCTGCATTTTTGTAATGAGACAACTTTGTGAGCATTGATGTCATAAGTCTCAAATGTTCAAAGCTTCTTTTTTGATATGGAGGGTACTGGTTTAATGCTTCCCTGCCAAACTGAAGCTGCTTTCACACGTGCACTGCAGTGAGAACACAAACCAGGTGGACATGATAGTAATTAGTCTTCAAATGGAAAGATCCCTGGAACAAAGTCTGTGTGGTGTCTGATTGAGAGGCTGTGTGAACAGAGCAGGTCATCATCCGGAGAATTCACATCCAGTATGTTGGCACGTTGATGCAACGTCTATCTACATCTCTGCCAGCGCTCACCTTAGCCAGAGGGTAAGAACAATAGGTAAGAGCACGTCTGATGAGAGGTGTGTCACATGTGTGCAACCACAGCTCCTAACACAGCCTGACCTGATTGTCCATTGTTTAGAGTTCACATGAGGATACGGTCTCAAATCAGAAACACATTATTTAAACTAGAACAGTCACACTGTTAACTATCAACAAAAGAAAATCCTAACACCACCTCTCTCATTTGACATGAATGAAGCTACAGGCTACTTTTGGTCCAACCATTGTTCGTAAAAATTTTCATTAAATATAATATGTGTTGTAATTATATGACACCATTATCAATGCAATTCAAATTTGTAAAACACAACAAACATTCTGTCAGGTTTAATGAAGCTAGCTGCCAACTTGGCATCCAGTTCCAGAAGCTATTTTTGGGGTTCGTAAAAAAAACTCATAAACCCCAGAAGGCCTTTTGTCAACATCAGTTAAATATCAGAAACATTACAAGAAATCTCATTGTACTTTACACAGCACCTGGATATGTGTCTCAATCCTGTGGTAAAATAAAAGAACAAGACAAGGGAAAATGTAATAATGCCATTAGATGTAAAAAGAAATCAGGACAACAGCAGAGTTAAAACCTCACAACCGAAATGTAAAAGAAGAACTGGAGTTTAAAACTAGGACGATGAAGAACGAAAGAGGGCAATAGAAATTCATAGTAGACCTTAATGAGTGTGGGTAGATAGAGATCAGTCTCAACACTGTCATCACTGAGACCACAGCCAGTGAAAAAGTCGGCCTGGGATTCACAGCGCCTTAGCAAAACCACACCACCGACAGCTGCAGAAACTAAAGGCTGTGCCAGGAACACGAGGAAAATATCCAACCCACTTTGACTGAAAGTGTTTATCCCTCAACAATGCCTTCCAATATTTTCTGTGGATGCAAAAACCCAGAGCTTTCATTGTTCTTGGCAGGGACCTTCATATCCTGGTTGGTGTTGACAAGAAACTGGCTTAACGGCAATCACTTGCAAATGTATTTATCTTTTATAGCTCATGATTGCAACTGTTTTCCACCAAGGATTAAGCCATGGGGTATGAGTTAAGGCCTTTCTGTGGGATTTCGGAGCGGATTAATTTCCCTTGTATCCTATATGTTTATACTTTAATATACAGACGGGTGATGGAAGTAAAAAACACTAAGTTACTAAGGTGTTGGGCCACCATGTGCTGCCAGAACACGTTGGCCCTAGAGATGTTCTAAACCGAGAGGAAAAACTACTTCAAGAATCCTGACTAGAGTAGTCCATAAAGCTAAAAATGGGAGTTGTATAACATGTCCCATCTCTCCCTTAAAAAGCCAATCATCTGCTGAACAGGGAAACACAGCAAGCCAGTCGGGACAAAGACACATAGATGAGGCCCATGGCGGTTTCAACTGACGGCAGCAGCGGGTGCGGACAGACTTAAAATAAACATGGAAGATGAGGATATAAAATAAGCAACTTGTGTCAGACATAAACTCTCACATCTGTCTGTGTGCTCTGGTTGGATGAGCTGACAGTGTCACCACATCGTGGAAGAGACCAGGATATTTCATCAGAAGATAAATGTGATCACCCAGAACAACATTGTATTACTTTGCTGTAACTCTTCCCTCTAAAGGGAACAAGTGGAGCCAAACCAATACCAACCCATTTGTCCAGAATATGTTGAAGGATGACTTATCTGACCGTATCCTTCTTCAACACCTCTTTTCAACATGTGCCTCTGGTTTCTGCAACACTGAACTGTTATTAATTAAAACGAGTCATTAATCTTTGTAATGAGAGGTTTGCACTCTGCAATCTCACAATAATATCCCTCTTGCCAATGGCCTATTATTGCTGACATAGTTTCACTTACATATTTCACCAGTGCACCAGTTTCAGTCATCAAACGTGTGCTGTCAACCACAATTTCTGACCTCATTTACTGACAATCCTTCTCAAACATCTAAATGCAGATGTCACTTGAATCAATGTTCTTACTGAAACACTTGACAGTCTTTGTGACAGAAGCTCCACATCAACAGTTAACCTCTCTTAAACCTTTTCTTGCCAATTTGATGGAAAATTCAAGAGTCAAGTGGTTCTGCTCAGCATTTGTATGAACGTGTCAGATACCAGAACTGAATGATAACTGAGTAATTGCACCACGGAGCACACCTTTGTGGAAGCATCTGCATTCATAATGTTTTGCCACCTATTTATTCAGGTTTTTCCTGAAATCTGTCGCCCGTGTGGAGCGGTAAATAGATGAAAAGGGGACCCAGTACATTACAATGAGCTATTCTAACAGGTGGTGTTAAACGGAGCAATGGGAGACAAAGGAGGCCTACAAGTGAAACAAAGCCAGATTAGCACATTTCTCTGCTCTGAATGTAAATACAGAAAGCATATTTCTGTGTGGATAAAGGATAAGGCATCCTGTAACCTATTTATAGTATTTGTTTGTATTATCTTTGTTCTCTAGCAGATAGTGGAGCGCTTCTCTGGGGTAGCGTTCCTGAATGACATTTTGTACAGTCAAAAATCGAAATAATGGAAATGGTATTATGACTGCACCACAAGCAGATGCATTTTTGCAGCTTCTATTTCATAATGTTACCAATATGGTGGCGTATAAACCCTGGCACATTCAGTAATAGGGATTATGGTTACAGCAGAGTGATGCATAAATCCGGGGATGCAAAATATTGTCACAGTTTATCTTCTCCATAGTTTGTGCCTGGCTTCAGCAGCTTTAAACATATATTTAAAAAGTGTATTTTTAGGATAAAACACTGAGAAGTTGTATTAAAAGAATGCATTGTGCTGAATTAGTCTTTAACCAAGATTAACCAGCCGTAATCCACTGTTTAAGAGTCGACAGCCACGGTAGCTCCTCACTAAGTCTTATTTATGCACGGCGGTGCTTTGAGCTGAATGATCAAGTCTGCAAGCCAGCATGCTCACGATGATAATGCCGACATGCGGACTATGCTGCTGTTCCAATTACAGAATGACCGTACTGCGTCCTCCCGTTCTCAGGAGTTTGGTTTCCTGATTTCCTGCGCCTGAATCCAACTTGTCAAGTCCAAACACAATATTTCAGAATTAATAAGATAAGTTTGATTCAGGAAAACAAACTCAGTAGTTCAAACTCCCAAGAACGGGAGGTAGCTGTGTGGTTATTCTGTAATTGGACTAACAGCGTAGTTAAGGTCCCTATCCAAGTTATGCGTCTACTCCAGTTATCATCAATGTAATGTATCTTTACATTAAAATTAAACATGGAATAGAATACAACCCTACCTCTTTTTGTTTTCTAAATAATGTCAACCCCTTTGTATGTAGACTTGATTGTTTACTTGCTACACTTGGATACAAATTTACATTGTATAGTTTTTATTGAATGTTCAAGGTTTTTCATTTATTTACTTAAATTAAAATGCACTTGCACTGACTATCAATCCGTTAGAGAAATAGAAACCTTCCCAAGTATAAACAAGATCCTGACGGCACAGGTCAGACGTCCTAAGAAATTTTTGTTTAGAATTACAGTTGCATTCAACCTCATGAAAATAGGGTATTAATTACTCAGCTGTGAAACTCATTGAATGCATTCACAGTCCCAAAGTACACTTTATTTTAATGAGACACTACATCACTCTGAATTAGGTTTTATACTGTATATGGAATGGGAAACTAAAGCTAAGTAGTTTCTTCAAAGAGAATCTGAGAAGTACATAATACAAAACAGAGAAACAGGCAGATTAGCCTGTAAGCGTCTGTAAATTGTTTGACCTGTTTGGCACTTATCGGCAACAAAGTTCGAGGGGTAAAGAAAAACATAGACAGTTACACACTGCCACTTTAATTAAGGACATTAATCATCATAGATGGAGACAAAATCTGGTTCCAACCCTTCCCCAGGAACACTGGCAATGATAAGCACTCCAAATCAATACTCTCTCCAGTCCAGATTTTGATGAATGTTTGACGCTAAGGTAATGAATATAGACCAAGAAGGTCAGTCTGATGGCAACTCCATCAAGAAGATTTTTAATCAGATGGAAAGGCTATCACTGGCCAATGGCCAGTCAGTTAAGGGCCCATGTTTCTTCAGTTGTCCCTAAATTAGAATAACGCTTAAATGTTAGTTTTAATGCATCACAATAGCCATTATAAAAGGTATTTAATAAAGAGAAAACGATTCAGCCATAGGTAGAAAAGAGAGTGCTTTAGTACAATGTTAAAGTTAATTAAAACTAGGCAGTAAAGTTATGAACTCTGGCTTTACCCTCAGCCTGAATACAAATATAGGTTTAGAATCTGAGAACAGGTACTGCCAGTTATTTACAATCAAAATGAATTATACTGTACATCTATATCACAACACTGCGCCACTGGCACATGTTCTCAGTGGGAGCGCTGACCACCCAGTCACCTTGACTGCTGGCTGATACCTTCTAAACAGATTATATCTTGATGAATCAGCCACAGATTTTTTGTTTACGCAACAAAACATTCACCTGCTGTTTTTCAGTGCTTTTGCCACATGTTTGTGCAAATATATATTCTGGGATACTTGGCTTTCACCAGACAAGTCACATCCCAATGCAAGCAGGTGCAGCAAGAACACATGTGGGCATTTGGACTGTAGTTAATTATATACAAAGGTTTGAATTGGAACAGACCAGTTCTGGAGGATATCTATAGAAATTATCTACGCAATCAATCTGCTATCTGAGTTAAAAACGTCACCTTCCTAAAATCCTTGCAATGTGGATAAAAAAATAGAATTTAAAGTGGGCATCGCATAAAAAAGGGGTTGGTTTGGGTCTATCCAACACTAATTAGATCTTTTATTGTTTATTCGACAAGCTGAGGTCAGGAATCCAGTCCACTGCTAGACAAGCAAAATGCTGACTATCTCGGCCAACAAGAGCTTCACCCTCCATTTAACAGGACAATGCTCTGATTGCTGGAGCTCATCAATTTCCCCCCCTTCCAACACATTAGCTCCCAGACAGTTGTTCCTCTGACATATTGAGATATGGTGCAAGAACTGTGCTCTGGGCAACAGATGATCTGCAGCTGATGCACTTTGCTAATGTATTATTTAGGAAGTGGCCTCGCTAATTGAGTTTTAATGTCAGTGGCCACTCTCCCACATGAGTCTGACCGAGCACAGGGGAAAGTTTAGATCTTGATAGATTACAGCTGGCCACTGGTGGTGGCTCCAAAGGTCATGGGTGCTGCTGGGGCAACCAGCATAGCCTCAAACGTATTTAAAAGGAAACCTGCCAAAGAACAATTTACTTGTAATTTAAAATGCAGACGTTACTGACACTTGATAAAGTAAAGTGTGGTATATCACTAGAGCACTTCACTGCTCTTATTTACAGCTAAATGCATTTCTAAATAGATAGTAGAGGCATCGCATTGACATGAGAGGCTTTAAATACGATAGTCCACAAACCAGACCAAATTAATATTCAAGTGCTACTAAAATGACTTCGGCAATACATGTGAAAAACATGAAAAGCTAAATAAAAGAAATGATGATATAATATCACTGAGAGAATCAAATGATATTTCTGAAAACAGCTTTAAACCCTCTACGAAGGAAACTGGTTAATATTCGCAAGTTGAACTGGATCTGAAGTTGAGAAATGGTATAGGGTTTGTAAGTTGGAATTTAAATATGCACCCTGAACAAACAAGAATAAATTAGCATTTTTTTTTAACAGCAACACATAACGTGCTGTGGCTTTGTGTAACACACTTTCTTGCAATTACTTTGCGAGTTCACCCTACACGTTGCCTATGATAGGAAGGCACAGAGAGAAGCTCTAGTCTTTATGAGAATCACTCACCCAGAGCACAAGATAAGGCAGAGCAATAACTTACTTCAAAAAATCCCAACTGGCTAATTAACATTGTGAATTCAACCAGAAAGCCAGTATTCCTCTGACGAGTTTAATTGCATTGATGTGTGAGCAACAATTTAACGGCTCAAATAGAGAGTCGCTTTGGCTCCGATAAATGACGGTATTTCCTCACCTCAAAGACTGTAACTAGATTTATTTATTTTTTTTGTAGCATAATCAAGTTTAGCTTTACCTGAGCTCATTTGATGATTTAATAGACTTAAATGGGTTTTCCTCCCAAGGTTAATTATGAAGCAGTGAATTAAATTTGCCACTGTGATGATTGCTTATTTAGAAAACTGTCTTCAGTTCTGCTCGGAGGTAATGTGATTATTGGATTGGACTTTGTGTCGTGTGCTTAAGCTTGCTGATGAGTTCAAATGGTCACTGAAAATCAACATACTCCTACACAGGGAAAACCAATGCATGTAGACAGCTTACCATCACTTTATAAAACTAGTCATTTTAATCTTTACATAAGAAAATCGTTTTTCACGGAAAAGTCTAATCATAGCTTAGCAACTGTAACTTGGTACCGCGGGGTTGCCAAGCTTCAGAGCTATTCACATGTAGAAGTGTTGAGAGCAATACTACACATGTCAAGGTTCTGGAGGGTGGTGTCTTTTTAAAGCCAAAAACCAAGGACCAAAAGAGGTGGTCTGGGTCTGAGTCAAATTGAACAATGATCCGGTTCATATCCAGTGTGATCACATTTTTTGGGATAGTCTACTCTATGGGAGCTGGTGATCAGAGTTTAGTGTAAAGGTAACAGCTCTGCCTGGTTCCTTAATTCGATTTAGGGAAGTTAAATATTCAGTAACCTCAGTCACCCTATTGGAGATAGTGTTAAATTCATTACTCATCATTTAGTCATCACTGAAATTGGTTCAGCTTCAGGCTTCCAGTTCACACTTACAGCATTTAACAGGGCTTTTGTTTTGAAATGAGTCAGCTTCAAACATTAAAAATGCATTAAACAATGCTCAGTCACTCTCTGTGACAGGCTTTTCTTTTATCTTGTAGTTTTATAAAGACAACTAACTTGCTGTAAGGTGCAGCTGGGAAAGGCCCACACAGGAAACAAATGATTATATTATTGCGCAGCTCATCAAACACTGCATGGTCAAAAAGCAGAGCACTTGATATCATAGACAAGTTAGCTTAATGGGTGCACAGGGCCTACAAGTTAGTCACTCTCCAGCAATTCCAAATTGAAACGGAGCAACAGTAACTACTGAATATGTGCAGAGTGAGGAGGAAGAGGCAGCATGTGAGAGAGGGAAGGTTCTGGCAGGAGATTTCATCCCCTCTCTCCCTCTGGGTCTCTTTCTTTAGGCTATGCCTGATATAGCTGACTGACTTGGGACTGGGTGTCCCAGAGGAGTGATGGTGTCACAGTGTCTGAGTATTTCAGTGTCGTGTTTGTGGGTACAAGGAGGGACTGCAGACCACCCCTCTCAGGCTTCTTTTTTTTTTTAAGGCTCCATCAACCGTATCAAGAGCCTGCACCGAGTTTTCGCTATCAGGGGCACGGGTGTTGCCGGAGATTGGGCTTTGATGTTCACAGTGCAGCGCATCAGAGCAAAGCAGCAGGTGAAAATAATCTATCTTCCACTGTGTGACTTATGGATGTAATACCTCTGGTTCGACACCAGGTTTAGTCGTATCTTTGGAGCAATCTGTGGGGGATAATGGAGTGAAGGAGGACCAGACAAAGGCAAATGTCCAAGTGTACATCTCAAGGGATTGGTTGACAGTTTGTCCTGAACCTTTCAGCACAAAACTGCAAAGAAAGGAATGCATAATGCTAGAGGCCTAATGAGATTGGTCAAATCCAACCAGGAGAGAATCTCAATCATGTCATCTCACTACAGCTTCAAAACCATTAAAATTGAACCTCCATGTGCAGCTCATCATCATTGTGCCCACTCTGAACGACCCGCGATTACTCTCATCCTTCTTATGGCCACCCCAACGTTCATAAGTAAATCTATCGACAATTACAATTACGGAGAGTGATTGAGCCCATCCCTCAAGTTGCCGCGCCTGCCCCTGATACATGCAGCAGGTTCTGTAAATGGAACAATTAAGATAATTGACTGTACAAGCCCCATTAACAAAGCCTGCTTTCAGCTCGGAGCTGCGATTAGATTAATTCTGGTAATGGAAAAGCCGTTGTTCTCCATTTGCCCTCTTCATTCCAGGTGCCAGTCATATTCGGAGAGTAGGGTTTCATATTGGACTGGGATCGAAGTGTTTTGTCTGACGCTCACAGTGAAGGACATCAGAATCACAGAGGTGACAGAGAAAAGGGCAGAAAAATGCTCATCGTCTGATGTGTGTTGACTGAACAAATTATTTGTTTAATTTATTCTAGAGCGGCAACTGTGTGAACCCCCAATTCAAATATTAGTGTTTTTTCAAATTGTCAAATAAGCTTTCTACCAGGATAGTAAAAAAAATGATGTCCTCCAACACCATTCAGGATAATGGTGTTGTGCAGGAATGTCATCCACCTGTGTCAGCACTCATTCTCACGTGGGAATCAATAAGTGTTCATTCAGACCCTCCTGTGCCACTACAGTCCCCAATTTCTGATGAGGACATTTCAACACGACCAACAGCTTTAAATATGAAACACTCGAGATTACTAGCATTAATAATATATGCAGGATTCTATTTTCTGTAACTTAACTCAAACATTTAGGTCCAAGTTAAAACTACATCAACAGTAATTGGCCCAGTTAATCTTACTCTTTAAGTATAGAATGTATTGTATGTGATGCTGTATTGTAATAACAGGGGGCACATGTTACACGTGCAACAAGTAAATAATGTAAGCATGACAGGATGCGGTGCATGTGGCAAGTCTGACTCACTTTATGTCTTATATCAGCATCCTGTGTTTCTAGTGATGCGGTCACGTTACAACGAGTCAATCATGGCCTGTGTGGGGGGAAGGTTATTATCTTGGTAATATGAACTGTGTGTGTGTTTCAGGGGAAGGGAGTTAATTCTGTCATGCTTGTTCCGAGAACTTTTTACTCACTGAGAATGAGGGAACGTGTTAAATTACCAGCGCCACACACACACACACACACACACACACACACACACACACACACACACACACACACACACCCCTTAGCCTCTAGGGGACTGTGTGTTAGGCCACCCACACATCTGCAAAGTCCTTCAGTCCTTCACCTTTGTGTACCACTGCCTCTCTTGGCCTGGCACACATCCCGCTCATGGAGGGTTATGCAGCACGGAGCTGGGGATCGAAGCTTCTGCTATTAAATTTTTGTCCTTTTCTTCAGATGTTATTCTACAGAACACCAGGCTCTCTTTTCTGCGGTCAGCGCCTGTCCAGTTCATTCAAGAATGATACGCATTCCTCAGCCACTTACAACGAGCTGCACTCCAACAGCTCAGGGCCAAGCGGGGCAGGTTGCGCTGCCAAAGGCAAGATAGCAAGTAAAGTGGCTGCACTTATTGGACACTGGTTTAGTGAAAATAATGATAAAGAAAAAGCCATATAAGACACAAAACCACAGTAGCAAATTATAAAACTATATTACTTGGCAGAGAAACTAGTGCATTTTTTTTTTGTTCTTCTTTCTGAGGAAACGAATACACAGCTGCTTCAGGTTTGTCCTATTTCTGACCATCTGCAGTAAGAGCCCCTTCATGATGTCTGTAACAGAAGACAAACCAAATACCTTCTGAGTCAACACACCCTAATCCCTCCTGCAGCTGGAAAACAAATAAACAGCGGCTCACGCTAGGCAGCCCTGGTGAATCCACTCAGGAATTTCAAATACTTCTGAATTTATTTTCCATGAGGTCTTTGGAGCAATCTTTGCAATCAAAGGGGTCAATTTTGCTTGGAAAGAGAAAAATATATTGGGTAAATATTTTCAGGGAAGCTGGTCATATTTGAAATGGATTGGCTTCCCTCTTCACCCCCTGCCCTCCAATTTCCAAACACACACACGTAAACACACACCTCCATTCTGACCATACAAGAGACACAGATAAACACACAAACAGCTTTTCTCTCGACGCAACCCAGTTTTTTTGGGGACTGATCAGTGCTGCTCCCCTACCGCCACAACCAACTGACACGCTTGTTTATTTTTCCCATGCCCACTTTGAATTCCAACATCCCCCCCCCCCCCCCCCAATGAAAAGGCCTGTGTGTGCCTGCCTGGGAGGACAAAAAAGGTTTGAAAATATCAACAAGTCGTCATTTACATCAGAACAAAAACAAACAAATCCCGGAGAAAGGAGCTGCTAAGGAGGTCCAAGGGTTTTTCTGCACCAGAAATCCTTCTCATGTGGCTTCAGGCAGCCTGCCAGCCAAATCTAATATGGATTTATATACAAAGAAAGTGCTTAGTTTAACATAATGAATATTTAATCATGCATGGACCCTGTAAAGCAATTTTGCAGAAATAATTGAAAGCAGACTTTGTCTCGAGGCTTGAAAAAAAAGGAACCGCTAAACTGTTGACCCAAAGGAGCCCAAAAATCTCATGCCGGATTAAATGTTTACACTGCTGGCATACACTCTGATAAATGAGGTTAGGAATCTGGGCTGGTGTTAAATCTACTGATTCTGTCAGGGCCAGAGAACACACAGATGCCTGGCAGTGTACATGACACATGCACTTGTTGGACAGTCCCATCCCACAATCCACAGCTGTCTTTTTAACACTCACACTATCTTACACTGGTCAAGCTCCAGGGTAAAATGACAAGTTTACTGATGGAGGAAGATGAAAACATGAGGTTGGATAAAGATTGTGAAAGCAAAACCACCTGCCTTCAATTCAAATTGAATGTTTTGCATATTAAATGTGACTTCACTCATCTTTTTGTGGGTTCATTTTGTGTTTAAGAGATGTGTACACTTCCAGTTGTATTGGTGATGTGAGCAGTTGGACACTTGACCTGAACCCATTTGAACCTGACAAGTAAGTCTGAGTTTGGACATAGTTTGGAAGATGTTCAGGTTTTATTCAGTCGGGTTGGCTGGGCAATCTTCATTTTTTTACTGCACATGCCTGTAATCGGGGAAAACTGATTTGTTTGTTTGGACACAAACTTGGCTAATTTTCTTTTTCTAAGTAGCTTCGAAGTTTTTTGCCAGAGCAGTCCAAAGGGAACGTATTGGGCTCCTCAGCTCTGGAAGTCTTTGTCTGAGAAACATACCTTTAATTAAAAATGTTAATTAATTCAAGTATCTAAATGTGTTGTCTGTTTAATATAAGTGTTTACATTTTGTATGTCTGTATACCTTTAATCCGTGATCTTATAAATCTGTTTCAATCCTGTTTCAACCACATAAAGAAATTCTTTAGCTGAAAAGTACTGGAAATTATTATCATTACTATTATTATTGTTGATGTAACAGAAGTAGACGAGCTGCAGACACCTTGTTTTCGAGACTAGGATAAGTACAAGTCCATTATATGAGCAATATAACATTTGAAATACTTAACACCAGCATGAATTGTGCCATTCACCCCTTTGTGAATTATTAGCTCTCATAATAGTATTAACAAAGACGCCGTGACGATATTGCAGCACCGACTCAGGACACACACAAAAAAACAAGAAAAAGCTAAACTAAAAAGGATGGGGACATAAGCGGATTTAAGGGAAAGTGTTCACTTATGCAAAATAAAACAGGTTATCAGGTCTATTTGGTGATTCCCTGGCACCCTTAATAAATCAGCTTAGGGTACAGCCTAACGGCTTCATTCACCCTACAAATCTCTGCACTGCAATAACATGCGCCAGCGAGCACAGATTAATTTAATAACTCTTTAATATTCTCCATGAAAAAGAACAGGAGACCGGCAAGTCCAGAGCATATGGGGTGGGTGGTGAAGGGCGCTATCTGTGGAATAGAATATTGCTGCAGCAACAGATTGAATATTACGTAATGATGTCATTTATATTCCATTCGAAGTGCTGCCTTCCCAGACTGGGGACTCATACAGAGCTGGGGATTTGTCTGCGATAGAGAGTAATAAGCTGCTTTCAGACGTGCACTGAACTCCGCAGTTCCTCCGTATTTTCTCCAAAGGAGGTGCATGTGTAAACGCAAAATGGGCACCCTTCGTAGTTTCTGCAGACTTTCTCCACCTGGCCTCCCATAGTATAATGTCTGTAGAAATCCAGGAGAATTCGATTTACCCACAATTAATTTCTGAAAACGACTACAGATCGAGAGTCTCTAGGTAGAGGCGGCATGAAAAAGGGAGTGTGTCTGACTTGAGATGAAAAGGCTTAAGTATATATACACTTACTAACCTACCATTCAAAATGATACCTTCATACAAGAGGCCTATCTCTAACATTCAGGTTAAATTCAAGTTAAATGTGTTTTACAACTTCACAAACTGTATTTTTGAATATTGTTTCTGGGAATTAATTTAAAGCTGGTGTTTTGGAGAGGAACAACAAGATAAAACATCCCTGAGAGCAGGCCCACAGACTAATTATGTACAAAATGTTTCCCATTCCGTGCTGACAATAGTAAATGTTCTGTAATCAGCAGAACAAGGCATATCAAAATGACATGTCTGCATCGGAAACAGGTTCTGAACACATCAGATGGTGAAATGTTGCGAGGGGTGGAGGTGAAGCTGGGAGAGAATAAACAGAGCTTGCAGACGTTGTAATGAGAATTTGCTCCATTTGGCAGTAGCCCGCAGCAAAGGTCTCCCATCTGTTTCCTATTGGAAAGGGAGTCAACAGTTTGGAGGGGGAACGATGAAGAGGGAAGGGAAAGAATGAGCAGACCACAGTGACATCTAATGGCAGCAGCTGAGAACACAGGGGAGGGTGTGGATGGATGTACACGAACACACTTCAGTTCATCTTCATCTCAATTAAATACTGATAAACCAACGAATAAGTAGGAAGAACACTTTTAGAGCATTTCAATTAAGGGGTAATAAACGTTCTTAAGCGGGTGATCTTTATTCAAGTACTGTACAGTAAGAACTACTCCTTTCAACTATCAGAAAGTAGATATATTATGTGCACATGGTATATTCATTTCATCTCAATGAATCCCAAGTGGTGATGAAGACTCTCTCCAAGTGCCCCTCTACTGTCTCAGTTTAGCTTTGTGTGAGTTTCTCTGAATCTAGGTGGAGCATCTAGGTGGAGCTTTACAACAGTCCCTGATATCATGAGGTGAGTAGAATCTGCAGATTCAAAGGTTCTGACAACAAACATCTTTGCCTCACAAAAGACGTAGAGGATTTTAAAAAGCATGTAAACGATTTTAGATTAAACCCAAACCGCAGAACTGACCTGTTTGCAGATGACATACTGATGCCGTCAGAGCTCAGTCGATAACTTATACCAACGTCTGATATTTTAATTGTCTCAGAACAAAGAATAGTCTGAGCTTTGTCTTTCTGTTTGCCTTCACAAAGGAACATGGGAGTTGGCTGACAGTCATAAAAGATTTGTTTGCACATTAAGTGACGGTCGTTTGTGCAGGAAGATTAAACACTAAGGTCAATGGAGAACCTGTAAAAGCACTTGACAAAGAATGGCATTTCAGTTGTTATTAATGTGTGTGTTTAAACTGGGTACATACACTGATGCTTTACTCACAAACACACATGAGTGTGTATGAGAGAGAGAGTGTGTGTGTGTGTGTGTTATGGGGGTGTGGGAGGCTTTTAGCAAGATCAACAGGCAAAGCGGGTAAACAGGCTGAACAGTGGCTGTCACCTGTGGAGGATGTTATAGCTTTACCCAGCACACAAGCCCTGCCTCTAACTTCAAACTGTGAGAGCAAGATATCAGGCCACATGAAGACGCCTTATCTCTGCTGCAGTCACAACCTCAGCCACAAGCTGGGGGTGCACACACTTTTTTAAGATTAACACTGTCACTTTTTCTATTAATTTCTATTTAAATAACCGGCGATGATATCAAACTGCATGTGGGTCAGACAGGACACAACCTCAGCTCTCACTGGAACCTGTTTTATGGTGTCAACAGTGTGTGTTGTGTTAGCCATTGAGCTGTTTACTTATTACACTGCTCTGGATTTTTATGTTCAGACAATTAATGGAAGTTTGAAATAATGATTACATACATTTCAGGAAACAGGGATGCACTTTCCTCAAAGGTCCCTGCATCCTTCAATGAATATGTCCCAGATTAACCCAGACTCCGCCCACTGAAACATTATCCACAGTCGCCGCACATTTGCTCGACTATCAGAAATGTAATAAACCTGTGTTGACATTTACTCAGTGAAGTCAGGTCTAAAAAGCAATAGGCAAGGACAACCGAGGTGTGACCTTATGATTAAATGGGAAACAAGGGAGCCCAGTACAGCTTCAAACCACCATTGTTTACTCTGAAAGCTCTCTCTCTCTCACACACACACACACACACACACACGGCTGTACAAACATGGATTGTTGACTTGGGAGGAGACACACGAGGTCGGTGGAAAAAAGGGAGGACTGTCATATATTTTCTAGGACAATGGTGGCAGAGATTATAATTCAGAAGGACTAGAGGGTTAAGCCACGACACACATTTTCTATTATGGTGTAAAAATCCCTTTTTAATCACCATTGTGTTGACCTGAGAAAAACTAAAGCACAGTATAGAATGGCAGACAAGCCAAAGGTAAAATCTCCCTTAGAGAGTATTCAGATCCAAAATAGACCAGGTTAAAAACACACTTGTATGGTCCTGTTGCCACATGTAGTATAATATAGATCACATAAGTCCAGTTGTGTGACATTCATGGGTTTGTCGTCTAATCAGACAACAAACCAAAGCCCAGTTTATAACGATGACACAAGACTTTACAAAGGACAACAACCACTGTATCCTCTGTTGCTAGGATTGCAAAGTAAACAGCAGAATTATGCAGCACACAGCACAATCCCACAGGCATGTGCTCCAGCATGTCGTTGATTGGCCATCATTAACGGCACTTGTGCTGAGTCAGCCCTCTTGCACAGCAGCAACCCCCCCCACAACCTCATTGAAATGAATGAGCATCCCAAGTAATACAGGAGTGCCAATGAGCGTACGGTCTAAACATAGACACCCAGTCCACCCAGCACACTGGGTATGATCGACAACTCTGGACCTGTGAATGTGACCTTTCTGTGACGACTCACAGAAAATCCACACAGATATAAATAGGAAACAGTGACACATGTCAAACCATCATTAGCTGTGGTGGGTTTTTTGTATTTTGGGGATTTATCCTTTTTAAAAGTGACAGATTTCTGATCTCTTTGTGAAATTCATGAGTTTCAGAGGAAACACTTCGATCTACAGAAACATATCTAATCTATATGCTCTTGCAGAAGCCTCAAGTCCGTATGATAGCATCTCTGATTTAAGTAAGATGTGTTTAGTTTGTGATGTCAAGTGGTTCAACACTACCCACAATCCTCAGGTGTAATGGCAACGGCTGTGATTGGTGGAGCTCAACGTCAAACATGGAAATGTTTACTACATCCATGAAGATCATGTCGCCTGCAATTGGATTGGCTCAGTTAGGAAGTAGGTCAAAGAAAGATGACTCCAAGGGTCACTGTTTCTTGAGAATATCAGTTGTAATAAAACGTTTACGTCATCCTTCATTCATTTTGTGTCAGCTACACGATTAAGTTAGAACTGCGCTGCCTGACAGGAAAAATATCGACATGACGATATCGATACCCTGACTCAAGAAGACGTGATTATAGAAATGTTGGCACAAAATATGATATGTAGTTATATATATATATATATTGTTTTCATACCATCAAATGATTAATTAACTTGTTTGACTTATTACAAAGTCTTTCACTCCTGCATTGAACATTCTGCTAAAGATAATATACCATATTTAGAATGTTGACCCCAATGTTGATTTTATATTAAACGTGATTTTTCTAAAAGAGATCACCAATATTTCTTATTTCATGATTATTCCAACTCTCTATTATTATTACAAGTCATCAAAATAATGAAATTCACAATCAATTGTGTCTAGATAAAAAAAAACATTTCGAATAAACTTCCTTTACCTTATGTATTCTTTACTTTTACTGTCATTGTTCATTGAATAGACTGTAATTTCCACATCATTGGGCCTGTGACCAAATGTATTTTAATGACGTCTTTCGAAAGAAAAAAGGGGGGGGGGGGGGGGAATGTGTACACAGGCCAAACACACCCACCAAGCAGTTTGTGTGTCTGCATCATATTTGTTTTCACCACAGAGAGAATTACCTTGAGATTAAAAGCCTCAAACAGCAAATACAGTGTTTGGTAATCTCACACTCGGCAGTACACGCAACAAAAATAAAAGGTAACCCATCTAATACAATGTACCAGAGGAAACACAGAGTCCACAACAGATAAGAGGGGCTGTGTTTAAGCAGCCATTAGCTAGTGTTTGAGTTAAAGAAGCCATTTACTAAAGCAGCGCTGTCATGTGTTTATTTGCTCCGACACTGCTTAAAGGCTGCCTGGTTAAACAAGCAGGGAGAGAAGGGTCAATATTTCCACAGGCGAGTCGCAGACACAAGGGCTGAGATTGGCTGATTGGTGTTTGCCACCTTCCTGCCACTTCCTGCTGATGCTCAAAGTGGTTCGCCCACGAGACATGACAGACATCCTGCGGACAAGTGACATCACTGCAGGTAAATGTGATCGACTAATGTTTGAAAAGTAAATATATTTCTATTAAAAATCTGTAAATAGGTTTGTAGGACTAAATGTATGGTCCTGCCAATTAGAAAACATCAATTAGGTTTATTTTATGAATTGCCATGTTTTTAATGATCTATATAAATCTTGATTTCAGGTCTGTGAAGTTACTTTTAGAAATAAGAGAATGATAATGGACAGCACCACATGTTGGACGCAGGCATCTAAAGCAGATTTGATTTCCTCATCTGGATATACTAAAGGTGTTCAGTGCCACCTGCTGTTCACATAGGAAACTACAAGATATCTGTCAATACATTCAGTGCATACAAATCATGTTGCTATTTTAATTACAATATTAATGAAGTAAAAAAATAAACAATAAACTGTTTCTGTATAGACACACATTAGGTCCAAGGTCCCACACATTGCTCGAGTTGGGGCTGGAGCCAACACTGACTTTTCTGCAACTGTGTACTCGACCGGAAAGAATGAGCCTCTGACTTCGAGCTTTGAGTCACAGTGGGTTTAAATAAGAAAACAGGGAGGAAAGTGTGTTTGACCTCTAGCTTGTAGAGTTTAGTCTCTTTATACAAGGTACAGACAGGAACCATTAGGATTAACAAAAAGGTTTCAGTTACAGCATAACACAATAATTCCTCTCTTCATATTCTTAAATATCTTTAGCAGATAACAGATTAAATGAAATCCAAGCCTTTCAAGGGATTTCCACACAGCTTGGTGTAAAGATAGAGAACCTTTCAACACCAAGACATAATTGAAAGCTGCAGAATAATTAAGATGAACAGAAACCAACCTTCATAACAAAAACCATTACGACAAGACTTTATGTTCAAAGGATTTTAATACCACCCAAAAAAAAAAAATCTGTGTGCTACACATCCTGTTTTTAAAAGTTTCATCATACTTATTCACGGGGGTAAGAGAATGGATTTCAGTAAAACCTACTTAACAGCTCAATATTTACAAGCTCGACACACAGGAATTTCAAAACACTGGTCACTATTTTTTGCATAATCCACAAGCTTCGGGCGTCGCTTCTAATACATTTTTAAAAGCTGCACTATAAAGTAAAAAACTAAAAATATTCTTTGCATGACTTATCTCAGAAGTTCAAGAGAAAAAAAAACAACACATCAGCGACTCAAGGCTTTCTCCGTCTGGAAGAAAGAAAGAAAATCCAGAATGTTAAGAAATGTCATTCATAATACAGTAACTGCACACAACACACACACACACACACACACACACAAACTTACTTTTGGTAGCCATGGCTTGAACTTGTGCTGGATACTGGAGGCTAATGGGAGGAATGGGTGGACATAAATTAGCCTAACTGCACACACACCCATCAAAGTACACAATTCATCTTAGATGCTGCTGCTGCTGCTGCTGCTGCTGCACTGAAGCCACGGCGAAGATTTCATATTGTGTCAATTACACAGTAACATGAGCAGAAAGAAGAAGTGATTTCATATCGTTTTTGTTGTATAATTCTGAATATTAAAATCTTACCACGTTTTCGTTGTTCTCCCGTTGAACTCTACCTTCTGCAGAGCCAGATCGCCTTTTGCGACTGAAACAAAAACAAAACATTTTCAGTTGTCTGAAGCCCCGAATTAAACTTAGGTGTAATTAGCCTTTATTTAGAAGCAGCAAGATAAACTATACAGGATATCTCGGTTGCAGGTTTTTAGTGTCAATCCCCCAAACAAGTGTATTTACTGGTTTCTAGTAAATAGATACCAGATCCACTCATATATGTGAACATTAAAAAACTGTTTGCCCATCCTGCTAAAAAATTGAATATACTATATACTTGTTTAGGAGCCATTGTGGCCATGGTGTCCTCATTGTGCTTTAGGATATTTGACAGATTTACAGGTAGGAACCTTCACTTTAGGGACAGGTGTTGCTAGACGGAGGAGCACACAGTTTTTGACCGTCGTGCCAGGTAAACGCACGGGTGAGTTGAAATATTTGTACGGAAATTTATGAACGTATAGATTATGGATTTTTTCCATTATCGTTCAAGACAATGAACAGCGAGAAGAGGAAGTTGGACAGTTGTTTTACTAGACACCAATGTGATTTATTGATGAGCGTGAATAACTAGTCTCAGCTGCGATAATATGGTTGAACCTAAAATCATGATATGATGCAAATACACCGTTTTAAAATAGGGTTAAAATGATGTTGCAGGGAATCGTACTGTATGACAGATAATGTCACATTCAGACGTATCACAACCTGTATCGTAGTATTTGGAAAACCTCTGTACCTCGGTGCTGTTGGACACTCTTGTGTTAGCGTCTCGATGTCAGTAAACTGCACAGCTTGTCCTCCGCCCCTGGTCTTGAAAACATTACCCTGTGGATGATTTTGAGAAAATGAGAGAACACAGGAAGAAACATCTGTTGAAAATCAACAGTAAAAGATACAACACTGTCCAACGATTATCCGAATAAAAAAGAATATGATTCAGTTCAGAGGGAAATTCATACAAGATAGGAAAGAATCTGAAGCCTAAAAAGTGATTGTCATTTTACCTTGATCAGTTTGGTCTCGATCTCCCCGTCAGAGGCGAGCTCTTGATGTCTGAGCACATACCTTTGGCATTTAGACAGAGCTTTCTCGCTGGGGGTCGACACTTTGATTGAATTGGGTATGATTGGCTGCATGACAGTGTCTAGGTCCAAATTAGAGGTGGGTTTGTGGTCTACCCATTTCTCCCCACCCGCAGAGTGTGAGCGTCTGTGCATTGGATGAACGGGAAGGGCCGTCTGGTGATCCCAGTGTGACAAAGACAAACCAGAAGGTTATTCACAGTTGACACCGGCAGTGACCGTTTAAAGATTATCAGGGAAATACTTTTAATAATCACACACAAAATTGTGAGCAGTGAAAGTGTTTTGGTCAAATGCCATTAAATCAATGTTTGCAATTTCCATTTAGTATCAATGTAATGATATCAATTAAATATTCAAATAGTCAGTCAAATCTATTCAAACTGCTAATGTATCAACAGAAGAAACAAATCCAAAGACTAAGAAAATCTAAAGTTCTGTGTGGAACTACTTAAAAAAATAAAGATGAGGAGCAGTACCAACTCTGCCAGTTAAACCAGTTAATTTTCAACTCTAAAATAAAAGAGCTCTGGTCCATTAAATCCAGTAAAGGTGGTAGATAATTTCTACACTAATGTGTGGGCACCCAAACCCAGTAATGTCTTACAGTCGCACATGTTAAATAATAGTGGGTGTGTGTTCAGAGTGCAGTAATGTTTTAGGTTTTAATAACTGGGGTTTTCCTTATACAGTTTGGCCATATCAAAAATAAATATCTGGATAAATAAAAGTTAAATGTGCAATGCTGTTGAGTGATGCTTCTGAAATGTGTTTTTATACATCACAGGAAAAGGCAACTCAAGAAAGCAGTTGGCAACAAGCAAGAGGAAGAAGGACAAACATGATGCAACTACCCAGAGGGCTTCAGATGCAAGTCGAGAGGCTTCACAAGCATGACAGACTAGTCTACCTTGTATTCTAGATAGGACAAACACACGACTACAGATGCAGCTTCTACTCGCTGCATTTCTAAACAATCAGACATTAATCTAGAGATTCAAGTCTACACCAAGGCTGAAACGACAGGCCTGCAGAAAAGCGTAACACATTCTTAATAATGTCTACGTTCTGACACACACACTAACCCTTCTGCCTGCCTCTAGGTCTAGCCCGTAGACAAAAGTCGTAGCAGAGGCTTCAGTGTCTTTGGCCAAGTGCTGGCCTCTCCTGCGACCCACGCTGCTGGTGCCGTGGCATAGGGGAGTCCGGCTCCTGCACTGGGGAGTCCCAGCGTCTACAGGGATCTTCCGCTCCCAATCTGAGATGGAGGAGGCCACTGAACGGTAAGCTGAAGAGGAGGTAGAGGGAGTGCTGGAGGAAGAGGTGGGGTAAGGGTCCTGAACTGCTCTAACATTGGCTCGATTTTGGTGGGAAGGAGTTTGGCTGAATTCCTGAAAGTGATGAGGAAATGTGGCCAAGCATTGTGGATGTTAGCGGTGGATCCAGACTGACAAACACATAACAGGGTCACGTGTAGTGCACAAGAATAGAAATCCTCAGGTTTAGGATGATCAGATAATCAAAAATAATTAGTAGCATGCAAAATTTCTGGAGTGGTCAAGGTGTACACTGAAGGAAGAGGAAGTATTACAGAGTAAATTACTCACAGGAGTCGGTGATGGAGATGCAGACCTCTTCTGGGTGATGTTTTTGTCCCTCTCTCTTGAAGGCCTCGCGGGTCTCTCTGGACATTCAGTTGAACTACCGCCGCTGGTGCTACTGCTCTCCGTCACTATGGCTTTCAGCTGCTTCAACTTTTCATCCTTCACCCACAACTTGTTCTGCATCTCCAGCTGCTTGGCGTTCACTCGTCTCTCCTGATAAGAAAAACAACAAAAACAAGCCAGAAACAAAGAGAACGAACATTTTTTATTATTTAATCCTTCAAAACGAGATTCTCTGATGTCGTGCCCAACACATTTCTAATTTCTAGGTCTACAGTTAGTTTAGTTTTCCAAATATAAAGTTGTTGCACTCCAGGTGGTTGTTTATGTACCAAATATTTATTACTTATTGTAAGTCGCTTTGGATAAAAGCGTCAGCTAAATGAAAAATGTAAATGTAAATATTTGGGCTACTGTCCATAATGCCACTTACACACTCCTTCTCCCACTTGTGTCTGGTGTCCGTCACCACGCCGTGCATGCGCTGCTCCAAGCGCCTCCTCTCACCAAGTTCTCTCTGTAGCCTTTGCTCCCGGGTCTCCAGCTCGTGCTGCAGTGAGCGTTTGTCCTGCTCATACATGTCTGTTGTCTTTTGCAGGATGTCAATCTAAAGAGATGGAGAGAAATACAATATGTGTTTAAAATGTTGCACATCAATTGTAGAAAAGAGAAGAGAGTTTTCCGAGTGAAGGAGACGACACCTTATATTCCAGCATTTTGGATTTTTTCTCCAATCGTTCCAGCTCCATCCTCTGACTGACGACCACTTTGTCTTTCTCGTTCAGTTTGCTTTGTTGATTGTGTAGGAAAGTCTCCTTTGCACTGTGCTGGTTGTCAAACTGCTGAAGCATGGACATCAGTGTATTGGCTGTGGGAGAAAACACAGCAATGCAAGTATTAAACCATTTGGCTTGAAATGTTTAATCGTCAACTTGTCAACGTCTCTTTCATGTAGACAGAAAATGCTCAGTGACCAGATACAACCCATATCCCAGTTCTATGACCAACCAAAGATGCTTTACTGTTGTACTGACTAAAAATGGGACGGTACCTTTTGTTTTGAACTGCTCTGATATCATCTGACGAATGCGTTGCCTCTTCTCCAGGACTTCAACCAGGCGGGGCAGCGTCTGATCATCGAATGCGTCCACCACCTCACTAGGAGGTAGGGCTGGAAGGCTTTCAATGAGCCGAGTCAGCAGATCTGGGTCATCTAGTGCGTGAACAAAAAATAGATAATGTTTGTGTCAAACTAGTGACGTACAGTGATCAAATTTCTGAAATGTGTATCTGACATGTAAGAATAAAGTATGAGAGGGTGTTTGTAATGCAAAATGTACCAGCGTTACCGGGACCTCCTCGTTCTTCAAGTCGACGTGACATCTCATCTCTGGACGCCTGGTGTCTTTGTCTGCGTCCTGCAGGAAGGACGTAGATCGGCCCATCAGCCGGTCGCGCCACCTCCACCTCCTGTGTCATCTCGGCAAAGCGCATCACCAGCTGCAGCACATACAATGAAATACCATTACTACTACTACTACTCTCCTCATTGCCCTACAGCGCCCAGCAGAGTTACCGGTACTAATTAAATGCCGATCTTCTGAGACCTAAATCTGAAATCTGCGTATTTCAGGAAGTGCTTATTAAACAATTTGATCAAGTTTCCATCGTGGTTTGATAACCAGCCAGAAGCTGCAGTTGTGCCTTAACAAGGTCAGACATGTTCTCCTAGGATAAAGAGATTTGATTTTTGAATTCAAGCCATTTAAAAAAACAAATACAAAGTCTTACCATAGTTTCTTCATAATCATCGGCCTTTGGGTTGACACACAAAATCATCCGGACTTTTCCTTCACCGTCAAAGTAGTTTTTGAACAGATGTGTGACTTTAGAGTCTCTGTATGGAACCATCTGTAAGACAAATGAAGCTCTGAGAAACTGCAACAACTGTAACATTACCAACCACAACAATAAAGATGAATATTACTCAATATTACACATAGAAAGGTAACAGGGCAACTGTAAAAAAAAAGATGAAAACATGATAAAACACCAACCTTGTTAGTTCCATACATTTGGTTTTCCCGCAGGACTTCCATACATGTGCGCAGTGTCATCAGAGACTGATTGATATTACCTGTACATGAAATATAAACGAGACAAAACTAAATACAATGAAAATCACACCAACAATCTGCAGCTACAGGGGAAAATGCCTCCAGAGTAATGAATGAACTGACCGGCTTCACGGAGTCTGCTTCCCTCTGCTCTGGTTCGACTGGTGCGTTCGCTGCCTGCCAGGTCCACCAGACACAGCTGGCTCACGTTCACCTGGTTTTTGTCCTGAATTCCAAATACACACAGTTAGCATCACCATAGATCGTCTGAATCCTTTGTGACACACACACACAAACTTTTTTACGATGTAACACTGTAGCTGCATGTCACCTGTAGAATGTGGTCCCCATCAGCATCGAGTGGGGCCTGGGCCAACTTCACCGTGAACACACTGTGGGAGCGACTGGATTCCCGGTTGAGTTGAGTGTTGGCCGTCCGCCTTTTCTTTTGCCCTGTTGGCAGCAGGTCAGAAATTCAGCATGTGACCATTTAAACAGAGATCAACAGAGACTTTGGTTTCCACCATGAGAAGATATAACAGTTAAACAGTTTTGAAAACTTCAGTGCCAGAACAAATTGGTCTGCATGTTACACTGTAAATATGAGAGAGGAAGTTCTCATTAAAACTCACCCTTCCAAAAGACTTCAAACGCCTCTTCTGTGGATTTGACCTCCACTTCTGTGCATCCGGCCACATACATGTTATGATTCTGATCTTCACGGAGAATCTTGGATTGAGGTGGTCTGAAACAAGTTCAGGAAAAGACTCAACATACAATCAACAGAGTAAAGCCAGGATGCGTTGCTTTAGTAAGACGAGCAGCAGAAGCTAAAGTGACACGTACTCGATGGTAGCGTCACAAACAAAGTAAAATACAATCTAGGGAGACACATTAACACACAAATTCAGGGGAACAGACACAAGCACAGTTGGTTAACAAACAACAAACTCAAGCCAGTCAGGGATGTTTTGCATCTCCACGTACACAGAACGAGCAGGAAGCCAATCCTCGAAGACAGCAGCCAACAAAATGACACAAAGGTAGTAAGCTACATCTATGAGGGTTTGGATTAATAGGATGGAAATACAGCGACTAAGTTTACACAGGACAGCAAATATTCCACCTATTATCTGAACCGGGTTAATATCGTGGATTGCTGTCCATGTAAACGTTTCTAGTGTTGACCTACGCGACATGTCAGCTACAGCCATGTTACACCTACAGACAAACAAGGTACTGTGGAATGTTCTTATTCAGGCCACATACATGAACTCATTGTTCCGTACAGGCGTACCTCCAACGAGCCACCTAATAAAGACAGGGTTCTTAAAAAGTGCAGCTTGTAAACACAGAACTTCAAAACAGAAACATGACTATGTCTCAATAAGCTTACTCGAAAGCTAACTCTACTAAAGCACAGATCAAATCTGACAACCAGTCTCTTACTTTGATCTGATTGGGTCAAACGAAGCATCTTCCAGGAGATCATAGATGTAGTTGTTGTAGATCTCGACGTAGGACACGAAAACACTGTAACAACAGTCCTCGTCCACATTCTCAGATTTACACGCCTCCTCTGCGCTGATCATATCTGCAAATTCTGGGTCAGCCCTCTGCCTAATAAAAACATAAACCAAAGACAATAAACACAAACAGCAGCCAACATGAATGTAAAATACAGTTTGCTCCAATTTTTAATCAGCACAAGTGAAAACTATAACTTAGTATAGAAAGTAAAGAGTATGATAGATTTACTCATAGCTACCTGGAGGATGGTGTCTTGGGCACAGACGGCTGACTCTCTCGCTTCTGTCTCTCTAGGAGCGCATCAACTTGATTCTGAATCTCCATCCCATTTTTCTCGTCCGGTTTAAACACCTAATGAAGATTCAAAACAATTTCAAAGTGAATTTCCCGTCCCATTTTAGAGACCGAAATAAGCAAAACCTGAATGAATAAAAAGACGTACAAATCGTTTGGCCTGAAAGGAGCCGATGCTGTTGAAGAGCATGTCTAAAGAACGAGGGAGGAGTCCACCGTCCCCAGGAGCGCCGGTCATGGTGAAGGTCTTACCGCTTCCAGTAACACCATAAGTGAACAGGAGACCTGGGAACATGAAATATCACAGATACATAACCAACAAATTACTTAGTCTGTGATATTAATATGGATAAAACATAATCAACATAGTCAGTGAATAAATATTTATGTTCCTGGAAGAACTTCTCTCCTGCCTGCAAGTGTGTGTGTGTGTCTCTATACATCACTTTTAAGACACATACTGATAATCCCTTTAATTTAGTTATTAATGAATGTGTCAGATTGCAGTTAGTCAGGTTATGGGATTGCACAGTGACCTACATTACAGTTCATTAAAAGAAAAAAACTTTAGCTTACCATTCTTACAGTCGATGAGGTCATCAATCAGTGGCTTGGCAATCTCCTCAAACAGCTCAATTTGCGTGGTATTAATACCAAATATTTTTTTGAAGGTGTACTGTGTCTAATGAAGAAACAAGGGAAGAACATTCAGCACATGTGAGAGGCATTCAACAGAAAACAGACAATAAGAACCATTTATTCCAAGTATTCAACCACTTAAGAATCCAAGAAATCCTTCTCAGGGTCGTGTTCTTTACTTACTATGTGATTATTTTCACATTTTCTGAATTAGTGTGGTTCTTGAGGTAGAGTGGGTTGTCCACAAATTGTAAAAGGTAATGAAACAGACTCTAATGTTATTTCCAGGATTCTGTATCAACTTGTTACTGCCCAACTCGGTCCACATCCCACTTACCTCTTTGTATTCTCCATTGCGGTTGGCTTTCAGGCCGTCGGGAGCATGCAGCTGAATAGTGGAGCTGCTGATCATGTCAACACAACATTCCTCATCTTCTGCTCCAAGCGGTCGTATACGGCAGTACACCTACAGACACAACAGGAAATATATATTAATAAGACGTTCTAGGCCACTTTTGTGCAGCTCAGTTTGTTATTTGGATTTTAAGTTAGATACAAGCTTCTCTTTTAACTGTGGTCCGAGAGAGTTTCAGTTTGAGGCTTAACAAAGTGAGCGATGTTCACTTACTCCAACTGGATCTTTCTCTGTGTTGGATGCCTTCTTAGGTCCGGGCCTCCGAGGAGTCTTGCTTTTGCTGTAAAAACAATGACGCGACATTAAACTTATCGGTCGGTTAGTTCATAATCCAGACAATTCACCTGAGTAACTTCCACTACATGGCCAAAGGTTATGGGGATAGCTGTCCCGAACACTACCTGACTCAAATTCACCTTCAAGGTTGTGTGAACGCCTGTCAAGCTCCCCCACAAGGACAAATATTTTCTTTTACATTAGGACTGGAAATGAGGGGCCCAGGCCAACTCTGGGAAAAACAGATCACACTGGAACTACACATACTGTACACGGGTAAGTGTCCCCATCATTTTGGCCATATAGTTATACCAACCCATATTCAAACTCAAGTTTAGTATTATTATTTAGCATTATTACAGGATTTGTTGACTGCGTCTCCCAAGAATCACACTTTCCCATCATATTCAAGCTCTGTCAGACTGGCTGTGAAAATAACACGTGTGACATTTATAGATGTAATAATATTGTTAATGATAGCAGCACCAGTTAATTGAAATAATAATAACAATAGTATTAATATAACATTATGAATAATAGTGGTTAAGTAGTGTGAAATCTGGATCCTGCAGATCTGGAGTCAGATACCTGCAGTATGTGAGAGAAAGAGAATGTGTGTTTCTGTGTCTTTAAGTGTTTGCTCTCAACTGTTCTGTTGTTTGGTTTCTTGTATTTGTCTAAATTTGGACCTTTCGTGGTGTTTGACAACAGCTTCATTGTCTTTGTCTGCAGGTCTGTGCTCAGTGAGACTTGTGAGTGTCGTGCATCATATTAAATAAGCTCCAGGGAGGTGGAGGCTTTAGAGACGTTTGAACCCAGTAAATCATTGTCTCAGAACTCGTCTGCATCGAAGCATTGATGTTTAGTTTGGTGAGAAGTCGCTGCTGAGCTCGAACGTCAACATCGACCTGTAGTCAGACCAGTAGCCTCCAGTTAGCATGATGGCGGGCTAAGCTAACGCTACGGAAGTACTCTTCATTATCCGGACTATCCGCATGTATCTGTTTATAGACCAGTCGCTGGCAGACGGAGGATGTTGAACCCAGTGTTTTATAGTTATATTCACAGACCGTATTAGTATTAAATTAATATAACAGCAGCTTTGACTCACCCTGTTCTCTGCATCGTTACGACCTCACAGCGGATTCTGTCTTCATTTGAAAACTTCCCTCTCACCATACGTCACCACAACGCGCACGTATTTCAGCCAATCACAGCGGTCTGCAGCGGAAATCCCGCCTTTTCTTCTTCTTCTGCCCCTATCCCCGTATTTAAAGTCGAGAGTCGTATCCGACGTAAAGGGGTGTTACCGCCATCTAAGGGTAGACCAGCGTTCCTTCACCCTTATAAATTAAATTCTGTTTATTAGTTAAGTTTCTTTAAACAAAACTGATAAACTGTTAAAACACTGAGGATATTAAATACTGAATCATTCCCATAAGATAAAATATAATAAGATACAAACTTTATATTATTAATCAAGATTCTTTAGACTAAACAACTAAACACTGTTACAACACTGAGGATGTTTAATACTGAATTCTTCAAATATTTCCTGGTACCGATATAACAAGATAAGAAAGATAAGATAAGATCGGATAAGATAAAATAAAAACTTTATTAATCCAGAATGAAATTCTTGTGCAAACATGCTCCAACGTAAAATTAAAATACAATATATGTATATATTTATATATTACAGTTCTTCTTGAAATCTCACAAAACTTGCACAAATGTCCAGTCTGGCATGAAATTATGGATTTTATTGATCTCACAAAGGCATTTAAGACATTTAAAAAAGCCTCTTGGAGCCAAACCTTTAAAGCAACTGCCAATCCGCCATTTTAAAGTTACACTGAACATTTTAAATGAATCTCTTGAGGCGTTGCCTCAGATAAACTTGACCTTTGACCTTCAACTTCTGATCAGTTCATTAAAGAGTCCAACTGAACTTCATCAACATCAGCATGTGATGTGAGGAAGGAGACTCATCTTCAACATGATGCAGAGTCAGTTTGGTTTCAAGTTTATTTGAAAACACCATAATAAATAACATTGTACTTAAATACTTTCAACTTTGCAAAGCAACAACAGGAAAATGTTCTTCTTGTTGTTGCCTTCTGTTTAACATTTCTTATAATTAGTAACAAAACTTGTAATTTTGTTACTTTACAGGCAACTCAAAGCAAAAAATACATCTTCTCCTATCATAACTGCCTCATTTGTCTTGACACGTTTCTGTCACACTTCCTTATAGCACAAGCACAAGCACTATAAATCATCATTGCGATAAGTTTCCATAGAAACACATATTTTGTCAAATAAATTTTTTTGTGCAACTGATGCTTTTAGTTTCAGTTTACTCTCCACGTGATGTCTGATGGTCAAACATCCCGATAGGTTTAGTGCAGACTGCGATCCTTCATCAACTTCAACATTCAGCTCCTCTTGGTTCTGGAGTCGTCCTCACAGAGTTTTTAAATCACCCACAATGCATTTCACACGTGTCTCGTGAACAGCTGAGATCCCAGAGCGATGGCTCATGAAGTTGCAGGGTCAGCTGCAGGTGCAGCCCTTGGACGGGACTTTATTTAAACTTTTACCATATCGCTCTGCTTGGCAGACTGGTGCAGTGAGGAGCGGGAGACTGTAGAGGCTGATGATGATCAAATTCAGAAGCATACAAAGCAGCGCCACACCCAGCGAGTTGGAAAATGTGATGGGGATGGAGTGATCGAGGAGCCAAGGCCGTCGTGTCGCCATGTCCTGTTCCACGGCCTTCATCTGGAAGTGGGTGCCGAGGATACCGCACACGTGGAAGAGTTGATGGCTGTGACCTGCAAAGAGAGCAGTCGAGTCGTGTTTGAGAACAGAGACGTCACAGTGAGAAGAAGGAAGTTCAAGCTTTTAGCACAGAGCAAATATCTATTAGCAGTATTCTACAACGTTTAACTTTTATCAATGTAACACCAGTGCTCGACAAAATCTCTGACTTGACTTGTTCACGTGAATGGTTTCGTTTGTTTTGCCTTAAAAAAGTGGGAGAAATAGAAATTTGGCTGAGCTGGAAAATCAACTTCTTTCTGATGCAAACCTTTTGATCATTAAACTCCTCCAATGTTACAGGTTCACATCATAGGTTCACATCATTAAGGCAAACTTTTCTTTTAAATTGTGTCATTCGTCTATTTTAAAATGTTGCAAGTTTTAAATGGCACATTTCATTCAAAGTGAGCTACATGATTTTGTCATATTTCATCAATCTTTGACTTTGACTGATGTTTCTCTGTTTTTTGCTGAAATGGTTTTGAAAACCTCTCGTACCTTGTTTTTGTGCTCTTACATTTTATATTGTGTGACATAAATAAAACTATAAATCAATAATCACCCTTAATGCAACATAAATGACTTAACCAACAATATGGAATTGCAGAAAAACACTTAAAATGCTTCACAATGCTGAGCTGAGGTTGACAAATTGTCTCAAACAAGAGACGAACAAGCCTGGTACGAAGGTAGATATACTTTTTGGCCACTTGGAGGCAGTAGAGAAGTGGATATGAAACGTTTTGCCAAAAAGTTATTTACATGGTATTTATATGTTGATAATCTACCTGACCTGGATCTATGACCTCACACCGAGATATCTAACGTGCACTTTTTATTGGTGTTTCTTTTCTTTGTGTGTGTCTTTGTGTTTTCCTGTGGGTTCTCTGTGCAGACAAGACAAACATATGACAACAATAACCACTCAGTCATACCGATGTAGTCGAAGCTGCCCGGTGCCAGGCGCTCAGGTAAATGTGTGGCAAACAGGAAGCCTGTGAGGAAGGCCAGGGCGATGTGGTTGTAGTGGAGGAAGTTGGTGTCGTTGTCCGTGCATCCGTCTCCTACACACAGGAACACCTGTGAACGCAGCACACACACATTTAACAGTGATGCCACAAAACAGTTTTTTCACTCCACTAGTCACAACTGACAGTTTTCTAATATATTTAAAGGAAAGTGACCTCTCTTTTGTACGAATATACAAAAACTACTGGATGGATTTCCATTAAACTTGGTGGAGGGGTGCAGTATAGGCTAACACTAAATTATATTCAAAAGGAAACATGCAGTGTTCACTAAATACTGAAATAATCCTGGGCCACATCCAGGTGAGTGACCTGGATGTTCCCACTTGTCTTGTGAGGACACATGATGAGTGAAGTGCACAGACATGGCCGTACCCTGTAGAACAGAGGAATGTTGACGAACAGGTAGGGGTAGGCAAAGGCAACCACACGAAGGCTTTTGCTGAACTTTGGACTCCAGAACTCTGGGAATCTGAAATTAAAAGAAAATATATTTTCAGTAATGAGAAATAAAACCTGCATACACTCATGAAATAATCCTCAGGGTGAAACTATGTTATATCTGTAGAGGGAGCTGTGTAGAAACAGCCAATGGTAACGCCCCAAATACAGGAATCCATTAATTCAGTACCAGAATATACAAATATATTGATACTCATGGGTGCAGTTTAAACGTTATCTCATCTTGAACCAGCTTTATGTACAGTAGACCTGTGCTGAGTGGTTAGAAAGCTGAGGGATATATAGAAATTTAAATCAAAGAGATATAAATAATTGAATAATTAAAGATTGAAGATTGTAGATTATGTAAACGTATTTTTCTGAGCACATGTTTTATTTTTGTCTAACCTGCCCGGCTGAAACTACTGTACACTCAGGGGTAATCACTGTTTAGGGTTGGTCACTATAGTCATGGTGAGGCAACACCCATTGTTAATAATAATAGTCTGTTGCTCAGTTGTGCTTTTGAAATCCCAGTCAATAACGTCTGAGGAATGAAAACATGTAAAGAATTCAAAAGTACATTGGTCTTTACCTCTTTATGGTGTCATGGTTATACTGTAGAAATGGTAAACCAAGCCTTCGCAGGGGGGAGAGTGAAAGAAGAACAACATTAATCAGGTGCATGAAGAAGAAAACAGTGGCAACAACGTGATACATGCAAGACGTGGCACGGAGCAGAACTGATTTGGAAAGAAAAGCGTAAACAAAAAAAGTATGTTTATCAAAAATTTGAAGCTTTGATTTCAATTGTATTTATCATTGTTTTATATTGGAATAGTTCCCTCCATTATTTTCTATTTCTACAAAAAGAGCAGCGTTTGATCTGTGTCAGGATAAGGAATTAGAATCGGGATTTGTGGTCGGTGTTGTAAAAATACTTCATCGGTTTTTCAAAAGATCAACAGGAATCAACAGAAAATGAAATGCACGAGAACATATGAATGAATGCATGCATGAGGGGATCATAGTGCTAAGACAGGAACGGTGCCAGCGTTAGCTGCGTAAAATCTCGTCACCATACCTGGAGAAGCAGGCCAGGCCGGTGCAGAGGATCGTGTTGAGCACAGCGATGGGGAGGTAGCACTGATGGAAGAGGCCGTTCACCCACTTGTCCGGGAAAACATAAGCTGAGTAGATGGTCGCTGAACCTGCAGCAGCAGCAGAGCACCAGTAAAACTTTGCTCAAAGCTATAGAGCGAACAGTAAAATAGGACTTAAGTGTGCACTTGGACATGTAATTGGCCCCTCTGTGTAAATTGTGGCCCCTTCATGGCCCCTGAATGATCAAATCTGCCACTAGTCACTGAAAATAAGTTGTTAAGTTACTGACGACAGTTCAGTATCAAGCGCTCAGTGCACGATGACCATTTAAGGGCATTTCTCATGAATCACGTGCGCTCACCCAGGCTGTAGAAACTGAGGGCAGCGTAGTCGAAGAAGAAGCAGATGTGGCGAGCCCGTGCTGACATGCTGCTGAAGGTGTGAGCACAGCTGGACGCCAGCGGATAAATGCAGCATGAGATCAGGAAGATGACCAGAGGCCAAGTGAAGGAGTCCTGCCACGGCGTCTGCATCAGGACCACCGTCACTAGTTTCCACAGGAAGTACCTGCCAGAAGAATTAAGTGTGCAAAATTAATAATTATGGCACATTGCACAATACCATCTGTCTTTGGTAGGTTCGCTGGAACATTTGTACGAGATAATAAAGGAGGAGCTGGACTTGACTGTTCATCATACACCACATGTGGGTGTAAGAACAGCGTAAACAGACTTTTCCCTCCAGACTTCAGCTCCGACAGAGGAACAGTTACATCAAGTTACTTCCTGTAACTTTTCAATTTCACACTTCAGTTTGTTGAAGGATCAAACTCTGAGGTGTCATGTGTTCAGGCTCATTCCTGCAAACGCGATATCTCAAAAACACTTTGAGGGAACTTTTTCTAAATTTGGTACAAATGTTCAGTTGGACTTGAGGGTGAACTCAGGAGATTTTATTGGTAAAAAAGTGCCCATGCAAATCCACATTTTGCCTCGTGAATGCGATACGTTGACAACACCTCCAGAAAATCCTTTCACATATCACTTAGACTCACAGATTGACTGATTAGGTTTACATGCAGGTCAAAGGTCAAAGTTACAATGACCTCATATGAGTCTGGATAAATAAATGTATGTGTACGGAAACTGCACCTGTTGGCGGAGGCTTACAACCACAGGGACGTGTTTGTGGTTTTTACATGTGGAGAGAGCCGTGCTGTATTTCCACCTAGACTCTTTATGCTACGCTAAGCTAACTTCCTCTTATCTCTATTGCCATCTGAAAATCAGACACTCAGCAATGCTGTGAATGATCTATCACACCAATCACAACAAGCTGGTTTAAAAATCTTAAGCATTTCTTGCTGAGAGTTGAAGGTAAAAAACAGAGGGAACATTTCATAACGAGCAAAGCAACAAAAGATCAGAAAGTTTCTTCTCCAGCAGACTTCAACGTTAAACAACAACTTAATTATAACTGTTTAAAACCTGTTGGTCATGTGTCAATGTTTGAAAAACCAAGATGTCCTTTATGAAGTATCATGTATTTTGCTTGCAGCCATTTCACAACAGCTCTGCACAAAAAGCTTAATCTCATCAGGAACCTGTAGTTTGCTTTTGTGTATCACAGCCACTGGTTCCACGTCTCAGTGCAATTCATTAACAAATCCACATTATTTGTGCTTTTCCCCGTCACTGAGCACTTAACTAATTGTGGCAACTCATATGAAAACCTTGAGCATGGATCTGCTCATTAGCGTCTGGCCTGCAGGTCCATGGTCCCCTGACACAAACATCCATGTTCCCTTGGTATATATATATATATATATATATGCAACACAACACACACACACACACACACACACACACACACACACACACAAACACACACACACACTTTCTCTGCGGACTACGCCGTCAAAGCAACTACTGGAGGAACCTGAGCAGCCACAGTGTTGCCTGCATGGTGTTAAAATGAACATATGGTGTAGAGATGTACAGTAGATGGCTGTGGGGTGTATTCCTCATTCTCATCCTCCTTCTGTCTCCCACTTTGCATCTATCACTCTTTGGCTTTCTTTTCCTCTTCCTCGTCTTTACAGCTCGTCTGCACCTCAACTCATAAAATCTCTTTACTCAGTAGTTGCTGAGAAACGAGGCAACGAGCAGTTTGATCATTTATTCCCTTTGGGTCAGGACATTTTCCGGACTTTCATATGTAAAAAACGCAGCCGGAGATTGTCCGGGTCTGATGCAAACAAGAGGAAAATGTCCGTAACACTCAGGTGAGGGGTGAAACCTGAGTAGAGCAGCAGGCGGCTGGACATGACGTATTGATTCTGCTGCAGGTGTCACGTGTTGTTCTTTACAGGACATCAACACTCTTGTTGTCTTTCCAAGTTTGACATCTTCAACAACATCTTCCACGTGTACGACTCCTCCTTCATCCAGAGATATTTGTATTCTTTTGGTTTTGTCTTTGTTTTGGCTCCGTCGTGTGTTGGAAACATCATTAACTTCATTAACACGTCCACTCACTCACTTTGTGCAGATTGTCTATAAATCCAGTTTGAGTTTGTGCTCATTCCGGTGTAAATTCTTCTTTGTGTGATGGAGAAAGAACGCAGGGAGCGGCTGACTCTTATCTCTATCATGGTGTTAAGAGAGAAGAACATGGGACTTCTCTGATAAGATATGTTCTGAAACATGTACGATTGTAAATCCACGCGATGGATCGATATAAAAGAAATTTAGATTTGTGGGTACATGTTACATCCTTTAGCAGTGCAACTGTTGAGAATGTTATAAACTATCTGCATTATTGTGTTGGATGACGTAATATTAATTGACTCTACTCCACTTGTTGCCTCTCGAGAATAAATACATTTTCCTAAACATGTTTCTGAATCTATTGTGTTGATATCTGTGAGTGTGTTTTACCATGTGGGTAAAAAGTGTGTCCAGATGTTAAGCGTCTCATTGGTCAGCTGGAACAGGCTCAGGACGCAGTCAGTGGCTGAGCTGCGGGGGTGTCGGTACCCGGAGATGATGCTGTCCTCATGGAAAACCTCAAAAAAAGAAATACCTCAGTTAGTTTGGAGTTAGTTTGATAACTTTTAGAAACTTTGCTTCCCCTTTCAGGTTTGATGCAGTAATGAGAAATTTCTAAAATGTATTTTAAACAAAGTATAAAAAAACACAGAAGACAGGAAGAGGACATTATCAGTGAAACAAGAGTTACATGTTTAAAGTAAAAACCTAAATATCACAGTTTAGGATCAGCAGAAAACCGACGATGTCACACAACTTGATGTTGAGTATTTTAAATATTTTTCTTGAAATGAAGCTTTCACCTTGTTATGCTTCTTAAAAAAGTTTCACATTGAATAATTCATTAATAATTGAAAACAAACCGGTTTATATTTGAACTGCTCTCTGCTCATGTTCATACCAAACTTCAAGATTCAAGATCGAAGACACGAAATGTTTATCGTCACACCGGTTATACAGGTGACACGGTGGAAAAGACTTCAGCAGAGGAAACTCTGTAGTAACACAAATAATAATGATAAAGATAAAATAAGAACAAATCAATTTGTACTGATAGGAATCAAAAGCTGAACAAATATACATTTTTATCTGCGTTGAATATTTATACAGATTAATTAATTGCATTATTTATTAATTAGCCTGATAATCTGAAGGTCTGTAAGGTGACGGACATGACACAGTGATATTTGTATTAAGAACTTAAGAACTGTGATTAAAGAGTTTTGACTTTAAATGAGCAGATTTTGTCCGAAGCAACTTGAGGCTTGACAGAAACAATGATTCCATCTCACATCAGAAGTGGATCCTTCTCACATAAACACGTTTTTTCTACCACACAGGTGAGCAGTGGTTAATGTTTACTGTGTGTGGTGACTGCAGCTCAGTGTGAAGCATCCTACCTGTCCAGCAGAGATACAGTGAAGAGGAACTTACTTTGGGTACTTGGTTGATGGTGAAGACTCGTGGTAATCTAATGAGGCTGAGCATGATTGTGTGGCTGCTGCTGCTGCTGCTGCTGCTGCTGAGGTCTGAGAGGTGATCTGAACTGAGGGTGCGCCACCGTCTTTATACGGTTTGTGTGTTGCCATGCCGTCCTCCAGGTTCCTCCCCTCCATCCCCTCCTTCTTCAAACCCAGCGAGAACATCCAGTATACCTGAGAGCTGAGCCACACCTCCGCCTCCTCCTCGTCCTCCTGCTGTGTCTCTGTGGAGGTGTGTGTGTGTGCGTGTGTGCTCACAGGTGTATGCACACACACGCATAAACACGCATACACAAACACGCATACACACACACACACACACACAACATCAGGTCTCTATGACTTCAGAGGACATTACTGTGATTCCCTGGAGACCTACTCTAACCTTAACCATGTTAACTACTTGCCTAACTCTAAAACCTTAACCTTAACCTTAACCTTAACCTTAACCTTAACATTAACCTTAACCCAAAGCTAAACCTGAAAACATGTCTTCATCTTAAAATTGAATGATTTATGTTATTGGGACTTTTTGTCTCCGTAAGGAAGAGAGGTCCCCATAATGTGATACAGAGATGTTTTGCCTCATTTGGACTTTAGGCTTTAGTCCCCATGATCTACTGGGCCTGACAGGGTCAGTGTTTAACGTCTTTACGTCTATAATCACAGCCTTCTAACATAAGAATAAAACAGTTTCAAAACAAAGGTTTTGTGTTTGTAATTGTGTTCACTTCCTTTTACCAAGTGATGAGCCTGTGGAGCAGGTTTCGGGGGAAATCCTCACTTCAGTGGCAAAATAAACAGCTGTGAATGACTTTACTGTTGTTGATGTTTCAGCCATTTTCCATTTTCTTTCTAGAAACTCAAAGCAATTGCAGCAGATGAAATGTGCAGCTCAGCTCAGCTCAGCTCAGCTCTGAACTCATCAACAAGTGCATTCTGAGTTTCAGCCGCTCCTGATAAGGCTGCACGACTCCGTGAATGGAGGGTGTGAATTGCTCTGTCACAGAAGTTCCTCGCGTGCCACTTTTCTCGCTCGTCTTCTTGTTAAACTCACATCTGCCCTCAGACCGACGGCAGCCGTCACACCCAGCGGAGACGGCCGAGCTTATCTTGTTCAAACTCTGGAGCAAAGAAAGTAAACACATCTCACTGCCAGAATTAGGAAATACAAAGTAGGAAATGTATTAAACATGTTAAACAGAAAAAAAGGTTTACAGGATAAGATTCTTGAGCTCTTCTGATTTGCAGTAAATCTACGTTAATCAGTAACCTCCAATAGACGTCATTCTGGCTTAAGTTTAAACGCTAAGTTAATGCTTTAACTCGAAGGTTTGATGGAAAACCCAAATGATTCTGGCTTTAAATACCTAATCCTGAGGCTTCTATTCATATTCCTTTAACCTCTAAGATTGAGTTGTGTCAAGCTTTTCTTTCAGTGATCCACCATGTTGAGTTGTACGCTGCAGCCACAGCAGCTCACTGTGATGAACCCCCCCCCCACACACACACACACACACACACACACGATGCAGCCGAGCATCATGGGATCTCACTCTGCTTCCTCTCAGGGGAGCAGAGCTGCAGAGCTGCACAGCAACAACAATAATAAACCAGCAGCAGTCAGTTAAAGTGGAGTTAATATGTGAGTCATCAAGACCTTTTAGTGGAAACAGTGTAAAGAAAGACAAGTGCTGAGGTGGAGGATAGAAAACAGGGTCAAGTTACAAACACAAAGTTCAATGTTGGAATATCAGTGAGAGAGAGAGAGAGATAGTGAGAGAGAGAGAGAGAGAGAGAGTGAGAGTGAGAGAGAGAGAGAGAGAGAGAGAGAGAGAGAGAGAGAGAGAGAGAGAGAGAGAGAGAGAGAGAGAGAGAGAGAGAGAGAGAGAGAGAGAGAGAGAGAGAGAGAGAGAGAGAGAGAGAGAGAGAGAGAGAGAGAGAGAGTGAGTGAGAGTGAGAGAGCGAGAGAGAGTGAGAGAGAGAGTGAGAGAGAGAGAGTGAGAGAGAGAGAGAGAGAGAGAGAGAGAGAGAGAAACCACAGGCGACTCTGCTGAGTGGGGAGAAACAGATAACATTACTAATAACAATACTACTACTACTACTACTAATAATAATAATAATGTTTTTATTGATAGAGAACTTCTCAAAGACAAGTTAGAAGGTGCTTCACAAATAAAAGACACAAGTAAGAATACATAACAAATAACATAAGAATAAATAAAAAAATGCAATCATTTAAAATATAAGCAAAACCTCTCATTACAGTAATAAAACTAGAATGAGGCAAAATCAGGGAATGAAATATGATGAAAGTTTGTGTGAAGATTTGATTTTAAGGGAAAGTGCTGACTCACCTGGCAGCATTCCCTCAGATAAACAGACAGACGCAGCTTCTTAGTGTGAAATTTCAGTTTAATTTGAACCTGTTTTAATTTGTTTTCACCACTCGTTCTTTGGCATGTGAATGAAAGCCGGTGTTTCATTGTCCTCAGCAGCTGAAGGCTCCAGGACTGTGGGGTTACAGTTAGGTGTGGTTGGGTGGGGTCAGGCGAGAGCTGTGTGTGCTTTCACACACCGAAACCTGACTGGCACACTTCAGCTCACGCTTCCGATTGACAAAACAACATGTGGACAAACGGGATTATAATCAGTGCAGGTGAATGAAAACAAACGTTACACAACGTGGCTGAACCAGAGTAGAGATCAGAAATACCTGAATGATCCCCAGGGGCGATTGGAAGGAGAGGTTTGCTTTTGTGTCTTTGTCTTAAAAATCGAAATTCATCACAGCATCTCCACTCATACGGTCTGACAGCACCTCATTTAAACCTATTCTCTCTATATGGTAAAAACTTGAGGTGTGGAGTGTATATATCCGCTAAGGTCCAACAGTCCCCTTATGAAACCAAGTATACATTTACTTGATCCAGATTTCTATTTGGATCAGCACCATAGTGAACATTTATCAGTCTCCTAAACACGCCCGATTTGTTTTCATGGAGATTCAGGAATTATTCTCTGAGAAATCAAGGAACATGTTGAAAAAAGTGAAGAAAATACAATTATACATTGAGAAAATAGTCATTGTGGCCCCGAGAAGGTTTGATTCCAGCTTGTGGCCAGTCGGCCGTGTGTCTTCTCTGTACAATCTATCCTCAGTAAAATACTAATTATAAAAAAGAATGGACACCTTGTGCACATTTTGCTGAATATGATGTAAACATTTTAATTATTTGTGATCCAGCAGCCACTGGTATTGATGCTGACACTTGTACCATCCAGTCTGTCCACAGGGTGTCAGTGTTTCCAAACAGAAGCTGTGATCAGGTTCATGATGAAGATTCATGATGAGAAGGAAAAAAACCACTGAAAGGTTCAGTCTTCATGAAATGTTTTAAAATGCGACACTAAGATCTCCAGACTTTGACCTGAGATTCAATAGATTTCATTCTAACATGTGTTTTATTGAATGTATCAGTCACCGCAGACCTCACAGCTCCATGTTGTGGAAACATCTCAGGGAATTAAAGTGCATCACTGCAGGTTCTTCATAAAGCTGCAGCGTCGCTCGCTTCATATCGACTGTTAATGAGAAAAAGTAACAAGTTTGCTTCGGGCCAAACACTCAGCTCCTCTTTCTCTCTCTTCATCTCCCAGACAAGATGAGCCTCCTGTGGAAAACAGTGTTTGTGTGGCATCAGCAGCTCCTCACATTAAACATTCAGTCAGTGTCGCTGAGGCAAATGTTGTTTTCTTTAATAGGGAGAGAACTTTGTTTTTTGTTTACTGCCGTCGACCAAAAGAGCCGCAAGTCTTACGATGAATTATTTTCTAATCTAACGTGGTTTGTGATTTAATTTGCATGGACGCAGACGTGGAAAACATCTTGTACTTGGGAAATATCAGACTTTCAACTTTAACTGGTGATTATTACTTAGCAGATTTCAAAACACTGAGTTTACAAAAGCAGAAGCACAGTTAGAGATTAAATCATCTTAGAGTTTATAAAGTAGTTTCAGTTTTATCCACAAAATGCTTCTTGAAGTTTCTTTATTCCTCCCATTTCTGATTTCTCTTGAATATTCTTGACCTGGATTGAACGTATCAATAAAAGTAAATGTTGAGATATATAAATATATATAGTCCATAGTCCATGGACTGAACCCTAAATCCCATTATATATATACATATATATATTATAGGGACTTCCGCATTGGCTTCACTTTACAGACCTGGATTCTATTGGCTCCATTTTTATACAGTCTCTGGATGTTCCTAATAAAGTGCTCAGTGAGTTTATGTAACCATAAACAAGAACAAACGTCTGTACACAATATTATTTCCGATGTAAACATGATAATTATCTTATTTTTACATAATCTTCCTTGAATTGCTCCATAAATTTATAATTAATGTTTTTACATGGACAAAATTGAGATAATAACAGTAATGATAATAATAATTGGATAATAAGGAATAATAAAGATTAAATTTTATTTATTTTCCTTGAATTATTAAACAAACAATGTATTTTTTTATTTACATGAACTAGTAATACTAATTATAACCTTAATAATAATAATGTTAGCGTGTTGACAGATGGTTGTTGGACTGCTCTGCAGCTGCTCAGAGTCGCTGGCTCCCTGGTGTTTTGGTTGATGAGATGAAGTTTGTGTCTCCAAATGTGTGCGACGGATAAATTATTAATAATCGTTCGACTCCAGGCGCCTGTTTTTTCTCTGTGGGATTTCAGCCGGAGCTCCCTCCTCCAACCACAGGCTCGTTTTCTCTCCAGCACATCTCTCATTCCCCCTCTTTACTAACCCCCCCCACCACTGCCGCTGTCTCCTCATCGTTTCTCCTCCAGCATCATCATCACCATCTCAGACTCGGCTGGAGATTGTTCTGCTGAAGACTTTTATCCTTCCCGTCTCGTAAAAGTAAAGAATCGTGTCAGCTGCTCATGACTGAACAAAACACAACCGATACCAGGTTTTGGAAAAGAGACAGTGGATTTATTTTTCATTTGAGCCTAACGACCATTTCTCTAGTGTTCATTTAGCAGAGAGGATGAGATCGAGCTGAATTTGAAAACAGAAGAAAAGAAGTTTGAAAATGATTCAGCCGAGAACGAGGAGAATGATTATTTAATACTTCATAAAAGCTCGAAAGAAGACGACTCAGGGAGCTGCTTATGAATGTGGACGACATGACGGCTCCCCAGAACTGAAGCCAAATCGTGCTGATCGCCCCCTGGTGCAGCGCTGGAGAATAGATCAGGTTGTGTTTCGCTTCGGGAATCTGCGCAAATACCACAAGTGTAAAATTGACAATTTGTCTTGCAACCAGCCGCCAAAAGCCATTAATCGTCTGGGGAGCGAAAACATGTATTTTTCAAAGTTTCAAAAGAGCCAGACTCGCTGTTTCCCCTTTACTTCCCTGTTGTGCTCAGCAAACCCAGGCGGCTGCTGGCTGAAGCCTTTGGTGTATATTTAATGGACAGATGTGAGAAAGGTATTGATTTCCTCATCTCTACCTCGCTGCCAGAGAGCAAGAAAAAAAAATCATATCCCCCCCCAAAAAATATCAAACTTGAGATTAAAACCTTGGGAGAAATTAACTCGTCAAGGTTAAAGGATCAGAAACCTCGGGAACCTTCTGGGACCTGAACTGTCAAACTGCACTTTTTAAGTTCAATTTCTTTCCGGATGCTTCCAGGTCCACTTTCTCCTCTGAGAGCCGCAGACGACACACAAACAAACCCGACGACGCCGGGTTCATCGTTGTGTTAATCTCATCAAATTTATTGACGGGATGAAGGCTGCGGCCTCCAGACGCCAGATTACCCAGGATCCACTGTAATGTTATCACGACCAGCGGAGGAGGCAGGAGAGGCCGACGAAGAGGCTGCAGAGAGTCGCAGCTTATTGGGTTTACGTCGGGTTAATTACACGACTGGGAGACAGACCCGCCGTCAGGAGGGACGGTAATATCATTAAAGTCGGGTGAAGAGGAGGAATGAGATGCGTGGGGTGGAGTGTGGAGCTGTGAGGGAGAAATGCCAGAAGGTAATGAAAGATGCAGGCGGGCGGCAGGAGAGGGTCTTTCTCAGGTATCAGAACAGCCTGATTAGGATTAAATATTAATCACTATTGTTTTTCTGCTCAGCAAGTTTCTCAGAGAGGACCGAGGAGCGAGAACAGAGTGTTTCTCCACCGACAGACGAGAGCCGATCAACTGAATGTTCTTAACATCCGATGAATTAACGGACCGGGATCTGAACGAGAGCTTCAGAATCATGTGACTGTGTTAATGTCCTCACCTGTGACGGTGATACTTACACACCACAGCAAATTCCCTGTACGTGTTAACCTACTGGGCAATGAACCCTAATTCAGGTTAAAACAATCAGCCAGGAACTGGTTAGAACCACAGACCGTAGATAAAGATGGACGACATGTCAGCTCCCAAAAAGTGAAGCCAGAGCGTCTCCATTGCCCCCTGGTGGCTGGCTACAAAACAGGACACAAACTCCGCCTCCTCCCCTTTAGTGGACTGGAGCTCTATTAGCCAATCAGAGCAGACGCTGGCTCCAGATGTCTTCAGAGCAACATGGTGTCTTTATGCAGGTTCATTTCAGGATAGAGGGAGGAGACATGTGTCGTTTATTTACAGTCTACGATTAGGACTGAACCTTTTCTATAGAATCTGAAGTTAAGAATTCGTCAGTCTGAGACAGTTTGAATATGTCGTCCACAATGAATAACAAAGGTTTTGATGTTCGAGCCACAGACCTGAGAAGAAAAACATTCTATTGACGTCTTCACATGACTTTGTCCGACCAGCAGCTCAAAGCACAGAACTTCAGTCGATCAACTTTTGACATTTAATTAAAGAAAAGCGGGAAAACTTCTAAGCTGAGGAGCGGATCAATAATTGATTCTCTAATCATTGATCCACTACTCAACTAAATGTATCAGTGGAAGGATGTGAACGGTCACGAGTCTCATAACAGTTCATAGAATGAAAATCTTCAAAACACTGAAAGACACAGAACTTTAAGAAAAATGCTTTTATTTTGTACACCTTTTAAAAAGCAACTTTTATAGCACAAAGATTTACTCTGTATATAAACACTTCTCTTCCTGTGGCTAAAAAACGGTAGCTTTTGCACATTGTGCTTAGATTGCAAAGTCTATACAACTGCTCTGGGTCTCCTGTGGTGTAACGACCCCAGTAAACATTTTATTGCATAAATCACATGTGACCTCAGCGGTCATATGGTGACGTCTTTATAATGGATAGTGGAAAGACTGGAAAAAAAATACCACTGAGAACGAGGAAAAGGAATTTCTCATCTCCACTGTACAGTAAACAATCATAGCAGCTTTCTAAATGAAGGCGATGCACATTGTCCTAAAACAAGAAAAGAAAAATAAAGTTATTATACACGGCAGTTGTGCTTTTGTCTAGAAAAAAAAAAATCGGATGCAAATGATTAGAACAAATAAACAAACACTTGAGCAAAAAAAATGAGCAAAAGCTTTCAAGGATAATTTGTAGCTCTTGGCTCACTTCCCTTTTAAACAGTAGCTGACTAAATGCTAATCTCTAGTTGCACACAGCCCCCGTTTACCACGAGCGAGTTTTACAAGCAAGTTGTTTTTGCTATAATCTATTTAACCTACATTTGATAAAACGAGCACGTCTCAAAAGGCAGTGTCTCGCTCCACGACTTCTCCGAGGAGACGCATCATTAAATACTGAGTGGAAATGAGTTTGCACAGAAATATACAAATTCAAATGTACTTAATTCAATGACTTTGGTATAACCAAAACAGAGGAAACATCAGTTCCCTTTAAACAAAGAAGAATCAATAATGCAAGTGTTCATGGGAAGAAAAATACCACCACCACGAAATGAACAAAATCAAAAACTGCAGATTATGAAAATGTGCACACACACGTCCTCTCTGGGATAAAACTTTTTGTTTGCATCCACAATATAAACCTTTAATAGCATTAGCTCCACTGCGAGGAAATTACAAATCAAATCATGAGAATAATAAGATGGTGAATTACCGAATTAGGTTTTAAAGACATGTTCTGCTCATATTCAGGTTCATAATTTTGAATTTGTGTTATTACTTGAAAAAGTTTAAATGCTGTAATGTTCTCAAACTGTTTCTGCAGCTCCTCCTTTCAGCTTCGGTCTGAAACACTTGATTTTAGCTCCTTTCCCGATAAAGACTTTGGGCTTTTTAACTTTGCAGAACTTTTACATTCACAAAAACCATAAAACACACAAGAGGAAAGAGAAACTGAAAAAAGCATAATGTGCCACCTTTAAAGTCAGGAACCAACTCTTTTCATCAGAATGAATCACAAGCTTTTCCCTTCATTTCTCACACTAAGACGACCTGAAATCAGACTCCGTGGGAAATTGTGTTTTCCACCGGTTTTATGAAAACGACCAAAGAAAATCCCCCATCGCCACTTTCTGACGAACGACGGCGCCACATTCTCCTGCTTCTCATTAATAATCTTTAAAGCAGATCGATGAAAGCCTCATTGAAGCCGAGGGCTCCACTCTGTTTTGTTTGTGAATGTGATGCCGGTGGATGCTGACTCATCCCTGACAAGCGACCTCGCCGCCCGGCCGCCTCGCCAGCCTATTAGCCGGGTGAATTGTTGGTGTCTGGGCGAGTCAGTTTCTCCTCGAACAGCGGTCAACAGGGCAGCGCTCAGATTAAAAACGCTGAGTTCATGCACCGAGAGAGAGAGGGAGAGAAACGAGAGCCTCTTTGTGTTTATAAAGAATTCACCTCCGGCTACACTTCTCCTGGTTTTGTTGATTTTAACGTTAAAAGCTGACATGGCTGTGAGATGCAGCTGTGCCTCCGCTGCTCACCTCTTCATCTGCTCTGAGACACAACACAGATGTCTACACTTAGCTTCACCTGCAGTTCACTTTTAGAGGAAGATGAGACTCGAAAGCTGCTTTTCAGACAAGCACCGAACACCAGCAGGGAAACGTCAGGAAAACTCAGAGCAAGCGAGCGGGCGCTTTGATGACGTTTCTACCGCGCAATGAACGCACATAAAAACGCGGAACTTAAATATCTAAGGATGACATGACACGTAGAAGACGCAGACGAAGATTCGAAAAACTTGGGAATGCACACGATTTGGGCGATAACGTCAGGTGCCAGTGATGATGTGCTGTAAACAAAAACATGTGATTTCCACAATTTACACGTCACATCCTGACTCCTGCGTCGTCTGAATGTTCCAGACATTTTCCTGTTGTTGTGAATGTGTCTGACCCAGAAAATCTCCTGCTGCTTCTTCATATGTGGAAGGAAAACTCTAAATTTCTTATGGGATGAAGAAGCTTCAAAATAAAACTGATCTTACTCAGATTTCCCATTAGAATTTGTCTTGTAACGCACATTGATCTCCGTTCATCCAAACTGCTGACTCATTTCCATCCGTACTTCCTTGTTTGAATAAAAACAAATCCATTAGTTCTGAGGAAGTTATGAATAATAAAACCTAAGATGGCTCTTAAGGTGGAACACGCCCATGAAGGAGTTAAATATATCTGACTCTGAACCGTCCAGCTTCACCCAAACCGTGCAAACGAGAAGAACGGGGTGACTTTTAATCAGCAAATCTTCATTTCTCAGTCGCCTTTTTTCTTTTTCATTAATCACTATGATTTGTGATCAGCTGCGACCGCACACACACACACACACACACACACACACACACACACACACACACACACACACACACACACACACACACACACACACAGACACACAGACACACAGACACACACACACACAGCTGACCGGACTGAGTTGGGATTCACAGCCAGGTTCTCTGAGATGGGAAACTTATGCTTTACAAACTGAGCTGAACTCAAAGTGATGCAGAACTAATTACTTTTAGTCGTGTTCCTCATCGCCACATGAATTATTAATGATTCTTTGTGACCAGCCAGACTTTAGTGGGGGTTTGGTTACAGCTGAGAATGGTGGCAAACAGCGTGTTGTCTTAAAACTTCACGTGTAGATACAAGCTTTTCAGCAGCTTCAGCACTGGTGACAAACCAGGACAAATTATGAATTCAGATTATTGATTATGTGTCATGAACTGTAACAGGAACACTCATGTTGGGGCAGCTCCATCCCCAGATTGCTACAGACTGGTTACAAAATGATCGGCATTTGTATCCAGGATATTTTGGGTTCATTTCTAGACAGTAGGTGGAAATGGGTCGTCCATATATTTACAGTCAACAGTGGGAGAGCAGCTGGCGGCACAAACACTGAAACAGAGTTCAGCACATGAAGCAGAAAAAATGTATATCATAGAGATAAGTGCTTCAGAACCGACCTGGAAGCCACTGGTTCGAAGCGTAAAGCATTGGACTCGTCAGCTTTCCTGTGAAGGGATGAAGGGAAAACAAATCTCACCTCAAAGCTTGAAGACAAAAAACTGAAATAAAAACACATGAATTTGAGAATTAAAATCCCAAAAAATTAAATATTGATATTCCTTCTTTTTTTTGGCAACATTCTCCGAATAATTTATCATATATTCTGTTATTTACAGTTTATTTATTCCAATAAACTTTGCAACGCTGGGGTGAAATGGTAAAAAAGTAGTGGTGGATTTATCGAAGACTGTTGTGACCTCAATGTGATTCGGTTTTAACTATTTGAAGGGTCTCATCTTTCTCTAATAGTGTGTATAACTCACGCACCACACACACACAAGGTCTGTGCATAATTACAAACACTCGCTGAAGGAAAAAGGGGGAGGAGAGCTACAGTCGGCAGAAAATATAAAACCTGCAGCAGAGATGAGAACGTTTTGAGTTGTGAGCTGCAGCTGATTAAACTAATCTCTCACACACACACACACACACACACACACACACACACACACACACACACACACACACACACACACACACACACACACACACACACACACACACACACACACACACACACACACACACACACACACACACACACACACGGCTGGATCACATTTGTGGATTACACTTTGCCTAGTTGTGCTTGGCACGAATCCCTTTTAAGTAGTTTTTCCAGCGCTTGACCACATCTTTGAAGATGGGAGCATTGTCTATGGACGCCAGCAGCTGCAGCTGGTTAATGTGCGTGGTGTGATAGTCCCAGCGCGCCAGGTTGGGCGCGGTGCCCAACATGAAGTGACGCAGGTCATAGATGCTGCCCGACCCGGTGTCAAAGAGCGGCAGCATGGCCTTCAGCGACTCCATGCCGCGGCTGAACAGCTGCCCTGCCTCCCTGCCAACCTTCTCTCCCGCTGTCTCAGTCAAGTCGTAGAGTCCCAGCAGGGAGTAGATGAAGCCGTTCAGGACAAAGGAGCTGGGCGTGGTGGGGTACTCCTCATACCAGTCGTACTTGTTCATGAACACAGCTTTGACCCCGTGCTGCGCTGAAGGCACCTTGTAGGGTCCGACTGCCTTGAGGGCAGCGTTGAGGTAAACCTGGTCCTTTGTGAGGAGGTAGGCTCTCACTAAGGTGGACATGGCCTGGCCCTGAGCCATGGCCGAGTACCAGCCGGGCTCCAGAGGCCGGAAGCCTTCGCCCAGTTTGCGAGTGACCATGATGGGCCACCCGCCTCTTTCGTCTTGGTTGCGCACCAGCCAGTCGCTGGCAGCAAAGAAGGCGGCCATGTGGGCAGTGGTGGAGATGGTGACGTTGTCGACAAAGCCGCGTCCTTGTACAACTAAGCGCACAACCCGTCTGGGCATGATCTGAGAAGAAAACCAGACACAATTAAAGCAAAGTTTAACTTTGTTGCTTGAAAACCGAAGAGATTAATTATCTCAATTTAATAACATAGTTAACTCCCTTTCAAGGAGATTCCTGATTTTAAATGATGTATCCATGTGATTACGGATTCATTTTCTACTGAGATTATTCGTTTCAGCTCCAGTCAAGTTACATATTCATTAGAACACAGATATTTTATCTTCAGCGGGAACATCCGACATGAACCCACCTTAGTGGCCTTCACAGCCTTGGTGTTGGACAAGCCGACGCCCTTCCTAAGGTCGGTGAGCAGGTCCCGGGTCAGAGTGCTCCAGGCGGTTCTCGGCCCGATTCCGTAGGTGATCTCGTGATCTTTGAAGGCGATGAGCTGCGAGTTGGTCACATAGCGAATGGTGAAGGGCGGGCCCTTCTCTGTGGTTTCCAGGATCACGGACACGCTGCCGTTGGAGATGAACTTGATGTCCAAGCTGAGGATAAAGTCTTTGGAGTTTCCCAGCTGGAGGGAGACGCCTTCTGACGACTCTGTGGAACCAGAGGAACAAACGTGTCTGAAGCAGCAGGATGGCAGGAGAAGGTACATTTTACAGCCTATATTCAAGTGCATTCCTTCAAAAAAAATAAAAGACTTAGTGAATTTAAGAACTTCAGACAGTTACTAGACAACAATGGTCTATTTTTAGCACAGTGACTGAAAGTCTGTCTCTGAATAGTCGTCTTTGATGCTTCAATGAGAGCTCGTCTTTTTACTCAGGTTCCCAAGATTCACTCTGTAGTCACACTGTCAAATCAATAACAGACAGACGACTTCAGACACACTCTCTGCCTTTTATTACAGGGGTCATGATTCGTTATTACCTGTGTGAAGTGTGTACGATGAGTAAGTGTGTGTGAGGTGTCTTTGAAAAGTGTGCGTGTGCATGAGTGCAGAGAGAGAAGTTAGACGCAGACACACACAGACGAGGTTCTCATGGGAAGCTGAGTGCAGATGTTCCACTGCACATTGAAATTAATTAGGAGGACAGAATGAAGAGAATAGAGGAAAAGAAGTGAGAAGCAGCAGGATGGAAGAAGAGAGTGTGACGACTGCGGCTCTTTGGCTGCTGTCGAATCGTCTATTTTAGTTAACAAAGTTCCTCACCGAGTGAAATGAATCCGGACGCATTTCAGCTGCACCCATGAGGAGAGCTGCTTGAGTTCTCTTAATGATGAGGAAAGGAGCTTCAATGTTTCCTATGTTATCTCCTTTAGCAAACACTGGACCATCCTTTATGAAAGGAAATGCTCTCCCACAATTCAAATCAATTATTTAATTATTATTTCAATCGCACAAGCATTTCTACTGTTTTATTCGTATGTATTTATATTATTTCAACAGGAAGTGTGATTCTGTTTTGATTCGGAAAACATATTTGCATACAAATATTTGTGATTGTCGTAGTTTTTAAAGTTAAACATGAAGCTAGATTAAAAGAACTCCTCATTAAAGATTCTTCTTCACATTTTTCCTCAACCTCATGATGTTGGGGAAGGGATTTTTTTTTGTGGCACTCTTTGTCAGCAGCCTTTGTGTGTGTTCTTTTCTCCTCTGCCTGTTGAGGAGGAAATCAGAGTGACAGATGGGCGTCAGGAGAAGATGAGCCACATCTGAATGCTTTTCTCCTGATCGTCATACAGAGAGGTCTGGAGAAATCAGATGTCTCTCGCTCTCTCCCTCTCTCCCAGGAGGGAGGGTTTTTGTTTGGTTCTGTGAGGTTTCTTTTTTCACTCTCTCTCTTTCATACCCTGAGTTACACTTTCACACATTCCAGCTCTCACCACAGCACTGATACTACTGACCTACATATTCCACAGTAAGGTTTTGTAGAGCTTACTATTAATGCTGTTTTCTGGCATGAACAGACCAAACTTTACGGCGTTTGCGTTTCACATATGAAGAAAGCAGCAGGAGATTGCTGGGGTCAGACACGGAGAAGCAGAAGGCAGGAAGAAATGACATCAATTCCACTGTCTTCTACATGTCTTCTCTTATTTGTAGTCTCACATGAGCCGTTTCATGACAGAGTGCAACTTCTTTTCTTCCAACAAAACTCGACACACTGCCACGGCGCCGCTCACACCCCATCATCTCTCAGCCAGTTAAACTTGAGTTGAGTTCATTTCAAAACCCTGGAGCGCTCGATTGATCTCCCCTTTGGCCTCATTCCTTGGTCTAAACAAACCTTTTTCTAATCAAGGCTCCCCCAAAGGACAGAGGGAGGACAGCGTCAGGAAACAGAAAAAGGAGGGTAATGGAATGATGGGTCGCACAAGAGCCCTGAAGGCCAGCTGAAGAGCGGAAAGAGTGAAAATGAGCCAACAGTGAGAAGACAATTGAGAATCGGAGACAGAGAGATCTCGCATGACACGAGCTGAAAAAGCAGAAGCAGACGAGGTCGACGGAGACACAAAGAGAGCTGATCAGCAGGAGAGTGAAGGAGAGAGCCAGTCTGGCAGGGGCCTCTGGATGACTACGGCTCTTTAATGCACTCATAAATCCATTACTTAAGGCAATGCAGAGAGTAAGTGGATTTGTACGCTGGCCCTGTGATTACTCTGCCATCAATAAAGGATGGACAGGGAATATAGAGGAGGATATTCCACCTCCTCTGCTCAGCTCGCCGGCTGTTTAGCAATAAGGCAGGAGACAGAAGACGTGCAGCTAGAAGCACATGTCGGCACAAACCCTGCTTGTATACATGAGCGAGCGTGTGAGGCGAACACGTGAAAACACATGTACGGTGCGTGTTGTGCGTCAGGGGATACAAAAGATCCAAGTGATAGGACAACAGTCAATGTCCTGCGAGGATTCAGACAGAATCTCTGGACACATACTGGAGACATGGTGCTTATAAAACCTGTTTTGTTTTTCTTCTTAATTTATTAATTATTTTCTTCAATTCATCTTTTGTCCATGCAATATTGTAAAATATGAAAAAATACTTTTAGAATTTCCCAAAGGCCAAGGTGATGAACTCAAATTGCTTATTTCATAAAGGCAAGAGTCCAAAACTTTTGATCAAACTGAAACCACACTGACAACCTGATTGTTAGCCTTTGAGATATTGAAATTGAAGTTTTGATTTTATCAATCGAAAGAATTATGAAACTAGTCAACCGTGAACTTTCTGTTTGAATAGTAGCTTTAATGAGGCTTTTTTAATATGAATAAATTGGGGGGAAAAAAATCTTTAGCATGTGATTCTTATAAATCTTTAAAATTACAAAATAAATATTTGAGTATTCACTCTTTTCAAGTCAGTATTTAGAAGATGCACCTTTCAGCCTTGGGTCTGTGTGGACCATAAACTGTGAATAAAGATGGATGACACATCTCTACTTCCTCCCACTGACCAGAGATTAAGCCAACATATCGTGGTGATTGTGGAGAAACAGTATTCGATAAATGCTCTTGATCTATCGTGAGTCAGTGTGAGTCATGTTTAATCCTGTTTTTATGATATCAAACAACTAATCAAAACCAAACTTAGTGGGAAATTGAGCACTTGAACATACTTCAGTATAATAAGACCCATCTAAAATTTGCAGAAACCATCAGGCAAGCGGATCACAGTGGCATTCATAACAGACAGACTTTGTATTTGTGATGAAGTAGCTGCTCAAGGTCTCCCAGGACTGAAATCTTAAGGAACTTCAAAGAGACTTTGTATGTTTTGTATGTTTATCACTGTTAATAAAATCTGCTTTAATTTAACACTTTGAAGATTGGAGAACATTTTTTAGATGCAGTACAGCTGGTGACTGACGTTACTGCATCTGCAAACAGTGAACAATTCCAACAGTGATTAGTCTGTACGAACTACATTCTTATACTAATAATCGAACCACGAGGGGATTGAGAAAATAAAGGTGCTGTGTGGAGGACAGTGTTCGTGCAGCCATGTGCAGATGGTAGACAGCGGGTTATTATCAGGGGACTGACGATTGATCCACTTGTCAGAAGCTTTGAGGGGCTGTTCAACACAGGTGCCCTAGATACAGTAGAACGAAGGGAGAAGGAGGAGAAGGGAAGAGAGGCAGAGGACAGAGAGAGAAACTGACAGCAGAGGAATAAAATAAAGAAATATGTAGGAGAACAGAAGGCATTAAAATGAATCAGACAAATATGACTGCAACGTTTAGGACGCACAAGAGGGTTGAGGGGTGATAAGTAGGTGGAAATGATAAAATAGAGGTTGAAGACGGAAATACGGTGATAGACAGTGAAGATTAATGGAGAATGAAGACTGTCAGGGGAAGGCTGAAGAGCGATGATGAAAACATGATGATGTCAAGGAAAGAGAGAGCTGCGATGGAGAGTTGAAGCTGTAAGCTACGAGCTGAGCGATGAGCAGAGAGACAAAAAGCTGTAGAGCGGTGGAATGAATGGAAATTGATGATGATGATGAGGGGATGAAAGCTGAAGAATTAGGAGGAGGGGGGACATTTCAGGAGAGACAGAGAACCACCCAAGAGAGATCAGAGAAAATGAGACTGTCTTGGAACTCTCAGCAGATCAGATGAGAAGAATGAGCTCACAGTCATCGCTGGGTAAAAGATTCCGACTTCTCCCGATTCCAAAAAGTATCTCTGCAAAGTGGCCGTCGATATTTTACAGTTGTAAATTTAGGGCACATTTTTAGTCATTTATTTAGACCACTTATAGATAGGTTCCCTAACACCAGCTCCTGAGTCAGAGTCAACAGGCAGCAGTCTACTAACTCTGCTGCTTTCAGACTGAAGTACTGAAGTCTGGACATTTTCCTGAAAAAAAGCTGTAGGAGCGACTGGGATGTGATGTGAGACGCAGGATCAATGGTGCTTCTGACACTTGAGCAAGTCTCTCCCTTATTAGAGCAATAGACAGTCGAGCATCAGCCTGGTCCCGTCTGTCCTCCCGTACACTATCCAGACTTTGAAACTGACCTCAGACGACATCTGGCTGCCTTTGATACCAGCTGTCTGTGCAGGATAGGAGGCCTGAGGTGGTCCCACAGTGTCCCCAATGCTAGACTCCAGTATCTGAATGTAAAGCCACCTGTCTCAGCAAATGATCAGGGCCAGATTCTCCCATTAAACCTGCTCAACTGCTCTGGGAGCTGCCACCCTGAGGATGGTCCAGGCATCCCAGGAGAACGTGGACTGGTCTCCTGTAGGAGGACCTGAGAGGGCTGGGACTACTTCAGAGTCCAGAGAGTACAGCACAGGATGAAGGAAGTTATCACGAGCTCAGTGTTTCCCTTTAATGACCCAAATTGTTGTGTACAGTTCTCAAATGAACATGAAAGATCTCTGGCATAGTGTTTCGTGCCGTGCATTGATTTGCTGAGCTGTATCTGTGCTTCTGAATCATCTGGTCAGCATTAAAATCCACAGCATCTGTATCCCGACACATACTCACGCTGCCCTGAAAGTAATTCTGTTTGGGATGCAGTTGAAATAACAATAAGAGTCAAGAGGTTTTATATTTTCCCTCTTCAAAGATCAATTTTTAGATGCATAAGTGAGAACACTGCACCCAATAACAAATGACTACATGGTCCGAGGCACCTGGAGCACAGTGTTCTCAGTACCACACGAGCCCTGGATGCAATGTGAGAGAGGTGAATTAAATTTGATTCCTTGGAGGTAAAATGGTGCAAAGTCAGTAAGCTTTATCACGAGTGATTACATTTTATGAAAGTGTGTTAATTACGTACTTGAGGAGAAATAAAGACACAATAGGGCGACAATTCAACAGTTTGAAAGGAGCTTATAGTTCTGACTGCAATTTTCTCTCAAATTGCAAATTCACAAAGATCTCAGAGACATTTTTGAGATGTTAACTCAATCTGTGACTCACCCTTTATATACACATCTATATATAGATATATTTGTATATACTGTGTATAAACATGTTATTATACTGCCTGTGTTAAAGATAATGAAATCTGCCCAATGACCACAGATAACCTGACCCAGAGCTATTAGGGTGATTTGATCGACATATAACTATAATTAATATGACACGATTTAGAAAATAACGTTATGATAATCTACATAATGTTTAAATAATAAAAACACAATGTGACAAAACCTGATCTAACTTATTCCTTGACTTCAGCTAAAAACAAGACCATAGTTATAATTTCAACCTGATAGTCGTGCTCTCGCTCAAAGGAGGAGTGGGAAGCATCAGCAGGAATTTTCACGTTTCGTTCAGACAACATAAACGTGACAATGTGTGTCTAAGAGAAAAAAAGACATGTGTGAAGCTGCTTCTTTAATCAATGCTGTAATTTATAGGAACCTGTGATTACGTGGGGTGTCCGCTGTCAACCGACATCAGCCGCTGGTATTTTGCAACTGTGCCGGTGACTCATCCTGTCCTGAGGGTGCAGTTGCATATCGAGCCTCTTACAGCCACAGTTAAAGGAGATAAGCTGCATGCCTGGAGGCTGTCCGGGCTCGTGGCAGGTTTGCTTACCTGGAGCACTGAACTGACGCACGGAGGTAGCTCGGGTCTTGTCGTGGACACGGCTGAGAGCACAACCTTTCGGCACACTCCAGGGTGCTGTGCTGGCCCGGCTGTCTCGCTCCTCCGCGGTGTCGTAGACCTCCACGTGGGGAGGGCGCTCAGTCAGGTTTTTGCTGTAATGGCTCAGACCATACTGGGCAATCTGGATGGCGTAGAAGTAGCCCTGAGGGCCCCACTGGGTGGAGAGAGGCACGCCTGGGTGAAAAGGAGAGAGTGGTAAATTGAAAGATGTATAAATAAATAAACGAAAGGGGACCATAGATATTGCAAAAACATTACGCTTCTGTAATTTGTTTTAATTTTCTAGTGGTTACTTCAGAAGTGTTAAAAATGGTTCTAAATCTTGTGGTGATCATTTATCACTTTTTAACTCGTTGCAGGGAATTAAGCAGAAGTTCCTTTTAACATGGCAGCTGACACATCAGTAAAAGTGGACCAAATTAATAACTGTAAAACTTTCCAGTAACCGGATGTGACTGGATACGGCACTAATAAAGATTAAAATCTGAGTTCATCTTAATTTGTAAACAGAGAAACAGAAGAGAGCAGAAATGGTCATAACAAATAAAGAGCAGAAAAACGTAAGTGAAAAACACCACCGGCAGAAGCTATGGCTAATAATTTCACAGCGTGGTGAAATCCAAGCTAATCTACTGCATTTCACCGGAGGCGAGCTTCCCTGTCCACACAGCCAGAAATAGCTCGGGCAGGAGCATCAGTCTGATTAACAGATAGTTCACTTCCTTGTGACAGAGAGAGCAAATGTGCAATTCAAACCCCATCCTCCCGAGAAGAACACAATATGCTCAGATTAGCGCTGGTGATAATGGGCCTCCTTGTCTCAAAAATAATTACCGCTCCAAACATAGCTGATCACTTGTGCTTTCTGCTGGAGATATACCTGCTTTCAACTACTACGCAGGAGCATCATGGAGCTGGCATATCCTGGGTCTGGTTTGGTGCTTCGATTGTGCACGTCCTCCGAAATTAATGTTACGCATCCACACGATGCAGCACGCATATTAATTGTCACAACATTGTTGATTTACCAGGCCTCTCATTCCCTCTATAAAAGGCACCGTGTTCATTTTTTTAATAATAATATAATAACAATTAGTACAAAACCTCCTGATAGAAAAACGATATCTTCGAGTGCGTTGGAAAAAGAAAACAGAAAGAAATACCTAAACTCACATACAAAGTTAAACATCCCCACAAACTCCCACTCTCTTCCGATCCCCTGCCAGACTCTTCTCCATGCCTGTCTTGTTACGGGCATCTCCCTTGACAACTTAAGTCAAATGACTGTCAAAATCCTCACTCTGTAACAGTGTGCTACTCACTGAATAACTCTAAGTAATCCATGTGGAATTGACTGTTAAGCCTTCACATATTTTTCTGACTCCAGAGAGAGAACTTGAATTTAAAATCTTCTTCTAGGTCTTCTATGTGTTAGAGTAGCTTTTGAACCCACTGAAGTTAATGTACATTAACACATACTAACTTTTGTTTTGGACCCCTAAACTCTGACATGTGGATGAATGTGAGTAGATCTTAAAGCTGCAGTAAGGAAAAGGCTTTCAACTTTGACGCAAATGTCTCATGAAGGGCGAATGGATACTGGACATATTCTTTATAATTGTTTGCCAATTCCTTTTCCATAATAGTTTAAGAAACCAATGGTGTGTCAGGACTGAGTTTTCCTGAGGTGTTTTTGTAGAATATCTGCCTCCTGGTGGCTAAACCGTCTTAATGCTGCTTTAATGTTTGGAATACAGCTGAGTTCATCATGAAACACTTATATATTCTAACTATTAAGCTGGATACGACACTTCCTGCTGTTAAGTATTTCACAGAGCACTGTTTCCCATTAATTAACTAGACTGTGGCAACTCGAGTCCCCACCCCCCACCCCACCCCCAGGCAGCTACCGCCACAGATTCCATCTAATTCTGTGGGAAACCCAGCAGAACACGGGGATTGAACACTCGACAAACTGCATCATCTGGCTCTTACCCAGCTGTATTAGGTAATTATACGAAAAAGCTCATGCACTGCAGGTGTAAGCCTATTGGAAAACAGCACAAATGAAAAGAAAAACAATGGTCGCTGTCTCCAAACTGCAATTTTATTTTTTTAAATGCACCAATTGAAATGGGATCCAAATGTTGTCCATTTAAACTGCTCTGTGGTTTGGAGCCAATGTAATCGCGCTGTAACCACAGTGGTTTGCAGCGGTGCCCTTGATTCTGTTAGACTAGTTCCCCTCTGTTCTAGAAAGTGATATATTGCGTTAAGTAAAAAAGAAACCAGGGCATCAAGAGCATAAGTGATAATGTGAGCATTTTATCAAGCACTTAAAAAGCTATAGGACATGTTTTATTACTGTGTTTGAACAAATGTTTAAGTGATGGTGGTCCGCAACAGAACGGGGAGCAAAGATAAAGGTAGTGCAAGAGGAAGTGGGAGACACAAAAAACGAGACGTATCATGATTTAAGAGGGTGTTGTTCTGGAGGATTAACTACTTCCACTAATGATAGTGCCCGGCTGCCGGAGCTTCATTTTTCTCAACTTCTCAGGGCTCCTGCGGCTTAAGGCAAGTTTGATTTAACACTTTTTAAGACTTTTAATGCCACTCGGAATGAAATCTAAGACGAACCTGTAACTGCATAAAAACGTGTGGGCAAAGTCAGCGTCTGGGAAAATTGCGAGGATCAAGTCTCCTACTCTCTCATTTAACTTGAATGATGTGGTGTTTTGTCACCGTGGTCAGACACAACAGGACCTTTGCTTTCAGTGGTCTGGAGATCAGTCACCTGGTGAACGTATTGGGAGATTACGAGAGTCCATTCTAACTTCCCAGGAGCACAGAGCAAGATTCTGCTGAGCCGTCCTCCAACCTGAACCATTTTCCATTCACCTGAAACCCCAGTGCTCCCACAACAATCCTCCCTCCTTAAGAGCAGTTTGTATAAACTAACAATATTGATTGAATGAAATATTTTCCATTTTCCATTAAGATTAATAGAAAGATTAATATCGAGAATGTAAATGTGCAGAGCCCTAGGTTGGCGCTAGCTTACAGAGTGCATCTGCTTTTAGCATCCTGGCTCCAAGGACAATAAGAGCGTTGTTGGTTGCAAAGAGCATACAGTAAGTAATTAAAAAAATATGTGTTTTCGCTCATTTGGATTCTCTTATTGCAATGAGAGTAACAAATGATTCCTAAAAATCTACATCCTGTGTCTAAGCGTTTTTTAAAAGACACTTTATAACCTGTTCATTTTATATTTTAGACTAATGAAGACTTTTTTAAGGAACCTGCTTCTGTGTCATGGAGACTCTGGGGAATTAAAGACCTAAATATCTTAAACTACAGTGAAATCACAGTCCCTCCGGTAGATGTGACGAGGAACGAGTAGTGCTGCAAGTGTTTCATGAATCCGGACAACCTACATTTACATTCAAAGACACACACTGAAACACCCTCAGTCTAAATTTGCTTCATCCCAATACCATCACATTTTAAAGAAACAAATGTCTAGTTGAGCTGCGGATATCAGTACAATTTAAATGGACGTCCAGCGATTTAATGCTAGAGTGATGTAGAGCGGTCATTATAACATTTCATATTGCTGTGGGTCCTGTTAAAGCACTTTTCCACGGGTTGAGGGAGACTCGGGAGAGAAAAAAGCTCCCATGACCTTGTCTAAGCCCTAAGGTGCCTCTGACTGTGACAGGCTAATTAATGAACTGCTATTTTCACTTAAAAAATATGCTAAGTTGAAAAGAGGTGTGTAAGCTGGTGGATGTGGAGTGCTACATAGCAACAGAGCCTTGGGCTTAATTAATGGACCTTGATAAATTGTGCGGGTGTGAGTGCAAGTGTGTGGCAGCAGTTCTATATGAAGAGAAACGACCTGAAAGCAATTGGAGGGTGAGAATAACTTGGGCTTCCTGCTGCTCAGCCCAGAGAGAGGGCTGTATTCCTGTCTGACCCATTTTCCACTACGTGTGTTCCCTCTCATGCATGTGTTGCATTTGGGCTCAACTATGATGGAGGTAGCATAACCCGTCACCCAGAAAGGCCATTACGTGCAGCAGTTCTGATTAAAAAAAAAAGATGGAGAGCTACAAACACATAAAAAGCAATTTATTGAAACAGAACCTAAGTTAATGGAACTTATCGAGCAAATGCGTTTTTTGAGGTTTTCTGACCAGCCTCACAATCCTGTTCTCTGCAGATTTTACCATAAAGAAAACCACTCAGCGGTTCTGTTTGTGTGATGAACTGAAAAGCAGATTTCTGTCAACACATAAAAAAAATGCCAATGTTGGAAAGTGCACCATCCATCTCAGCAAAAATACCTATTTACTGCTGGAAAATGGCTCTTAAAAGACACCGGCTCTCATTACTCATCAAGCTAACCTCCGCAACTGACACTTTACTCGTGAATAAATCAACATTTACTACATGTACCCAGCATAGATGAAAAGTCTTTAGTGGAAAAGAACTCAGGACTGTGGCTGAATAATTGTAAACTGCATCCTTTCAACTTCAGTGATAAAACCAATGTTTGACTAAGTGAGGGAAGACTTTGGGGGACGAATGCTTCACTTTGATTTCCTGTCGTGACCTTATTTTTGTGACTTTTATCGGTGACTTTTGTTAATTGACAATAGAGGATGTAGAATGAATCTATTTTGGAACGTTAGACAAGTATGAAGAAGTTCTTCAAGTAAGCAGGGCACGGAACTATATTGATGACAATGGGGTTTGAACTAATAGTTTTTTTAAATGAGCTATTGATCCTTCCTGGCAATTATTTTGAAAGGAACATTGAAAGGGAAACAACTTTGAGGACAAAGTGTGAGGCAAGAGGAGAGAAATTAATTCATTTACCAGAGTTCCAGACGGATTATCTACACAAAGAAATGTTCAAATGTCTGACTGAAGCAAATATACGATTTTAATTGACTTTTAATCTGTTTTAAAGAAAAGTTAAATTTAATTTGGGAATGTGTGGCAGAGATTGAGTCGGTGCTTCTGAAATACAGCTTGAAATCAAGTCATTTCATTCATGATGCATCACTTTGCTGTAATAGACCTCACTGAATGTACCATATATTTCTCAGTGGAATGGACTTTATTAAAAATCTAAAGGTGAATCACAGTTTATGATGTAATACACTCCTCATTATCATACATTCAATTTCTGTTGTGTTGATGGTTTATGTTATGAATGAGCACCTGCACCAATATGATTTCAACCCTGTTTGTTTGGCTCGACCTCGCTATGGAAAGTGCCTTGAGATAATCTAAGTTATAATTTGGCATTAAACAAATAAAAATCTATTGACATTTGAACAGTCCATTTGCTTGTTGGTTGGTTTGTAAGTAAGATTACACAAAAACAACTGAACAGATTCCCATGACACTTGATGGGAGGAAGAACCAATTGGGTCAGAGAAGAACCCATTACATGGTGTTGTTGATTCTGAAAGCAGATCCAGAATTTATTTTCTTCACTTTTTTAAAATATGGTGAGATTTTCTATATGTCTGTGTGTGTGTGAATTTTGGTGCAGCTCGACTGGATTTAAGGGGACTATTGCCAGAGGTATTCGCTCTACTGAGTGACAACTACTGTTGTCAGTGTGTTTGCATGTTGAATATTTTATGCTCTTGTGTGTCATAGGGAAAAAAATAAAACCAGCACACTGACAATGCAAATCCAAAAATCCAAACTGAATCTCAGGGTATTTTTTCCTATAGAATGAGATGATCGATCTTTGCTGTGAGCACCCGATGTATTTTCACATTTGTTTTCCAAGTATCTAAAATAACACAATTCAATTAGTTTCTTAAATATATTAGTGTTTAAATGCACGGTAACTTAATCTGATGTACCTCAAGCTGTGTTCAACTATGTGAACATCAGTAATTAAAGTCTTTACCTTCCACTCCACTGATGCACTTGACGCGGTCACGGACCTCCACGTTGTATCCCTCAAATGACATGAAGACTCCATCGGGGTGGTAGGGCTCGCGCTGCGTGTAGACCTTCGAGTAGCTGTGCTGGAACTCAAAACGATCGTATCCGTCGTACTGCACAACTTTCCCGTACACCTCGAAGTACTTTTCCATCCAAGTGAAGGGCAGGTAGATCTCTCCGCCCTCACGCCGCCCTTTGATCGTTGATTCGTCGTTGATCAGGCAGTCAATTTCTTCAAACTTGATGCCGCTGACCCCCCCGACAACAGGCGGGGGCTCTGGAGGTTGGGGAGGGTGTTGCTGGCTGCTGATGCTGGCATCCCCCACCCTGGGACTGGGAGCCACGAGGGCGGCCCGGGGCAGGAAGCGCACTGAGGTGTCACTGGAGCATCGGTTCCACAGCAGCACGGTGATGAGTGTGAAGAGGGCGCAGATGACAATGAGGGTCTTGTAGTTCACCCGAGCAGCCAGGCAGCGCATTGTCACAAGTCACCTGTGGGACAAAAGCACACGGAATAAATACAAACTAAATCATAATTACTTGACAGTCATTATGTTAATGAATCATAACAAATGTTAAAGTGTAAAAGGTGCATATCTGAATACAATGACCCAAATACAGTCAAGAACATGTTATGCAACATGACAACATGTTTTCATGCACTGCAGTAATTAAGTAACTGTAACAGCAGACCTGAATTCATGTTACTCTTTCCCAGACTTTGGAGCCACAGTTGCACAAGATTTTTTTTTGTCTGTGCATTTGTATTGCCAATGCAGTGAGAGAGCACAGTCTGTCCTTTCAACAAGAACGTGTCTTCTAGACTTGTGGAGGCTACTTAGTGTCAGCTACAGTGTCACTCAGACTTTGAATGAAATAATTTGGAAAGGAGCCGTTGTCGAGCTGTGGATGAGAGATGGTAAATGCAAAAAAATGGTTTGTGATCCATAACAAGATGTGGATTGTGCTTTGAACGCCAGTGTTCATGTGTCTTATTTACTAGTCAACAAACAAGTCTATTTTCTGCAAATGGCTGCATTGTACATTATAAGAAAAATTTAATTTAATTGGAAATGCAACATTTAAAGAAACCAAAAGGATGAACGATTAAATGGCCAAAATACAGGCATGTTGAAGTTCCTTTGTTTTGGAATGATGCACCAAATTCCTTGTCAACTGGCCTAATTGGATGGAGATCTCATACAGCAGAGAGCGAATCAGACATGTCAAAATTGATTCACATTTAAATGTTCTCAGTGCGTCTCCGGGGTCTTCACCACGCCAGCAAGAAATCAATGTACATACTGAGGTCTCCTCCTCCACACTAATTGCAGCTCATAGAATTTCCTATCATCGTGACAACAGAACCAGGAAAATCATTACTCTCCAAGTTAATTTCAATATCTTAAGCTTAAACAAAGCCACCAGCTAAAAGGTCAGCTTGATTATTGTGCATTAATTGGACAGTTGCTATCAGCCATAGCGCTGCAGTCAAATTATAGTGCTGGCAGCTTTTTGAACAAGGTTAATGTCTGACTCTTAAATAGAAGAATGGACCTCTAGAGTGCTTTTACAACAGAAGATGAAGAATAAGGTTCCTCTAATTAAGGCTTAGGAGTAAAACTGCAAAAAGCAAAACAGTGAATTTAGGCTATTTGATGTAATAAATATACATAAATAATTTATCACTTAAACAGGTACAGCACCAGATTCACATTCACTGTTGTTCCACAAGAAAGGTGGAAAAAACACGTACAACACTCCTTCATATTAGTTCCTAGTTTAAAGGGGACATGTTACGCCCATTTCCAGGTCGATATTTTATATTCTGTGACTCTTTGAGACGCTTTGCATAACAGTCCTTATTTATCTGAGTCTTTGAATTAATAAGGCAGTATTAGCTCAGGCCTCCTTAAGAGCACACATCCCTCTAACTGTAAAGCTAAGTAACTAGTAACTAAAACTAATAAAAGATGGCCAACTTTTTAAAACCCCCCAGTCATTGAAATGCTACTCTGCTTTCTCCAAACTGCTATACAGTAAACCTGTACAGTCAATTATTTACTGAAGTACATTAAATGCCTTTAAAACTACTTAAGTAGAGTGTTTTGTGAGAATGAGCTGTGCTTGGAGCAGTTTAAAAGAAATCCCTGGGGAGCCGAGATCAGCTTGTTAAAGAAGTAAGGAAATACACTGAAAGCAAGTTAATCTGATGGCTGGGTTTATGTAACAGGTATTACTTTCACACCTTGTACCTCCTTATTTGAGAATCTGGCCACATTCAAAATGTATATTTTACATCATAATGTTATTATATGACTGAAAATAAGGAAAAGCACATTCGATCCCGTTTTAAACTTTTTGTTGTTGTCTTCGAGTTGGTGTGGGATAAAAACTTAGGTCTGGGGCTGATGAATTACTGCCACACATAAAAGCTATCATTGATATTTGGAGAAATGTCAGCCTGCTGATAACAGATTGGGCCGGCAGAGCTCTGTCAATGCGGGAAATGGGAGGCGGAAGGCCTGAGGACTGCACCCTGAAAGATAAGTAGGACCAACCCTGTCAGGAAACCAACTATAAATAATTGGCTCTTTTTATAGTAATTTGTCGCTAGTGTTGAGCTCAGGCTCAAGGAGGATAGACATGGGCTTAAGCACTGCAGCATAAAGACTATCCTAATGCTTTCCAATGACTAGGAGACAATTTGTCTGAAGCCATGTCCCATTTCACAAATGCAATTTACCCAGACGACAGAACAGTGGGAGCAGTGAAGGAGTCACCGGCAAGTAAATTACAAAAGCAGTAGATTTATGGATCAAAAGTCATGAATGATTTGATTCAGGTCTGTCTCATCCACATCTGACACACAAATAAGCATTGACCCATTTGCTATATGGCTGAAACTAGTTCAAGAGGCTGAAAGAAACTCACTGGAGACGTGAATTTCTTATTGAAAAAAAACAAGAAACAGACCAAAAGAGGGAAGAGAAAAGAGACACACTGAGTGAGGGTGCAAGAAATTATTTGTTCCATATTTCATTGGGATAAATTAAAAATAGCAGATATAACTCAACAGTCAAAGTAATGAGACACACGACACACTTGTCAAAAAGCGAAGGATCTGGCAGGGAGTCTGGCAAATATCAAGAATGTTTTCAGACTCAATAATACTTTATTATAATTATATTATACTTTGTGGACGCGCACACGGACAAAAGGGACAAGAAGACAAGTTAAATGCAGTTGGGTCGTTGAATATATTCCTGTCCTTGCTCATCTTTATTAAATGGTTCCTTATTATATTTAATAGCGTTAACTGGAGAGAAGATGTAGTATGAATTCAAGGACACGACTGTGAGCAGACTGTTCCCAATAACTGGTATTAAATGCTCACATGTACAAAGTCAAACGTTGGTAAAGCAATAGACTGTAAATCATGGACCTTCTGCTCAGCAGGTAGGTACCGAACAATACCGGCCCGTCGCCGCCAAATTATAGCCACCTCTTCTTCAGGATCAGGGCAGACACACAATACATGCCCAGTATCCTTGTACGGTGCTGTATTACCCTGCTGCATGTCCTCCCTCCCCCACTGACCTGCGCTCACTTCACACATTAATAAATACCAACACTAATCAGACGTTACTAGGATACGAGCAGTGCTGAAGTTCACTTTGTGTTTGTTTGATTCACTCAAGAGTTTATGAGAAACGTATTTAAACACATTGACAAAAAAAGTCCAACCCACACACACACACACACACACACACACACACACACACACACACACACACACACACACACACACACACACACACACACACACACACACACACACACACACACACACACACACACACACACACACACCTTGAGACAGGAGGATGCCGAGACACATCATAAATCTTTATATACAGTCTTTGTTTACAATCCTTTCTGCAGTGTTGTGGCATCTGAAAAATCTCTTGACATATTCATCTGTTACTGGACTTCAAGGACCTTAGACAATATGATCCCACACAAACTCAGTGCCGCTGGTGTTGCTTTAACTCAGGGACAGTTTTGGTCTGAATCCCTGCTTTGGCCGAGGCAATCCACTCATCCAGTCTTTCTAAACCCACATAGATTATTAACATTTTGTTGTTACGCGTCCTGTGAACTGCGTCGATTCAAACAATTCAGTTTAACACCTCTCGACTGTGTTTTGACAAATCGGCTGCTGTGTACAAGTTAATTACAAGGCAACCAAACAACATTTAGCTACTTAGACAGTAGCAGAACTGTCCCTGGTGTATTTTTGACCCACATTCACTTACATTTATTAGACGTCTGCTCTCAGCAGAAACACAACAGCAATGGTTGCTTATTCAGAAGCTCTGACTGGCTGTGTGTTTATCTCCCTGATAAGCTGAACCTTTTAGTAGTGCCAATAAAGACTGTGCTTGTTCAGAGACCAAACACTGGAGATGATGATCATCTATTTTATTTATCTAACCAAGCATGTGACTGTTCAAAATTTTGATTTTATTTATTTTCTTCAAAGTATGAGGACATGTTGTATATACACAGTACAAATGGACCTTTGTCTAAACTACTGGTTATCAGCACTTGAGGAGCCTTGCATGGATATAACCCCCTTGGGTAATAACACTGTTTTGATCTGGAAGGAAAACTACCCTGACATAAAATGTATAAAAAAAAGATAGATGAGACTGGACAGGAGGTGAAAGACAATCCTGCCAGAGGATAAAGGTCTTTCCACGCTTGACAGATAAAGGCAAAAGATACGGGAAAACAAAAGCAGCTTTTCAGATTACATGCTCCAAGTGTCCTGCCTGAGGAAATTGAAAAGTGCCTGAAATAGCTGGTGGTGACTTCTTGAGATTTTGTGGAAGATGCTATAAGATTCTTTGAGAATATCAGAATGATCAAACCTTAACATGTGTACTGATAAATGCAGAGAGAGAGAAGTGAAGGGAGGCTTTTGCTTTTTGTGTTTTTGCCCAAACAAACCCATAATTCCCTTATTTATTTTTCATTAAAAAAACAGTAGCTTTGAAGACAACGCATGATGAGGGTCATTATATGCTGTAGATTTGTCTGCTGTGTTTTGGAGGAAGTGGCATTTACGACAACAGCTACTGGGGATTTTACTTTAAGGAAATATATACAACACTTCCCAGCTTGTCACTGACATGTGACGGTCATTGAGCAGAAATAATGTGTCGGACCTTAGGACTGATTATCTAATCCTTAAACATAAAAATAGATCAACTCCAAACTGGCACCTCGTTAACAACCTGTCACTTCACTGAAGTGCTATTTAGAGGCAAATTGCTATATAACACTTTTTCTTTTTCCACATAAGACAACTAAGATGAATGCAGTGAGTTTAGGACTTTGCCTCCCGTTGCTTATTCACAGTCCTGTCACACATTCACAGGTTGTGGAGTGGAAACAGCTGACAGAAAATGACCTAATTCAGCTACATGCTGGAGCTGTATTTGTAAACACTAAACAACATATTCAGTGTCTACGCAATGCATGTATGTGGCTGATGAATCCTACATGATACTGTTGACAGTTCTGCACATGAACAAACTCAGTCGTGACACCCTGAGGTCTCGGGCCCCTCTCATGGACGATAATGCTCCGTTTTTTTGCTGCTTCTGCAGATCCTCGAAAGGCTTTAGACTTTGATTGTGAGGATTTGAGCTGAGATGAGTTGTAACATACGAGGGATAGCTAGCTGGATGCCCTGACGATTGCTTCATCAAATGTGGAAAGTTATCCCCAGGCTTAAATCTATGGGCATTAATCCTGCTTGACACAGATAACCCTTTTTTTTTTTTTTTTTTAAACACACTGAATTATTTGGAAGTCTTAATCCCCCTAAAATTCCTGGTGATAAGGCTTGCCAATTGTAGCAGGTCCCTAAATACCACCACTTGTTTGTTTCATCATCTGCATCCCGACTTGAGCAGTGTATGAAATCAAATCTTTAACAGCCAAAACAAAAAAAAACATGTGCCCTTGTTAGCTGCACTTCAAATTGAACATAGCTGCTAATCTCTGTCTGGGTCTCCGGTGCATTTAGAACAATGTCAAACCTGCTGCAGCACTGGGCAAAGGGACGGCTGAGTAGAGTTGTTTTCATTCTCCTGATGTCCTCTGGCGTTAAAATCACAAGCAGTCATCACAGCAATAAAAGCTTGTGAGCCACCCTCAGGGAGCTATTGGAGCAGAAGCCCAGTGTATGCGTGAGGTGCAGGTGCTGTAGCCCGAACTAAACTCTTGATGGGTTTCACTGCTCTCCTGCACGGGTGAAATAAGGATTTTTAGACTGGCTATAATTTATCAGCTTATGCTGAGGCTGTGAGGTATGTTAGCTCCTGTGCAGATGGGATGGTTTGTGTGGATTTGTGTGGGTCTGTGTATTTGCGTGTGCATATATATTGCTGTGGTTCTCAGGCTGATTATGATAATGTGTAGGCATCAGGGCGAATTCTCAGCAATGGCTGACAGGCGAAAAATAATGCTGCTTAATCCCACAACTATTTATTATGCGAGTTCATATAAACATGTTGCAAATTGTAAAATTTTTATTATAAAACGAAATTTCAACAAGAGACAGACCACAGGAATAAAACACCAGTAGATTCTGTTGTTTTCAAAAAAGATTTGTTAAAATACAAGGTTGAGTCAACAATATCGTCGGCGAAGTGGGCACTGATCTGAGGTCAGTTATCGAGTTATTAACTCTACAGTTAATTTAACCTTTCCTGAGCTGGAGCCATTAAGCTGGATTTATGCTTCAATGCTTTACCTCCAGCAGGTGACGTGCATAAGCTCCAAGGTTATGTCATAAACTTCACCTTAGCTGACGTGTGCCTCCTCAAAAATGGAACTACACATGCCAGCAAGACCTGTGATTGGTTGCTTTTCTTTAATACAGCACAGTGTTACAGATTTTTATATATTATTATAACTGAAATTATATCATGAGCATGTGCTGAATGGTCAAGGAATGGCTTGAATCAATAACTACTGCCCAGTTGGTTGTGGGCAGCCCAAATAACGTGGCAATAACTCAACGCTGCAAGAAAACAAAAGGTCAGTTTCACTCGGACAGTGAAAGTCGCAGAGTAACCAGGACAAGTTAACCAATGCAATTTCATAAATGTTGTGCAGAGGGTGTAGTTCTATGTTTCCTCCTGGTCATTGTGTTTTCAGTGTGATCTCCAGTAAACTGTTAAATATGAAACAAAAACCCTTCAGACAAATAACTCCAGGCCTGTAAACAACATATTTGTACTCTTCTTCACTACACTGTTAAAAACAATGGCAGATGGTTAGCGAATAAACCCTCAAACACTACAACAGACCAAAGTTGTGAACTTGCGTCCGTGCTCAGTAATACTAGTGAGTAGAGTACACTGCTTTGAATTAATGTGCCCGTGTGCGTTATCTCCAGTTGGAGGATTAAGCAGGTCATTACCAAAACTGAGGCCCACTCAGGGATTAAGCAAACTCTTAATCAAAAGGGACGGGAGACAAGAGAAAAATGTATGCATAATTTTAGAGGCAGGCCATGCTAGCTGTTTGTCTTGCAACATCATCGCTAAGAAAAAAAATAATACTATGGCAGGATTTACTGCACCAAGTCTAGAAGTTATGCAGCAAGAATCAGGTCTGTATGAAGTGACACTAGGCTTCAGTTACATTGTATGTGCACAGAATCTTGAATAAGCATTACATTTCAAAAACTGATGTTTTCATATGGCAACAATATGTATGTATACAGCACGTGTGTGGCTTTGTTTGTAGGTTGATCCTGACAGATTTGTCCTGGTTTCTATGTCCTGATGAGAAAATGTCTTTTCATATTACTGAAGTAAACATGAAGCTTGTAGGCGAGTCGTGTTCAGTGCTATAAAAACACTGTAACACTAAAAGAAAAGACTCTTACACAATATCTTTTTATATTTTTCTTCATAGTTGGGTTAAAATCAAGATCATAGGACAACCAGACTTGAAACATGTTGCAATACAGAGTCTCTCAAAATGTCTGCTTTTCTGCACTGAACAACTCCTCTTCTTTTTTCTTTGTGTTTAATATTTAACAAACAACTTAACAATCTGCCAAATTACATGGCTAAATCTAAACTAAATTAGGTTTACTGAAATATACTTAAACTATCCACAACTTTTTACATTGTGCTCATTACATATGTTAACCAAAGGAAAAAACTGCATGTTCACTTTAGTCTTTGTGCAACCGAAACAGGGTTATGCCGCAAACATTACTGTACATGGAGGTTTCAAAATAAACATTATTAAAAGACCAATATCACACAATGACTATGGGACTTAATGGCCTCTCACATAATGATGATCATAATACTGTTGTGTTGGGTTGTGGGTTGTGCATAGAGAAAATCACCACAATTCTGCTGTACAAGCTAATGCAGCCAGAGTTAGTTCAGAGCCCAGTCTTTTCCTTATGCAATCAAAAATTAATCAAAGTTGACAAGAGGAGGAATGCAGAGCTTGGGGGACTCGTTGCAGCTATGCTTAGTTATTCTATCATACAAATAAGACCAGGCCTCTTTCACAGTGGATATGCAGAAGATTTAATTTGTCTATGTAATGAAGTCTAGCACAAATCTGCATGCATAAGAGGTTAGGCTGCACATACAGAGCGTGCATGAGCAAATTTTCTGCACTAAAAATGACAGCTGGAGAATAAGTTCTCCTCTGCGGGAGCTTGTTGGAACTTGAGGACCTTAAAGATAACCACTGCCTTTCCCTGCTTCTTGACAGGGAGGACTTTATAGGTACTGACCTCTACTCCATTCACAAAGAAACGGCCAAGTGGCTGGACATCCTCTCAAAGTTCACCCCCGAGAGTCTTGACGCAGATGGTTCTTCTGCAGTTTCCTCAGCACCTGTGTATGAGAGGAGAAGGTGAGTTTTTGTGAGAAAGATTTTGTACTGATTTTAGCGTTTTAGGGTATTTAAATATCAACTCTTCAGTGATAAGTATGAAATGTAGGTGGTGTTTAAGTAGCTTGAACCTAATCTGGCACTGGCCCATTTTCTTGGTACTTAAAAAACGTGCTTAAAGCTATTCGGGATCACATGGAGGGGAGGAACGGTTGGTTTGGGTTATCTCAGCTTGCACTGAGGGCAAGTTAGGGAAAAATACTGGACCCTGGAGCTGATCACGGACAATGTCAGGGACGGTTTGAAGCCATAGTCACAGCTGGTAATCACACAGAAGAATTAACTCCTCCCTCCTCTGTTCATCTCAGCTTTACCAGACGCTGCTCACATGAAATCCTTCGACATGCCAAATGCTTCTAGATGCAAATCATGACTGATCGCTGTTGCACGCTAAGCAGCTTTTCAAGACAAACAATATTTTGGAGCGAAACAACGTCAACTGTAGAAATTGTATTCATTGTTGCTAATTAGAACGTTAAATCAATGCCCCACAGACGTTTGACACCGATGCACTATAAATTAAGATGAGGAAACAAATTCATATTTGTAATTGCAGCCATGATGAATTCATAGGCTTTCCGACAGCAGGGTCATTAATGTACAACCGATCTATCAGCGCAAATATGCAGAGTGACATGGATACTTTACTCCACAATTAATCTCACCAATGTATTTCTCGCCCCTGTTGAAACAGGCAATTAAATTAAAGAAGGTGCTAAATGGCCATATCAAAGAGAGAGTATTGATCTTCTCATGAAATGTGCTTATTGACGAAACACTTCAATTAGATCTTGTTGAAATGAAACCATAAATGAAATGAAACCACTGCAGGGTTCACTGCAGATGAGGGTGAACGGATGAAAGCGACAGTTAACATCTCACATTATAACGCAGTCAAATGTTTGATAGAATTTAAAGGGGGTTGTTGGACCTTAGTGGAGCTATGCGCTTTACTGAGTACAATTCAAGCTGCCACTGTAATTAATCCCAAATCAACATTAGAAATAGTGTTGAAACACATACATGTATTTGCCGTCTTTCTTCTTCAGAGTCTTTTCTTTCAACTACAAGTGAATGATGCATTTGCAGGATATAACAGCAAAATATCAGCCTGCTGTTGACGAACTGAACCAAAACTCTATCATTAATATACATCAGCTTGTCTGCTTCAAATAAGTAACTGCATAAGATGCAGAGACCTGCTTTCCAGCCTTTCTGTCTGTTAGCAGATTTACTGCACCCCAGCCTTGGCTAGAGAAGCTAAATTCATAAAATGAATCTGAAATGAATAAAAAGTAATTTATGTTCAAAATCTGTAACCTGAAATTAAATTTTATGTAAATATTTGGGACATAATGAAAGTCTGATGACACAAAGGGGGGATGGTGTGTGTATTTGTGTGCAGCCTGCCTTCATCGGAAAGATGGCACATGTTGTACCCAGCCTGTGTGAAAAGGAAGTAGAAATGTCAGCAGTCTTAATCAATACTCCTTGGCTACTGTATGGGTGTACTGATGCTGTTTGAGGCAGGTGTGCTGCAGGCAGATGGTGAGAAGTAGAAAATGAGAGCAAATGTCACCCGAGCTCATTCTTTCTGCAACCACTCCTGCACCACTCCTGCCACCCAGGCACTTTGTAGGAAACATTTCATTCTAGGTATCCTCCCTCTCAACATCTGAAGATAACCTTTAATTGCATAAAGAAACATCTGATGGCTAACGTCCATCAGCAGCTTTTTGCATATGTATGTGGATAAACTACAAAGCAAAGACTATTTCGGTCAAGAAGCAAAACATGGTCAAACTACAAGGTTTCTGGCCAAAAAATATTGTCCCTCGCCTACAGGTTATTCATATTCACTTGCAGAATCTTTTAACACAGATTAACTTTCCAATAACCACTGAGAAGTCAGAGCGGCTGAATTTTCACTTCTCAAGTTTATCCAGGGCAAAGTATGAGTCATAATAAAATCTCTTAAGGATGCATGATCAAGGGTAAGGAAAGCCAAGTCGCTCTCTAGCTCCTCTTCAGGGTGGCTAAGCATGTAGCTCTGTGAGCTTAGCACTGCACTGACACCATTTTCATAGCCTTTGCATAGTGTCCTATTCAGTCGACCTTTCTTAAGCAATGGACGAACACCTTGAATATGAATCAGGCACGTCAACTTTATAGCACTCTCCTGTGAATACATTTTGAACGTTAGGCTGAGGATAGTTTTTTTTACAGCTGCTTGACTGGGAATGATATTAGGTCATTAATTATTTTAGTTGCTCCTCATTTGCTGCCATTCTGACAGAGGCAGCCATCTTTCAGGACTTGTAGTCAGGGTGAAAAAAAAAAAAGAGAGAGGGAGACCCATCTGTTGGGCATTCTATATATTTTCTCAAGGGAGTCAATGGCTGGCCAAACATTGTATGATCACACTAGTGATGCCACCATGGTGCCAGCTATCACTGACCATCTGATGCCCACAGCGACTACCAAGAAGTCTGAATATGCTAAATGAGGATCTCTGTTAATTGAGTTTTCTGCTTACAGAGTTAGAGCAAACCAATTAAATTTGATGACTTGTCATAATAAAGTTCAACAACTATGCCTTTATCCACACACGTACATGAATACACTCAAGCCAGAAGCATCACGAATTTGATACGGACAACAGTAGAAGAGTTTAGAAGACACGTTTGTATGCCGAGTCAAAACCAATATAATAATGTGTGTGTGCAAAGAGATACTGTCAACAAACAGCTAAATTTAGAAGATTCAATCCGTCACTAGATAAAAGGAAAAAAGGAGGCGTCGCTTTCCAGGCTAATTTACATTCTGCATGTTTTATACCAAAGGTTAAACAAAAAAATCTGCTTCTTAAAAAGTATCTGAACCTCCAGCTCATTACTAATTCATGACCTGTCAGAGGCAATAACACTGAAGCAATTTTCAACAACATTTTAATATGGACTGCAATGAAATAATATAAGGCTTATTTATTAATACTGGTCAAATCAAAGAAAGGACAATACCCACCCCTTTACACTGCTGTGGTCTGGGCGTGATTCAGATTCGCTACCGTAACACCAGACTTCGAAACAGTTCCTTTCCTCATTACTGAATTAATCCCACACACTCCACCACGAAAAAAACATCATACTTCATTATTTTTATTCATTATTCGTTATGAACCTCTCAATGTGATTCTTTCACCAGAGTTTAATTAATGAGCCACAAACCTGAGGGCCCAAGCTCTTCGCCAATGCTAGGCATATTCTTCCACTCCACTGGCCCCATGCCAACGTCTCCCAACTCTCAAAACATTAGGGACATTTTCACACTGGATTTAGCGAACAAAGAGGGTTTCAGTGTGCCGGCATCACATGTCGAGAGATGTGCTGTGGCTGTCACAAGTGTTCAGGGATGTAGACGGTAAATTCTGATGTTATTTAGTGGTGCTTTGCATATATTTAAGGGCTCTGTCGCTGCTTTTGGTGCCTGTGAAGAAATGCAGCTCTGTTGAAGGGACTTACACCCAGATCGTGTGCAACTGTTCACTCACAGTTTGCTCTATTGTTTCCAATAAGGAAACAAATGTTCATAAACAGACATATTTCTACACTGAGGTGTTTCCCAGAGAATCATCAATCGTACTGTTGGCAGTAGCTATCCGGCTTGCAGAGCATGTGAGATTGTCATAGACCCCTCTCATGATAAAGAATGCGCTATAGTCAATGCACCTTCTTGTGATTGTAGAAAAAACATGTACGGAAGAGGTAGAGCGACCAAAGAGACCAGTTAATTGACCACAGATGGTCATTATCAGACAGATAAGAAAATAAAAGCAACAAAAAAGCTTAAACTAGGTCTATACCCGAGTGGTCCGCCCGAGTTAAGTCTACAATGGTAAACACTGCTTTATAAACCACATCAGTCATTAGTTAGACTTAAAATAAACAAACACTCTAAGCTACTTTTTTTGCATCCAGTCATTAGGATCATGGTAATATCAGCGTTGGAGTGACACAGTTTAAGGCTGAGGCAACAAGAACAAACAGGCTCTGGGGAGGCAGATGGAGTCAGTGCACAAACGCAGTACAAAGCAGAGAAACTTGAAAACTGAAGCGTGTCTGAGAGCCACTCCTGCTTCGCACTCCAACTCCACACTGAAGAAAACAGGATGAGAGGATGAAGCTTGGAGTGGGAGGCAGCAAAGGCAAGCTTGCAAGAGGAAGCCAAGACGAAAGTAAATAAGAGTTTGAAAGTTTTTGGAAGCTGAGTAAATTCCCTTGGTGCCTGTCAGGCCTCTGTGGTGCTCTCTGTAATGAACTCTGCTTTCATGCTTGTCGGCAAAAGCTGGCAATGGAAAGAATATACCACCAGATTCCAGCAATAAGTCACAGAATAAGCACACAAAACAGTAATAAAGCTGGTAAGGTGCAGGAATTATTCATTATCTTATTAAGTAGGTTAAAAAAAATAGCTGGAATTCTGAACTTACAGACACTGAAGAACCGTCTGCATCAGACTTCACCGCTTTTGGTAACGTAGAGGTTATGATCATCCCGGAACATTTTGTTCAATCTTGATTTCTATAAAAATGGAGTCGGGCTGCAAATAAAAACTACTCTAAGATTAAATCTGCATATTAACTGCAATGAATTAATAATGAATCTATTCAATAAATAGATTGCCAAGACAATGCACGTCATAGTTTTGAAGTGATCAAGAGGACTCAATGTATTTTAGTTTTTGAGTTACCAATAATTATAAAACAGAAAGACAACAAAACTGCACATTTTAGAACATTGTATGTGTGACATTTCTGCTTAAAGCAATAATTAAATGATTAATCAAAATAGTTGCCAATTAATTTCCTGATCTTATCAACTAATAGTTTCAGCTCTAAAATCGTCGACAATTTAAAGCTAAATACTTAAATAATAAAAAACAAACACAGACAACCTTTTCCTGACTTTTCCTCTTTCAAAGAAAACTAAATAAAGAATCGGACAAAGAGTGCATGAAAAAACATATATTGTCTTTGACAGGACAAAACTCCAAGTACAAAAAGACAAATGACAACATGTCCTATCTGCCCCTTTCCTTCTGACGAACAGCTCTGAACTTTTTAGTAGCACAGACACCTCGGTGTGAGCTCTGAAAAAGAAGAGGGCTGTGCCGCAGATGCCTTTCACATGAAGACAAGACTTGCAGCTTCAGAACCTTGTTAGTTCTCTGAAAAGGCCACAGACTAGTTAGGAATATTAAGCAGCTCATGCTGTCGGAAATCAAAAGGGTTTTGGAAGAGAGTGGGAAGCTTCAAAACGGCTTTGATGGTATATATCGCTCAATCTCCAACAGATATGACGAAACTGAAAAATAAAGACAGGGAAACAAAGAGCTGCAGGGAGAGGAGGTTGACAGAGGGTATTCTTCTGCTCTCAGAATTCTGCCTATGCATATATCATTATTCCTCAATCAGTGAGTCTTGCTCTTAAAATGTCAAGACTTCTGACTGAGAAGACAGAGAAAGTGAAAGAGAGACAGAAATAGAAAAAGAGGAAAGTGGGACACCAAAATGTTTCAGGTCATTGATCACAACAGGCACACTCAAGTAAGGCAAACTCAGTTCTCACATCCAGTAATGTCCAAAGGCAGACCACATTAACAACATTAATAAGTTAATGCATCAGTGCGGGTCTGTGCTATCATGCCTGGCACCACTACTTCTTTATTCTGCATTGAAAAGAGAGCAACTATAGAAAGAGAAAACCAAATGTACTGAAATCTTGGATGACTCAAGATTCACTTTTGGTTTCTAGCCCTTCCTCAGATGGGTGCGGACGGTTTAGGACAGTATGATGATGGAAAAATACTCAGGAGGATGAAGGTGGGAAGCACATTAGAAATCCTGACCATGATCTCTTTGTGGAACGAATGGTTTCTCCAGAGGAATCTATGGTCTAGTTCCTAATGAAATCATTAGATCCCAAGAGGTCTTTTGTGGGAATGATTACAGACACTACAAGATCCTCCTGAAAGGGTTTAAAGACATGAATGTGCACTGTGAATTTCTCTGTGTGACTCTTAGACAAACATGTTGATTTAATAAAGGGCACTCCTTTTGCAGTGAGAAAATGAAGCAATCACTTTGCAAGGAGATTAGATTTAGCCTGATAACATGCCCTTCGTTCACCCCCAGAAAAAAATAGGCTGCTGTCCTTGAAAGAGGATTCACAGACGAAACTTCTCAACTTGAGAAAAAGGTCAAGACTTTAAGAGTCACTTCAGAGATAATGAAGACAGAATGTGTTGTGTGATACTCGGTATGTGAAATGCCTCGTCTCACTGAGCTAAAGAATTCAACAGCCTGTGGGCCATTCAGCAACAAGGTTGAACATGTTTGGCAAAGGAGAAAAGAGCTGTTCAGAGGGAAAGGTAAAAGCCTGAAAGTATGTGAAAATGTCTCTTTCTAGTTGGTCTATGACTCGTCTTGTCATTATTCTACTAGTTGTATGTGCTCTGGTGGTTTTGTCTTGTTTATGTTCTGCTGTGTTTTCATTTTTGCTTTAATGAGCCAGGGACTGGAGGTGGAAATTAAGTCAATTAAACTAAACCCTAAAAAATATCAATCAAACACAGCATAAAATTGTGCTTTAATACTTTTTTTCTTACCTATAATCAATGAAACCCATCTCTTGTATAGCACTGGGCAATGATGTGCAATCCCCCATAAATAAGGGCCTTCCCTTGGTTGGACAGTCACAGTCCCTTTTACATTAGAGGGATAAAATGGTTTGAAGACATGACATTGAGACAGTGCACGGTCCATCAAAATCATCACTGCTGTCAGGCATGAGCTGAATGGTAAATGTGCTGCTCAGGCATTGGGTGTGGGTGTGGGGTCGCAATGGGCAGTGGATAAGCAGCGGATACATGTCTGTTTTTCTGACAGTACAGCAAAGCCTATTTATTCAGCAGCACTTCTTCGATATATGGAGAACCCAGTAAATTCCCCCCACTTTTCTGGAGTCAGCATTCCAGGGGCTTATTGACTTCAGCACCATTCATCATGACGAGGCAGATGTCAAAAAAAATGTCAAATAAAAAAACAGGAATCATTAAACTCTTGTGCAGAACCAAATAATCATGTGCAGCTCGTATAGTCTCCGTGTTTGACAAGTATAAGTGGAGCTGTTGCATGGTATCTGACAGAAATTGAAGCATGACACTTCTACTTGAAGGATTGGCCAAAACATTAGAAGTGACAGAATCTATGAGTAATTATTTTCAACAACCGCTAAACTGAATGTAACTGACTTTAAAATTAACAAATTACAAGCATTTGACCAATCAGCTACCAAGGCTTCAAAGTAGAACAACCTTTTAAGAACCAATTCAATGTTTTATTCTTCTGAAGGATGCCATTGTTTTTTTTTGTTTCTCTTCAATTCACTTTGCCGACATGTCTGTGAACTGCGGGATCAAACCGAAGGTCTGAATGCACTGTATAAGAACTGAAGTTGCTGATATATTGGATAGATTTATAGTAAATCAACTAGCAAATGTGTCCAGACATGAAACTACAAAAGAGCTATGGAGAAATCAAGCGCTGATGAAGCAGGTGCACTGGCTGCTGCAAAACAATGCTGGGACATCGTCCGAGCTTAGTATGTCCGGCCAATCCAATCAAGACTTAACAGGTCTCTGGGGCCAAGGTCGAGTCTCCTACCTCAAAAGAAGGAAAACTTAATTTGCAAGCCTAATCAAGTGTGAATGTCACAGTGGCATAGCAAAGGAGGGTTGAGGACAGCTAATTTTGCTCAGGGTGGACGAGAGAGCATCAGAGTCATTGCATCAGTTTTGCAATAATGGAGAGGCAGGTTGTAAAGATGGCTATTAAAACAATTAACACAGACATCCTTAATCCACACTGGGGAGTAAGAGTGGATAGCTCTCATGAGAGTGAATGTAAAATGGCAGTCCAGAGACATTTCACCACACAAGCTTCTCACATTGAGCCCATTAGTTATCAAGCTGGATGGAAAATAACTAATTCATACAAAATCATTGTTGTCTTATCTTAGTCTTCTGACTACCTACTTCCCTGAAAAAGGACTAAATAAATAAATCAGAGCAGTGCAACACTCACTTTGTTTGTCTTGCTTCGTGCCATAAATGACAACCCCCAACTGAGCTACACTGAGATCATGGCTGACTGCTCAAACGTCCACTTGAGTGATTTTGTAGCTCCATACAAAGCAGGGGTCCATTCTACTCGTTTCTATTTTTAATTGTTGTGTGACAGATGGATCTGTCTGAATTGTTCTAAAAGATGTTTGTAACTAACAATTATATCAAAACTTCAAAATTGTCCAAAGCCTTTTGTGGAAATACTTGCTTTAGTTTGTCTGACTACTCAATAGAGTCAGGTACATAGTCTGTTTACCATTATTTAAGGAAATCAGTATATCTTCACATATAAGATTTGAGTATATATCTTATAATAGATTTTGCATTTTTTCATGTGTTAAAACCTTTAAAAGATCATCAACACCAACACTTCAACGTGGTGAATCCTGCTCAGGATCTCCTGCTGTGTTCTCACATCAGCTCCTTAGAAATAGAAATGACTCCTTACTTTATATCTGTTGTTCCTGGTGATATTTTGGTCCATTTTAATTCTGACTTGTGAATATTATGCAGATGAAATGCATACCCTATGCAGTTCCCTTAACTAGCTAACCCAGCAGCCTCCTCTCTGTATTTATTTCCCACCCAAAGTCACAATGGCTGTAATTTTCTTAAATAAAAGACTGGTATGAAAATAGGTATTTTACTTGGGAGTCATAACGAATACAATGCAGGTAAAAACAATTAAATGTCAAAACACACACTTCATTGGTTTGTTTAGCTGGTGCCAAGTTCTTTAACCATGGTGGGCAACAAATGTTGGGAAAAGAGAATGACACGAGGAGTCTGAAGTGTTTACAAATGGAGTGAGAAGCATTCAACCTGTTAGTACAACACTGTGAGGTTGATTAACATTGGTTGCAAAGAACAAAAGCGGTGAGACAACACAGTGGTATCTCTATTCACTGCCACTGCAATAGACACTTACAACTCAAACTATGGCAAGAGACAATTCTGGCTGAGATGAGCAGCACTATATTATTGGCTTAAGTTGGGAAGGGCAGTGAGGTTATTGGGTTCAGGTACTGATGCTGTGACAGATAGTACAGAAGGCAAAGGCACAAGCAGTCCACACATGATCATGAGACATCCAACCAGAGCATCTCACTCCCTGTGAAGTGTTACGATTCCTTGGAAAGCCTTTTTTGGAGGTACCAACTGTGGCTTCACACACACACAATACAAAATCGTTGTTAGACACATTTTTGAAATTTTTCAATGAAAGACAAAAGTACGAGGAATGAGAAGATTGAAGCAGCTCTGTTCTCTGTGTGCCTTAGGGCATCTGGGGCCACTTTCTTTTGTTGTATGGGGTGGTTCGTGCTTGGAAATGAGGAGGGGTATAGAGGAGGATGCCTGGGGGAGGGTTATGGCTCCAAAGTATGCAGACATAAGCTGTGCATGAGTTGCCTTTGAAGCAGGCCATGGTTGGTTGTACTGAGAGGGTCACAGGGCCAAGGTTTAGAACAACAGGGTCCCACAGAGAGCCTGGACTCATCAGACCACCTTGACCCACTGCCAAAAGTTAACAAAGAATGTAGGCTAGAATAACTAGAAACCTGTTGACTAAATGCTAACAAAAGAAGCCATTGTGAAGGGCTTGTTGGGTTGTGAACTTTTGAGTATTCAGAAATGCAAGTAGAAATTACTGTGGAGAAATTAAGGCTTGCTGATTGCCAAGAAGTTAAACACTTTGACAATTATAATGGCTTTGTAATACCTATTGACAAGATTGAAAAGAAAATGGGCCCAAATTTGTAATTTTCTTTTAGGGCAATTGACCAAATGTAATATTTGTAATGGCAGAGTGACTGAGTCCTATAATATGGATGGTTGGAGCCCTTTTTGTTCATGTAATACATGAACTGTCTCATAGTGGAGCAGCATCTTGACACCTCATTGCATCCAGACAAAAACATGAGCAAATACAAACTTTTTGCCTTCGCACTCCTAGTTTTATGGCATTGACCAAAAGGAACAAGCAGCATACTCATAACTATGCAGAAGCGAACACAAAATGATGTTCGTGGTTTCAGGAGGAGCAGCGAGGTCAGTCCCATGCAACTCCTTCCAGAAAATCAATCGTCTAGTCTGGAAAGAAGGCATGCCATGATTGGTTGGTCATTTGTGTAGTCTGCCAAGTCACAGCAAGAAATTAGGATTCTGATCGTCTAATCAGACAGATAGCATCTCAAAGGACAGACTCATGGTTTTGTCTGAAACCCACATAATACAATCTAAATGTCATCTGACTGTCACCTATCATATTGCTGAATTGCCAACTTCACAAAGGAGTCAGGCAATCCTCCACCTGCCCACTTACACACAGAGATGTTAGCCAGTCATCAGGCACTGCAACAATCCTCGTGAATGACTGGGGTAAATTTGGGTTAAGGGGTTAGGGTTTTAGGAAGTGTTATGCATGCAGACCTCTTTCTATTAGCCTATTATTAAGCTCCATGGGGCATTCAGGCTTTGTCTGTGTTACAGACAAAAATCCCAGCATGAGCAGACTCAAGCTACTGCAGCAGTGGGCCAGACACAAAGTGATTATCAGACATCAACATCATTTACGCATGCTGAAGGAAGATAGTATAATAGCTCAGCGTCAGCAACTTCCACTCAACTAACAGAATATCTCTTATCTAGTCTTTGAATTGGGTGCAATGCTGATGAGAACCAACAAATACAAGGCCACAGTCTTCTTTGATTTTAGTTCAGTTGCTTTTGCTGCCTTTCCTCAACACTCTCCAGGTTTGCTTTATAGGACTAGTGAGGCTATATGTGGGGAGTTAAATTCAAAGCAAGACAGCATCTTTTTTTAACCTTAAAATAGCAGCTTCAAATTAGTTTAGTACACTGACTTAGAATCACCCTGAACACCTGTTCTTGTACTATGTAACTTTGGTGAGTGGGCACAATCTGAGAAGTGCATAACTAACAGATAGTTGCGATAAGTTCAAGAATAATGACCAACTGTAGATTAGTTAACAGACTTAGAAGTCATTAAAACTAGCGTTTAATATTCAGCAAGTGAACCATTAAAATATCAAGGATTCTACACAGAGTTTGATGTATTTGTAACAGTGACAGCTCCTCTGGTTCAGGAAGCCTGGATCATAAGGAATAGCCCCCTTTCAGTTGTGTTTCAGTTCAGTGAGTGGGGCTACACAGTCAGAGCTCCGGTCAAGAGACTGATTGGCTTTGTTTTTTCTCTACATGAAAACCCCTTAATCGCTTGGACACAGCGCCCAACAGAATAAATCACTACGTTGCTGCAGGGGGTGCTGCTGCTCAATAAAACGTACATAATGTTGGTTTAACAGGATTTCATTTCCAATGGATGCACCAATGTTGAGAGAGGAAGGGGAAGTAGGTTGGGAGTGTTTAAGTGCCCCGTGAGAGACTAAACGAAAACAATTCTTATCATAGGATGAGGTTTGTCCAGACAATGACAGTGTGAACTCTCAAGGACAGCTGGACAATGAGACTCTGACGCTGCTGCAATTGTTGCCAAGATTATATAGGTTTTAATATTAGTGCCACACAGTGACCAGTGTTTTATAAATTCAAGCTATGGTCATAAATATGTCCCGCTCACATTAAAATGTGTAATCAGGCCTTGACAGAGTAGATCTTTCTCCTGTGGTTTCTTGTTCAGACAGACATGTTTAGACTTGGCAAAAAGCAAGGAATTGTATTTTTACAGGCTACTGCATAATTCAAAGAGTGGGCAGATCAAAGACAACTACCAATGGTCTTTAAGGCTCATAATTACTACAGTGTACACAGCAAAGGCCTGGACATGCTACAAGTCGCATTACTGGTTTCCACTCAGCTCTCACTCTGCAGAAACGAGATGAGTTCAACATAACACGCAGTTAGCGTTTGACAGATCGATGTCCTGTGCTCCTCGATGGTTTAAACATCCCACTCATTTGAAAAAAGACGAGAGAACTTCAGCCACAAGGACACTTCATGTAGTGTGGTGAAATGTGCTGATTAAGGGCACTCATCAGGGAGGAGACTGAAATGGCTTTGGAAGGACATACATCAACAATAAATCAAAGCACAGAGATATCAAACGGCACTCTGCCAAACTCTGCAGGTAGGCCCTATGTTTTTAATATTTACTGGAGTTGACAAACTGAATGAGGGGATATTGGTTTAAGACTAGAATTGTGACATGTTTTATACCACCCAGTCATGAGGATTGAGTAAAACTGAACAAATAGACTGCAGAGACACCAGAAGCTGTGAAAAAAACAGCAACATGCCCAGAGACCAGAGGGTTAGGGTTGTTTTTTCCTATGTCCATGTCAGATTATAGGCATACATGTATTTAAATACCTGTGAAATAACATCCACATAAATGCAAAGCCATTTCAACTTCTTTAACTCTTTATGTGACGCGTGTCATATTCCAAACATAAAAAGGTATCAAACTGGCAGTGACATAATAATACTGCTACGTATATATGGAACAGAACTGTAGCGTGAAAGCGGATAAGGACAACATCAAGGCTTCACTGTTCTTTCTGTTGTAGGTGTAACTTTTGATGAGGTACATTTTGCACCACAGCAGGAAATGGCCTTAAAACATCTAAGAGGGGTGGGTAGAGCTGTTGATTGATACCAATGACTAAAGGATTACTTTGCCAGGTGTGAAGATTTATGTGTTTCAAAGCTCTTTATTCCTCCGCGCCAGCAACAACCGTGGCTGGAGACAGAATTCGTTTCAGGATGTCCTCTGTCTGTGTATGTACGCACCATTCTCATCGCCATATCTCAGGAACGTCTCGAGTGGCAACTGGATTTTGAAAATTGTAGAATGTCCAATGTGTTTAAAATTACAATCAAATACAAGATATACTTTGTTATATCTTATTCTATTGTAATATGTAAAGGCTAAAATCTTCAGTTTACTTCTCATTTGAGTTCGCATATATATATATCTGACAATATTTTATAACATATGTAGAAAATATAAAACATTTGATAAGAATCCTAAACCTTGGTATTTAAGAATTGTGAAATTTATTAACGTATGGGTTAATTTTTATTATGTATATTGAGTTTACGAGCGTAACCATTTTCTTCAACATGAAAACAGGTCTCTCTTAATCCCGTGGTGGACATTTAGAAGGATATGGACATATGTTAGTACCCTGAAAATAGCCGGATGCCAGTTAAGATCCTTAACAATGCACACTGTTAGCAGCTGTGTAGTTACCAAAACAGATCTGGGATCAGTCTGTAACTAACCGGCGTGGACAGGCACCACAAGATGTGCAGTCAAGTGTGTCACTGACAACTAAAAGGTAAAGTTAGTGTCATTGCATCTGTTAATACTTTACTCCCGGAAGCACAATTTGACATAAGTGGCCTTTTCCCTTCAGCCTATAATAACAACCCAGCTGCAGAAATGTCTGCCGCTTGTGGGTGGAGATATCATGGGAGTGGGGGAAGAAATCTTTTGAGGAGGATGAAGTTACTGCAGATTAAAGAGACTTTAAGATGACATATAATAAAGTGACAAAGAGTAATCTTGCAATGAGGAGGACACAACTTTTGAAGAGCTTAAAATGTTTAGATTATTTTCCATCAGGGAGGCATCTGAATGTCACTATCTTCAGCTGCATGAGCAAGGAGTCCAGCAACAGATGGTGGAGCCTCCACAGAGCTGTGATCTCCACATCGTGGAATAATTCTGGGATTAGAGGGAGAAGACACGGAAGCAGATTTACGACTTGTGGCAAGTATGGACCACCATTACAGAATATATCCAGATGGAGAACTGGTGCTGTGAGGCCACAACAAAACACTGATTGAATATTTGACTTTTTTCGTTTTACTGCACTTAGACAATAAAAAACACACATGGGGAAAATACTTATCCTGCTTAGTTTTGGTGTTTTTAAAACTTTTGCACAGCACTTGCAGCGATTCTGTTGCAAAGGCTAAACACACCTTTAGTGGGAAACCTCAGCTAACTGACGCTAAAAAAACAAAACACAAAAAGGAGCAGGGGGCTCAAGTTGAGTTGGTCAGTTTCCCAACCTGCTTCATTCACAAAACAACACGTCTGTCATGGCTTCCTCGCGCCGCCACCTCGTCACAACCTCAGGACAATAAGGAGGAGACAACGTTATTTACGTGGCGACACACACACACACACACAGACACACACACAGACACACACACCGCTAGCTAGGGAGCCAGCCAGCAGCTACTTTATACTAAGCAGTTAGCATGGAAGCTAACAGAGGTGTGTGCCTTTCTCAGACAGTCAACACAGAGAGAGGTGATGGGAAGTTGCGGCTCTCTCCCTCCGCTTCTGCTCGCGCAAGCCGACGAGCTGAAGGTTGAATCGGACACTTATCGGCGGGGATGAGCGCTGACAGAGGAGGGGACGGGAGCGGGCTGCGGTTTGAACGTTTCCCCCGCCGATGTAAAAGTGAAGTGTGGGGGGAAATGATCAGCTAGCTCCGCAGACACCGGGTCTGGACCGGAGGAGACGTTAGCGGGCTTACCTGGAGGGTCGCACCCGTCGAGAGGAGTTGGCTGCTCGGCAGTGAGCGTTGTCGGTTCGGTGGGCGAGTTTGAAACAGTCCAGCTTCGGGCTCCGGATCCTCGGCTCCGCCACAGAAGCTCCGTCGCGTCCTGCTCAGCCACAACTGAGACTGAGCGCAGCTCCAGATCCGCTTCTCACTGAGAGCAGCCGCAGCATCGCGAGAGGTGGCGACGGCTGTGAGACTTCCGACGGCCAATCACAGGGGCCGGTTGGGGCTCTGAGGACAGGGTTATAAAATAAAATAAAATAAAATAAAATAAAATAAAATAAAATAAAATAAAATAAAATATATAGAATAAAGTAAAATAAAATGAGATCACATAAAATGATATAAAATAAAAATAAAATAAAGTTAAATAAAATAAAATAAAACACCATTAATTTAAGTACAATAAAATAAGTAAAATAAAATACAGTAAAATAGATTCAAATAAAACAAAATCCATGAACTATACCTTTTATCATTTGAGGGACAGGGGGGACAATAACATAAAATAAAATAGAGTAAATTCCATTAACCACACTGCTTATCCATTGAGGGAAGGAGGTACAATTAAATAAAAACTTAAAACAAGAAACATCCATCCATTAACCGTAGCACTTATCCTTTTAGGGAGAGGGGTAAAATGAAAAACAATGAATAAAATTGAATAGTCTTAGTCAAGAGCATTATCATCAAAAGCTTTACTCACTGTTCATAGAGATAAGAAGAGCATTGAGCTTCAGGATCTGTTGTAAATTATTCCATGAAGATGTATCAATCAATATCTGACAGAAGTCTCTCAAAAGTCAATGTTTATTGGTGGAACCTGGAGCTGAAGATATGAACAGACTGTCACATCAACAACACTTATAATAGCCCCCAGTGCTGTACAGAGATTGATGTTAAGTGATACATTAAATTCATGACATCTAAAAACAAATGAAACAGTCGAAAAGCAATATTTAATTACTTTATCCAAATAATGCACTTGCACCACGGGAGGCATCACATATCTTGCTCAGTATTACTTACTGTATAATGTATTATTCACTTTGTTCAGGCCAAGCCTTGCTCATTACGTCTCCAGAGGAAAAGACTCAACGTGTAAATCTTCATTCCTTTGCTGTGAGGAAGGTTCGGAAGAACCTATATTACTTCAAACATCATGATGCATCACTGTAAATCCTGCAATGGAAGGAGATACACATGGTAGAAACTTTTTAATAGACCCTCCTGTCAAGTTGCATTGATCCTTCTTTTATGTTTTTTTAAATGGGAAATGATTTCAAGCAGAGTTTATCAATAGTGAGCACAAGTTTTCCTTACAAAGTTTCTATTGTTGCAAAACCACTGGATTTACAGCCCAGACGGATCCAAGCTTCGAATATTTCCTCAGCCCCCTATGTGAAATATAATTTTCACTCCTATTTAATCCCATTCCCTCCTGTCCAGTCCTTGAATTAAGTATCTTTAACTAGGTGAGATGTATCTCTGTGGACTTTCCCACATTTTTTGGTTTCCCTCACAATGTTCTGTTTGCTGTTTCCACACAGCATTTGCTTATGTTGCCTATTTTAGTTTAGGTTTGTTGTTTTAACTGTATGTGTGTGTGTATTTGTTTTTGGCACTGTCAGAACCCACAGAGACTCTAGAACCTGGAGTCAAACACACTTCACCAATTAGGCTGATTCTGATTTGTATTGCAATTTTCTAGACTAGCCTTAACTATGATTTATCCTTGGTTTGGATTTTGGATTTGGAATCTGTTCAGCAACACGGTGGTTACCAGCATGACCAGAGGGAGAAAAGATGTTCAAATGTTAAAATGGCTTTTATAAAGTCTCATTTCAAATGCTGTGATGTCTTTTGCATGAGGCTGCATGAAGCAAAGACTTAAATAAGTGAGGCTTTCCCCCACTCTTCAGTATATGCTGATGCCAAGTCTTATACAGCACACCACAAGGAAGATTAAATGAGGATGATATCATCACAGGCAAACAGAGCTCAGGGTTCAGCACATGCATGATGCAAGAAGGCAACATCTTCTCTCAGTTAGTCGGACTCACTGGATGTAGGCTGCAGCTCTGAGCCTGACATTGGCCACATGTCTCACGCAGCATCTTTCTCCTCTTCTGCTTCCGGCCTGTTGCCTCTTTCAAAATCCCCCTTCACTGCTAGGAATGACCTCAGAGCCAGCAACCGATGGGACATGGAGTTTTAAAGAAGATTTACATTGTGCATTCACACAGTCAATCATGTTTTTACTATTTGGAGCATTTTCCTATGATCACCTACATTTTTAATGTTTTATAGACTATATAGATATAAATATACCTGATACGAAAGCTGCCATCTTCTGCTGATGAGGTCATTACGAGCCCAATTCTGCGCAGTAGCAATCAGGGGATGGAGTTAAGGTATCATGGTACTGTCACAAGTCAGTCTCAGCTGTCAATCATGACGTTTGACCCTAGTTTTATAGCATCAAATAACCGATTAAAACCACACTTACTGGGAAAATTAGTGCTCAAACATAGATCAGTGTGAAGAACTACCTAAAATGACAGAAAGCATCTTTGAGAAACATTTATTTCACACTTACTTTGACTTTTTAGTTTGGTCCATGTGCCATCCACCAACATGGAGAAGGCAGGGTTTAGGGTGTATACTGCAGTCAGCCACCAGGGGGCGATCGAGTCAAGTGGCTTCACTTAGCATGCTCATATTCAAGATGGTGAACGTGACATCAGCACATTGGGAACATGTTAGCATGCTAATATCACGCTCACAGTCAGATGTGATGATCATGGGAATAAAGCAGTGAGCTGGGGACACTATAGCTTCACTGTGTGTGGTTTCCTCAGTAGAAATATTCTTAGTCGTAGATTTCCATCATCCTCCATTGTTTTTTAATATGTTTGTCTCTGTAAGTAGTGTAATATCCCTTTATTACAAAAACAAGGAATCCCTTGGTGATATTTTTGTCCTAGAGCACAGTGTGAGAACTGTGGGAGGACAGTGTTATGTGGAGCTTCATTTTCACTGTTTAGAATCGTGCACAGTTTGACTGAACCTTCTGTGTCAGTTTCTTTATTCCAGTTTTTCTTTATAGTTCTTAATCACCTAACAGGACACGGAAGCCACTGTGAGAATAATGTTCCCATACTGCAGAAATCTTTCAACAGGATCCTCAGTACTGCCAGAGAACCGATTCTAACAAGATAGGGTTTATTCGATTTTTATGCTGTGTATTTATGACACTATGCTATTATTTTGGGATGTCTATATGTTGATCTGTCACATATCTCCATTAAACGTGTATGTTGCATGTAAATCCAGTCGTTCCCTCCGTGCAGAGTGGTATTGGATTCTATTGCTGCCGTTCTGCATCTAAATTGGGGATTAAACAGAAGCAAATCAAAGCAGATCATTTTCTCTTTTCACATTTCCTCCATCGACAGAGAATATTTCAGAGCTTACTCATGTTCCCGATTGACAAGCAGGAGCAGCCCTCTCCAGCAGAGCCCACAAAACCGAAAGTTTATGGAAATTAACAGGCTCCTTTGAAAATTTGCATGATTGTGTGATGAAGGCTGATTAAACACATCACAGCTGAGGAGATTTCAGGCTGTTTTTCTGTGGCTCAAACTCTCAAAGTGTGCTCTTACCTCCAGGTTTAGAATGTGGACTCTCTGAAGCAGTTTAAATAGATCTTCAAACACCCGTTTTAATACAGTGTCAGGAATCCTTCCACTGCAACAGCAGCACAACACAGGGATTAGATCCTCGTGTATCAACTTTTACAGCAGAGGAAGGGCAGAAAGCAGCATGAGTAGAAAGTACATAAATTCTTTAAAGAGGCTTTTAAAAAATAATAAGATATTGAAGGCAAAAGTTAATTTTATATGAGTGTGAGATGTACCTGTTTCCAGAGCAGCCTGAGGGATGGCTGCGAGGATCTCCGAGGCCACGCTCTTCTCTCTGGGCCTTTGTAACAGGCGCCAACTCCAGACCGACTGACTGGGCGAGATAAGGCGCTCGAAAATCCTACCATTCATTTGATCTGTGCCATTTGTATTCCGAGTCTGTTCCTCATTTTAACTTTTGGAAAAAGGGAGAGCGGGCGCGCCACTTTAATGTGGTGTTCTCCTTATCTGATATCAACCCCAGGCACAAGAAAGAGAAATGAACTGACTGACAGCGCTGCATGGACACAGATAGGGGAGGAGGACGGGTGGGGGTCTCACTGTGGATGGAGACATTCAAAACCAAACTGTCTCTCATACAGCTCTATCAATGTGTCAATGCCTAACCATTCCTTTTCCAGTGCTACGCCCCGTCACACAGTTCTACGTGGCCTTTTACCTCCTATTATTCTGCACCAGACTGAGTGTAATGTAATTTGCACCAGTGAAGAGCAGCCTCACTTCCTCATAAAATACACAGACGCCCACAGAGACCATTTAGATTGATAACAGTTTGTTAGTCAGGCTGCTAATTTACATTCTCTGGAAGCATAAAGTTGTGTCGCTAATGAAAGAAGAAGGAGCGCAAAGGAACATAATCAAATGCAAATTTTCACACATGGTTCCCTGGGACACAACGCATACAGTCCTGGATGCAGCTGGTGGCTTTAGAAGGGAACAGCCTGCGAGCTGTAATGTTTTATTATAGAAATTAGGTGCTGCACCGAAACAGATTGATCAAAAACGTGTGATTCTTTTCATTTTCTTTAACGTTTTCAACATTTTGGTTGATTTCTCAGAAAATGATTCATGGATCTTGATGTAAAAAATCTCACATGTTTAAGGGACTAATATTAATGAGTGTGTGCAATTTGGTGCAGATCCAAATAAATATCTTGCCTATATCTAGTGAATTTAAATGTGGTTTCACCCCATTTTTAGTATTAAGTTGAGCCCTGGCAATATGTGCCCTTGTAGCTATATATTTTATTATCCATGCTGTTATAAGACAATAATACAAATATTGTTGCAGTGGTGAAACATTCCAAGATCTTAAAAGTTCTTTCAAGGCCATCGTTCTTCAGACATATACATGTTTGTATACACATACAAAGTTAGTGTCTGACTGTTTGAATGGGTGGTGCAGTGTCACTGTCACAGGAAGAAAGGTCTGGGTTCAAACCCCTGACCTCTGCCTGCAGGGGCCTTCCTGTGTGGAGCTTGCATGTTCTCCCAATGCCTGCAGGGGGCACCGTAGGGGGAAGACTTGCAGGTTTCTATAGGTTGATAGGAGATTATTAATTGTCCATACATGTGAGTGGTTGTTTTCCCTGTGATAAAAGACAGGAGGTGTAGATCCTGGATGGATGTCTGTACAGAACTTTAAATGCAATTTATGTTGAACGCATGTCTGCAGAAAAAGGACAACTCCTAATATACAATGTCTGTGAGTCACCACTTCTTTACTAAACACTGCAGCACCACTCCATGTCGGAATGAGACAGTTAAATAAAGCTCCAGTTGAATATATTTATATTTATATGTGGAGTATGTCATTACTGTCCCTCTGCAGCACTTCAGCACATCTCAAGTCTCAGATTAAGATTCAACGCAGAGACGAGTCTGTCTCCGCAACATGTGATTGATCTGAGTGTCCAGAGTGCAGCATGAGAGCAGCTTTTGTGTTTCACTTTATCAGCTCTCACATCAAATATTCATGTCCCGTGGCTTCTATATACTTTATCTTAAGTGGAGCATTACATCAAGAGAGATCAGTGCCTTGTTGATTTGATAAGATATTCTACTCCCTGAAGAAAGTTCTGTTTTAGCAGTGAACTAAGTGAAAGAAAGATGGCTGACAAGTCAGGGAAACAAGAGTTTTAAAACCACAGCATTCGAGAAGAGTTTTATGTCTTTATATGCAAATTCCCTCCCACTCGCTCTTTGTTTAAATTAATTGACAAACTCACTGGTTGAGCGTCTTCTAGGTTCAGAGGTTAGAGATGTTAACAAAGAAAAACTTCATATTTTAAATGAACTATGCTGATGCTTTTAAAAAAATACATTCCGGTTGACTAGTATAATAAAGTATGAATATAAAGCATGTATAAGAAGTATCACTTTATCATAGGAGTCTAAATACTGTCACATTCACAACTCATCTGTGTCAACACAAAAACTCCACAACAATATAACACCAGCTAATGTGCTTTTGTTGAAACACTTGCAACACGCCACTGCTGTTATTTATCACCTTAATACTTTTCCTGGCAATTACCATAAAGCTGCTCATTTTTTAAGAGGTTGGAGAAGTGCTGAAGGCGGCAGCTCCTCCTGACAGCTGAATGAAAGCTCAGCTTTTCCACTTGTAATCCATCACTGAGCTGAAGTGCACTATATGACAAATCTGAGTCCGTGCACTTTTCACTCGATGCATATTTTGCCTCGTCCTCACTCCCGGTTGTTTTGTTTCAAGAGCTGATTCAGAGTCAGCGGTGACGACTCGCTTTCCAACTATCTGTGTCAGGGCCGATCACTCTGCTCACCATGTGCCATCCCACTTCAGTGCTAAATTAAAACACATAATAAGCTCAGGAATGAGCGAGTGGGTGTTCTGCACTTTAACTCAGCTCCAGTGGTCCTGATTATCTCAGTTCTTTGGTGATTGAGGAAATTAATGCAGATGTTTGGGTCGATATCACCAGGTTCCTTCCAGCTTCAGAATCAGAATCAGAATCAGAACCATTAAACCATAATGTGAGTTACATTTGCTATTCTTCATTTTCATGGGGTACAGCGTCACTGACACACCTGCAGCTGGTAGTGTAGTGCATTTGTTTGCAGCAGGAGAAGAGTTTTCTCTTTTCTCTTGTTCATGGCCTCAGGTCTGCTGCATGTGTACAAAGTGTTTTTTGCTGCAGAAGGAGCTGCACGAAATGTAAAACACCACCTCACTTGAGTCAGTGCTGGTGAACTGAAGAGTACAAGTTTGAAATTGAAAAACAAAAAAGCTGTGTGCATGGAATTAGAAAATGTCCACGAAACTGTACTGGTCATACTAGGTATTGTTCATATACCCTGTGTTATTTTGTACTGTTTGTCATACATGTTGATTCAGGTTACAGGGTTCAGGTTAAAAAACAACATTTAAAAACAAAACCAAGCATTTCCACTCCAGAGTAATAATCAGTAATAATCTCTGTCCGAACCAACATGTGTTAAAACTCACATAATCACAAACACTGGACATGCACATCCTGGTGTAAACAGGAAGCAGATTCAGCGCCCAGCAGTTGAGGAGGAGTAACGATGAAGTGGAACTGTTAATTAACAACACTTGTAATTCCTTGTCCACTTTGCATTCACCATATACAGTTGAGTCATGAACCAATCAGGGCGCAAATGTGGGTGTTTGCATCATTATTTTATCGGTATTTTTCTGTTTCAGATTAAAACGCAGCTGGAGTTTCACGCGCCTGAATCTTACAGAACTGGTAAAGGTCGAGTTGCATTGTGGGAGATGTAGGCGTCAGGTTCTGAGGTAGATATCTCTGGTTCTGCCGTATCGATACTGATCTATTTCTTCAAACTGTCCAGCATGAAAAAGCAATCTTCCAAAATGTTGTAATATTCCATCCAGACATACTGAGTCATGGTAATTGTTTATTTGGGCCTGAACAATAAAGCAGTTGTTACATTTTTTCCCCTGGCAGGGGAACAAATCCTCCAGCAGTGACAAAACAGTCGGTGCTCGCATGTTTCTCTGCCAGCAGCTGCCTGTTCCTTCTCCTCCTGCAGGCAACGAGTGTTCAAAAGACTAAGGAGGAGTCACACACAACATGTGAGAACAGGTTTCTACTGTGTTCAGTGCCAGTACACTGTAGCTTTCTCGTGGCTCAGGTACAATATAATTCATTTCCTAATACGTCTGTCTGTCATGAACTCAAAAATGTCTGTCCAGGAATTTCCTCACTTTCTTTAAGCTCTGCCCTATCTGAGCAGCCTTCTAGTTATTAGATGTTACTGGTGGAGTAATGCCAGTGGACCCACTGCTACATTCCAGCATCAGATCTGTACCAAATGATCATAACACAAGGGCACAGCGTCAGATCAGCATGTGGCAAATATGTAATTAAATGTCATTCACTGTGTTGAAATACAATCTCTCTGGCATCGATGTTTGGTGTGAATGAGAGAGAGAGAGAGGTGCAACAAAGAGGGCGAGGATTTAGATCTTAAGTCGACACTTTGATGGACACAAGTTGCAGTTTTAAGAAAGTTTCATATGAATTTTGGAACTATGCAGGATAAGTTAACTAAGTGAATGTCCTCTTCCTTCCACAATCCAGAAATTCTGATAAAGTATGAACACTGCCATCTTGGGTCGATGTGATTTGCAGCCCTGCACAGTAGGGATTGTGGGATATACTGCAGCCAGCCACCAGGGTGTGATCCAGATGCCTTGGCTTCACTTTTGGGGAGCTGTCATGTCATCCACCTTTATTAACGAGTCCAGAGATTCCACAGATGAGAGTCTCTGACCAAAGCCCTCAGACTCTGAGTCGAGTCCAAACATGAGTCAGAGGCGATGGAGGCTGACCGGGTGCAGCAGGTGTTGTTTGGCAGGAAGGGGATATTAGAATCCAGACGGGCAGAGCAGAATCATCGGAGGTGAACAATGATCTGGAAGAGAGCTGGTGGAAGAGTCGTGATTCTCTGCAGCTGATGAGGAGACTCAAGTGTGTCTGAGAATTTGCAGGAGAACACGGCTGCAGCAGAATATGTTCATTCATTTATGAAGCACAAGTGAACGTATAAGGAGCCGTTTCTATGCTAGAAATTCTGTTTCATTCCTTGATGAACTCTCTCATCTGTCTCAGCTACGATAAAATAAATAGAAGCAGGATTCGGTTATCGGAAAACAGGATCTCACATCGATAATTTAGAGAAACCTCATCCCCCAGATCAATCTGGATGGAGCAGAAGTTCTTTTTAAAATAGCCTGAATATTATTTTTCATTTGGTTTGCCAGTGGTGGGCAAAAATAAATATGTGGTAGCTATGAGCAGAAGAGAGCCTGAGGAGTGTCTGCACAGTAACGTCTGACTGCTGGAGCTGAGGCCTCATTAAATTTTAATTGCAGCATCGTTCTGAGAGCACTGGCATCTGCATCCAGATGCATTTGACCTTCTTTTCTCCCTCATTCCTCTTGGACCAAATAAGTGTGTACATTTCATCTGTCCTCGCGTGTCAGAGAAAACATGGACTCAGCTAATTTCCAGTTAAAAGCACAAAACCAACAGTGAAAGATTAAAAGCGACTCGGTTGTCCCAGTGAGAACAATCTGCATTTCTGTGTCTGTGAACATCTGAACCACAGAACGTGTGAGACACGAGGAATTCTGCTTGTAGCTGCACATACGAGACCAGTCTGCTTGAGAAATGAAAATAAATATGCAAGAGTTCAACGTGATTCACCAACAATAAGTATCACACTCCAGAATCGAGGATAAAACCTGAGCATCTGAGTTTCTCACAGCTCCGGGTTGACGTGAGAAGACGGCGTCACGTGAGCAGGAAGCAGCCTGTTCAGTATGCATGCTGCAGGAGATTAGTGTGTGTTTATCGTCTTCCTGTCCTCCATGGGTGTTGCATTACAAGGTACTGTCTCCAAACTGCCAGGATCAATTAACATGAATTATAAATGCCCACTGACGCTGTCGGTCTGGAGTGCTCATTGTGTTCCAGCCTCCATTGTTCTTGTGGGGCGGGGTTTTCATTTTGCAGAAGGTACGAGACGCAAATTCTTATAGTAGAAAAGGGGTAGGTAGAAAAGCAGCTCCTGAAATATTCTTCACAGCAAAAAGTCTGCGCCCTCCAGCACCAGAGTAAAAAAACAACATGACACGAGCCACCCTGGTTCTCAGAAAGGATTGAATTCATACGGATGAGACTGATTTCATCTCATATATGGACCAACACCACTGAGTTAAACAAAGAGGCATCAATGAGGCGTCTCTGCTCCTGCACTGAGATCACTTTACACACTTCAGCACACACAGCCGGAGGGGGGGGGGGTCACACACATTATCCAGGTCACTGACCAGTGGTGGCCCGTGCACCCGTGCTGCTTCCCTGCTGAAGTGACTGGGAACCAGGTTGGATTCAAATGCACGACCCGGAGGGGAACCGGTAACATCAAAGTCCTTTAAATACAAAAAGTAGTCGGTGCACAGGGAAGCCGGCAGCGAAGCAAACAACCCAAAAGGGCCGAGGCAGAGTGGAAAACAGGCAGAGGTCAGAAAACACATGAGGCAGGATCAACTGGAAACTAACAAAGATGAAGGAGCGACTATGTTCCCTTAAGTTCCCACTGCAGACCTCAGTGCTCTGTTTCGTAATAAACTGCTTCGTTCTTGCAGCTCTGCAGGTTTTTGCTGAATCGATCTATTGGCATTTCTACAATTGACGTTTCTGTCAATGAGCAGTTGAACAAGTTGTTGATCAATTGAACACGACAGCTAAAGAAAATAAGGGCAGTGAATAGTCTGAGGTGTATTACGGTGTTTATGAAGTGTGTGTAAACACTTTGCTTTCAGGATCAGACCAAGACCAAGGTCAGATCTGAAATAACTGAAGAAAACATTATATTATATAATTCACTGCACATTCTGTACTCAGAATATATATATATATATCTCACATATCAACAGACAGTATTCATGATTATTTTTCATTTATCAGCTGACAACATCTGACAGTTGTTTTTCTAGTTTCTTCTTCCTGACGCGGTAACGTTTTGACACCAGAGACATTTCCTGAGCTTCGTATTAAAACAACCCTGTGAAAATGATGTTCAGAGAAAAATGCTGCAGTTTGGACGATTTAGAAGAAAAAACATAAGAGGAAGTTAAAGTTCTGCGTCTGGAAATCTGGCTGCTGCTCAGAGGGAAACTGTCAGTTTGCTCCTGCAGAGGAAAAAACCTTCACTCTAATCAAACAGGTTCAGGTTTTCATTTTATATTTTCATGCAGCTGCTGGTGGGAGACGAGTTAATTACAGCCGACTATAAATAACACGAGGAGAAAGCTTTAATGTGAAATGTGCAGTGTGCTGAGTGCAGGGAGACCAGCTGAGTGCTGAAGAGTTTAAAACACTTTTCACTTTGCTCGACTAAAAACTGTATTTAAAAGAAGGTGTTCTGTGATGTTTAAAGGTGCAAGTGAATGATGTTCAATTTGTGCTTAAGTTTCTGTATTTAAAGCTCATTAGCAGCTTCCTCTTTGGTTTTTCCTCCTTCAATCCACATGTTTAAAACACGATCAACAGATCTCGTCCCTCGCAGCACATCTGTTCCATCTCTTCTTAGCAAACATCGCCCTCTTGTGGTTCAGGGATTGCATGAAGAAATGTTGTCTTGAAATCATTTTCAATTTCTGGCACGTTTATTATTCAAACAGAATTAATCATGTTTAAGAATCTCCAGGAAATCAATGTATGTTAATGTAATGTCCTCTGAACTCATGGAGAGAGAAGACTTATGGCAAATGTGTGTGTGTGTGTGTGTGTGTGTGTGTGTGTGAGAGAGAGAGTGTGTGTGTGAGAGAGAGAGTGTGTGTGTGTGAGAGAGAGAGTATTATACAGTGTTATTTGGATTTAGATAAGCTATTAATAATAATCTAAACAAGAATGATCCTCCTGTGACAAAGAAAGGGCCTCGGGCTCATGAAGCTCTTTTGAACATGATACAATCTGTGATATGATAAGACACCAGAGGAGGTGGAGAGTGAACTGGTATTAGAAACAAAACAATCAGACATTAGTCGTGTGTCCAACGAGGTTAAAGAAGCATTTCTACTGTTTCAATATGTAAGATGAGTAACTTAGTTTCAGACAGATGTGTGCTAACATGATTTATGATGCCAGGCAGCATGATGAGGCAAATTCACACACAAAACATATCTCACAACATGTTTGTCATTCTGATTTACACAAACAACCCAGTGTTTATCAGCCAGGAAGTTCACAGACTCCAGAAAGAAAAGTCTCTCCACTGTGTGTCGAGAGAGTCAAACGTACAGAGGCTGAGAGAGCTCAACTCACTGCAGGTTAAGAAAACACACGTTGGAATTAAGAAAACTACTTAATCGGTTTGAGGACACCCGGTGGCCTCATGGAACATCTTTAGTCTGTTAAACAATATACAAGGTTTAATGAAATGACAGTTAGTTTGTGAGCAGAACCTGAGAGAAAATGTCAAATTCAAGACCATTGTGCTTTAAACAAGACAAGATTCAGGATTCAATTCAAGATTCAAAAGGATTTATTGTCATTTCAAAACATGAGGTACATGAGAGGGAACCAAACTAAGTACTGAGGTCCTGGCAGCAATGAGATCAAAACTAGATCAGTACTAGAACTCAGATGACAGGTTTAATTTAATGTTTCTATCTGTGTCTGGGGGTGACTCTCCTCGATCCTGCAGCAGCCTGATCGATACTCACTGGAATATTCAAATGTTTTTATTGTTTGTCGTAACATACAGTTTGATAAATGTGTCCTAGAGCGACATCTGGTGGTGGAAAGAGATGAAGTCGCCCTCTGGTGGCAGTGGTCCAACCTCACTCAGCACCAAACACCCAGTTTGTGCAAACTCCCACTTTACTGCCAAACTATGTTCTCTCTCATCGAGAAACATGTCAGGATGGTTTTGTTGAAACATTTATAAAATGATGTAGATAATATTTAATGGAATGATTCATATTTCTCTCATGATCATGTAGCTTCAGTGAAAAGGGGAAACTCCTGATGTGTTCTTATGCTTCTTTTGTTTCTGTCTTGTCCTGATGTTTTAGCTCAGTTTCATTTATTAAATATTCTGCTTTGCCCTGAAAGTGTTTTACCTGACGATCACTTTATCCTGTTCAATTCTGTCTCAACCTGCTTTTTATATCCAATTTTATTTTATTGCTCATGTTTTATCATAGATGTATTTATGTGAAGCAGAATGTGTGGTAGATAGTTTTGTATTACTGGAAGTTAAACAATAATGATTTGAATTCACTAACTTACAGATCTCAGTCAATTGTCATGAAGCAGTTAGATTTAAAAGCGATTTGCATGGATTGCATAATATTTCAATCATTTATACTAGATTCCTAATGGATTGAAGCTTTAGATGGCTGCTGTTCCCCTTGGTTAAGATCAGCCTCATTAACCATGATGCATGTGTGTGGTTTGTGCTGTTTGCTCGACACTGACAGAGACGAACAGTGTTAATGTGCACACAAGATAATTGGTCAATCAATTAATTCGACTGAAACAAAATGTACCTGGTCTTGAGAAGTGATTAATCACCTTGGTCATCTTTCAAGTAAAAAATATATCAGGACTTGATATAAGTATATCTACAGGTATTGGAGTATTGGTTGATCTGGAAATATTACCTTGGGTTCTTATTGACTGAACAATTGATCTAATTGACAGAGTAATCAGCAGGTTAATCAATAATACAGACAGGCTAGTTGTTGGGTGAGGCCTCACTGTGCAGCACAGGCTGGTAATAAAACCGTTATTGTCAGTTAAGCTCGTCTCCTTATCATTAATATGCACATTATTTATCAGGCTGATGGAGTCACATGGAGACGCAGGCAGGCGTTTCTCCCTCTCCCTTGATTACGACTGGCATGAACTTCTCTTTGGCTCCACTCAGGCTGATACATCTCATTATCTTCCCCTCGCATCACGTTTTAATTCACTTAGGCCACAGTCGCTGCTTCATTAGACCAGTTACTGTTCATCGAGCGGATTGAGGCGAGAATGTGATGAGATAACCCCCCCCCCCCCCCCATCAACCTTCATTTATCTATGTTTCTATTTATATGAAAACTCACATCAAAAGTTAGACTGATAATGGAAATGTACTCACCCCACTAACGACCACTGGCTCCAGGCTGCAGTGACTCTGCTTCCCCCTCGTGGATGAAGCCTCTGCAGCCTCAGACTGACACACACACACACACACACACACACACACACACACACACACACACACACACACACATGCACAGACACGCACAGCTTATCTTATGACTGGGGGTCTGACTTGTCATCTGAGTGATCACTGCATCAGTCTCTTATTTGTGTTTCACTGAGTATGAAAAGGTTTGTGTTTATCATTTAAATAATCAATCAATAAGACTTTAATTGTGCAGCACTTTTCAAGCAAACAACACGCACACACAAAGTGCTTCACAGAATAAAAGCAATAACACACACACTGAGCAAAACAATATTAACAGGATCTGAGGAAACGTTATTGTAAGTCTCATAAATTTGAAATGAGGAAACACCAAAGGCAGTGAAAAGAGATAAAGTGATAGTGAAAGAGACGCGGAGAGAAGAACAGGAGAGAAAAGGTTGAAGATAAAATAATAAAATACTTCAAGAAGACTGAGGAAAGCCAGAGATAAAAAGCCTGGTTTTAAAGTGAAACTAGAAATACAACACTGCTGTTGTGTGCCTCCGCCAACCAGCGCAGGTTCCGTCTACATATTTAAACACACTTTTTATTCAATATTCATTTAAGGTCACTGTGAACTGTAACCACTGAAAAGTAATCAGTTCATCATTGAATCCAAATGAATTGTACCAGATATAATGAAACTCCCTACAGGCAGTCCTAATATATCACATGCACTGGGACGTGAGGTCACCGTGACCTTCACCTTTGACCTCCAGGTACCAAAATCGAATCAGTTCATCTTTGAATACGAGTGAACGTTTGTACCAAATTTGAAAAAGATGGACGAAAATGAATGAGTAACTAAATAAAATAGAAGAAAATTATACGTATGTAAAACTGTCCAAGATGTATAAATAGAGAAATAAAAATAATCAATATACATATATAAGATTAAATCATATGAATTAATCAATATTGATAATAGTTTATCATGTATAATTCACTGAATTTGACAAGTTGAACAGAAGTGGTATTGTTGGGTATCTGCCGCCATCATTATCCTTTATTATACAACTTAAATCATCATTGTGCATGAGTACAAGTACAACACCAATGAAAATGCAGTTTGTATCTGAGCAGAAGTGCAAAGACAGTATTATTTACAGAGTACTAGAGCAGAACTACAATATTTACACTGGAAAATTACTATATATAGATATACACAGGTGAATAGTTTAAGCACATACAGATAGAAGTGAGTAGAGTTGGATATATATATATATACACACACACAATATTGTGATTTTATTTATACCCTTATATTTATACACATCTTTTTTATAGTTGTCCAATATACTGCTGTCTATACCATGGAGAATCTATACCCATTTCTATGCATACATATACATACGGCATTCATTTCTTTTTACCTGCCTATTTACTTGTGAATCTATACATGAATATACATCTTATTTTAATATCTCCTTGATGCACAAGTGTAGTTTACATCCTCAGAGTGAAATGTTATAAATCATGTACATTTGTATTTATTGAGTTTATTCTGTTGTCTTTTTAATTCTCTCTCCTCCTGAATCAATCTGCTGTGACTTTCATCAGCGTGGGATCAGTACAGTGTGATCTTATTGGGGGGGTGGTGGGGGGGGATGAGTTGTGTGAATGAGAATCCAGATGTTGCAAACAGCTGTTCCAAGTGATGTGGCTCTTTAATCCTCCTCCCCCCCCCACACACACACACACACACACACGTGTGGCCTCTCCTCCTCGTGGAGCTCCTTCACTATAAAACACCGTGAGCGTCACATTATTCTTGTAAACTTCACTGAAACAACCAAACTCCAACAACAAAAACCCCACCCAGTTCCAACGGGGCGGCGCCATTGGTCCGCGTCGCTGTAGATCCGCTCCCTCTTCCTGCGGCCGCTCCGATTGGTCGACGGTGACGACAATCCCGCGCCGCGCTCCCGCCCACCGAGCGGATCAAGTTTGAATGAACGGCAGCAGCTGCTCCGGAGCGCGGACGCACACTTGGATTTGCGGTAATTATTGAAAAGTGCGGCTCGTTCATCGCTGATCCAGGATGGACATGAAGAAGAGGATTCACCTGGAGCTGCGGAACCGCACTCCGGCTGATGTAAGTGGGCCTCCCGCCTCTGCTGCTCCGTGTTCCCCGCTCGGCTAACGGAGGAGCTTCGGTGCGATGATGCGTCTGTGCGCGGATACAAAGTTTCCTCCTAAGTTAAAACCCGGTGGAGACGTGGCCCCGCAGGGTTGCGGTGCCGGCGGCGGTGCAGGTGCTGCGGGGGGACGCGGGGTGAACTTTTTTTTTTTTTGCGGGGCTCCCGTTTATAAACAAGGCGACGCGCCGCGAGGAGCCATGTTTGGAACTTTTCATCCACGAACGCGCCCCTTTCCCCGTTTAAAACCCCCGCGTTGTTTATCTCGGAGCCACGTTTCTCTTTCTGTGTAAAAACCGCGTTAACGTGTTTTCAGTCGTGCACTTTGCGCGGCGAGGACGCGGATGCTCAAAGTCACGAAATGATCAGCGATGCGTAAAGATCACCGCCTCGTAGCTGCGTCCAGGACCCGCGGCTGCTCGGGTTATTTCTGCGGGAGATCAGGCAGCGTGATCCGGGGGTAGCCCGCAGCCGAGGACCGGAGCCCCCTCAGCGCGCACTGGTGACCGAGGGATCGTCCCAGGCACCGGGGCACAGCGACCACACCGCGGGAGAGGAGACGCAAACACCGGCTATGCTTATAAACTGAACCGCTCGGTTCCTCTCCGTCGCGATGAATCCTGAAAACAAACCGTCGATCCGCGTTGTTGTTGTTGCTCCAGTTTTCCAGAACTAGGACAAGCCGCCATTTTACCCAGAAACAAAGGCGAAGCCAAACACCGCGAACATCCCGCGCAGACGACGCAGAGGACGGACGTCTCCTCTCCCCGGGTTTATAACGGAAGTCCCCCCCCCCACACGCACACACATACCCCAACCCCCCCCCCCCACCCCCAACATCGGTCATTCAACGACGGTTTAGCTCCGACAACTGATCGGGGTTTTTCGCTCTCGGCTCCTGATCGTCGTTACCCGCCCCTCCTACTCACACATGTCCCTGAGCACGACCCGTAGCTCCGGCTCCTCTTCTCTCGCACGAGCAGAAGAACCAAAACGCTCCGTTTCTGTTGCACCGAATCGTCGTAGAGTGATATTTACGCAGTGGGAGGAGAAACCGGAGCATCGCGATACCTGCAGCGTAGGAAATGTGCGCAGGTTACGTGTTATTAATGCGTAATAGTCCCGCTCCTCGTCGCTGATTGGCTGATGCTCGTTAAATATCCGGTAACAGCACACCTGTGACCATAGCACACTGTTTAAATATCAATGCGCGGAGCTGCAGCTGATTTTCTCAAACATCTGCACAGGGTACACATCTGCAAACTTCAGACTCTGCACATGTTAATGCCATGTTGGTTTTCCCATTAAAGGGAGATGTTCATAATGAATATGGGGGGGGGGGTGAAGTGTTTGAGTCCCTGACATTCAAATTAGACTCCAAACAGCTTAATTTAAACCGTGTTTTTAAACTTAATGTCCTCTGATTGCCTCCTACCTACTGCTGCAGCTATCGCGAGTTCTTGCGATACTCACGCGTTCTCGCGCAGATCCGCCGTAACTAACTACATCACTGAAGAAGTATTGATCCCTTTTACTTCATTGAAAATAACCAGGCCACACAAATTCTCTCCCTCACAATTATTAACCCTTCAAAAGATAATATCAGCAAACCATAATATCTTTCTTTTTACAGGAGTGGAACATTTAGAATTGTAGCTTCTCAGATATGAGGATTTGAAGTTTTACTGTATCGTGGTGTTAAACTGAATAGAATAAATTATATTTGGATTTAAACTGTTGGTCAGACACTTGAAGACGTCATCTAAGTCAGAGTTTTCTTTGTCACAATTTTGTAATATCACAGTTATTAGTTGCAGCTCCAATGTACATTATTGTATTTTTAAAATACTTTTAGCCTTTTCTTTTTTCAAAGTGGAGCCAGTTTTAAAACTTACTATAGACTTTTAACCTTTTCCCAGAACGGACGAATACTGATGAGATGTTTGCTTTGTTCTCCAGGTCAAAGAACTCGTGTTAGACAACTGTCGCTCGAACAAAGGAAAGATCGAGGGTCTAACAGACGAGTTTGAGGAGCTGGAATTTCTAAGCACAATCAATGTTGGACTGACGACAGTCGGCCACTTGCCAAAGCTAAACAAACTCAAAAAGGTGGGTGTGTTTTCTTTCTTCTTGTCTCTCCCCCCCCCCCCCGAGCAAAACAAACCTGTGACCTGAAGGTGTTGAACATTTCCACTGATCCACAGCTTGAACTCAGCGACAACAGGATCTCAGGAGGGTTGGAAGTCCTGGCCGACAAGTGCCCCAGCCTCACACACCTCAACCTCAGCGGCAACAAGATTAAAGACCTCAGCACGATAGAGCCATTGGTGAGTGACACCTGGGAATATTCAGGAGAGAGAGAGAGAAACCAGCCGAGTGTCTTATTCCTCAAACTTTGATTCTTTTTTTTTCCTCTGACAGAAAGAACTGGCGACGCTGAAAAGCCTCGATCTGTTTAACTGTGAAGTGACAAACCTGAACGAATACAGAGACAACGTGTTCAAGCTACTACCCCAGCTCACGTACCTGGACGGCTACGACAAAGACGACAAAGAGGCGCCGGATTCTGACGCCGAGGTTTACGCAGAGGGCTTGGACGATGACGAGGACGATGACGATGGTAAGTACGAGGGGCTACACATGTTGGGAAGCTGCTCTTAAAGCTGGCTGTTAATAACCAACAATTTGTTCGCTCAAATGTAGACGAGGAGGAGTATGATGAAGATACAGTACCAGGAGACGAGGAGGAAGAGGGGGAGGAAGATGAAGAGGAGAACGAAGAAGAGGAAGAGGACGACCTAAGCGGAGAGGTGGGATGAGAATAAATTAGTTTTTCATCCTGTAACATGTAAAATGTCGAGTCTGAAATAATCAAGACTAACTTTACCTCGTCTTTTTTTGTTAAAGGAGGAAGAGGAGGAAGACGTGAACGACAAAGAGGCTGACGATGATGAAGAGGGAGAGGGTGAGGGTGAGTTCCACATCAGAACTTTGTCACATGTTGTTTACGTGTTAGTTGCATGACCTCCGTGTCACCACCACTATCTGCTGAGCAGCACCAGCAGAAAAGCATGAAACCATCATAAGGACTTTATTAAACTCTTAAGTAGGATTCTCTCTCTTTACTAACCAGTCATTTTAGTATTTTATATCCCAAAGGTCAAATTCACTGTGACATCTTCATTTTCTGTAGATACACACACACACACACACACACACACACACACACACACACACACACACACACACACACACACACACACACACACACACACACATAAAGGTGGTAAATCAATTATATTTGTTGTTACTTACTTTGGGTGTGAACACAAACATAGTGTTATTAACGTCTAAAATGTGAAAAAAACACCAGAGTAGTTTGTCAGGAAACCTTTTTATTTTCTTGATTCTTGAATCTTCATCCTTGAAACACTTTGTTTTCCAGCAGAGGAAGAGCGAGGTCAGAAGAGAAAACGGGAGCTGGATGAAGAAGGGGAGGAGGATGAGGACGAGGATGATTGAGAATCCTCCTGAAGAAGCTAAGTTGTGAACTGTTTTAAACTTGTTATCTCCCAGTCACTCCCCCCCCCCCCCCCCCCCCCTCCCCCCGCGTTTCATATTGCAGTAGGAGTGGTTTCTTGTTATTGGCCAGTCAGGTAGACGGGGTTGTCTGGAGAAACGAGTAAAACCTCTGTCCCCTTGATGCTCCCGTGTTCCCGTCTTTAATGTCCACTTTTGACTGCTTCGTGGACACCGAGTTTTGTAATATCCAATATTAGCAAAGATAAACCTTTTTAAGAAACATTTTGTTTTCTCACTGTTTGTGTAAGACCAGTTTCTGATGACTTATGTATTTGAAGACCCCCCCCCTCCCCTCCTCCGCCCCTTCAAAAGAAAACCAGAAAAAATGAAACAAAAAAAGAGTGCATGTCTAAAACATTTTAAAGTCAACAACTGGATTCCATGTGCGGCTGTCCTCTCCTCGTCTTAAACTTATTTTTGCATTGTACTTTTTATTTTAAATTTTTTAATGTAAGTTATGTGTTTGTAGTGTCACCAGTATGCCAATACTCTGCTGTCCTGGTGTGAACCTTGTGTCTGAACATGCACAGTGTGTGACCCTCACTGGGCGTATTTTTAAATCATAGCAAAAACGATAAAAAAAAAAACAAAAAAAAACACACATGTCTGCCCTTGTCAAAGCTCCTCCTCCTTCAACCCTCAGCTTTGATAGTTCGGAAATTACGTGTTCTTGTAAATAATGACCAAATACTATTTTTTTGTATTCTCTTTGATGACGGCAGACATCGAACAGACAACTGAGGTGAAACTTTGAATTGTAATAAGATATACATTATGTAATGCTGCTTTGTCTCAAATACGCAGTGTGAAATTTCTTGAATTTGAAGAGAACTTTGTATGCATCAATCTTTCCACCAAGAGACATGTTCAACATCAGAACTCACTCTTGCTTTTCCATGTTCTTTTCTGGGACACGCAGGTGGCAATGTTTGAATTTGTGGTGGTAGAGTAGAGAAGTTAATTGATATATATATATATATAAATGGAGGCTGCAACTTGCAACAAATGTGCGTTGAAGATGTTTCAAAGTGTAAACTCGGGGAAAACGGTCGGTTATTTGGACTTTGTTTTCACTCGTATACGCAGCGGTCAATTTGGCCTACCTCAGTGATTCTTCACTCTGTTAAACCCACTGTCATCAGCCAAATTCTCTTTGTTTTTCCCTCCCATCCACTTCAATAAATCCCTTTTATATATGTTTGGAAGTTTGTGGTTCTTGTGCAACAACACTGACGTTTTTCTTTCAGCTATTCTATAGGGTTTTGTGTATGTATAAGTTCTGAGAGGGTAAGAAGACCAAAGGGAGCTCCTCTCTGCTGCTGAAACTCCTCGTCAGTAATCCGGCCAATATTCCTTCATGATTGTGATGTCACGCGTCATCTCAGTGGCCCACATTTGAGTCTGGCCCAACCCCCAACAAAGCCAGGGGCACGTTCAGTCTCAGTAGGTTTTGTGCAGTGTTCAGGGTGTTCAGGGTTTCAGTGTTAAACGACATGTTGGCTTGAAACAATGTACAACAAACCTAAAGCTACGTTTTCTCTCATAGCAGTGATGTGTATACAAACCCCACCTGATTTAAAAAGGTTTGCATCGATTGAAGATGTTTGAAGACGTGTTTGTTGTAAGTGTTTTGTAATAAAGTGAATACAATAAGCACGAATTCAAACCCATAGCAACTACGTCTGAGATCTCCTCTGCAAAAACGTCAGGAAGGACGACGCTGGTTCCATTGTTTACATTTAAAAAGACGTTCAGCTACGTTTTTTTTTCTCGGCTGAACGCAGCTCAGGTGAAATAAAAGAAGTGGTCGACCAATCACAACATAGTGGGTCAGCTGGCCAATCAGAGTAGACTGGGCTTTATCAAGGAGGGAGGAGGGGGAGGGGGGGGGGGCTTAAAGAGACAGGAGCTAAAACCAAGTGTTTGAGACAAAGGGTGAAAAGAGGAGCTGCAGCGATGGACACTGAGGAAAGTCATGTGTTTTCTGAACATTAGAGCACGTAAAGCTTTTAAAGTAATAACACAAATACAAATGATGAACCTGAATATGAGCAGAATATTTCTCATTTAATTCACCAGGTATTTACTTTTCTTTTCTCATCCAGGATACACAGGCTGACATGTGATTCTGTTCGCTGCACATTAGACCTGCGGTTTTAACAAAGATCAAACTGAGCAATAATATAAGCCCAACGCTTTCTTCTTTACTACAAAGTTTATCAGGTTCAGTGCCAGACACATTTGGAGGTAGTGCCAAGGTTAACACTAGTTTGTCAAAGCCAACATGCCAATCAGTTCAACATCATCATTTCAAAACCATTACATCTTTTACATGTCATTATCCTACCTGTCCACAAACAGCCATTTGATATCATTACTCACTACAACAACATGAGAGGCCCTGACTCCGTCTGGTCCATCATCGTCCTCCACCTTCTACTTTCACTGCAGCCTCTTTATTTCACCTTGGCAGTAACATACATTTACCATTAGTGTGGCCTTCTATTGACACGTCCTACATTCACATGAGGAAAAAACTCTGCTCTGTTTTTCTTAATATATGAGATCGATCACCTATTCCTCAAAATCCTTTATCTTTAAGAACACTGAAGGAAACATGTACAGTGTGTGTTTTGTTCCAGTTTTATTGGGTTTGGGTTTGAGATATACTTGTGTCTCAAAGTAATATACACGGCATTATTATGTTTGTCGGATTTACGCAGGCACGTCAGGACTTCTGGATTGTTCTGAAGGAAAGTAAAGTGAAAAGTTAAAGCAAAATAAAGCAGAATGTTTCTTTTCTCAGGTGAATGCAAAACGCTTCCGTTGTTTTCTGATTGTTTATCATGAACAGAATCAGGCAAAATGTGACTGGGCTTCAGGGATCAACATACACACAGGGATGTTCAGCAGAATTTTTTTAGGTATCTGCTTGAACCTGGTCGCTGAAATAACACATCCAATCACCACCAGCTTCTCTTAAATAAAAAAAATGATGGTAAAACATAAGAGTTTAAACATGATGGAGTTTAAGTTGATGATACAAGGGGAGAAGGAGCAAATGACCTCAAGTCTATAGAGCAAAGTTACACATCTACAGTAAACATGTCTCAGTAACAGTAACGTACTAACGATTAAATGTGAAAGGATGATTATTGTTACAGTTTTCTGTGAGAAGAGCCAAGAGCAAATCTTCACACCTTCTCTCAAGGTTCAATTCCAACATTCAGCAAAATCGATCAAGCGTCACATTCATTACCTGCACATCCGCCACGTCGTACAAAAACAATGAGATTAAACAAATGTACAAGTTAATGGCTAAAAAGGTCGAACGTGACAAATAAATAGAAGCAAATATACATTATCGCCCTCAGAATTAGCCCGAAAAACCAATAACAGCCTGCAAAGTTTCCCTTGAGATGAAGTTTGAGTAGTTTAGTCCGACACCTCTGGATCCATGTCTCTCCCCTGCCGCTCTCCCACCATTTAAACCAAATATAAACCAAAACATGGTGAGTGAATGAACTATCCAGTCCTTGGTAAAAAACTGCATTTGGATACAACTATGTGTCGGTGTGAATTTACAGCCAGGTGAGGAAAGATGTATTGGGATAAGCAGCTCGGTGGAAAAACACAATCCACGTCTCTGAGCACTCTCCACGTGCATTTTGGTGCAAAGCTACGTCACGTCGGCCATCTTGGGATGACGTCGCAGCCGTCTGCAGCAGGGTCTAAGGCCTTGGGGAAGACAAGTAGGAGCCAGTGACGAGTCTTTTCAGTCATCTTCCAGTTTTGCGTGGACAAAAAGGCAAAGTGAGGCAAACATCTCGACGCTCTCACCAGAAATATGCAATAACTGATCGACAAATTGATTCGTAAAAACATGATACCAAATTTGATTTGATTTCAAACTTTCCCTGTCGTTTGGTTTGTGTCAAGGTGGAAAATCCACCGACACTTCCTTTGTCTCATTATTACAATATTCCAGGAATCGCACCAGCTAAGATATCAAACAAATCGTGTGCACTACATATATCCAGGGGCAGCAGGAATGAAGTTATGATATAATGCAATATATCAAAAGAGCAGAGTGGGGGGGGGGGGGGGGGGGGCTCAGAAGCTTGTCGGAGGTCAGATTCGGAGGCAAACGAAGCAGCAGTGTCAGTCCAGGAGGCTGCGAGGTCACACGTTGTTGGGGCTAACGTTCTTCAGGTTATTGAGCTCCAGCTCCAGTTGGCGTATTCGCACGTCCTTGGTGGTCAGCTCCTCCTTCAGCCGCCGGAGCTCGTCCTGCTGCCGGAAGAACATCCGCAGGAGCTGCAGAGGAACAGCAACGTGTTGTAGCTTAGTTAGATCATATCACACTTATGTATAATATAACATTATATAAACTGTATATGTATTCAGGATGTGATCAAAAGCTAAAGAACTTCTGTTTTCAAAGTCAAGAGTGAACTTTACAGTTTTAGTTTGACAAAGTCTTTGTTGTTATCAAACCCTAATGACAAAGAGGTTTGATATTTTATAGTTTAACCATAAACAGAAAATAAAAATAAAACACAAATGCGACCAAACATAAAGAAAATAAATATAAATGCATATTTATTGTTTCCTATGGAAAACAAAAGTTGTACTGACACCGATATGTTGGCTCATATCTTCCAATTGAATTAAGTTTGAATGAGTTTATCTTTGACATCATCAGTTCTCCACAGACCTCGTTCTCTGTCCTGGGTGGGACGTTCTCCAGCAGGTCGATGCCGTTCACCACCACACTCTTCTTCTCCTTCACTGGGGCCTTGAACACTAACTGGTTTGGCCGGTGGTAACCTTCCTTCAGAGACATCAACACTGGGTCTGTTTGTACAAAGGGAGCAGAGCATGTAAAAACCAACACGACGCACAAGTCCCACACGTCTGAAGTGTTGTTTACCTCTGTCGATGCCGCTCAGCCATTCGCTGGCAGACAGCGCCGGTTCTGTTCCTGCTGTCATGGGGTAGATGTCCTCTTGGTATGTGTCTGACTGTAAAAACCAGGAAAACACCACATGATTTATTGTTTTCTACAATAACATTTGGCATAGTTGATTATCTAAAACTTATAATGTCTGTTGTCTTCATGTTTTCAGCAGGATTACACAAAAAAACGTCTGAACAATTTCCATGAGGATGGAACATGGGCCAAAAAAGAACCTATTACATTTCGTGGGAGGATCCAGGAATCTATTTTGTATCACTTTCTATAACATTGTGAGATTTTATTTTGAAATTTCACAGATTTCCCAGGGAATAACATGGATCTTGATGAAACAGAACAATTATTTTTTTGGTTGAGGTATGGGGTCTGCTGAGTGTTTTAATTTCCCCTGTCCTGGTTTGCTCTCAGCTATTTACAAGAGACTGTCCTCCCACAATACTGGAAGTTCTAAAGTCATTATGTGCCAGACAAATGTAATATACTACATAAATAATTAATAAGTACAAGAACAGAGAGAAATTAGTTGATTCCATTATTTCATTTCACTCTTACCCTCCTCGGTACGATCATTGAAATGGGCTCAATCAAACCCTTCAGGGTGACGAGCTTGTAGAAGCGGAACACCTCGCAGGCCGACACGTCCAGCCCATGCTTTGGCATCACGCCTGAGGGCGAGAACAGAAGCATGTGGTGACTCTGTGTGCTCTTAGTGTGTGAGATCACATGTTAGTGATGGACACGCGACTCACCCAGTCCTTTCTGTGGAGACGGGGACCTGAACTCCATTAGATACTGCAAGTACGGCTTCTCTGTGGTGATCTCAAAGTAACGGATGTTACCGTCCCCCTGCCGAGACACAGAGAATGAAAGTAGTTCCTCTTTTAAGTTGTTCACATTCGACATTTTAATGCTCAAAGTTTACTGGAGCCTCTGATTCCCAAAGTAAAATGATGCTGCTTTGGATTTTGCTCTTCTTTAAATATCTACCTCTGCCAAGGAGGTTGTGTTTTGATTTTTTAAAACTACTCAACTGATTTTCTTTAATTTTGTGGAAAGATGCGGTTTGGGCCAGAGAAGAGCAAATTAACTTTTTAACAGATTCAATTAAGATACGTATTTTTAATATTTAGATTTAGGGCGTTTTTCAACAACTTTTGTGTTTTCTCAAGAAATACGGCAGAGATCTTAATGAAAAATATTCTATGGGGAATGTTAATATCCATGAACAAGCAGAATTTGTAGCTGATCCCGAAAAAATTATCCAGATTTATGTCACTTTACCCGTGATTCAAAGTTCAAAGTTATTTAAAGAAATGCACAGGAGACAAAGAAGGAATTAAAGCTCTTATGACTAACAACAGCTTGTTACTGCTTCATGTGGTTGAATGAACACTCCTACTTGACAAAGGACCAGCTGTCTCTCTTCATCCTTCTGCTAGTGTTTGTAAAATACTTGATGAAAGTCAAAAGACAAAAAAACAGAAATATAGTTTTCTACATGTGTAACGTGCAGGATGTTACTCAAACGTGATTTTAGAATGGGAATAAAAACATAAACTTTTCATGGACTAAGTTTCTGACCTTATAATCTATTATAGTAGATTAAAATAAAGTCAGTGTTGTGGCATGGTCAGGGGAAGCTCTAACCTTTCCTGCCAGGTACAGCATATGTGTGTCAGCGTCGTAGAAGGGAAACAACAGCCCTGAGAGGCCGTCTATATCCTCCTCCGCAATTGGCATCGACAAATCCTCCTGGGAAGAGCAGCACACTCACAGAATTAACACACACACACGCACACACACACTTGCGCCCCCCACTCTGGCATTATAGGCATGAGCCATATGGAGGCGTTGTCTGACCTGATCCCACAGAGCGATCTGCCGGGTGTTCCAGCGAGAAACCCCTGTGGTGAGCAGCCGCTTCATGTTGCCCAGGAAAACCACTCGGTTTACACGGTGGTTCTTACAGCTGGCTTGCTGCAGGGTCAACATGCAGAGATAAGACAAAGCTTCAGTGCAACATGATCGCTCACAGTTTTTACACAGTTAAAGGTCCAGTGTGTAAGATCGGGTGAAAGGGATCCAGTGGCAGAAATTGAAACTGAATATAAAATGTGTTTCATCTAAACTGTACGAATTTGTTTTCTCGACCCTAAAATGGCTTTATATTTACATCAGGAACGGGTCCTCTCTACGGAGGCCGCCATGTTTTTTACAGTATTCAAAAGTGGACAAACTAAACACCTTTGAAATTTTTTTGGGAAGGTTTGGAAGGGTGGGGGTGAGGGTTATTCAGCTGCAACCTGCAACTTCACCACTAGATGTCACTAAATTCTACACACTGAACATGTTGCAAATAATTTAAAATCCTTCGAATGTATTTCACTTGTAAGGGCAAATAAACAGATTAACAGTCAGGTCACATGGTAAAAAGATGTATATTTAGGAGTTCTTCATGTCCACGCACACTCCAATACAAACATCCGTCCCCTCGCTCTGACCTGCAGGACTCTGCCGGAGCGCGGCTCAATGACTCGCAGCGTCTTGTCTTTGCAGCTGGTGGCCAGCAGGCTGCCGTCCGTGTTGAAGGACATGCTGAGGATGACGTCGTGGTGACAGTCGATCATTTTCACCGGCTCTCCGATCTCCAGGTTCCAGATCAGGATCTGATGCGGCCAGGAAAAGATTGTGTGATTGTGTTGTGAGGTTGTGAACGATGTCTGACTTTGTTTGGTTGTGGTGCTAGTTTAACAGTTCCTCTGCTGATCCAAGAAAGTAAGAAGAATGTCTGATAGCACTTAAAAGGTTCCTCTTGAACTCAGTAACACACACTGATAATATCCAACAGTATTCTAGTATATCAGAGGGAGAATTTTAATCTCTGTCAGTCTATGCACTGTGTGGATTTAAGATTGTTGTGTTATTGTTGTGTTACCTTGTAGTCGTAGCCGGCGCTGAAGAGGATGCCGCTGCTGGTGGGATGCCACTCGATCAAACCCACACGTCTGCTGTGACCGTACAGCTCCAGCACGGCTTCCGACATGTTGCGCCTCAGACCGCCCTCTGGGATCTCCCATACTCGCACCTGACACGTTCACACACACACAATATATATGTGAATATACAGCGCAACGTCATGAAGCATGCAAGCATTGGGAAATATTTACTCCCTAATATTGACATCAGACTGAAAAAAATCTATATCGGTCGGGCTGTAATTCTTATATAACCGGTTTATAGGTGAATTATTGTGGAACACGTTTTTCTCATCTTATTACCGTGAACTGAAAAACACAATCAGTGTGACGCAGTGATAGATCCCTCTGATCATAGACACCTCTTGCTATCGATGCAGGCCGTTGCATTAGGATTAGAGTGGATTATAGTGATGGCTCCAGACTCTGTGTTGGAGCAGAGGAGATTATCCTCTAAACAAGTGAAAGCACTGGACAGGACTCTGTGCTTTCACTCTGCTGGACTCAGTCATGTAACAGGTGCATGTACTGGGAGAAAAAAGGGCCACCGGGGCTCTCATGTCATGTAACATGTGAGTGATAGTGAAGGAGATGTGATTTTGTGTCTAATTTCATTTATGTAAGTCCTATAATGGATTAATGCCTTACTCAAAGCCATTTCACATCTGTCACTTGCCATTTTCAGGACACTGACCCATAACAACATCATCGACCAGAATCCAATCACAAGCCTGTGTCCAGACTGAATCAGTGACCCTGTGAATGAGTGAACTGAATGAATAATGGATTGATGACCTGTTTACCCTCAGGGCCTGTGGTCGTCAACCTCAGCAGCTAATAAACTCACGGTTTTCACAAATGCAGTGATTTTCCACATCCTCAAAGTCATGAAGTCAAAGCTTTACCGTCTGGGATTCTCCTGTGGGTCACTTACCGACGTGTCCTCGGAGCAAGATGCAATGATGTTTTCAAAGAACGGATTCCATTTGATGTCCAGCACGTTGCCTTGGTGACCACACACTTTTGGGTAGTGGGAGTCCAGGCGGCCGGCCTGAAACACAGAGACAGGAGCACAAACATTTCATTTATTTATTTGTTCTGTTTTGGAATGTCAGGTAGGTGAACAAAAATCTCAGACTTTATTGGACACAATCAAAACTGGATGTCTGAAAGCATCTGCAGAAAAATCCCCCAACGGCAAAGAGATATTTATTATAGAGACGACATTAAAAGAGGCCTTGATGAGCGTCTTCTGGCCCAAAGTTGAGTACAGGGTGTATCTGTAGCTGTACTATACATGTACGATAGTGAATATGTATAGATTTTTGTTGCATTACTGGAAATACTTCCAAGCATTTTTGATAAATTTCTCGGCCACTAGACTGTGGCACAGTCTATGTAATAAATGAACTAATCAGTAATTCATTATTTTGTTAGAATACACTCTTAGTTTGTGTCTAATACATAGATATCACTTAAATATAAATTAAGCTACTTCTGAGAGACAACAGTGGTAAATATTGCAGAGCTCCTGGTTGATGGTGTTTTCTTGTTGGAAGACAAACGCAGTCGTTGTTGATACTGAAATATAAATGAAGGGTTTTCGGTTGCATTTGTGCATTTTGGATGAGATTAGCTGTTGCGGTGAGCAGCAGCTCTTCAGAGAGAACAGCGGATTTCAAATCAGCATGGAGAAATATGGAAGCAACTTTAAAGTAATAAACCATGAGGTATGTTGTTGACACCATCAATCACAGATGACAAATTAATATTAGTGCCAATGGAATACAGTAAAAAACTTGTATTTATAAGACCACGTCTGTGATAAAACAGCATGTGTCATAGATCCCACTCAACTGCAGTAGAAAATATTGCTCCGATAGCGAATAAGCAGTGATATACGTGATAAGAATTCATTAAATCTGCATTCCCCTATTCAGATCAAACAATTTGCTCATATTGATGTGAACATGACAAACTAATAAAACATACTCCCAGTTAAATCACATCAGTGAGATGATTCGATAAATCCTGAGCAGAACAAAACAAAAACAGACCTGGTTATTGCGCGGGGACATCTAAGGCACATTGTTATTGCAATAACCCACAGAGTCCACAGAGGGGCACTGGCTCATAACAGCAGAGACTGGAACCTTTCAACGTCTGTCGTGATGTCATGAATGTTTGATGACTTCAATCCACTGACCCCTTTTTTTTTATTTCCTCAGAGATTTGTTCAGCGTCCAGTGTGTGTGTGTGTGTGTGTGCACACGTAAGCACTGTCCTCACTAAACCCTGCAGATTCACTCACTAACTCTCAGGCCTTTTAACAAACTCCTATGAATAATGAATCGTTTACTATTTTCTCTGCACCTCAACCTTCAAACTGAGAGTTAAATAAATGCCCCCCCCCCCCCCTTAATCCTCTTCTTAACCAAAGTTACACATTTCATTACATAAAATATCCAATTGTGCAGCAGCGGTGGTGCAGCGTCAGGCTTCTGTGGACTGAGTCCTGAGTCACCACAGGCCAAACAAACAGCTCATTCCAAACAGGCAGGTTTAGCAAGATGAGAGAAGAGGACATAAGATCAGCAGCACATGTTAAAACCAGAGGAAATAGCGTCCGATGTAATGAAACGATGAGAGAAGAGAAGGACACAGAGTACAAAACCAGCAGCTTCATCCATTTACAGAATCTCAGACACATCACATAATATCATCAGACGTAACAACATTAGATGTGATGTAATTTCTTGAAGAGGAAGATGGTGAAGCCACAGCATCGAGAGCCCTGTGACATCACTCTCTTGTTCCTTCCATGAAACTTTGGGCCGTGAAAGATTCTCACTGTGCTCGTGTGGAAACTCAACATAAACACATGCATGTTTTTAAATATCAGGGAACGTATGAAGCAAGCTCTTCCTTTTTCGATGTGAAAAATTGACATGTCATCTTGATAAATGCTTTTTCTATAGATGACTGGAAGGTTTTAACACGACCTCGAAACATTAATAACCCTGGATCTAAGGGACTCCTGATTTAGCTGCAACTAATTACCTGCGAAGAAAATGAAGTCTGATGGAAACTGCAGGGTTCAGAGGCCCAAGAGGTTCTATAAGGGATTAAAAAGCCATGACGGGACTTGAAATTAATAAAACTATGGTTCATATGCGCCTCCAATGCTACCTATCTACCACAAAATACAAATAAAATAATGAGAAATATAACCTGAGCTGCTCATATTTTAGTGAAACTAGTTTTGTAATTTAGCTGCTGTCCTGTTTCTTGAAGGACGTCACTGTTGAAGCCTGTAGATCTGAACAGAGGATTTACAGCAGACTGTGTCAGGTTTATTCTCCCATGTGAACGACCGCTGCTCTCTGAACTGAAAAGAAAACACGGGCTGAGTCATGTTCAGTAAATCAGACAAATTGAATTTTCTCATGGCTGTGCTTTATATCATGTTGACGGTCTAATGCATGTTCCTGGTGCTATATAAAGATGTATGCATGTATCTGCTCTGCAGGGTGCGGACAGTCAGCTGGTTCACTCGCTGTCACTGCAGCAGTTGTTTCACTGTACAGTGAGAGACTTTGTTTACAGTGCTCGGTGACAAATTCAAATGAAATGGTCAGATTACTGTAACCAAGGAACAGCCTCGTTTGTGAATGTGAGTATTATCCATCACGTGGTGGAAATACCCTCATAAAAAAATATAAATAAATACCTATATTAACCAATAAAACACGTGCAGAGTAAATTATTTTTAAGACTTTAAAGGAATCTGTGGAGCAAAGGACACATTCGATTCTGCTGGTAATTTGTTTGTGCTGTTGCTATTGTATTATCATATCTTATTGTATTGTATCATTTCTACACTCAAATAAGACAAAGAATAGCTAGAAATCTAACTACCTGGAATTTTAGCTTGAAAACTCACCGAAATTATGAAATATCAAAACTGCTGTTATTCTGCTGATCGACTGATTGACCACTCAACTAATTCTAGTAGTAGCAGTAATTCTATAGAGATAGTAAGTGAGTCAGAAAGCAGCAGACTCACTGCTCCCTGTTCCTCGGAGGTGATGAAGAAGTGTTTGTGACCTTGTGTGTCATTGTCTGGGCCGGGCCGGGCGCCAGGTGGTGCACCAGCGGTGGTCCTTCCTCTTGCCAGTGACGGCGTCTGGGGCGAAACATATGGTCGTCTCGCCGGCTGTCATCATCATAATATGTCTGCTATGGTCATACCTCTCTATTTACAACTAGTCACTAGTATGAAAGTAAAATTTGATTTAGATTTTTATGTTTTACTGATTTGTTTCAAACCTTGTTTGAAGATGACCCCAAACGATCCTGAACTTTTGTCATTTTTGGACTTTTTCTGATCACATCTCCTAAACAGAGCTGACAGCCATTGACTCTGGTTAATAGATGACAGGTGACATCCATCTGTTCACCACATCTCCTCCTAGTTAGAAATATATTCAGCAGGTTGGTTTCCTTTGGATAAATCTAATCTATAACCCAAACATATTACACTTTAAATGTTTGGAAGTGACCGATAATCAGACTTTTTAAAACCCACAAGCATTTCACCACCTCTTTCATATGCTGCAAAAATAACCGTCTTCTTAAGGAATCACTTAAGTTTGCTGATTGATTGTTTTGGCGTGAGGACTCTGCATTAGAAGCCGTCATCTGTTCTGCTGCTGAATCTGACGAACGCCATCTCTGAACCCGTCAAGTCAGCAGAAACCACAGGAAATGCTTCGGTGCAATACACTGACTTGCAGGAAATCGATGAATATGATCTTTGGACGGGTTAATGTGGAAAGAGTCTTTACGCAGCATTAAAAATAACCGTGTAATGTGAGTTTCAGCTCATGAATTATGAGTTACTGTTGATTATTTTGTCCAAAAGGTATTTTTCAACCCTTTAAGATAAATATGTCACTAAACAGAAGTCAGAACACTTGAGGAGAAGACTATTCTTTTGTTTAGTTCCTGAGACATTAACTTTCATCAATCAGCAAATAAAAGTGAGAACTAACACAACGATATCAGCTTTCTTGATATTCCTTCACTGACTGAAAGAAATGAGCTCATATCCTCAGTACATCTGTCATTAACACAAACACTATCATCTAATCCTTTCTTCCTCAGTGATTAATTAAATAACATTACACTACATAAATATTTTATTGGAGTCACCACAGAGTAGTTACATGTGAAACCAGCCAATAAGACCAACTCCTTTTGTCTATGCAAGCCACCATTCATAAACAAACACTGTGTAGTGGGATGTGTTACTTCCTGTGAAGCTGTGTCTTCAAATTTAAAAGCTGAAAAAGAACCTTTATTTTATGAAACGTGTGATTAAGTGATGGACGTGAGCCCTTATTATGTCTGATCCTCAGTATATATTAAAAACTTGAATATTAAAAAAAGGCTGATATGATTATAGCACTTTATACCAACTCTCTGACACACACACACACACACACACACACACACACACACACACACACACACACACACACACACACACACACACACACTCACACACACACACACACACACACAGAACAGCTCATGATGTCGTACAGTAAAATTCAGCTGTGCTCTCACTGAACACTTGTTGATAACAGACAGACTGGACTCTACTCAGCAGAGTCTCTGTTAAAGAGGCAAAGCACCAACTGGTTTCTCAGACCCACAGTGCATCATAACCAGTGGAACTCGTATTGCATTTAACACCGATTCTTCACATCAAACCCAGTGTCACCACAACAAATCCACTGTTTCAGATCTTTAAGGTTTAGCTTCTGTTGAGCAAATTAAGTGTTTGGCATTGCAACAAACTTCAGCTCAAGAGAATAAGGGGAACCAGTTACCTGAACCACAGGTATGACGATGAAAGAGCCTCCGCCCGAACTCTCCGTGACCACCGCGAGGAACTTGGAGTTGACGGCACAGAAGTGGTTGTCATGGACGTTCTTGGTGATGGGGACACCGTCGAAGCAGTGCTCCCGGTTGGTTACCTTCCCGTAGACATTTCGAAACTTGGAGCTTCGGTAGGTCGGACGCCATGACATCTGAGGGGGAAAACGTAAAATCGTAGTTATTCTCTCTAATTGGAGCATCCATCCATCCAATTACATGTTTTCATCAAAAACAACCCATTGACCAAAGATGTTCAAAACACAATGATATAAACCTGAGAGGAGAAGTCTCACATTTTAGTTGGAACCAGACAACTTTAGGCGTTTTGAATTTGAATTTTGCCTGATAAGACTCTTTCTATCGATTGATGAACTGATGATTTGCCCAACGATGGCTGCAAAGAAAGAATCAGTGAAGTCTAATGTCACATTGAGCAAACCCACAGTTGCAGGGTGGGTTGTCCCATCTGTGCAGACATGATAACAGTCACACATGCAGTTGTGTGAAGTCGGCCAAATTGGTGCAGAGAGTGAGACATTTGAAACAGGATGAAAACTGTTCTGTTCATGTTAGAGCCTCAGAGCCACTGATGAATGGGACAATATTAAAGATCTTCATCCGCATAATCACAAAAAGACAAGGAAAGTGATGAATCTCTGACGAGCACATTACTGCAAGTGCTGTTTGTTTCACTCATTTTGAGTCCATGCGGATCCTGCACCAGAGAAAAGCAGCCTTTGTTCGCAGCCACCACACAAAACAAAAGAGAAGTGGTTACGCTCGACTCAAGAACCTCCTTCTGTTTGGGACTTCACCATGAGAATGCATCGAAGGAGCGCTGGAATTTTGGCTCAAAACTTGACTCAGCCACAGGAAGTGGAAGTGAAATGACCTTTGTACCACAGGGGGAAGTTGTGGGGGATTTCTCGCTAATGATAATGAAACCTTTAAAGAAAATTTCCTGAAAATCGGATCTGATCACGAGTTTCCTGGGACACGATTGATGGAGACTTAGTTCAGTTCAGGAGACGAACTGAGGGGAAAAGAGTTTAAGACTGTTTAAGTCAGATCAGTGGCAGCAACACTGGATGACATCAGGCAATCCTCTATTCAGTATTGTTCCCTGGATAACATCCGATGACCGTGCTGCTGCCATTGTCTTTCCCTCTCACAACCGGACTGAGATGGAAACAGTGGACGCACACTCACGTCAGCACTGAACACATGTGGAGTTTATTAAGTGCACAACGTTACAGCAATTCTCCACCTATGTTTTCACCTCTGTCTGTCTGTCTGTCTGTTTGTTTGTAAGCAAGATTACACAAAAACTACACAACAGATTACCACAAAACTTGGTGGAGGGATGTGGTATAGGTCAGGGAAGAGCTCATTCAATTTCTGTGTGGATCCAGATCAGGGGGTGGATCAACAAAGTTTTCTATCACTTTCTTCTATCCGGTCAAAGGGGCAGGGTTTGAACGTCAAAGCAAACAAGACTGAGATATGAGCTCTTATGAATGCCATCCTTGTGTTTTTTTTATTTCACATATGGTGCTAAAATGACTTGTTAATTATTTTTGTAATTGTTCGATTGTTTGAAGTTTATGAAATACAACTTTTTCAACAATAGATTTCACTTTCTGTGAGTGATGTTTTTCTATGATCAAAACCAAAAACCTGACCATGAGAAGGAAATGTACGCAGGCGGAATAAGTCCATGCATCAAGCAGATTCCCATGTGAGCTGTCTCGACCCTCGTCCCATGAAGGTCCATATCCTCCGCTCTGTAGCCGTGTCTGTTTGAGCAGGATAATGGCAGCTTGTTGAGGGATGAATGTAGAACAGAAGAGGAGCAGAAAGTGGCCTGAGGGACGGTTAGAGGAGAGAGACGGGGAGACTCATCTGCTTTGAGCTCTCTCTCTTTACAAGGATGCTCATTCATGGGCCGCTGGCGTATGGTACAGAGAGGATGTCTGTGTGTGTGTGTGTGTGTGTGTGTGTGTGTGTGTGTGTTGTCTTCTAATCTCACGAGTGTCTGCAGCCAACACACACACACACACACTGAGCAGTGATGTGCTCATACACAAAAACACAGCAACTAAGAGAAGAAATGACTGTTTCTGCATCACAAGACTTGTGCACTTGTGCATTCCTTCCAGGGCAACACAGCATGAGACCTTAACTACGCAGAGACTGTTTTCTTGCATATTTTCCCCATTAAACAAACTTCTTTATGTCAAGTTTCAACTATTCAACCCAGCTGTGAGCAGCACTAATGTCCTGATGGAAAATGTCCCCTTACCTTCCCAGTGTTCCTGCGGCCTTCTCAGTTTGCAAACCTCCACCTTCCTTTCCTAACTGAGCCGCCAGGATCTCCGCTCTCCCTTCCTTCCCCTACAGAACCGAGCAGACGGCATGTGTGTGCCTTCGCTCTCATGCCGTCCCCCCCCCCCTTCACTCCTTTAAACTCACTCTTCCCACCCTCTTCTCCTCCTCCTACTCGCACAGATAGCCAGAGGACTGTAGCACTCCCCTCCTCTCTGCTCTTACTCTTCTCTCCCATCCTGCCTTTCACTCAGCCCTCTGTGTCTCTCTGCCTCCACCACAGTCAAAGCTCCAGCCCGGCAGAAGTAGACGTTTTTGATTAGAAGCCATTCATCCTCCTTCCTTTCCCACACACTGCTTGTTTAGAATCAGAAGGGCCCTTTCTCCCCAGCAACACCAGCAGTTTTTCTGGAGATTTACTGGAGCTGAAGAAAACCTCTGAATGTTCCTCACTGACGTCTCCGTCTTTCACTTCAACGTTTCTGAGACGACCCCTCAGGTCAATACAACTGATGCAGGTGTTATACGGAGAATTGCTTCCCCTGGTGTGTGCGTTTGAAATGTAGATAGAGCCCTGCAGGTTCACTGTGGAGGAGGTTTGCCTTGACCTCTTGGCTTGGTGTGTGTTTGTTTGTGTGTGTGTGTGTGTGTGTGTGTGTGTGTGTGTGTGTGTGTGTGTGTGTGTGTGTGTGTGTGTGTGTGTGTGTCAGTAACTGTGTCCATGTCCGACCATATGTTGTGTGTTTGCACCAGTTTACATTTACTGTAGTTTGTGGCTGTGAGGCACAGACCACTCGAGACAGTGTGTTTATTGAGCTTTTTTTACATCTTGCCTCAGGACACTGCTCCTGCTGTTTGGTGCTCACTCAATCTTTATTTTTATGTTCAAGGTTTTCACCCTCTTTCCTAAAAGCAACACATTTTCTATTGGAGTTCAAAACAATCCCAGAAGAAACGAGTCACACCCGACCCAGTTCTAGCAGCGATATGTGTTGAGACGTTCTGATCTTGTTAGATTTGAAACAGAAACACCCACCAGTCTTACTGAAAGATGTGATGAAGCACTAAAAGTCTCATTGAGATGAAGGAAACACATGTTTTATTCCATACAGCAACTATTCGCCCCATAAATAGTGATACAGTATGTGGACTTCAGACTGTGTTTAACCAAAAGTGAAGCCAAAGCATCTCAATTGCTTTCAGGTGGCTGGCTGGAGTATAGGTCATAAATCCTGCCTGCTCCATGTTAACGAAAGGGGCACAGGTCAATGTAAACAGTACATTTAACCAGTTATTTGATGCTATAAGCCATGATTGACAGTTGAGACTGACTCCACTACTGCAGACTCTGGCTCCAAACATGCGACATGGCACCATTCTTCATATCCATGAATTTTGGCTTCATTTCTGGATAGTGAAAGGAAGTGAGGATGTGGCGTCCATCTTTATAGATATGAGATAAAAAAACTGCATTGAAAAATTCACGAATAAATAGAAGCTTAATAAAAATCACTAAAATCTAAAATCAGCGGTCAATCAGCAACTAGACTGTTCTCTTCAGTTGTCTCAGCTGCAGTCGAATGTTCGCTCGATTCCCAAACTGTTCACAGGCAACGACAACACACAGACTCAGTATGAACAATAAAAGACCATTCAGTCCCCACAAAATGAAATCAAAGAGTAGAACTACTCCAGTCAGGATTTTCTGTGTGTTGGGGCCAAATAAGGAAGTGGAACCATCTGAGCTAATGTTCAGTACAGAAAGAAAATCTGCAGGGCGACAGTGCCTCTTGTCACTCAGACATAGTGAAGCCCTGTTGTCGTGCCGTGCTCCGTCTTTTCCTCCGCTCTCTTGGCACCGACACTGTACAGTCATTTATGATGACTTCCCCTCACTGCAAGACGTAGATTGAACAAAACGAGAGATATCCTATTGGCTCCGTTGGCAGAAATGTCCTCTCTGCGTGAAGTGGGACTCACACAGGAAGTGTCACAGCTCAGCTGAAAGCACTGGAAGGCTTTCTACGCTGCTTTAGTGATGTCTGCCATGGTGATGTCTGATGGGACGTGGTTATAAAAGCTGCTGTGTGCTGTTCAAAGTGTAAGCCATCAACATCACTTCAGCACATTAATCCTATGCACAAATGGTGACCCAATGAATATATAATACAGCACAGAAACTTTATCAGCTCATTTCAAAGAGGGAATCAAACTGTCAGTCTATTAACAACAGTGTCATCTTACCCAAAGTGCATTATAGGAAACGTATCACATACAAATTAACTTTGTTCAATATAGTCAGCAGAGGTGACACTAGGTTTAGATTTCAGAGGATAAGAAACCTCATCCAAAAACCTCTTGACATTTGTAATATTTGTATATATACTGTGACCCATAAGCTCTTGACTTTTATTAATTAATAAACTAAACTGCACACGCTCAGAGATATCAGCTCCCTAAATGTGCCAGATATTTTAGCCAAGGCCAATTAATTATACCCTGGAAAATAAAATAAAATGTTGAAAAAAAAACACACCCTATCCATGAAGAAAATCCAGAATCTGCCAAGATCAGCGTAACAATTTTGTGGTTTCTTCTTTGTCTCAGCCTCATTGTTGGATAAAATAAAAAAGTCAGAACAAAAGTATGAGCAGCAACTAAAGGACAAGTGGGGACCTCCTTGAAAGGTGCACCTACATGTTTCCATGCGGCATTAGAATATAAACATTCTTCAAAAAAATAATAATTAAAAAATGCTTGATACTTAAGCATCTTAGTGAAAATCAAGTAAATAAAACCCACGACCGACACTTCAGGCAAAGGCAGCTGTTAGTGGCACATGGAATAAAACAGAACACAATAGATTTAACACACCTGCTCCAGCAGCCCACACTAAATCAGTCCATCTGGCTTTGTGTCTGATTTTCCAGACAGGCCAGTTCAGGAATGTAGGAAAGGTGAAATCTTTTATTTGAGCCCGCATCAATTTCAATCAGCTGAAAATAGAGGTCACCAGAGCGACCTTGACTCACCCAGTTCCCATTAACGTCTGTTGTCTTATTTCTGGAGTTTATCAGACAATCAATGACATGCACAAGACTGAGGTGTTACACGTCGCATTAATGTGAACAGTAAGGTTGGGTGTCAGAATATAAATCACGTCAGCTCTGTAACCAGCATGCTGTGTCTTCTGGAGGTGGTTGTGCAAAACTACAGTTTACAGCCATGTTATACAAATTCATGGCTCCCACAGGATGATTTGATCAAAGGTCAAACTATTAATTCAGCACTTTGTGACTTGATGATCAAATATCTACAGATCTCCAATCTCACTCTCCTTAAAAATAATCTACACTAATAATCTTTATTTATTGAGCACTTTTAAAAATGCAGATTACATTGTGTTTGTAACATCAGCACCTCTCATGTCTCTATGAACAATGTTAGAGCTTCGCCTTTACCCGTCTTTGCACCACAGATCCAGATCCAGTGCTGCACGAGTGGGGGAGTGTGTCTGCATGATGATCGGGTATTACTCTGTGATAATGGCAGGAGATGCAGCGGCTAATGGCAGCTCTCAGGTTTTAAACCGACCCTATTAAGCAGCGGTAATAGTGCAAAGAGCGCACTGCTTAAGGACAGGAAACCGAGAAACGCAGCTGAAGGGCACTTATCAGAGCGCAGGAACATGGAGGAGTGGGAGTCCAGGAATCCATCCTACATTGTTTGTTGACATGTGTTCATCCTGGGAATATAATCACTATACTGTAGTATTTCTCAGGCATCCATACATACATGCTCACAAATAACTAGTTCTAGATATTTTCTGAATCTTTCTTTCTGACACAAATCAAACACACATTTTTCTATTTTGCACTTATGGTCAGTCGTCTTGAAGAAAAACCTTAAGAAAGGTCTTAATAATTAAAGGAATTAATCATCTCCCATGTGTTCACTTTGGCTTTTCCCCCCAGGAGTTTGCTGCCACATGCTTTTTGGAGCATAATGATTTGAGCTGAGCCCCACACCCCAAATGACAGAAGGGGGTTGTAGACGCAAGGTGTGAAAAAAAAAAAAAGACGTGTGGAGCAAAGAGACAAATGACACATACAGAGAGGTGAACAGTGTCTTAATGAGAAGAACGAGGGGCTGAAGGTGAAAGAGACGATAAGGAGAGAAAAGAGAGGAAGAGACGAGTGCAGCGACTGGAAGGATGAAATATTTAAAGAAACAAAGAAAAGAGCAGACAGAGAGGAGGAGGAGCAGACGAAGGCTTTTACCCGGCAGAGATTAAATCCCCTCTGTTAAACCACCTGCGCACTCCACGGTGTGCAGACACACACACACACACACACACACACACACACACACACACACACACACACACACACACACACACACACACACACTGATATTTTCAGAATTTAATAACTGTAGCGTCAAAAATATAATAATATCAGTGTCAATGCTCCATCCTCAGAGCTGTAAATAAATAGTAATACTTGCTATTGTTATATTATGTGTTTTATTTCTGTATTGAAGTTTACTTTTAATACAGTAACAAAAGTGATGTTTGAAGAGACAGAATGAATTTCACGTGGCAGACATCTCTTAGAGCAAAGCTAACACCTACAGATAATTGAAATTATGTTCAGGAGGAAGCTTACAAGCTCTGACAGGAGCGACTCTGAAGAAAGTTGATTTATGGCACAGTCCACAACCATCAGCTCTGAAATGAAATCCCTCTGGCCGGGGTTCAAAATGAGAAAGCTAAATGGCAACGAGTCCAAAACGCAGACGCAGGAGATGCAGGAGCACTTTCATCAGATTATTGAAATACATCACTGAAATAAGACCACAGGAACGGCTCTGTGGGAGGAGCTAGTACTTCACATTTGCTAAGAGACTGCGTTTCCAAACATGAAGGTGATCGCTGAGGAGTGGGTGTTAACAGCTTTGTGTGTTTGTCTGATAGTTAGCAGCATTACACAAAAACTGGCTCTAATAACATGAAACCTGGGGGAAGTATGTGATTCAGGGAAGAACCCAATAAATTTTGCTTTGGACCTGGATCACGGGACAGATCAAGGAATCTCTTTCACGGTCTTTGAGTTTGCGAGATAAGGCAGGGTTTTTTTTACATTTCCACCATTTTCCGAAGGGAAAAATAAATGGATCTTGATGAAAATTATATTTATAGCATATTTAGGGCACTGGTATCTATGAGTGTGTGAAATTTGGTGCAGCTTGATTGAATTTAAGATACTATTGGGCCTTGGCAGAGGTTTGCACTCTACTGAGTTCTGTTCTAGTGGGTCTGCGCCAAAGAGGTTAATTCATTATGTCAGAGAAGAACAGGTTTAAATAATACATTAAATGATGGTTTAATTACATTTCAAATACATTATCACAAAGTTAAGGCCTTACTGGGACACACCTATATTAAACATGGCACAATGCAGCGACTTGCACAACATAAGTTTCTACTCCCAGATCTTCGCAGTTTTTATTTTCCACGTCACTGTTTAAACCGAAAATGCTCTTGTGCCCATCTTGGCACCTCATTGGTCTTAAAATGAGGTGCGGTCAGGCTGTTTAGAGGCAGTGAAAAATGATTGTGCTTTTCACCAACAGAAACCTGGTCTGAAGTCAGAGTTTCACTGATATTTTATAATCAAGATAGTAGCATGTGCCTACGCAGGCGGCTGCACAAACCACATGCGCTCAGATTTTTTACTCCCACAGATGGTCTGCATGTGAGCAAAGTGTAACTGTTTCCTCTGCAGGGAAACACGCTCTCTTACTACTGAGCAAATCCACCATTATTATACCAATCTGCCACATTGCAAGTGCATCTCTAGAGCATTTACAGGGAAAGGGAGATGACGCTCTGATTGGTTTATTGCATGTTACACCCACAATACACCCATGACTTATAAAGAGGCTAAGAATAACACTTTTTGAACAAACGCCTGGTGCAGAAACCATTTTTTCCACTATTAAACGAACAAAAGTGGATTTGGACTCACCCTACATACACTTACACTATGTTCCTTAGACATGTGCTAGAATCAATGTTAAGCTTTATTCGCATGACAGCAGCGTAAAATACCTAAATATGTATTTGAACAGTGCTCAACTAACCCTAAACAGGTTAGCCACTATTCCTCTTCTCTGTAAAACCATAAATCAATCAAGTTACTGGTTCAAAGACAGCCACCTCGAATATTTAAGATTATGAGAAGTATTTATTCCTCAGGTTTCCATTCTGGTGAAAACGACTTGTTCATCCAACCTGGACGAGTCGCAAAGCTTTGAGGTTCAGTACCACAGAGCCTCTGTATGCCAGGAAATCCTGCTCGACTACTTCAGCAACCAGATGGACTGATCACGCTCCTGGTGAATAACTTCTCAATCTATCATTGCATTGTCTTTCTCTGGCTCTCATGTCCTCTCACCATCTTTATCTGTAACTCTGTCTCTCTTCGCGGGACAGGAGGGAAGGAGAGCGTGAAAAAGAAAATCCTAGACAGAGGACTGTGCCAAGCCAAGTGCCAGACCATCTGCCTGGCCAAGGACTTCTCCAATCCAGACAGCGACTGTCTAACCTTGGATCTGTGCTGCAAGAATACTGATCCTCCGATCACTGATGTGATACGCTTGGAAAGACATAGAAGAATATGATCATTCATCTAAAATGGAACAAATTGTCTGATATTTATAATTGAGGTATTAGAAGAAGTTAATAAATTAATAAGCCAAAAGTTAATAGTCTTTGAGCCACAAATACATTGACATAAGAAAAACAATACTTTGTTTTGATGTTTGACACAGTGCGCTATATTTTGCTTGATACTGATAGGATTCTTCCTCTGAGGAGCATGAATCTGTAAATTTTATGCCAATCTGTCTTTGGATTTATATTTGTCCTGTGCACCAGTGGACATTTTGGCTTGACAAGATGTAAGGTCCTTGTGCGTCTGTAGTTGTCCGTGTGATCAATGTTGAGGTATCTTGTTGAGAGATGAACTGATCGACAGTGGGTGCAGACGCAGGATACCAGGAGTAAAAACCTATTACATGGCTATTTGCCTGATTCAGTTACGCAGGGCAATGAGATAAGTGATATCCTTGTCCAGGAACCTCAAACACATCAATATAACATTAGTTTGCAAGGTCAGCTCTCATCTATGTCATGGTTACTCACAAGTTAATGTACTATGGTCGATTCACAATGATGTGTTGTAAATACAGGCTCTATGAAGTGATATCTAGATATGTTCAGTCTCTGGGAAAAAACAAACCAGTATTTGTCTTATCTTAATCAGTTTATCATGAGTAGTGTGATGATGTAAATTTAGTAGAATTAAAGCAAACATAAGATAGAGCTTCTTCATGATGCTATGAGAGGACTAAATGGGCAAATAAATATTGTCTCCCTCTGTTAGTTCTTCAACAGAAACGAGAGATAGGTACAGTTTATCATCATTGGCACGAAACAAAGAAGGTCCAGAGACACACATATTGCAGCTCTGGCACCTTTGCCAGCTTGGAAGTGGGGGCAGGGAAACTCCAGATGTTCCTGTCGATTCAGGGCAGGGGGGTGAGGAAAGACTCCTAATGGGTTTTTCTACTGAAGTAAGCAGGTTGAACAAGAACTGGGATATAATGTAAGGCCAGGTCATGAGTGGAGATGGTAAATGCCCTGTTTAAAATCAGACAGGTGAAAAGAAGAGCGAGACAGTGCTCTTCAATCATGTTGCAGGGATTTCTAACTGTTCTACCTGAAGTCGTTTTTTAGACATAAACTCCAGAAGATGTCTGGAAAATTGGGTCCAGGCGTTTTTCCGGAGTTTGCCTTTCACATGTAAAGAAGCAGCAGGAGATCGTCAGAGTCAGACCCTTTCACAACAACAAGAAAATGTCTGGAAGATTCAGGCGAAGGGTGGCACCACAGGAGTAGAGCAGCAGGAGGCAGGACATGATGTATAAATACCAACATGGAAAGGATAGTGTTTTGGTTTCTCATCACCAAACCCTCTTGAATCTCTTTGTCTTTCTAACTCGACATCCTTTGTCAGCATCTTCTACGCATATGGCTCCTCTTTTTCCTTTTTTTTTGGACATATTTGTATTCTTCCTGTTTGGCGTGTTAGAAACATCATCAGTCATTCTGCTCAATCGCTGTGAGTTTTCTGAATATTTTCCAGCTGTAATTTCGCACAAGTTCACATTTTCCGGACGTCTTACTAGAGGGCTGGTAGGAAGAGTTCTCTCACATACACCCCCTCTACGGAAAGCTTCAGGAAACTTAAGTGCATGTCTGAAATAGAGTGAAGATTGGGCTGCATTTTTCTCTCAGAACCCGACTGAGCAGAAATAAAATTAGCAGAGGTCAATCTGAGCCCGGCAGGCATTCTTCCCAATTACAGACATGTGCAGTGTAAAATAAATCAAGCAGAAGGTCCGGCTAACGAGACTGAACCCAAATATTAATTCACAATTTTTGTTAGAATCTGGGCCAACTGGGGCGACGGGTTTAGGTATCCACACTCTAGTCTGAAAGCAGCTTGAGAAACGCACTCCCAGATGTGCAGTGGTGGTTAAAACAACTGTATAATAACACACACTCCTGTAGATCTCAATTCTCTGTGTGTCACATTCTTTGAGTCAGCTTATGTTGAAAATGCGATCACACACTCGCACTCGGAGAAGGAGGCGGCCGCCATAACCTCTGTCTCCATGTGAGAGCTGGTTAAGCCACAGTTGGAACGACAGTATTCCCACATGTGGGTGAAGGTTAATGTGTTGTGACTTTGACCTATTTCAGAGGAGCCACTGTGTTGATGAGCTCACCCAGGAGGAACTAACCACAGCACTGCAATATTAATGCTGCTGTCACTCTATAACTGCATGGGCCTCCATATGTTTATTATCGTTTTTTACACTGTTGTGGAGGTACATTATATAGTTAATATAAAATACAGGTACCCCACACATGGCAGGGCAGTATAGCAGCTGTGTAGAAGTTTGTTATTTTCTGGTCACTCATGTTTCTCCTTCCGGTCTGTCACATTGATCCAGCCTGTCGATCGGACCTCAACAGTACAGCAAGTCGATGTGTCCCAGTTAAAAATCCACTTGTAAAACACAGACCTCGTTTCACTGTCCTCTGTGGACACAGATGTTTAATTTTGGATATTATTCCAGCAGGGATTCTTTATTGGCACCATCGACTCCCCACTGATCTGCTTCCTGAGTCATACTCATATTTACCTTATTATCTGCATCCTCTTTATTTCTGTGTATCCTAGTTTTTGGGGATTAGACTTATCTTATCAAATCTGTGATGATACATCTAGGTTTTTCAAATCATCCCTGATCTATAGACATGTGCTATATTATTAATGTTCCAATAAACTGCGCCTAGTTTAATCTTGTGCACAGAATTGCAACAGTCCTGCAATAAACTGCTGCCTTCATGAAAAGTTCATGCTTCATTCAATTCAATTCAAATTTTATTTGTATAGCCCATATTCACAAATCACAGTTTGTCTCATAGGGCTTTAACATGGTGTGACATCCTCTTGCCCTTAACCCTTCATTCAATGCAGATTCATGTGTGTGGTCATTCTGTTTTTTCTCTGCTGCTGCCCTCAGCACCTTTCCACTTAAAACCACAACTGCTTTTTCTGCCCCTGATGCTGTGGAACAACATCTCTGAGCATTTATTACCCTGAGCACAGAGGTTCAAAGCTCCTATTCCTCACATTGAGGAGCGGCGAGAGCTGCTATGTTCCCCGTGTGACAGACCCCTTGACCCTGTGAGGCCTGTGACCATAGGCCCATTTAATAGTCCATCAATTTTTCTGGGAATGTTTTTAATCTTTCAAAAACACCAATTAGCATTACAAGAAAAAGCTTAATCTTGTGTTTTCGTCTCCCTCCCTTTCGCTCAGTCTTTCTGGCGAGTGTGTTTCTGTCCTTGTTTCCACTTCATCTATTTCCACGGACCATCTACATAAATAAATGACCTGGCACATCAGCGTAGACCCTGAAAACCCTCTCAGCAGCAGTCAGCACCCACGGTGGAGAGGAATGCAGACACAGATGGCTCTCAGCTGGCGAATTCGTCCAGTAAACAATAACACGCAGAGTAAATGCATAGAGTGGGTCTATGTCCAACCATCCTGTGTCCACAGGAATTTCCTGAGCACTGAACTTGAAATCAAAAAAGTCCACACAAGGTTGTGAAGATGTCTTTTTTAACAAACTTTAAACTAAAGAAGGAAGAGGTCACTTCGTAATCACAGTAGACAGAGGAATTTGCAGGTGCATGAAAATGTCCCTGGAAAACTGCCTCAAGAATTTAAACTGATATTTTATAGAATTCTGATTGGGAAATATGTTTTATTATTGGGGTTACTGTATTACACTCAATGTGTGATGGTGAATAATAATAATAATAATCACAAATGTTAATAATTCCACAAGTAACCGGGAATGCAGCTCAAGTATGACTGGAGTTGTATGAATTCTAATGTCCAGTACTTTGTAAAGCCTCTTTGTCTCTCGCGTGGTTGGACAGACAGTCCACTGTGTTACCGCACTAAGAGACTCCAGAAATCCCGACAGCTGGAATTAATAACAAATTCTCCAAATATATGGATGATTGACATTTATACTGCCGTTCCTCAGAAGGAAACATCAGATAATAGTTCTGTGAAATGAATTCCAGTATAAATCAAACCCCAGTGATGCAGTGTCATGCGGCTGCTTACGCAACATTTTCAAGACAAATATCTAGAAATGTTTAAAATTTAAACTACTTTTTTATCTTTAAAACATCTCTGGAATGGCGTCTAGCTCCTCTCTTGGTCTGAGGAGGTCCCTCAGGTTCCTGACCCCCCAACCAACCCGAGAGGAATCACGGATGCAGCAAGAACAACTCCCTCTTCTTCACTCTTCTTCTTTAACACACCATCAGTTTTGTCCCAAGTCTGACGTCTGAGCTGACGCCAGGTTTCTGCCGCGTCATCTGCATCTTGTCGACTGATCTCTCCAAACGCCAACTGAACTCCAACCAGCCTCATTTATAAAACCGATTGCTTTGGCCACAGTCATCTAACAAACCGCTGACACACCAGGGTTTATCTGAGGCTCAAAGCTCACACTTTATGCTGCATCCTTTTATAAGAGGCTTATGTATTAATGGTTTATGTGATCATGGGCTCATCAAATTGTTAAGAGCAACAAACCACCGTGACTAACGTGTTGTAATTTTTTAGCAGAACTGAATTGACTCCACTTGAAATTGTTGCATGGTTATTAAAACACATGTCCAATATAAAGAAAGACATGGAGCAGTAGAGACAAGAGCTAAGAATGAAGACACACGAGGGAGGGAGAGCATTTTGTGCTACAGAGACTGACATCTATATTTACACTGCTATCTGTGCCCATAGGCGAAATACAGAGCTGGATGTGACCCTGATGAACTGATACATATACATATATGCATTTAAACACAACACAGCACTGCTATTGTCAGTCTGCGATTGTGATGTGGGATAAAATTACACAAGTAGATTCCATGACACTACGTCATCAATCCTCCAAGCCAGGCAGCTACTGTTTCAGTGAGTCAACCAATGAAGACTCTGCTGCAGCGGCACTGTAACGACCAGTCCTGGTTACTGTCATGATTCTGCCCCCATTCCTTAGACTTTTGATATATCTTTGACGACTCAATATCTCCTTCTGGGGATCAATAAAGTCATCTATCAATCTATCTTATGTCTTTTTATTTATTTTGGTTAAACTTTGTGTTGGACTCATTTTTTAAATTGGTGAAATTTTGATATTTCCCTTTGGACAAGTGACCTCCTCATGTTTGGATTTGTGCGTTTGAATTTGTCTCTCTGTTTGCATTTTTGGTTTTGTTACTTCCTTATTTTAAAGCTTCTTTCCTCGTGTGTCTCTCTCTTACGTTGCTTCCAGTCTTTGTTTGGTTTCCCTCCTTTGTGATTGTCCTGCACTGAATGTGTCACACCTGTGTTCGCTCCACTCTCCTTTATCAGTTCGTCTGTTCACATCCCTGCATTTCTCTGAGCTTCAGTTTCCTGGTTTGTTCTTTTTGTTTTAGGTTTTTGAGTTTTAGTTAACCTGCCTCCCACGAGCCTGATTGCCTGACTGGTTTCTGAGGATATTACGTTTCTCCAGTCTGTTATGAATAATTTGTGTTCGAGAAATTTCTGTGGTCACGTCAACATCACCAAACCAGGCCCATTAACAATGAAATGCAAACAGTCAGATAATCAAATAGGTTGTAAGCAAACTGAGGTTTATGCAAGATATTAGATATATTTAGTTGCTGAAATTATAGAAGATAACAATGAGTTGGTCAAAACTAAGGAAACGACAGCAGACAAAACAGGGAAGTTGGTCTGTAAACTGTTATGGTTTGATGTTTATGCCAGAAAGTTTTTATAATTTCTCTACAAAATACTGAATGTTTGTGTTGCTGCTGAATTGTGTTGCAGGAGTGAGAAACTTCTCTGGCATTTAAACTTGTTTCATTGATATAACGAGTAGAAAATAATATAAAAATCTCTGAGTAATACACAATTTAGTTGGCAACTACGTTTATATGTTGTATTCTATACATATATACGTCATATATACACATTTTCCACTGAAGTGAACTCATATCATCATAAATGCTGCACTGACGAGGTCCATAAACTAAAATTGTGGTAATTACCTCTGGAACTATAAAAATAAAATTCACGAGAAGAATATTCTGTTGCCATTATTTATATCTGATGTTCATCTTTACAGCTGCTTCAAGCCATTCAGTCTGTTTCAAGGCGCCAGAGCCAATCTGAGAATAGAGCTGCTTATGTCACTCTAATGCTGTCGTAATGACCAGAGGAGAGAGAAAAATAATGACTCAGATAAAGGCAGATAGCTTTGAGGTATAATAGAGATTCAAAACCAAAAGGACACAACAAGAGGAGACAAGTGACAAGATCTGGAGATTTCATACTGACGTGTGTAACTGCAGTGGAGTGGGTGAAAGGATTAAAAGAAAGGATCAAACAATGAGGGAAAGAGGACAGACGAGTGTCTGATTGAACTAGAAACTCAACAAATCATTCAGTCTCTGTTTCTTAGAACGATTTACGCTAAATTAAATTCATACAAATAAACGTCCCTGAAGAAACTGAAGCTTCTTTGAATTATTATCTAATCTTACTTGAGACTATGGTTATTTTAGTGTACAATGATTTTAGTTTTGGAATTTTTTTTACCACTTTATCCATGTCTCACACACAATCATACACACATGCATGTACACAGAAACACACCAGTCTCAGTGCACTTATTGTCTTTTCCCCAGGCTCACTAACAGGAAGCACATCCTATGTCCTGATTCAACACACACACACACACACACACACACACACACGCACACACACACACACACACACACACATCATAGTCATGTCTCCATTACTTCAGAGGACATTTCCTGAAGACTTACTCTGACTGTAACCAGTCTTACTTGCTTAGACCTAAGCCTAACCTAAATTTAAACCTTACCTAACAGGTCTTCACATTAACAATTAAGGATTTACATTATGGGAACTTGCTTTTTGTCCCCATAAGGAAGACAAGTCTCCACAATGTGACCATGTACCCACAACATGAGTAATACCTGGGCCATACACACAATATATATCTGTATAAGTAGACATACACACATTCCATGGGTTGTGTACCTAAGCTCAGCTGGAGGGGAAAGTGGATGCTGGTAATTGTCACTCTCTCCTGTGTCTGTATTTCTGCTGCAGGATGTTCACAAATAATTTCAGCTCCCTCCCTCAAACTAAAAGCCACGAAGAAATCTTTGCCCTCTGCACTTTTCACAAGGAATCCTGAAGACATACTTTGTCGAGAAAGTCATCTACTACACAAGAGTCTGGATTGTGCAAATGCTTTTGCAGTGGAGGATTTAATGCAGTGACACAAGGAAAGAAGAGTTTCCCAACTCTTTCGGAAAGAGACCTCAGGGTTTTCACACAGATTTGAAATGGCAGACACACACACACACACTCACACACACACACACACACACACACACACACACACATAGCGATCATAAGGAAGCTTTCTGACAGGCAATGAGCTCATGAGATCTGAATGTCTTCCTGTGGTGAATGCTTTTCTGTGGCTTTCTTACAACTATTCCCCTTTTTCCCTCTGTCTTTCTCACACTCTCTCTCTCTCTCTCTCTCTCACACACACACACACACACACACACACACACACACACACACACACACACACACACACACACACAAACACATACAAACACACACACCGCTCCATTTAAAGTCTATATAAGAAACCAGGATTTAATATTAATCTGCTTAAAGTGTTGTGTTGGGCCTGTTTCTCTTGCTCCAGGAATAGTGGGGGTTTTAGGTTGCTAGGCTAGCGATTTAGCTCTGGGTTAAATGTGCCAGTCTGTGTGTCACTGTGTGTAAGAGAGCGTGCGGGTGAACATTAAGCTTGACAAATGGCCAGCGGTCTAAATCAGACTCAATTAGGATTTATGGTGGGCAAGATGCCCCGAGTAAAGGATTTGAACAGTTTGTGTGTAAATGTGCTTGGATTTGTGTGTGTGTACGTGGGCACAGCCTTTTCACGGCAAACTTTATTTTCTATTTTGACTGGACTAATAAAATCAAGTATTAAAAGCATTTAAAAATTAGATTTGCAAAAGCTTTCCTATCTTTAAAATGAATCCCGAATCGTTTCATGCTACAAGAGCCTTAACGGCCTTACAGTTAACAGCAGAAGCTATATCATAAACACACTGAAATGGCTTTCAGATGTTTTTCCAACCACATGTGTGCCTGACATCAGAGCAGCATGGGTGTCCTTTATAATTGGGGTGTTTGCAGATATTTAATTGCAAACACACTTAACACAGCTGGAAGGTTACTTTGAATTATACAAATTTCACGTAAGCAGGTTAAATATAAACTTTTTGCTGGAGTAAAACATCCACGTACATGTGTGATGGCTGAGTTTTAGATCTACAGAATGGTTCTTTTATAACGGGCGTACATCTGGGTGCTCCTGCCATCTTCCTCAGATTATTTGAGCTTTTAATTTGGGGTTTAGAGTTAAAATTGGATGAGGGTGAGGTTAGGGTTGCAGGGCAGATGGTTAAGGTTAAGGTTATGAGCCAGAAAACTAATTAAGCCTTACAAGTTGCTTGAAGGAGCAGTCATATGGACATAAGTAAGGGTGTGTGTGTGTGTGTGTGTGTGTGTGTGTGTGTGTGTGTGTGTCCTCTGGGAACACCATTTATCACCGTATGGACTCCCTTTAACGTTCGCTGGGGAGCGTTTCTGCTGGTGTCCAAAGAAACAACAAAGGGATACTCCAAAGGTCAGAGTCCCGCCCCCCCTCCTCCGTTTGGTCGCTCTGCTCCTCCCTCTGCGTCCCTCTTCCCATCCCCTCCCTTCCCAGACCTGGCACACTGCTCTTTCTGTGGAATCCAACTAAAAACAATTGGACCATTTAAGGGGTCGCCACGCAAATCACAGCTTTCTAATTCGACAGAACCGTCCACAGAAGCAGCCTGTGCAGCTCTTTCCATGCCAGCAAGTTGCCGTTATGCTTTTATGGCACATTTGAATAGTTTGCTAAATGCTCCGAAATTGCTTTGACTATGAAACAGGACTCAGCCCCTTAGTGCTTTTATTGCTTTAAGTCCGTGGCTGAAGGTTGTTTGGCAGACGGAGGGCTGCGTGACCTCCGTCTTTTGGAGAGGTCAGTTTCTTTCACAGAGAAATCCCGCCGTGGCCATTATGCCTCTCCCCTGAGCCCTGTGGACTGAGAGCAAAGCTGAAACTGGCAGGAAGGTAACTCAGGGCAACGATCAATGCCAGAGCTCAGCCTCTTCTGCGTTGTTGGAGGATGCTGAGGTGGCCTTTTATGTAACAAACTGAACGCCGAGTAGCTTTACTGTATAGCTTTGTTGTTTGGGCAGGATTTATTTCGTACGCACACATTCACACAGTTTAAGGTCAAAAGGCAGCCGATAAACACGTTTGCTATTTTGATGGTTCCACAGCATCTCGACTACTCGCTGCCGATTTAGTAGTAAGGGAAGTTATCCACCCACCTACACCCAATGTGTCTGCCAACTCACACTTGTGCCCTCCCACCCATGTGCACACAC